>CM064058.1:53073307-53743036 GCA_032594955.1 Panicum miliaceum | reverse complement strand
TCTATCATTCTATCAACATCTATTTCTTTGTTCGGTTTGCTTCTAACACATTCTTTTCTAGAACAATCATTGGCCGAAGCATGATTACACTCGTAAAATTTTTGTTGGGGGCCTCCCACCTTCAGTAAACTCTGGTAAATTTCATAAATCCTGACATTGCTTGGTGTTGAATAAATTTGAACCAAGACACACTTCTAACCTTCTGCGTTGTCCCTTTCTGACAGAGTACCTTATTGAATTCTTCAATGCTGAATTTGGGCCTGTGGAGGAAGCAGTGGTCATTGGGATACCGGTAGGCAATCGAATGCAGTCCCGAGGTTTTGGCTTTGTAAAATTTGAAAGAGAGGAGGATATGATAAGTGCAAAGGAAGCTCATCATGTATACATGCTTGGGAAGAGAGTGGAGGTAAAGGATGCTGTTGCTAGAGCATACTTGCCTTTAGAAGAACAAAGAGCTACTTCTTTGAGGCAATTCATCAAGGAGCGCCCAAAGGTAACCCATAGTGTGCTGGATGGTGAACTAACTGAGGAACACAATCTTCGGAAGCGGCGACCATTGCCTGAGAAATGCCTTCCATCTTGGTTCTTTATATTCAGGAAGTGGTTGCCAGGATTTCTTGAGGATGCAACTAAGCGACTTGGGGGCGAGAGGTATCCATTAAGCTCTTTGAAGGGTGATTTCAGAGCAACTTGCAGGATGGAGCTTGATCACACTGCACTTGGTTATCCTAAGCTAAGTGACTTTATGCGCTCCCTCCCGGGCATCTGCAGGATGTGTGTAGTTCCTGTTGGATGCGGACCTGCAACGCACATGGTCCTTCTTCCACCACTCTCAAGACCGAAGTATGTACCCTTGCTAGAGCCTTACTCCTGTGATCACGATGAGCTCCCTGAATCAGTGTCAGATTATCACTCCCCAAGATCTCCACTTCATGCCAACATCACGGGTGACTCCCCTCATGACACTGACAGCCAGCAGGGTGATGATGCATGCAGTGGGACTAATGTTCAGATCCAACAGAGTGATGATGCATGCAGTAAGAGCAATGGTCAGAGCCATCAGGCTGATGGGAGCAGCAGGAGCAGTGCTGAAAGCATGCTGGATGGAAGTTCCTCTGATAATGGTAGCTTGCTGGATGATATTCCTGTCAGCACCCCAAAGCTTGATTTGGTTGAGCCTGTACCTACAGGAAAGTCTGATGTGATTGACTCTGCACCTACAAGAAAGCCTGATTTGATTGAGTGTGTACCTACAAGAAAGCCAGATTTGATTGACTGCATGCCTACAAGAAAGCCTGATTTGATACAGTATGGATCTTTTCACAGTAACGAGTCTGGACCAGTCCGGAAGCCTAATTTGCTTGAGTTTGGGCCTACAAGAAAGCTCGACTTCATTCAGTCCAGGCCTTCAGCGTGCTTTGTTGATTGTCCAGTTGAAAGGCCAGCAGTTCCTCCGAGCAGCTGTGAGACTGAAATGAGATTCTCTTTCTTCGAGTCTCAGTGGGACAAGTATCTGGTAAGAGCTCCCTGCATGCGAGCTTGCATTGTTTATTATGTTGCATATAAGATCAGAATAATGTTCTCCGAAGTACTAATATTGTTATTTGCATGTTAGACTCCATATCCCAAGAGTGACTCCTGCATCATCTGTCGATCTTGCGAAGCTGCGATGGAGCTCGTCCCATGCCATCATAAGATATGTGTTGCCTGCATGATGAGGTGTAATGTCAGGGCATGCATGGCTTGTGGCACTTCTGTAAGTGGAGTGAAGTCCGCTCCAGCAGTGGATGCGCCATACAGATACATGGTAGTGGAAATTCTCTAAACAATTAGAATTGCCTTTAATTCCCTCTTGTTGAAAAATAGCTCATATCATTTGTAGCCTGTTTATTTTTTTAAAAAAAAGGATCTGTACGTTTTTTTTTTGAGAGCAAAAGGATCTGTATGTTTAGTGCTTTCTTTCTTCACTGCACTTAACTTGAACTGGTCTGATCAGTTGCGTCGAATATGCAGGGAGTCACGGAGTGCGTTCCGGATCAAAGGTGCCAGTTGATGGTTGTCTGTCGTGGGGCTGAGGCGATCGTCAGATGCTCCCCCTGTAGGCACGCCATTGCTTGCCGAGGATGCCTCCTGGCATCAGTGACGTTACTGAAGACCTGCACCACCTGTGGCTGCATGATTCAGCACTTCATGTTTGGTTGACAAGACTCACCTCCCTAATACAGTAGTATTACTTACTATGCAAACTAAGGTATAGAATAAAGCAAGCTATCCTACAATCTGAAGGAGAGATCTGACATGCTCTCGTTCGGTTTTGCCACACTTGTGGGATGCGCTAACAGGCTATTTTGGTAGTGGTATAGGCGCCCTCGCTCTTCTGGGCCTGAGGTGCTCTCTTTTGCTCCCTTCTGTTCTTGCTTAGATATGCTAGTCAGACATGCTTGATTGCTATGCTATTTCTGCTTCTGTGAGACTGTGAGCTTGTGACAGCTCTGACATTGGCAATAATACCATGTAAAACCCCCCTTGTCTATTATGGCACTCATTTTGTAAACCTATGAGCTATGAAAGTAATATCTTTGGGGTTGTGGTGTTTGCAAAGCCCCTTTTGTACATATTCCTGATCCTGATGTCTGAATTTGGTTTGTTTGGCTCTTGCTCTTTCTTATGGTCAAGTTCAACCAATGTTTGTCGCGGATGATCTGACATATGTAGCATTTTTCAGAATGCGCTCAGCAAGTTCCTGTTACATGGGAACTTGGAAGCTGCACAGCTCAATTTGGTTGTTCTGCATAACATTATGTTTTTTTTTCCAAAAAATTGCATAGCATTATACTATATCACATTGCTTTCAGAATTGTAGTTGTGTGTCTTGCACCTTTTTTGAGTAATCAATTTTCATTTTAAGCTATTGATTATCTGTTTCGACCACTGTTGCAGCCATGAAGCTACTATGTTTGTATGGCTCTTTGATTTTCACTTCTGTCGGGCTCCGTATGACACTGTCCCAAAATGCGGTGTGTACTGTTTGTTGGCAACAGCAGTTATCAGCATGTCTTATTTATTTGTACTTTCTGTTAAAAGTTGCAAAGACAGATCATGCTTGACTTCATGTCTTTAAATTAACTGTGAAATCTGACAAGCTTCGTTTGTGGATATTATTGTTCGTACAACCAAGTGGAACGCTCAGATGTTTTCTCCCCTGGTTCTGTTTCTATGACTATAAGGGCGCGCGATTGCATGGCGATGAGCTGAAACGAAAAATGGATGACACCAAACAGTAACCTCATGATGGTGAACAGTAGGTGGTGTAAGTAGGTAACCTCATCTCCTGTTAGCCAAGGAATTCAAATGAAAGCAAGAACAGTGTGCATGAGCGCTGGAGCGAGCATCACATGATCACCGATTCACCGGCTGTTGAAGTACCCATTCCACCGACGCTGATCATCATCGTCCTCCCAGGGAGGAAGCCCCCGCTTGATCCTGCCAACCCAGTCGATCATGCCGTCGACAGCGATGTCAAAGGCGTCCCTGAACCCGCCGGCGGGGGCCCTCGTGTCCCTGTACACGATGCCGGGGATCATCCTGACCACCTGCTCCCTCATGGCCGCCACTTCTGCCCGGCCGAACCGCCGGAGCACGTCCTCCACCCGCACCGTGCCGTTGCGCACGCTGTCCCCCGGCACGAACACCGAGTACCTGGCGTGGTCGGCCGGCAGGTGCCACCGGTACTGCGTGTACGCCGAGCCCGGGTGGAAGAACACCGGCACACAGCCGGCGAGCATGGCGTCGAACGCCGACCGCCGCGTGTACGAGTCCCCCGGCGGCTGCAGGCAGAAGGCCGCGCTCTTGAGGTGGCGCATGACGTTGACGGGGGCGTAGCAGTCGTTGCGCCGGCCGCGGCCGCACTGCAGCAGCCCGCACCGCCGCGACCGCGCGCACTGGTCGATCACGGTGTCGCGCAGGGTGCCGCCCTCGCCGGGCCGCCGCGCGCCGGCGAACGCGAACAGCCACGGCCGCCGCGCGCGCCGGACGGCCCGCTGCCAGGACGCCACCTCGGCGGCGCGCGACGGGTGGAAGTAGGTCGGGTACGGCACGCCGACGTCGCCCACGTGCCACGGGCCGGACTCGAGCACGAGCGCCGTCATGTTCGTCGCCTCCGGAAGGAGGAGCAGGCGACTGCCCCACTCGCCGCTGTCCTGGCGCCGGAAGTCCCACGCGATGCGGCCGCCGACGAGGAAGTGGTCCCGCCCGCCGTGCGCCGCCCACGCCGGCGTCGCGCGGAGCCAGTCCACGAGGTCCTCGGCGAGCGCGTCGCGCACATTGTTGCTGAACCCCCACAGGTGGCGGCCGACGTCGAGCCCGGCGTAGTAGGGCACGTACACGGCGGCGGCGCGGGACGCGTCGTCTGTCAGGCAGCCGTACTGCCGCATCCGGTTGTGGAAGATGATCTCGAGGGCGAACTGGTTGGTGTCGTACCAGCCGGTGGGCGGGAGCACGCCGCCGGTGCGCGTCAGCCGCGGGCCCATGCCGGCGTTGGCGACGTGCTTGCACATGTCCGTCCACTCCGACAGGGACTGGCAGTCACGGAGCAGGTCGGAGTTGAACCGGCTCGGCAGCTCCTGGACGTAGATGTACCGGCCGGCGCATCGGTCGACCACGGCGGCCCGCTTCTGCGCGCGCGGCTGACGTTCTTCACGTGCCGGCTGAGGCGGTGGTGGCGACGGCTGAGTCCCTACTCTTGCTTGACGCTTCGGTGGCGGTGGTGACGCGCCAGTTATTTCTTCAAGCTTTGGCGGTGGCGGCGACGCGTCAACGATCAGCTCACGCTCCGGCGGCGGTGGCGGCGACGTGTCTGCTCTTCCTCGGCTTTCCGGAGGCGCCGGCGCGGTGTCAATGATCTCGTGACGCTTAGCTGGCGGCCTCGGTGACGCGTGGACGATATCTTCATTCCCGAGCACCGGCGGCGTGACGGCGGCGCGTCGCTCCATCGCGCCGACGATCCCCCCAACGCTGACCTGGAAACTCTCGCGGCGACGCGCGGCGAGCGCGGGCGGCGTCGGAGGCGCGAAGGCGAGGAGCATCCACACGACGCAGCACGCTGGGACGGCGAGCGGCAGGAGCCACCTGGTGGCCCGCAGCGCCGCCGCCGGCGCTCGCCCGCTCCCCATGGCGCGTCACCGAACAAGCAGAGACACCCGCCGCCCGGTTTGCCGCCGGGCAAGGAAGGCGAATGCTCGCTCACAGCCCCGCGTCCGTGTCCCCGCCGAATGCGCGGCGGCTTCAGCTCCAACCCATGCCGCCGCTGGCCACTGCAGCTGCCGATCCCCACCAGCGCGTCGCGGGATCGCCGTCGATACTGGATCGGCGACGCGGATCCGCCTCGATCCGTTCCCATTCTTGATCGCGTCTCTGCCTAGGATGTTTCCATCCACAGACGCGCCCCCAAGGCATGGGAGCATGGCCGGCGCTGCTAATTACGGAATGGCAACTCATGCATGCAGGATTAGTGGTGATGAAGATCTCCCGTGCCTTTTTGTGGTTTTGGATGTTTCTGAATCTTCGTCATTTTGGGGGGTCAATAACCACAACTGGCTGCCCAGATGGTTCAGGGCGGGACCACATGTCAGCGGCACATACCAAGCTACACAGGTGTGGGCACAGGTACAACGGCAGGAGCACAGAACATACAACGCAGGCATTTTTGAAAGTCAAATAGTTCAGGATTCAGCACACACAATGTGGAAATAAAACCTTAAAGTTCAAACTACTGCTCTTCATTGTTCACTCATGCCATCATCTGTCATCAAGCAGGAGTACAGAACTATTACAGATTCATAGTGCCTAAACATCAGAATCCTAACAAGGAGTTCATGTGTGGGTAACACCATGCTTCTCCAAGTTACATTACATGGAATTTTTTTGCTACAGCCTACAGTCTGATTCTTCTCAACCGCAAAAGAAGCTCGCGACCTTGATTCCTTCATTGTTACTTGTCACATCCTTCTACGGGTAATTAGCGGAAGATCATGCCCCTCTAGCTATCCTGCACAACAAAAGAGAGGAGCGTGAGCTCGACGCAGAAAGCAGCATGGCATCATAGCGGATTTGATCCTAAAGAGAAATGTTTTAACTTATAAGCAGCTTCCTGGAGAAAGAAAATATGATGTCTGTAAACTTGAAATCACATAAGATGTCTGGAGAAGGAAACTATGGCAGCCAATGGCTGCTGAACTTTTTTTTTCCTCGCAAAAAAAAAAATTCAGCAGCCATTAGCTGCCATAGTTTTCTTCAAAAAGAAAAAAGGTCATACCACATCATCCCTAATATCATTTTCAACAACCCGAAGATTAGCTGCACTAGCTTTCCCTACTGAACTGAACACCAAACATATTCCACTATTTGTAAGGATCTGGGTGTCAAATTTACTAAACTGCGTATGAATTAATAAATCAAATGATATGTCAACTTATGACAAAGGACAAGCTAATGCTTGAGCCAGGAGTGACAGACAGCTGCAGCGAACATATGCTAATATGTCTTAAGCCATGACATGCTCATACCAAATGGTAAAGGATAACAAGGTAATACGTGTAATAACCCTGACATTATACCTGCGAGACTTCCTACGGCGGGCCACGGTGAGTTGCTTCACTTGGTCAATCAAGTATTCAATGACTTCTCCAAGAGTGGCCTTCCTCCCTTCCTTGTAGTTCCAAAGATCATAGGCAAATGCTCCATTAAAGTTGTACTCTTTCCTCTCCATCAGTGCATCAACAACAGACTTGAAGGGGCCTTCTCCCCATTCCCTCCTCAGCTCTTGCAGCTTCTCGTCATCAACATCTATGACCTCCTTCTAGTCACAAAACGTATGTTCACAATTGTCAAAACACAAGCTGCAAATTAATTAATAGAAAGCTTTTGACAAATGAGTTACCTGACAATCACCACCAACTGCAACTATCTTGAAGGGCTTCCAGCTTGGTTTGTTGAGCAGCTTCTCCCATGTGGAGTACAGTTCAGAGGCTGCCAATTCAGCTTCTTCAGGAGGCAGTGCCACGGCACAAGCTGCTTGGAATGGCTTCTCGTTTAGTTTCCCCATTTCCTTCACTCCAAAGTTAAGTGCACCCTCAAGTTCCATGAATCCCTAACACACAATTACCGTGTATGAAATGTATCATCAACTCATCTGGTCACACCTCAAAACTTCAGGGATCTCAAATGGACACTAATTAATAATGCAAGTTCAGGATGTGGGTAAACCTTGATCAGCTTTTCCCTCGGCACCTCCAAGCCAGGAACGAGGATCCTCTGACATACTCCAGTGTCACTGACGCATGGACCCGGGCCCACGCGCAGTGACCCAGGGAGTACGTCAGAGGATTTGCTTCCCAAGCCAGTATCCCTGCTTCCACAATGGGCACTGAACTGCTGCACCTTCAAATGATGATTACTCAAAACACCTTGTAGTGGGTTTCCCTGCTTCTTCATGGATCTTGTCTGCCTCTGTTTTCCCAACGAAACTCATATAAGCACAAAACAGAATCCAACAAAAAAAAGTTGAGAAGAAATTTGATGTTTGGTTTGCATCGATTGGCAAGTGTGATGTCAGAAAGAAAACTAGGATAAGCAAGAATTCCATGTTCTTTGCAAAGGTGCATTGCATTTACTGGCTAAGGTTCTGTCTTCACGTGGACTAGTGGGGCAAAAACAGGTCAGTCACTCATACTAGGGAGACTCTGCACATGGAAGATCCAAGAAACACTACGACAGTACTTCACAGTCCAGGAATTCACTATTACTTCACACGGATGTGTTAAGATTTTACCCTGGTGGGTTGGAGTTGGACAGGATCAGGTCCAGCCCCATTCTGCTGCTCAGTGTGACTGTTCCTGGCTTCCATCTTCTGAAGCCTCACCCTCAGAGCCGCCAGCTCCTCATCCTTTTCATCTAGCTCTTGGTTCCTCTGCGCAAGCTGCTCTCTCGCCACGGCAAGCTCCTCATCCTTTTCATCTAGCTCTTGGTTCCTCTGCGCAAGCTGCTCCCTCGCCACCGCAAGCTCCTCTTTCGCCGCTGCGAGCTCCCCCTTTGCTGCCATGAGCTCCACCTGCACGGGCGCCAGGTTCTCCACGTGTTGCACGACCACCGCCCTGCAGCGCTCCTGCTCCACCTTCTTCTTCTCCTCACCGATGTCACTGAGTATGTTCTTCATATCCATGTACTCGACCACGGCGTCCTTGTGGAAGAAGATCTTGGCATTGACCTTGGAGTCCACCAGCTTCAAGCGCTCGTCCAGCGCATCGCTTGCCTCGTCGTGTCCCCCTGCCATGTGGCCACTCTCCAGCCTGTAAACAACAGTCTGCAGGACCAGCAGACAACAGAATGCCATAGCATAGTCAAGTTCACCTTATGACAGTTTATATAATTCTATAAGCCAAATTTCAGGTGATTATGTAGTTTCCTATGGCACTAAATAAACCAAGATTATGATATAGTGAAGGACCGAAATGGCGACTAGGGGAGGGGGTGACAGGGAGCCAATAAAAATTTCAATAAACCAAAAAACTTGGCTTATATCCCAATTACAAACCAACACATGCCTCTCTTCTAATTACCAAGGTGACAAGACAACTAGTGGCATGCTCACCCTAGTAATTATTAGGAATTTCTCAATGCAATGTGGATGCAAAACGAGTCATAGAACAAGCGAGGGGATTAAATAACTTCTAGTTCACCCATGCCAAGCAAATTCGACAACCAATGATAAGATCACTGTCTATCCAAATAAACAAATATCAAGAGCTAATTAGAATAAGATTAACAAAAGACCCAGCAAGCTGATCAATCAAGCATTAAAGTAGTTTTCAGTTTCACAATGATTGCTTGAAAGAATGTTTCACTGTTCCTTGAAAGGACTCTTCATAAATCAGAGAAATGAACCACCATGAGCTGCTCTTACTAAACCAATAGAACAGAGCCACAATCGTTGACCACACATGAGAAACCTGTGTGCACCAAGAAACAACCAAAGCAAGCACTGACTTTGATTTACAACGAAGCTTGACAAGCAGCTAGTAGTACTGCATGCACATGAACAAGTAACCAAAAAACCTGCTACTGAATATTGCAACCACCGGCCAGAAAAACATTTAAAGAATAAACAAAGCTACTCAAGTAGGCGGTTAACAGTAACTCAAACGACAAAAACGAAGTATGCTGCAGCTCCTATTGACAAGCAAATAACAGGAACACTATTCACTCAATAAAGAACTATGAGCTGCTACCGAACTGAAACAAAAATGCCAATCACCCGCTGTAGTTCATAAATCAGAAAAGTGCAGAGGTGCTACTGTAAACTACCGAGCTAAGCCTGGTTTAGATCCCCGTGTAAAGTTTTTGAAATGGAATCTTTTTACATTTGAAATATTAAACATAGACTAATTAAAAAACTAATTGCAGATTCCGTCCGTGAATCACGAGACGAATCTAATTAGCCTAATTAGTCCGTCATTAGCATATGTTTACTGTAGCAATACTGTAGCAATTTATTGTCTAATCACGGTCTAATTAGGTTCATTAGATTCGTCTCGCGATTTACGGTCCATTTGTGTAATGCGATTTCTTTTTCGACTACATTTAATACACCATGCATGTGTTCAAACATTGATGTGATTGATGTGTAAAAATTTTGACGGAAACTAAACCAGGCCTAAATTTCCTGCTGCTTACCTGAGAGAAGCTGAGTTCGAGCTTGCACTGCTGCTGTCACTGATTTCAGACTGTGATGTGTGCTCCTACTGTGAACTAGCCAATCAGCACAAACAAGCATACAGGAACTTGCTAGAAAGGTCAGACCGAAAAACTTAGAGCACGGAATAGCTCGTGAAAGATCAGGCAAATGCATGGATTAAATATTGGCTAACTCAAACATCACAAGTAAATCCAACAAGCAACAGGTTACTGTCGCTGCTCATTAAAGAAGACAAAAACCAAACTGCTGTAGCTCCGAGAACATGAGAATATGTCGCTGCGTTCCTGCTGATGCTTCCGAAGTCCGAACTGCACAATACAGGAAGTAAAACAAGCTCGAGAGGCAAGAGAAAACTGCAGACGCGCAGAGAGAAAACTGCAGACGCGCTGAGCAGAACAACTGAACCGATCTGCAGATTTTTTTTCTCCACAAACGAGTCAAATCGACTCAAAGTGATACAAAAACTAAACTACAGCGGATCATGTGGAACCCATTCCAACCGGAAACATCCAAAAAGATGGAGAATTTATCACCAATTTCAGAAATATCGAGGAAACCCTACGTGACGAACCGACTGAAGAAAACCTCATATTCGTGGTGTTCAAGTGAGGGATTTGATAGGGGATCACCCTAGACTTGCTCACACATGGTCTAGCACCGATTTGCCCCAAGAAATTTCAACAAAATCGCAGCCAAATGCGAAGAACGAAAAATGCCGATCAATCTGGGCATGGTGTGTGGTAAACGAAAGCTCACCTCCGCAAAGGGACACACAGAACTAGCACCAGTTCGTTGCCTACAACCCCAGCCAAGAGTTCACTGTTCAGTGGATTGGATTTGGACAGGATCAGGTCCGGTCCCGTTCTGCTGCTCAGTGTGAGTGTTCCTGGCTTAAGATGGGAAAAACCTAGCAGATCAAGAAATGCAAACGAGTGCGAAAGAGGAGGGGCGGGGCACTCACCAGAGAGGGTTGATGAAGTGATAACTATCTGCTGTCCTTGTTGCTCCAGAGAAGTAGAGCCGTAGAGGCCTTTTGGGAGTCCAGAGAAGAGCAGAGTCGAAAGTGCATGACAGCTCGGTTCACCAGGCCCCACATGTCAGTTGGGGCGCGGGTGGTTGGTCAGTGGTCGCTGGTGGTAAACTGGTAATGGTAAAAAAAAAACAGTGAACTGGTAACAATAGACTAGTAGCTGCATTTCAGTTTGGAAAGAATAAAAAATCCATGGCGGCGTGTGAACGTTCGAGAGCAAACTTCCTATATGTCATTCGAAATACAACTTATCATCTACGTGTCATTGAAAATTAGTATATCCAGTGCTATCATTTTTAATTTTCCATCCGCTCTATCTCTGTGCTATTACCGTCAAATGACACTAACTGAGCCGTTAAAGGAAGGGTAAGAAGATAATAATACCCCTAATTAGGATGAAGCATATTTATGGCATGTCATCCTTTCCATACCGTTGGAATCAAGAACAGTGCTAGCCATACAGAGAGATGCAATTGAAAGTATATTGATGCATTAGCCATATGTGAAATATATAAAAATTCATAGCAAGCTGCCTCATACAACTAGTTTTCGATGTCCAAACATGCATCCTCAAAGATTTGAGGGAGCATGTTGCCAGCCATCCAGTTGGTTGGCACGTTGTGGTAACATTATGGCAAAGCGAAGGTTTCACCGACCAGCAGGCAGCACAGAAATCTTTTTCACCACCTTTGGCTGGCTGGCTGGCTGGCTGGCTTGCCCGTGACGAGGCGCAGAAGCGAACGAGAGACGAGAACCCCCGACCAAATCTGCTGGAGTGAAAACCGACCGTGGCCAGCACGGGGGGCGTTCCTGTTGTGGCCTGTTCGCCCAGCCGCGACGAGGCGTGACGTGACGTCGAACCCCACCTCCCTTGCTCGTGCGGCGCGGCGCTCGGCATGCCTTTCCTGCTTCCCCTCCTGCGCTTTCTGTTCCAAAAGGCCGGGCGAGAAAAGGCCAGCGCGACGGCCGAGCCAGAACGACGCGCCTGCAAAAGCCGTTGCTGGCGCGCGGAGTGGCAGCCCACAGGGGGAACGGACGCGAAGCAGCAGTGATCTCCTCCAGTCCGCCGCCGCCGCACGCGACCTGACCTGCCGGTGGGAAATATCTCCGCCCCGCAGCATTATTTAGATCCATTCCGTAAAAATTTTAAAATAAATTCTTTTCAAATATTAAATATAGAATAATTAAAAAACTAATTGCAGATTCTGTCATAAATCGTGAGACGAACCTGACAAGCCTAATTAATTCATCATTAGCGTATATCTATTGTAGCATTACTGTAGCAATTTATTGTCTAATCATGGCCTAATTAGGCTCATTAGATTCGTCTCGCGATTTACGGACCATCTGTGTAATGCGATTTTTTTTCAACTACATTTAATACGATATGCATGTGTATAAACATTTATTTGGAATTTTGAATTTTGGATCTAAACAAGGCCTAGATTCGGAGCTGGTGGCGCCCCGCGCCGGAGGCTGCTGCATTGATGCATGTTTGGACATCAAAAACTAGTTGTACGAGGCACCTTGCAATAAATTTTATATATTCATATCTCTCTGTATGGCTAATGCATTAATATACTTTTAATTGCATATGTTTATATAGCTAGTACTGTTCTTGATTTTAGTGGCATGGAAGGGAAGATAAGGCGACAGGTCACAAATATGCTTCATCCTAATTAGAGGTATTATTGTCTTTTTACCCTTCACTCTAACGGCTCAATTAATGTCATTTGATAGTAATGGCACAAAGAGGATGGAAACTTAAAAACAATGTCATTGAAGGGATGTGCTAATTTTTAATGGCACATAGGGGATGAGTTGTATTTCTCAATGGCATACAGGGAATTTGCTCAACATTCAAATGTTGTGTTGCTATTCTTCCCTAGGAAAGGAGTATCTTGCATTGGTGCTCGGCATGAACTCATGACCCATGACTCACGAAAGTGTGGGGTAGGAACATTACCGAATGTCTAGGGAGGTTACTCTCGTTCAAGACTCTAGTGGGCTGCTCATAAAGAGGGAATCAAATAGGGTAAAATTGGAAGAAATTGTGTACTAAGCCTCTGAGTACTGAGTTATTAAACTATATATTTTATTCTCACGCTGGTGGAGCCGAACCGCCAACAAAGAAACATGCAAAAAACACATTGAAAAATTCTAAAATAGCTTGCATCACCCTATCTACCACCATGACTTGGAAGTGTGATGGAAGTTGAAATTTTAAAACCAAATAAACCGATTGCCTAGACCTATAGTAGGCTCATGTAAGGTTGGATGTCCAGTATGGTTGCCCCGATCTAGCTCATCAACAATAACGGGCTACCTCAGACTAGACATCGTTAAGGAAACAAACAGAACAGAACTCGGCTCGACTCGACTCAATAATAGCTCGAGCCATCTCTCTTCAAGCGCACGATGGGGCTGGAGGCCAATCTACATCGGGCGCGTGCGGTTACTGCTCGGTGCAGTGAAGGAGAAAGAGGAAGAGACAGAAAGCGAAGGTGGGGCACTAGCAGCTAACACGAAGACCTGGTGATGAGTAATCGTGAGGGAATCAGAGTGAGATGCAGGCGGAACTGATCCTTGGTTTGGGCCCTGCAACTGTTGTCTGTTGATTTGCGACTTGCAAAAGGAGCAGGGAGAAAAGGAACAGCTTGCTGCTTCGCTTGAACCGAATCAAGAAAGGGGATACGCGACTTGTTCTGGTGCTCGGCATTAGCAAGAGGAAGGAGATACGCTACTTGTTTGCATCTGGTGCATGAGTGAGGGGAGGGCCAACCTAGGTACTACTAATTGCTCGGTGAAGAGAGTAGCAGAGGGAGGAGAGATGAGCAAGCTTGTGCTACTGCCGTGCTGCTTGGATTGGAATTTGGCGTGAGGGGGAAAGTGGAGCCGGGGCTGCTCAGATTGGGGAGAGAAGTGGAGACCAGAGACAACAGGTAAGATGGCAAATAGATAGTGGAGTTCAAAAGCAAGGTTAATTTTACGAAAGATACAAAGAGACAAGTATATCTTCAAATATTTGGGTTTCAAGCATATCCGATTACGGTAAGCTAAGAGAAATAAAGAAACTGACAATTAGCTCAAAGAGCAATATCTAGGTTCTATTTCCCTAATAAATAATTTCAATAATCATCTAATGGGATCGCTTAATATCTCTTTCGTGATTATTAAATGTGTTGTTTTTCAATCCCCAGTAATCTTGTCACAATCCAACTACCACATTGGGAGAGTCACAACCTGAGTTAGGGTGGATTATTGGTTTATCTCAATAATTATTGAGAAAACAGAAAGGTAAAGTTGATCAGCTGGAGCACTATTTTTGCAAAAAACTCCCCGATATGTTAGTTGGATTGGGGAACAAGATCAAACTTAACTCTAGAGGACTTTGGACAAGGCCATATTTAAAATTAGAGATGACACCAGAAAATTGGTAGAAGATTTGATTGTGGTTTTTTTTGCATGGCATTGCCCTTGCATTGTGATTTATTTTGAGATCCGACTGTCAGCGTTGAAGAAGCAACTGTGCTCATCCAATATGATAACGACTCCATAACAAACAAGAGACAGTAACGTGCATTAGAATAAGACGGACCTCCTATTGCAATGCACGGCCATATTTGCTAGTATTAGTAAAAGTTAACTATTCACAAAAGCTACATGATCGTACTAGCATTATTTATTTAACAAAAAAAGTAACTTTTATGCGCATACAATACGCATTAAACTGTTATGGGCTAGATGCCTAGATCGCACAACTATACGTTGCAATGTACTTTGTACTCGCCCCCTTTCACTATGGAGAGTATTTGTCTCTTATCTCTTACCCCTGCAACAAAATCAGATGGTAGCTACGCTTCCATTGCTGTGATATTGAAAGCGTATCTGCATTTCGTATGGTTTTTCTATTAGATATGGTTGTTGATAAGTTTCAATAAAGTGTTTCAAAACTTACAGGTTAGATACGTTTTTAAACATGTATTGGCACGTTTAAATAAAGCACTTGTAAAGTTATTGTAAAGTTAGTATCCAGATACGTTGTTAGATAGTGTTGAAACATTTTAATAAGCACTTGTAAAAACTTGCTGCTGATGCACACATCGGCTTCCAGATAGAAGTGCATATAAATAAGCTTCCAGATACAATTTTTTAACATTTATCAAGAAAGAAATTAGAGTGGTGTATCTGAAAAATATAAAAAAACAGCAGCCAGGCTGTCCTTCGAACATGCAACCTCTTGATAAAAAAAGCACCTGGCATACCAACTAAGAATCACCTTCGGTTATATCTCCCTTTATATATTATATAAAATATGTGCATGTCCAGCAAAGTAACAAGAAAATCTATGCATCGAGTCTTCCTCCTCTCTCGGATCTACTGTATTCATGATCGTGACTGATGTTTCTCCCCTCGTGAGCATAGCAGTCCGCTCTTATGATCTTGTCTCAATTCCTCAATGCCTTGGCAGCATCTGTGCGAAATAAAGATCAGGATCACACACATTGCCAGCAGGGAGGAGTTGGAGGCATTGAAATCGAGTCCATGACCAGTACTTGGTTCAAGGCGTAGGCAATAAATAAATAAAAACGATACTGGTAATCATAAATTGGTTGTTGTGCACTGGTTAGATGCCTTCAATGCTAGTTGGGAGACCCAGGTTTGAATGTTGATTATCCCTGTTTAGTTTTTACAATTATTGTGAACAAGAAGACCTTGCATGCGTATCTACAAAATATTTCATATTTTCTAGACACGTTTAAGAGCTCGTCTCTACAACTCTTGACACGGTTCATGCGGAGATGCTCCAAATACGTTTTGCTAAAATGTATCTACACTCCACAAGAGATGAAATAAAGTGTAGCTATCCCAAAAACTAAAGTGTATCTACATGGGAATTCTTAGTAGTGTACTTTTTCCTTTCTCTTTCTCTCGATGATTTGAGAACTTACTCTTATATGTGTGCTAATTTATCTATCCATCTTGCATTGTTCTTATGCTCAATTTTGTCATGCACAGGAACTAAGTGTTGATGTGAGGTGCCTCTATGTAATGCACAATTCTTGGATGGCTTCTGCCCTTGTGTGTTTTTAACTGAAGATGAAGATGAATGCTCTGTTTATAGGCGACATCATTCAGCTCTTGGCAGCCATTGCTAGGAGCGTGCTTTTTGCTAATCACAAGTGTGCTTTACAGGCTGCCAGCAAAAGCTCCACGTATCGTCACCCTATACCCGGAAGTCTCTATCGTTTTCTTTGTCTGTTAAGCTTCACAGGGTTAGGACTCCTTAAATCAAACAGCAATCGCTGTTTATCAACCACTCACGGCGACACCGAGATCTTCGACTTAGCTCCCACAGGTCATCCACCCGGGACAGAAGATAACGAAAGGGAGACAAAGTCCTAACTAAATCAACACCCAATAACCTAAACCTTCTACCCATTCCATCCATCATATCCGTCGAGTCGAGGAGATTCGTTCTTATCTATAGATAAGGCAAGAGAGAACTTATGCCCTCGCGGATGGAGAGGGATTCGAACCCCCGGTATTCCTATCAATACTTCAGTTTTCAAGACCGACTCTTTCAACCGCTCAGATATCCATCCCTGCGCTCGCCCGCCCTATCTATCTGCGCGCTGGCAGGTAGGGGCAACTCTATGTGATTTACGTATTAACGCTCTCCGCGCATTCAACATGCGTGCATTTTTGCCACACGCAAGAGCATGCACTATATACGGGGCTACATTTATGTTAAAATAATAGCAATTCTACGATTAGGGCGTTCGACGCCAAGTAAAAATAGGACGTCCCGTCCCAACACGCTCATGTTGCGGTGGGAACTTTTTGCACATAATTTTGTTACAATAGGTATGAGCTGATGTTGTAGTAGGAAAGACGCTCCAACCTCAATGAGAGATGTTGTGGTGGACTTCTTATACATGATTTTTGTTGAGATAGATATACAATGATGTTGCGGCAGGAGTTTAAGTTGATTATTAATGTTGTAGTGGAAGTTTTAATTGATTATTAATGTTGCATTATGTTCAATATGTGATCATTGCAGTGGCCATTTTCACTATGTAAATTGTTTAATGGTTCGATGCGTGATCATTGCAGTGGTCATTTTCAGTATGTTTGAGATATTAGGTGACGTTGCAATAACTATTTTAGCATGTTGTATACATTTATTCTAAATATTTCAATGATTGATTTTCCATGCTGCACATTTTCAATCCAATCGACTAATTCTATTTATTTTATTATTTTTTTAAAAAACTATTTTTTTGAAATGTTGCAATTGTAGTTCAAAACTTGCAATTATAATTTTAAATATTGCAAAAGGTAAATGTTGATCTTACAGAACTCTATTTCTATACATTGTCACTCGCATTGGATGTTGCAAGAAATATAGTGTATTGCGGCGAGAATTTTCTATCATAGAACGAGATGATAGAGCTATTTTTATATATAATTTTTAATATTGTAAATACTAATTTTGATTGTTGCAGTAGTTAATTTTTTAATGTTAGGATGGAGCATCCGATGAAATTTTTTTTCCATCGGACGTCCCAGCTCTAGCAGCTTCGTTAAAATAATTTAGCATCCTAGCTAGGCACACAAAGTTGTACAAACATTATAGATTCTTAAAATAAAAAACATCTGATTTTAAAATTGCACAAACATTATAGCATTGATGAAATTAAACTGGAAATGTCCATGTATGTATACAAACCTAGAAATTACCCTGAACACAAACACACATGCAACGACACACTGAGCAAGATAATAATGTACAGTAGTTACGTGACAGCACAAATTAAGCTTCAATTTCACGAGTATTTAGAGCGCATAAATAACATCCACTAAATCACATGAACTTTGCCAGTTCTCTGAGGAAGGCATCAGCGTGCTTCTCCTTGACGACGACGGACAGCACGTTGGCCCCGTCCCTCCCCTTGCACGGCGGCAGCATCCCGAGTGCCGGGAAGTGCGGCCTCTCCCGTATCCGCGACGTCACCCTCGCCGGCCTCCCGCTCCCGAGGTCGACCTCGTCGAAGCCCAGGTTCTGCCAGGACGACACGATCACCATGTCGTACCGGTCCTGGAGCACCGGGCGCGTGGCTCTCCGCGGGCAGCCTTCGTCGTCCTTGAACTGGTCAGCTACGTCTCCTTGGCGTCCCTGATCTTCTTCGCCAGCTCGACGACGTCCCCGCCGGCCACCGCGCCGCTCTTCTCCGTCACCAGCTGCGCCGTCACGCAGTTGCCGTAGTACCCTTGCTTGGCGCCGACGTGCCTGCGCTCGTTGGCGGAGAAGAAGAGCACGGCCGGGGCCTCCGGGTCGGACATGACGGCCCGGGTGCCGGGTGCGGCACCGCCACACGACGGCGCTGACGGCGTCGAAAACGGAGCATGGCTGGCCGCCGAAGCGGCGGCCGAAGTCCTGATGCGGCGGATCGCGCTCGACGGGACGGTGAAGTCGAGGTAGGCGAGGTCGTCGAACGGGTCGAGGCTCAGAAGCTTGTCGATCGGAACGACGGCCGGGAGGCTCGGGAGTGAATCGTCCCGCCTCACCGGCGCGACGGACGGCGATGGCAACCCGCGGGCGAGCTCGCCGATGGCCTGCAGGAACTGCGCCATCCCGGCGCCGTCGGCGACGGCGTGGTTCCAGGCCACCCCGAGGACGAACCCGCCGCACGAGAACTCCGTCACCTGCACCACCAGCAATGGGTCGGCGGGGCCGCAGCTCTCGCCCGGGTAGCGGACGGCGAGGTCCTCCCGCAGCGCCTTCGACCTCGAGGCAGGTGAGTGGTCGGAGGCGATGACTTCCTCCACGGCGCAGCTGGCGGACGCGGCGACGAAGACCGCGCCCTCGCCGCTGCAATGGATGTGGCCCGCGTCGTCGCCGTCGGCTCCGGCGACCATGCGACCGGCGAAAGGGTAGTAGTGGACTAGCGCTTGGGACAGGGCCCTCTTTATGGTCTCGGTGGTCTCGTGGATCAGGTGCTCGAACACGAGCAGCGCGGCGGCTGGCATCCTCTCTAGACCCTTGTCGAAAGACGAGAGCTTTATGGTGGTGGTCACCGGCGAGGACTTGCTCACCACAACACTCATTGTCCTCTGCGTAGTGTCGATGCTCTAATTTCAAGCTGTATCTTGGATTCTTGGACTCCAATATATAAATCTGCGATGGAGATGTCGTTGTCTATAGTGTATGAATTTCAATCTCTGAAATTAACTGACAGCCAATGGAATGTTCTGTCTAGCTCCTTCTGCCGAGCAGCTTGACGATGGTGCCGGCCTCGGCGAGGACGACCTGGTCTCAGGGTTGAGCGCAGGGTGCCTGAGGATATCATTTCTCAAGTTCTAACTCCAGTTCGCGCAACAAACTGACGGGGCAAGTTCAGAGCGAAAACAATGGTGCACCGCCAGGTGCTATCAGACATCAGACAGAACACAATAAAGATAAAGAGGTTCAGATAACCGGATCATCAGAGTTCTAACACGAAGTATGGGAGTTCATCGGAGTAAACGTAGAGTCATACGGATGCAGGTTCTAGTTGCAAGTCATAATCTCCCTAGTAGTAGTCTTATAAAGTTCCTTTCTACAGCCTACGCTCTGATTCTTCACCAGTCAAAGAGCCGTGAGCTCACTACATCAGGAGCACTGCTTCTATGAGGCAGAATCATTAGCCTACTAAAGTCATGGCATATTTGGACATGATCCAAAAGGGCTTGCGATTTCCTGCGATGCTACTTCTCAGATCCTTGGGGAGTTAAAAAGGCCTGCAGCCCTGCACAAAAAGAAGCAAGCGTGAGTTCGCAGTAGAAAGACAGTTTGGCATTTGGGGGCTTCATTCTCAATGAGAAATGTGGCAACTTGAAAAGGAAAGGAAACCCCAGGATATTACCAATTCACGATGCGAATATGAACCATTTGGGGGCTTCATTCTCAAGGGAAGATTTGTGGAAACTACAAAGAGCACCCAGTATGGTGTTGGTCGACTTTATTTACTAGCATATGCCGGTATCATCCAGACTTTCAGAGCATATCAGTTTCACTTCTAGTTACAGTGGTTAAATTGGAAGTCAAAGAACCTTTTTTCTTCAGTAAGGTTAATTACCAGTTTTTTATTGCAATATTTTCATGTTTTCTTATGCTACTAGCTCACTTGTCCCTTCAGTCACACAATTTTTCTTAAGTACCGTACTGCTTATTGGACACTCCTATATATGATTCATATTATGCAGCAGCAATTTTAACAAATTAGCAGGCAGAAGAAGTTTTTGGTCTCAGCATGATTAAAGACAAGAAAATGCTTCAGCCAGAAGAAGTGCCACATGCAACTGCCATCTATAATACACTACTCTGATGCTATAATAAACTAGCAAGAATGCTGCAACCCGCAACTTTATCCACCCAATAGCACTTTCACAATAGGAGTCTAGGACGATGTTGCACTACCTGCGAATCTTCCTGCGCTTCGTCACGGTAAGCTTCTTCACCTGATTGGACATGTAGTTGATACACTCCCTCGTAGTAGCCCTCCTCCCCTCCTTGTAGTTCCATAGCTCAAAGGCGATGCTTCTGTCCCTCAGACGGTCGTACTGTTTCATTTCCACCAGTGCGTTAACCACAGCATCATGGGCACCAGAACCCCATGCTCTCTTCAGCTCTTGCAATTTATCATCATCAACGTTCACAATCTCCCGATAATACAAGCAGCACGTAGTTTATTATCCTTGGTAATGGATTAAAATTTAAAAGCAACCTGTGAGATACCGTGAAGCTTTCTAGAATCGACATACCTGGTGATTGCCATCAACTATGACAGTTTTGAAGGGATACCAGCTTAGGTCGCCAAGTTGCTTCTGCCATGATGAGTATAATTCATAAGATGCGGTAGCAACTTCTTCAGGAGGTACCTTTGCAAGACAAGCAGCCTTGAATGCCTTCTCATTCAATTCCCCCATTTCCTTTATCCCAATTTTCCTTCCGCCGGTATCAATTTCAAGGAATCCCTGGAACACCAACTTGCATGTAACATTGACTCCCAGTACAAACGGTTCAAATTATGATGGATCAAAGTACAGTGAGTAAATATTGAGGGATATGATTGAACCTTGATCAGCTCATCTCT
Source organism: Panicum miliaceum (assembly GCA_032594955.1). Lineage (NCBI taxonomy): Eukaryota > Viridiplantae > Streptophyta > Magnoliopsida > Poales > Poaceae > Panicum > Panicum miliaceum. Next base: position 53,722,116 of record CM064058.1, on the reverse strand, counting down.
GACAGCCTCTAGGTCATCTTCTCCTCTCTCCATAACAAATGAGGTTTGGCCAACAGGTGGGCTGTTCACTAGCCCTTCCCTACGGCTACGGCACTCTTCTGTTACCTCGAGATTGACAGCATCATTGCCCAGAGGTCTTTCAGACAGCCTTATCTGTTCCTCTATTGATCCTGTTGGCACCTGCATTCACATTAACACTTAACGCCAAGAGATACCTCAAAATGCATGCACAAAGAATGAATAGAAATGAAATCGATAGGGGTAATACTATTATCTTAGAAGTTTGGTAGTTTGCAAAGGTTCCATACATTGAGATTTTCCGACGACTCCAAAGGAGACATAGATAGACCATCCAATTGGCCAGTATGCCCATTTTCATCAGCACCATAGTCCAAAGGTCCTTCAGATGGTCTTTTCCTCTTTTGCATTGATCTTGTTTCCACCTATTTTCAAAATGAATATTAAGTGAGCCTGATATAATCCAATGTGGGAGAGATTAAACATAAATTTAAGCTACGAGCATTGACAGTTTTCTAAATAAAAAAGGCAGCAGGACCTCGTCAATTTATTAAAGGAAAGGATATGAACATAGATAGCTGTCTTAGGACTGTTTGACCTCAGCGAAAATTACAAAAAAAAAAGAGAAAACTCATGTTAATTTCTCTGCAGAGGTTCTACATCACGACACTCCATGTATTCCGAGCAAAGCAAGGAGAAGATCAACTATCTATAAAAGTTAATGTACAAAAACATGCGAGGAAAAACAATATAGTGATATTTAACGCGTAAGTTTAGCCACAGCAAGTCAAGAACAACGCATTATAGTCTTCAAGCAAGTTGGGGTTGGCTAGAGATGAAACCCAACAAGGCATAGCATATAATATGAAAAAGCAACAGAGGTTCAAAATATAAAGAGTCACAGCATGTTAGGCTGCACTGCAGAATGTGACTAACAAATGACATTAGGAAATAATTTATTACTGGGGGCAACAAAGGCAATGTCATTATTACCCCTCTAGGTTGGATATTTTCCGTAACACTTCCACACTGTTGCTCAGCTCGATTATTCTTGGCTTCACTCTCCTGAAGCTTTTTCTTTAGAAGTTCCAGGTAACAGTTCTTTTGAGAAATCTCCTCTGTTAATGCCACAACTGCATCCCTTGCTTCCACTAATGTGTTCTTTGATGCTAAAAGGTCCTTCTTCATGTGCCAATGAACACAATATCATACATCGTGGATCCAAAGAGAATATTTGGAGAAACAGAATTTGACGAACATTTTCAAAAACAGAATTTGACATGCATATAGTAGAGCTGACCATGCTGCTCATGCTGGAGCATCTCCTTCTCATGCTGGAACCTCTCCTTCTCTTGTTGGAGCCTCTCCATTTCTGTGGTCGCCCCATCGATTACATGTTTTATCTCCCTGTACTCCACCATGACATCTTTGAGTAAAGACATCTTGAAGTCAACTCTTGAAGCCAATGCACCGAGGTGCCTGCTCATTCCAGTGTCCTCTGCCATATAGTCTGCAGGACCCGTAGACAACAGAATGTCATAACATAGTTAAGTTCACCTCACAACAGTTTATACATTGTAAAAACTGATTCTATAATCCACATCTCAGGTGATTTTGTAGTTTCTGACGGCACTAAACCAAGAGTAGAGTGAAGGACCGAAATGACGACCAAAGGGGGAGGAGTGAATGGGAGCCAATAAAAATTTCAACAAACAAAAAAACTTGGCCTATATCCCCATTAGAAACCAACACACCTCTCTTCTAATTGCCAAGCTGACGCAAGACAGCGAGTGACATGCTCACCCGAGGAATGATTAGGAATTTCTCGATACATCATGGAAGCAAAACAAGTGATATAACAAGCAAGGAGAGGATTAAAATTTCTAGTTCACCCATGCCAAGCAAATCCGACAAGCAACGATAAGCTCACTGTTTATCCAAATAAACAAATATCAAGAGCTAATAGAAAACGATCAAAAGACCCAGCAAGCTGATTGATCAAGAAAAAATAATTCAGTGTCACAAATGATTACTTGAAAGAATGTTTCACTATTGCAATATTGCTTGAAAGGACTTTTCATAAATCAGAGAAATGAACCACCAAGACCTGCTTGTTACTAAAAGTGTAAAACAATAGAACAGAGCTAATATCATTGACCACACATGAGAAACCTGTGTGCACTAAGAAACAACTAAAGCAAGCACTGACTTTGATTTACAACGAAGCTTGACAAGCAGCTAGTACTACTGCGTGCACATGAACAAGCAACCAAAAAACCTGCTACTGAATATTGCTCACCACCGGCCAGAAAAAACATTTAAAGAATAAACAAAGCTACTCAAGTAGGCGGTTAACAGTAACTCAAAGACAAACGAAGTAAGCTGCAGCTCCTATTGACAAGAAAATAACAAGAACACTATTCACTCAATAACAACTATGAGCTGCAAATCCTACGTGGAGAACAAATTGAAGAAAACTTCAAATCCAAGGTGTTCAAGTGAGGGATTTGATAGGGGATCACCCTAGACTTGGTCACACATGTTCTAGCACCTATTTGCCCCAAGAAACTTCAACAAAATCACAGCCAAATGCGAAGAACGAAACATCCCAAAAATAGCTTATCAACTTCATAGGTTCTTTATAGACTGTATGCAGAATGTTTCTCTATCTTACATGATGTTCAGAGGACGTAGCTCTGTCATGAGTACTGATCTGAACAATAGTAGGATGAAATAGGGCTCCGTAACTACTTTATAAACATGTCTTTACTTAGTGATCGCGAAGGCAATCAGCACCAAGAATCTAACACGAACCAACGCAATTTATCAATCTGGGCATGGTGCGGTAAACAAAAGCTCACCTTCACAAAGGGACACGAAGAACCCCAGCCAACTATCAGTAACCCACAAATCAACCTGCAGGGAAATATTCGGGTAGGTAAGCAAGGGCAATTAGAATTGCATAAACCGATCTGTAACTGAAACTGCAAGAAATCCAGCCAGAATGTCTGCGGCTCCAACTTGAAAAACGCAAACAAAAAACTGCTTTTTTTCACAATGCAAAGTAATAAAAACCAGATCGAAGGGGCGTATAAAACAAAGATTTCTCTCCGGACGAGAGAGACAACGAGAAGGGGGAAAGAAAAGATTTTCTTCACCAAACACGAATTGCAGAAAGCGAATCGGCAGAGAGCAGAAGTTGAAGCAAGCACAAAACTGCATCCATCCTAATCCTTGTATAAAGTGAACACCTAACATCGAGAAATCAAAAGATACGAGAGCCGCAGCATTGGGAAAATCTGCGCTCTCAAGAATCCACTACCACCAGGTGAGAGAACTTTTCCTTTGGATATCATAATCATCCCCCAACCAAGAACAGCCACAGACCCGCACGGAACAAACTGCGCAGCAGGAAAGCAAGAAGAAACGCGCACCCCGAAAACCACCCAAGACGAGCACCGATGGTCAGAGCAGTCCGGATGAATGTTGTACCCACCAATTCCAAAAGCTTTGAGTTTCTTTTGGTTGGCTTGCTGTATTGAGAGCGGGTGGGTGACATCCGTTAAAGCGAAATCAGTTGAGAGCGGCGCTGCCCTCTGTGCCTTGCAGCCAAAAATGGCGACGCCTAGGCACATGTCACGCCAACGAGGACCCACGTGTCATCGAGCCTCGGGGTGTGAGATTCGGTCGGGGTAATTAAAAGGGGAGGGTATGTGTTGCCAGAGGTGAAGGTGATTCCCAGTTTCGGAGAGCGAGGAGAATAGGATGTTGAGTGACAGGTTTGTGGGGTCAGGGTACAAATGGACCCACAGATCAGTGATAGGGTGTTGGTTAGAGTGGGTTCACCGGGCTAACTGATCGCTGGGACCTACCTAGGAGGAGAAAGTAGCCAGTTGGTGGTTCTTTTTTTTTTTTGAAAAGATCCAGTTGATGATTCCAATGCCGACTGTAAAAAGTGAGATACCAGGTACTAGCAGCTCCTCACCAAACATATAAACATATGAATCCATGATCATCGGTCATGATGAACCCATGATTCTCCCTCTTAATGGCACGGTCGCGAAAAATAATGAACCCACGATGTTAACAAACTTCCCTTCACGCAAAAGATCTTTAATAATAAGACTTAAGAGGAAGCTCGAAACATACTCGATGAAAGGACACACACATAATTGTGACCCAGAATATGTGTGATACGTTTTAATGTGCAGGCCATTTTTTTCAGGCCACAAATCACAGTAAGATGAACTAGCCGCCGTCAAGTAATTTAATTTCATCGCAGCCACCTAACCTGAGATTTGATAACAGATAATTGTAAAGGCATTTAGGCTCCGCACTTGTCATAATTTATTTTCATCCTTTAAAAGAAATATTTTTCGAAAAGAATAACCCTGCTTTTATAAAGCATAAAAGTTAAGTACAACTTTGAGGGCACGCTGGGAAGCCAGCTTACAACGAAGCAAAAAGAAAGCCAGGAACACTACTCCCCTTCTCACCCTTGCACCTGAAGCTACTAGCAAACTGGAAAAAAAAAACAACCACGACACTAAAAGAAAACATCATCCGACGACTGTCCTGGCACCAGCTTCCTGAAGTCGTCTGTCCAGGATCTCACCAACGCCATCCGGCCACCAAGCGTCTCTTGCTCACCAGCACGCAACCTTCTGCGCCTCCCCCCCGGGCCTGTTTATTTCTAACAGTCCATAACACCCAAAAGACTACCACAAACATAAAAAGTTTCATATTACTGTCAGAACCCCCCCCCCCCCCCCCCCCCCCCTCTAAAGGAATCCATTTTTCCAAGAGCACTTGCAAATTTATAGGAGTATCAGACCAGCCCAATGCTTCCCTGAGACAGGACCAAGTGAATTTCGCCCTGGTGCACTGAAAAAAGATGTGATCAATATCCTCACAACCCCACACAAACAGCACCGGGGATTCCCTTTCCACTTTTTCTCTTTTAGAGCTGACCCAGTCTGCAGGCGCCCCTACAAGGCTAACCACATGAAGACCTTTAATTTCATTGGCAATCTGCTCTTCCAAAGTTGGTTTAACCTTTTATTTACCACCCCTCTACACAACAGGAACCTGTACATCGATTTAGAGGTATAAGTTTTTGATTTCTCTAAGGCCCATACCACTTTATCTTCAGACTCATCCAAAGTGACATTCTGCAACAGCTCCCATAGTTGAGACCACTCCACCAAATCACTTTGCTCAAACGTTCTGCAAAAGTTGAGGTAAACCTCCCCATCCACAAAGCACTGACTAACAGTTGCTGATTTCTCACTGCACAGGTTGAAAACTCTTGGAAACTGCAGTCTTAAAGGAACCTCAGATAACCAAACATCTTCCCAGAATAAGGTGTTCTTACCATTATGGACAACAAACTGAGCCCCCCAATTGAATTTGTGCTTTACTTTGTGAAGTCCTCGCCAAAACTGAGACCCCCTTTTGCCTTTACATCTAGCAAGAGATCCATGTGACAAATATTTAGACTTCAACAAATCACAGCATGGATCACCTCTCTCACTATTATACAGTCTCCAGAACCACTTAAGCAGCAATGCTTCATTCATGGTCCTTGTATTCAGAATACCCAGCCCCCCCATATTCTTTTGGGAGACAAAGATTGTCCCATTTAACCATATGATACCTGAACTTATCAGATGCCCCCCCTCCAGAAGAAGTTAGCTCTCACAGAATCCATGTCATGATGTATTCTTTCATGTAACTTAAACATACCCATCAGGTAGATTGGTAGACTGCTTAGTGAGGAGTTTGTTAGAACCAGCCTACCACCTGAGGAAAGATGCTTGCTCTTCCAAGGTTGTAGTTTATTTCTCATTTTACCAACCATCCCCTCAAAAGCATGAGAACCCAGGTTAGTATCACTTACTGGCATTCCAAGGTAGCACACGGGTAAATCCTCTAAAAGGAATATTTTATCATGGTCATCAAGATTCTCTACTCTATACTCAGTTTCTCCGCATCCATCCATCCTCTATATCTTCCTCTATACCAACTACTTTTATCTTTTTTAACCCCGACGCCCTCCCTCCCCCATTCTCTCTCTCTCCCTCCCTCCCTCCCCACCTCGAGCGTGCCAGCCGCCTCCGTCTGCCCCGGCGGCAGGCCTCCCTCCTCGGCGCGGGGCGCTTGCGACGCCCAGATCGAGCGGCCCCCGCGTGCATGGGGCCGGCGGCGCGCATCCCGGCTCCCTCTCCTCTCTACGCGCACGCCCTTCCTCCTCGTGCCGGCGGCGGAGCGGGCCGGATCCCAGCGAGCCGCAGGGCCTCCACGCCCCCACGCAGGTGCACTGCAGGGCGAGGAGGCGAGCGTCGCGTTGCCGGGGCGACGGTGGCCGCGGCCACCGCGGATGGCACCTTGAAAGGACCTTGATGTCGCCTAGAGGGGGTGAATAGACGCTTCTGCAAATTACAAAACTTGATTGCCAATGTTAGCACACAGACCGGTCAGGAGAACCTGTCAAACCGGTCCAACACTAAGAACTGGCTACCAAGTACTCAACCGGTCAGACCGGTTGAAGTGTCGATCAGACCGGTCTGTAACAGAAAGCACACAAAATCAGAGTTGCTTCCCTCCTCGAGCTCTAGCACATACCAAATTTGGTGTAAAGCTCCTGCAGATGATTTCAAGTACTTCTAACATGTCACTAGAAACAGAAGCAACACACCCAAGTAGATCGATACGGAATTAACAAGTAAATGCTAGAGAGTGAGATATCAAAACAAACCAAATGGAGACACAAGGATTTCTTTCCCGAAATTCAGATCCATCATAGTGAATCCTACATCTCCGTTGAGTAGCTCATTGGGCTTGAGTCTTTTTCAACTCGGTCCCTTGAGCTTGGTCTATTCCAACCAATCATCGCTTCACTATCTTGATCCTATCCACAAACGGGGCACGATCAACGCCCTTATAAACTTGCCGCTGCTCACCACATCTTGGGAGCTAGCCGGCGACGCCTAGCCGTCTAGAAGGCTTCACCTCCAAGAGTAACAAATGCTTCACGAGTTACTTCAACTTTAACCACAAGTGCTCAAGCTATGGAATGCTCTCAGCAGTTCTCTACCGCTCACTTTTGCTCATACAAGAACTTCTCTCAACCCAACACTAGGATAAGCAATCTAATTAGCACAACTCACAAAGAGTGGTTGGGGAGAGCTTGCTGGTCAGTAGAAAAGCTTTGAGGAGCTCAGGAATGCAGAAGAACCAGCAGCTCTCGAAGGAGAGGGCTGAGGGGTATAAATACCTCACTCATAAAAACTAGTCGTTGCTCTGTCAGGGTCCAACCGGTCAGACCGGTCCCCCAGACCGATCAGATCGGTCTGTCTGAAAAGAGTAGCCGTTAGTGCTTAGACCGGTCAAACCGGTCCCTCAAACCAGTCAGACCCGTTTGAGCCAGAGCAGACCCAAAACTAATTTCTCTCAAGGCTTCTCACTTAGGTAGACCTATGAGCACTTTAGGTGTTGTCAATCAACCAATGTTGCATCCCTCTATATCTATACTCAAGATAAAATATGAAATCTAATTCAACCACTTGAGTTTTGTGTCACTTCAATCTTGCCATACTTTTAACTTTCTTATTTTTGGGACTTTCAACATTGCTTATCATCTTGAGCACATCCATAATTGAGCTAGTGACTTAGGATTTTCCATCATTCAAGTTATTGTTTATTCGAATACTTAACTTCTTTTTATCAATCCCAATATATTTGATGCATTGTGTTACTCTTCTCTTTGAGACTTAGGTACGATACTTCGAGAACCCCACGGATACTAGCCACTTCACCCTAGCAATACGTACATACGGATACTAGCCACTTCACCCTAGTAATACGCACATGGTCTCAAGCCGTCGCTTAACCAAAGTTTGATTAGTCCCTCGCTTTAGTCATCTCGATTGGTTTTTTCACCCCTTACCTTTGCCTCATTGAGTTAAGCTTTGCACATCTATAATGAATTCCCACTTGAATCTTTTTCATCGAATGCTTGTTTTTGATTGATAAAGAATGTCACATATGTTGCAAGCTTTCAATAGTAAGACCAACATGTAATCATATGCTCTTATATTTTGAACATGTATACACGAAGCCTAGCAATATTTATTTGTGTATCATTGTAACTTTCATGATGATCCCTTTATTTGTTGAACAAACTTTGTTTGTCATTGACCATTCAATATATATTACGAGATCACATACTTACTTGATATCATCATTGTGAGCCAAATCATGCTCATCAATATATGAAGCAACATCATGCTATGGATATTAGAATAAAACCTGCTTACAATCTTAATCCAACAAGTTAGTCCTCTAATTATTTTGTCATTTAAATCACCAAAACTGAATTAGGGGCCTATATGCACTTTCACGCCTGCCCCGCCGGCCGGATCCGGACTGCTGACGCCCCCTCCCCATCCTCCTCCGTGCGCAGGCGCGGGCTCCCTCCCGGCCTCCTCGGCACGGCCTCCCTCCTCGGCGCGGAGGAGTCGAGGCGGCGGCGGCCGGTCCTTGCCCCGGCTGCGAAGGCAGGGGAGGGGAGGGAGCGAGAGCAAGGCCACGAACCGTGTCCTCGCGCTGGATCTGGATATTCTGGACCGAGGCGTCGGTGGCCATGGCGGCGCGGGGCAACAGGAGGCGGGGGAGAGAGCTGCGCGAGCGCAAAGGGCCGGTGGTGGTGCTGGAGAGGAAGGCGGAGGACTGGAGGAGGCGCGTCGGAGCAGGTGCGCTGTGGCCATCCCTTTCCTTACTGCGGTGGCTCACGGCGGCCGCGGGACCCGGCGCCGGTGGCCCTGCCCTGTGGCGGGGCAGCAACGGCTGCGGAGGCGAGGTGGGCGCGGCGGCCCTCCTCCACGTCCCTGCAGCTCGCTGCCGCCCCTCGAGCTTGCGGCCTCCACGGCCGCCGCCCCTGGAGCTCGCCCCTGGATCTCGCCTCCGGGTCAACCTCGTCGGCGCCGTCGATGGAGAGGCGGATCCGGGCGCCGTCGAGCGGGAGCAGCAGGATCCCGACGCGCGCCGCGTGGAGCTCCGTCTCGAGGGAGGTGGTGCGGGGCCGGGCGCCTGCTGCTATACCTGGACCTCCTCTTCCTTCCTCCCTCTTCCACGGCAAGCTCGGGCCGCCGCCGTTCTGCCTCCGGGCGCGGGACAACAACGGCGGAGGCGGGCCCCGCGCCACGTGGACAGGATAGCGGAGTCCGGGACTCCGGTGGGTATTGCGGAAGCTGGAGGGTAGCGGACCCTTTTAGCGTACCCCGGTGCGGACATTTTCATCCTTGAGGATGGGGTAGCGGGTGGCATAGAGTACCCCGTGCGGGTAGCCTTAGGGAATGCAGAGTTTGGAGATAGTCTAGTACAATAATATGGCGATTTAATGCACGTGGGGTTACATAGATAGAAGCTACTGCTTATATTGTTGCAAGATGATCTCAAAACCAGCGTACATCCTCCATTTCATTTTATAAGGCATGCACGTATCTAAAGTCTAATTCCAAGGACTGATGTCGAGATAAACCATTCTTAGATCTTCCACACGGGTCATTGAGTCGCCCAATCAACCCAACGGGACACTGTTTTTCCCCCTCTTTTCTTCTTCTTATTACCAGTTCACTACTAGCGCCGAGCAAGTTCAATTTCATACTGTAAAAGAAAAGGCGTTGAAGAGCACGTGTACTACGTGTACGTTGGCATTTCACTTGGGGAAAAAAAAAGGTCTGGCGAACGCTGTAAATTTGTACTCAAACCTTGATGTGCATCATCTAGTGCTACGTGGTATGAATGCTTTTGCGCTTATTGGGCCTCCCGACCTGACGCCGTCAAACAAAACCAGATAGCTTTTTTTTTTTGAGAGGAACCAGATAGTTTTTTTTAGAGCAACAGAACCAGATAGCTGGAAGCCCAACCCATTGAGCCCAGGGGTCCAGGAATCTTAAACCGTGTCCTTGGGCTGGAGACCCAAAATCTCACATTTGTGAGCTTTTCTTTTCCTTTTTTATCTGTATTTGTGAGCTTTTCTAACTCATCAGGAAATACACCAGCGGAACACACACGGACATAAATAGACGACATATGCTTGATGCTTGTCAGGCAAACTCGATGCTGACATTTTGATTTGAAACTTTATCTGAGTTTCTCGCTTATTCAGTGCTAAGTAAGAAGCTTGGCATGAAATGACTGATCCATGACTGACAGGATGTATGTAATGTAAGCTTGGAGAGAAGAAACAAGGACAGTACAGGTAGCAGCAGCATTACATGCATTTCTGGATTCCGAATTTCTGACCAACTAGAGCAAAAGAGTGAATCTTAACAACAGTTGGGAAAAAGAAAAACAACAGAAGGAGATTCATGGCGTCGTCGTCTGATTGCTGTTGGTTTTACATGTCGCGTACAAGAAGGCAAGAAACTGTCAAACGGAGTAGCAGGTCGGGCGGCGGTACGATGGTGGTGGCGGCGGTGGTCAGCGGGTGGTTGCGTTCAGTTCGGCTCAGCTCAGTTCATGTCGGTGGCGGAGGACCACGGCCGGGAGCAGCCGACCTGCTCGAGGAACTTGGCGACGCGGGCGTGCTTGGCGGCCCACTGCTCGGCCATCTTCTCCTCCTTGAGCTGCGCGTCGCGGCGGAGCTCGGCCACCTTCTCCCGGTGCTCCCTCTCGACGCGCTCCGCGGCGGCCGCCTGCTCCAGCCGCATGGTGCGCATCTTGGCCTCGTACTCCTCCCACACCTCGCGCCGCCGCATCTCGCGCTCCATCTCCAGCTGCTGCTCCACGCGCTTCAGCCGCCACGCCGCCTCGCGCCGGTGCGCCGCCCACGCGCGCTGCCCCTCCTCCACCTCGCGGCAGCACTCGGCGAGCTCCGCCAGCGCCTGCCCCTCCATCACCGCCATGCCGGGCGGCGGGGGCGCCACGCCGGGGGGCGCGTGCTGCGGGCTCGGGAACCCGTACGCCGCCGCGGCCGCCTCCGCCGCGGCGCGCTCCGGCATCCACTGGCCCGGGCCGGGCGGCGGCGGCGGCGCCGCCGCGGCGGACGCGAGGCTGAGCGTCACGGACGGCGACGGCGGCCTGGGCGGCGGCGGCGGCTGCTGCGTGACGACCGTGGCGCCCCCGGTGTTGGACGACAGCCAGGGCGGCAGCACGGGCGCAGCCATGAGCAGCGACGGCGGCGGAGGCGCAGCCGCGGCGACCTGGGGCCTCTCGCCGACGAGCTTCTCCGCGAAGTTCTCAAGCAGCCACTCGTACCTCCCGCGCTCGTCCGGGCTGGGCTCCGGCGGCGGTCGCCGGCTGTCCCTGAGTTCCCGCTGCTGCTTCTCCTTGAACACCTCCCACCACTTGCCGAGGCGCTTGGCCGTGCGCCCGGGCACCTCGGCGGCGATCTTCTTCCACTTGTTGCCGTGCTTGGCCTGCAGGCGGATCACCAGCCGCTGCTCCTCCTCGGTGAGCGAGCCCTTCTTGATCCCCGGCCGGAGGTAGTTCTTCCAGCGCTCCAGGCAGGACTTGGCGTCGCGGTCGAGGGCCACGTTCATGCGCTGCGACACCAGGTGCCACTCGCGCGGGCCATACTGCCGGACGTACGCGCGCAGGACGGCGTCTTCCTCAGGCCGCCAGCGCTGTCGCTCCTTCATCTGCACAGGCCATCGCCCATCCCGCACCACCACACCTCATAATGCGCGCTGCTCCCACCCGTCCACCATGCAGGAAAAGAAAGATAAAATCTTTAGCTCATGGCAGCATCAGTTGGAAGAACACCAAATTGTAAGCATGGATCAAATCTTTAGTAGCTCACTGTAACATTGGAAAAGAAAGATCAAGCAACAAACAGGCATGGGTTAGCTAACTAACTATGCTAATCTGACATGGAGCACAGATGCCAGAGTCAGTGCCTTAAGCTTGCTACATGCAGAACAGTGAGTGCCATGGCAGATGCAGAGGGGGAAGAAATGCAACCAGGTAGATGCCTCTTCCCAGTGGTGGTTAGCTTCTCTAATTCATTGCATTGCAGCATTCATAACTGCTGGTTTCAGGTTGGGGTGGCGAAAGCAGGGAGAGGGGTAACTGTGGCCTGCAAACCTCGCTAGTCGCCACTGCTACAGCCCCACAGAGGCAGCCAATGCACACTCGAAAAATATTACTGCAGCTCTAACAGTAATTACTGAAGTCACAGGATCATCTGCAACTTCTCCAGGCAACATTTACACAGCTGCTACTGAAGTATGACCAAGAACAGTTTTTTTTTTCTTTACTCAAAAAAAGAACAGTTTTTTTTTTCTTTTTCACATTTCTTTCTTGAACAAGACTAGGAACTCGTCAGTAACCTATGACAAAAACTAACTGTCAAAGATTAACCCATGGCTTTTACCATACCAAAGGTACTAAAAACCACAAGCCATCAACCTTGACCAAGTCAGGTTTTTTTTTTTTAGGGCACCTTGACCAAGTCAGGTTAACCACCCGGCAGCTACACTGAAGTGAGGCAGGCAGGCGTATCCGTCCATGCATCCATGGCGACACCACTATCACTATCAATCAGCTCACACATGGAGACAAAGGTGTGGGCACGGCCGCTACGAGCAAGCACGCGCTTGTTTCTCGCGCGCTTGTCTTGTTTCTGGAGCGGGGTCGCCATCCGCCATTAACGTGGCGCTCATCGAGGACGAAGCTCAAATCCGCCCCCATTAAATGCCAACCTAATACTCGTACCTCAGGGAAAGCTAAAAACCAACGCAGGGGGATATCGAGCGAATCCGAGACAAAAATGCGACCTCGATGACGCCTGGACCAGCGCTAATCCGCGCTTTGGCGCCTAGCTAATGGCAGGTTAGAGGCGGCCACACCTCGAGCTTGAAATTATTGGGTGCCTTTTTCACCGATCGACCATAAAACTGTAAAAACAGAATCCGAGACAAAAACAAATTCCTCAGGAGAGTTGGTTTGGAGGAAACTATGAGGCTTAACCGTTACCAAACAGAATCTTGAACAAGGTATTGTTAGCAAACAGAGCTAAGCCGATGCTATGGGTGTTCAAGATTGGTTGGTCCTATGAAATTTATCGTTTTAACACAAGCATAATCATGAGGAAACAAAACAAACCGACGTTGAAAGCAATGTATCGAAGCCAAATTGATGTGGTATTCTAGCGGCTATATGGCACTGACAGGTGACAAATTGAAGGCAGTGGGGTTATGCTAGCTGCAGTTAGGACGCGACTTGGATCTATTCTGTGGTGCTTTGTGCAGGTAGTTGTAGTAGTACAAACTTTCAGTTCAGGTAATCCATACAGCAATTTCCCTTTTCTTCAGATTCCTCATCATTTTGCAACCTTCTTTGGTGCTATTTTCCGCATATGTAAGTGAATATTCCAAAGGGCACTAGAGAGGAGGAGCAAAGTAGTTGAAACAATCATGAAGCAATCCAGCTAGAAATGATGGGGGAAACAAGTCGTTTCTGAAGGGGAAAAGGAACTCTCTCTAGTACACAACATGACAAGAATGTGACTTGACGTGATTTACTTTCTGAATTTCTATGCTTTACCAAGAAGAAAAACGGTGATGCAATGCATGTCTGCATACACTGCAAGAATTCAAAATAATGATAAGGAGCACCAAGAACCTAGTGCAAACATCAGTACTGCATATGCAGGAATACTCGCCTAGAAAAAGAAGCAGAAGACACCGAACAGCCTGTGAATTGATGCAGCAGGCACAAGTGCTGCTGGGAACCTATTACGAATCAGAAAGACGAAATTTCCTACTCGCATAGCAAACAAGAAATACACGCAGAAAAAAAAAACAAGACTGTAACGGCGTAGCACTGCCGACCTGCCATCATTTTCCACACAACCAACCTAGTAAAACACGACCCAGGAAGCATGGAGCTAGCAATCCCTGTCACGAAATCAGCATCTACCACAGTAGGACCTGCTGTTTGTCCAAGCCAGGAAACGAATAGATCAGGCTACTCCACAGCACAAGCAAGAGATTCGAGAGCAAACCATTCCCTTTTTTTTCTCTCTCAAACATCCATCCCACACACCAACGAATTGGAAGTTGAAACTAAACTGAATGAGCAGGCACAGCAACTGGCATCACTGGACGGTAGTGAACTGAAGAAACTAGTGGGATGGTGGGTGAAGAGCAGGCAGGGATTCTTACAGAGGCACGGCTACACCATCCTCCTTCGATTCCTTTCCTTGCTCAGTGCTTGGCCTCCCTCCTCGGTCGAGGCTGGAGCAGGTGGAACAGGCAAGGGAGAGGAGCCCTCCCCAAATAATTGCGAGGTGAGGTCGACGACCAGGACCGAGATCCTCTGCAGTCGGGCAAACTGACTGCTCCCGGCAGTCACTCCATCTCCGTCGTCCGCTGCGATCCAATGATGATCAGGTCCCACGCGGACCAACCCCTTCCTTGCGTTCGGCCTCAGCCCAACAGAGCGCGGAAACAACTGCGGCTGCGGATGCTCGCCCTTTTGCTGTTATGGCGTGGCTGACTCGCGTTTTTGGCGCAATTCGTGCTTTTGTAGAGATACCCTAATCTGCACTCATTTTTCTTCATGTGTTTTTTACTCAGATTTTCAGAGTTTTACAACACCTTCTAGGCATTCCATTCCACAACTTTTTTTATTTTGAAACGAACCAGATAAAACAACTGTCAATCTCTATCTCTATCTCTATCTTTATCTCTATTTTTTTTATTTCTAAAGCAAGCAATGATTTCTTAATCCGTCAATTTAAATCCTAATCGAAATTGGATAATCAATCGGAATCCTAATCGGAACACACACAAATTAATCGAAATCTCAATCAGAACCATTCTAATCGGAATCCTAACTGGAACACACACAAATCAATCGGAACCGAACAATCAATGCCTCACGTGATCGTGACACAACTTGTACACGAAATGAAAGAAAAAAAGTTGATGATCTTATATAGATCCATATAAAATTTTTATTACCCGTAGCAACGGACAGACACTGTGCTAGTTATACTAAAAAGAAGATGAAGTCCAGACTAGGCAATACAACGAATGGAAGAAAAAACAACACGAGCATGTTGGATTGGGACATTAACACATATGCTCAGCTCAACTCAATTATCGTCGGATTGGTACATCAACACGATCTGCAACAACTTTATCCGGCTGGATTGGGACATCGATAAATTTTTGCTTCTTTATGTATAATCATAATTTGCACTACGCTAGCGCTTTCCCAATTTACTAGCATCTTTTAGTTTCTGCGATTCAATTTCTGTGCAACAGGCCATTCAGCTTCTTTAGTTGGACACAGAACAAAGTTCACGAAAGCTTTGCAGTTGGAG
This sequence comes from Panicum miliaceum, assembly GCA_032594955.1. NCBI lineage: Eukaryota > Viridiplantae > Streptophyta > Magnoliopsida > Poales > Poaceae > Panicum > Panicum miliaceum. The sequence goes on along the minus strand of CM064058.1, from coordinate 53,706,761 downwards.
CTCATGCGCAGGGGGCCTCTCCACCTCGTTCGTGCTTGAGCGGCGGTGCCCGATCGAGCACGGCACGGCAGCAGCGCCCGAACACAGCGGCTAGCGTTGGCGCTCAAAGGGCGAGCAGCCGCAACTCTTTCCGCGGCAGGCCGTTAGGGAGGTGTGAGCTGAAAGATTCCTTTCCGCGGCCGGCCGGCTCGCTCCCAGCGCGTGTACGTGTGTACGTATGTATAGGAGGGGACGGGGCGCAGCGAGAAATTAGGGCACGCGGAAAGGAAAAGACGGGGGGCCGCGAGCGCGAGCGAGCCGCGGAAAAGAGATGGCCGGAAAGGGGGGGCGCGCGTGTATATATAGACAGGGCGGCAGGGCGCGGTAGAGAGAGAGAGGGGGGGGGGGGGAGGTGGGGGTCCTGGTGGTGGTAGCTAGCTAGGCTGGACTGGAGCACTGCAGGCAGGCGCAGTGGCAGCAGTTGCAGGCACCACCACCATGGCAAGAACCACACCCACACATGCAGCAGCGTGCAGATGGACGGAGCTGGAGCTGGAGGAGGGGCGTGCAGTGGCTGCCAGTACGTGCTTGTGGGGGTGGGGCGGGGGCGCTTTCTTTCTCTGCGCCGAGCTGACTTCACAGCACTGGCTGGCCACGCAGTGGAGAGAGGGAGGGAGGGAGGAACTGTTGGAGAGGAGATGGAACAATGCACGAACAAGGGATGGGTGGCCACCGCTGCCTTTTCAAATCCACGTAAAAAGCGGCCACGGATGCGTCCGTGATTCCTCTGACGGGCGGAGCCTGCATGCATTTGAATTGATCACAAATGGCCAAACGGTGGGGATGGAGGAGAGAACGTTCGAACCGGAGGCGGAGGAGGAGGAGGAGGCGATGGGATGGGGAACCAATGGCGCGCGGGGCAGCGGTGGTAGGAAAAGGCGCCGTACGTCGTCGGCGGCGTAGTTGCAGCTGCGTCGTCGCGTACATGCGTGTGGTGACCAGGCCGTGATGTGATCCTCTTGACAGCACGTACGTACTGTTTGCAATTCCAAGCATGCAACCATAGGACCGGCCTCCTGCCGCATTATTGAAGCCATGCGTGCCGGTGGCCCTGCAGCTGCAAGGGGACCTCGCTCGAGCCCTCGGCCGGCCGTGTCCACGTCGTGTTGTCCTCTCCGGCCTCTCTCCGGCACTGGTAGACTAGTAGCCGGCCGTGGAGGTGATCATGGTCGTCAAGTAGGATTTGCATGCTTAGCCTAAGAGGTAGCGTCGTACTTGGCCTGCTGATCAGGCTCGTTTAGGGGGCAGCGATGATGGATGGCTTGTTTACAGGTGGAGGAGGTGAGGTCCCGTCGTCCCGTGGTGTCTGTGGTCACCGGCCGACAGGGGGAGGCCGGGGAGTGGGGGCGCCGGGGCGGGCGGCGCGCGTGAGTTGGCACGGCGGCGACCTGGTGGTGGAGACCGGACGGGACGACGCGCGTGGCCGTTTTGTACGGTGCTGTCCATGTGGATGGATCCATCGTCGCAGACGACGTAGCAGCTAGGAGCCAGGGTACGTTATGTGCCCCGTGAATCGAGAGGGTCAACCGGTTTGTACGTTTCCTGCTGGGTGGGGCGGGGTGGATGCCGTTTCTTGTTACTACGCGTACGCCCAGGGAGGAGTGGAGGACCCCCGGGATTGCTTGGCGCTCACGAGTCGGGGCCGAAACAGTTGGAAATAAATCCCATAATGACCCATATAGTTTCCATATTATGAAACTGAAATGTCTCTGATATCGTCTAGAGGGGGTGAATAGGTGTTTCTGCAAAATATTTCGAAAATCTGGCAACAAATTAGTTCTGACCGAAAATTTTCGGTGCCTACCCGAAATTTCCAGTTGGCTATCGCAAATCTCCTGTAATAGATTCAGACAAGATCTACGCACGAGAACAAGTAAGAATTGAGAGTTTCTTGGATAGATAAGTTATTTGAGATGCAAAATAAAGACACTAGTTCCCTGCAGTTCAAACTTCACGCAAAATTAGATCAAGGCAAAACAAATATAGTAGGTAGAACAATAACAAGAGCACGATAGACAAGAATTTGATTTTCAAAGTTCACTCCCACAACGGAAGCTACATCTCAGTTGAGGAGCCCACCAAAAGTTGGATTCTTACCCTTTCCTTTCTCGATCAACCACAAAGATCAAGATTGAGTTACTTACTAGAAGATCCTCCGCGAGGATAGGTGATACAAACTTTCCGGGGCTACCCACACGAGTTAAGTGCTCAACGGCAATGCCTAGTCATGCATCTAGGAATTGAGATTCTAAGAGTAACAAACACAGTCAACCGATTTGATGAAGACCTCAAATGCTCAAGAGATGGTTGCAGTTCTCACAAACTCTAGCCCTCACATACTTCACTTTCCAAACGTGCAAGGAACGCTCTAGAGTGAAGAAGGTGAGAGAGGAATGAATGCTGGAGAGGGTATTTGTCTTAGGGTTGGTGAGAAAGAGTCAGCAACAGACCAGCAGTAAGGAGGGGGAGTGAGAGGGTATTTATATGATCACGCGTCAAATATGACCGTTGCACGATACCTGGCGGAAATTTTTAGTAGACAGCCGAAAATTTCTGTCGCATGGACCAGAAATTTCCGACATCTACCGGAAATTCCAGTGGGAGTGAGAGGGTATTTATACACGCGTCAAATATAACCGTTGCACGATACTTGACGGAAATTTTCAGTAGACAGCCGGGAATTTCTGTCGCATGGACCAGAAATTTCCGACATCTACCGGAAATTCCAGTAAAACGCCTTCGGCTGAGTGACCGGAAATCTCTGGTGAAGTCCCGAAAATTTCATCGCCCGAGCTGGGAATTTCCGCTGGGTATCGAAAATTTCCGATAGAACACGACGGTCATAAATATTTTCTCTATGTGTTCATGTATGCTTAAGTCTGTCCCATAGGGATTTTGAAGCACCGAGATACTTCGATAAAATGATTTCCGGTCATATTCACGGACTTAAAGAAAAAGACTATTCAAGATAAACTAGAAAGGTATTCATGCCATCCTTTGTTTCACTATTAAGGATCTCTACATTTCCATGCTTTTACACATGTGATCTAACACCTGAAAGTATTCTCATTCACACGTGTTAGTCCCTTAAGACTGTTGTCATTAATCACCAAAAACCACACGAGCCTAGATATTTTTTCAGAAACCATTTTTGATCATTTTTGTTTTAGCAAAATATAAAATTGTTAGGTTCAACTGATTAACAATTGTTTTTAACTTCATTTCATAAATATGGGAATATTCTGGCCCGATCGCTTTCGGTTTTTTTAATGAGGTGTCATTTCTGATCGTTTTCATCCCTAATCATAAGTCATAGACACTTATCTCAACCCACGCATTGTGACATTATGAAAACTTAAATGCGGTGCTTGAAGCAATTTGAATTTTTAGGATAGAAAATATCATACGACATTTCATTTCAAAAAAATATAATTATTATGATGCCTAAACATAGCAAAATGGACTGTTTTGGATTTATATTTTCATTATCTTAACATCTACATACTTTTCTGTTGCGGTCTAACCGCACTCTCGTGAGCACGTATTTGTTTTACGTACTCTTTTCACTCCTAGCTCACTCTCCTACCTAGAACCATCTCTTTCATACTTGCTCTCTCACTCTCCCTCTAATCTCCAATCTCATTATTAAGAAAAAAAACTTCATTCTCAACAGGCACATAGACTTTTCAATTTAATAAACTTAATTAATAACCAATAAAGAAACAGGTAATTCTCAACACATTGGTGACTGGTCTCCACAATGCAAAGTACGAGTTTTATATGCTTTGCAATTTTTGCGAGTTCATGTGCTCTCTGGTCCTATTAATTCCACTCTCTTCTCATGGGTCACATTGTATCTCGATAAACATCATGTTAGCTTCTATATTTAGTGATAAGGAAATTCACTAGTCAGTTGGCTTCGACATATACTTAAGAGTCGACCACACTAAGTTCTTCAAATCAAAATATCAAAAATAACTAGTTCTCTCATATGAACATATTCAAAACATATTCATATCATCTTTATATAGATTAATATCTTCGGTACCAGGCTTGGCACAGTCGTGGTGCCCATATCGAAAAATAGACTACTAACACAACTAACGCCACCCCATAACAATGTCGTCAAAGGTCACGTTCTATACCTAGTCAACACAACCACCAAACATTATGCTGAAACGGAGCAGCCTACCCGCAAAACACCTCAGTTCTCCACGACGACACCAAAGGTCACGTTCTTGATTCGGCCAACTTCGGGCACCAAAATATCTCAGGTGGTGGCCAAAGGGAATAATGGCTGTCTATAAAGTCTTTTTTGACACAACTAAGAAATGGTAACCAAAATTTGCCAAAGGGTCACAGCAATCAGCAGATGGCAGACGAAACACAGCCCAAGCTACAAACCCCTCGCTCACTCGTGGTCGCCGACGGTCAAGGGTTTGCAACGTGCCTCTACAATCCTATACACGCTACTTGTGTTCCAGGCCTTGCTTAGATCCAAAATTCTAAGTTCCAAATAAATGTTTGCATAAATACACGACGTATTAAATATAGTGTGAAAAAAATTGCATTACACAGATGATCCATGAATCGCGAGACGAATCTAATGAGCCTAATTAGACCGTGATTAGACAATAAATTGCTACAGTTTTGAACCAAACAAGGTCTGAGGTTAGGAGATCTCTATCCGGTAGCCAACGTAGCATCAATCCATCAAAGCCGCATTTGCTGCCGCCGCCCAGGGCTATCTGCACTCTGCAGTCTGCTGAGGCTGTTACCCAGTTATTTTCCTTATAAATTTTCTTAGCTACTATACCAAAACTGGTTGCAAGCTTACAACTCACTTTCCCTCTATCTCCTCTCCTCTCTCTCCACCTTACTATGACAACTCCGCGCCCCGGCTTTCCCCTGCCTGGCGGGCGCAGCACCGACCGAGGAAGATCAGGATCTCCGATCCTCCTCCGGCCACACGAGACGACGATCCCCGCCCTCGGTTAGACCACCGAAGCCCTGCCGCATGCAGCAGCACAACCATGCAAACGCATCGGCATGAATGCATGATCGCCCGACGGTCGGTCGATCTGCTCGCAGGCAGCACTCAGGGCCCGGGCGGCACGCCGCGGCCAGAGCGCCCAGGGCGCGAGGTAGACGTGAGAACGGCAAAGGCGAGCGGCGCACGCAAGCGCCCATGCCTGATGCCGGGCCGCCGGCCCGGGAGGCGGGAGCACAGACCCCCCTGCGGCAGGCGGGCAGGCAGGCTCCCGCCCGCCGGGCGCCGGCCAACGGCTGGGGCGCGCCGCTCGAGGGCCGAGACGAGACACCTGCGGCAGCCGCGCGAACAACGTAGAATACTGTTGGTACGTGCTGTGCGCGGTCACTGCGCGGCAGCGACCTCGCTACAGTAGTAGCTGGCCGCTGGCGACGCGGCGAGCAAAGGCACGCCGTCGCCGGGGCATGCGCGACCGAGAGGAGACGAGGGGAGGCGCTTCGTCTGGCCGTACGGCAGGCAGTCACGCCCCCCTGTCGCCAGGTGATGCGACGTGATAGCGCCTGCGTACCTTGTTCTACTAGCTTCCCTCTGCTAGCTGCCGTGTCCTCTGAATTCTGATCGACGGCGCAGCAGCTGCAGTGCAGGTGCTGGCAGTTAGGGCCGGGCCTGCCGGGGCGCGAGGAGCAGCAGCGACCAGCGGCAAGAGCTAGCGCACTGCTGCCAAATTGCCAATGGCCGGGCTCCATCGGCCAGGCGCCCGGTCAGCTACGAGCGCCGCTAGCTCGAGCCTGAAGGTCCGCTAGTAGCGCTCTGCGCGTGTACCTGCAGGCGCATGCATCGCTCGCGAGGCGAGATGCGCGGCACATCAGGACATCTCCCTTCGTTCTCCGGCCCGGAGCGGTTGGATGGGGCGCGGACACGGGCACGCGGTCGTCGCAGACCCGGCAGCACACGGTTCGGCCGGGTGCGCTGTGCTGTACCATGGGCACCGGAGGACGCCAGGACGACGGTGGACGCATGAGGCCTCCTCCAACGGCCGAGGATGTCGCCCGCTAAATGAAGTGTTTAATTGATGAACGACAACGCCGGCTAAATGAATTGTTTAATTGATGATAGTGGAAAAAGATACACGCTAGCGCTGCAGTCGCCGCCTAGCGAGAGGGCTCTGCCCCTCACACGCACGTGTTCCTAGACACTGCTGCTACTGTGCCGGCTGGCGAAGTCGCCGGTGCCAAGGAGGCCTGATGCATCGATAGTTGGATACGCATGTAATCGATAGCAGTTTTTACCGTATTTTAACTCGAATTCTCGAATACAAACGCAAAACGGATACCTCGAATTCGGATTTGAATTCGGATATTTACTCGATACACAGGGCAACGTTTAGCTATTTTATTTATTGATAGTTTTAGAATACAAAATTATTATACATGTACAAACTAAAGTATAACAATGTTATAAAGATAGCTAGTGAAAAATAGTTTATTTATCAATATTTTTTTAATAAATAATATGTATGGTAGCGGCTGGGCCTGGGGTAGCTTGGGTTGCCTACTTGCCTCGATGCCTTCCATTGGGTGGCACTTGGCAGGCGTCGGATTGGACCTGATTTGACGTTGCCATGTTGTATGTGCACTCAGGGGATGGAGCAGCAGCGCAGGCATGCAGCTACTTAATACTTATTACCCGTTGAATTTTACGTTACCACGCAATCCCTCCATCCGAAAACAATTGCAATTATAGAGTTTAAAATTTGTTCCATAAAAATTGTTAATTTTGACCTACTACTACAAAAGAGCAAGGCAATTTCTAGACCCAGCATTGGTTTGCATGCTCAGTTCTAAAATTATATTTATTTTGAGATGGAGGGAGCATGTATACGTCGACTCGAATTTTCCAAAGGAAAAAAAATACAGATACCGGTGCGGTGCTTCTCTTTGAAAAATAAAATGCTGGTGCCGAGCTACTGGGTAGGCGCGTACAACTACAGCCATGAGCCAAGAGAGAGAGAGAGAAAGAAGAAAAATTATTGAACGGAGGGAAGGGTCCCGTCGAGACGCATGCAGCAGCAGGGGGGTGGCTGAGCAGGCCAGAGCACCCATGCATGGGCAGCAGCTAGCTGCGCTGCTGCCACATCGTGCCGCGAAACACGGACTACTTCTCGCGCCTTTTCCTACCTTCCTCCTCCCTCAAGTCCCTCCCCCCACCAGCAGTAGCACCGTCCGGCCCATGCTGCACGCAGGCGCCGTGCAGTCGGGGCAGGCCCGGCCGCCCGTCGTCGTGGCGCGCCTGCTCGCTCGCTCCGTCCATGTCCGATCGCTAGCTAGCTGGCCCTAGTACGTACCCCGTCGCGCGCGTGCGTGGGCCGGCCTCAACCCTTGCCCCCGGAGGCGCCGCGCGCCGTCGTCTAGCTCGTCGTGCCTGACCGGCCGGTCCAGTCCCCAGCCGCTGCTTCGGTCCTCCCGCGGCAGCGTGCCATGGGCGCGGCGCGGGGACGCGCGCACCCGGACATGGAGGCGCGCCCACCCTTCCCTCTCGTCCCCCTCCCATCCCATGGCGGCGCGACATGGCCTCCTCTGCTATCTGCATGCGTGCGTGCACCAGCGCGCACCACCAACCCGGTGCTGCGCCCCGCCTCCCCACTGCTCAGTTGGCCAGTGCTCTCTCTCTCTCTCTCTCTCTCTCTCTCTCTGATCTCGCTCTCTCTCCAGGGGCACCGGCCGGCTGTTGCGAGCAGTAGCTGGAGTAGCTCAAAGCTTTCACGCGGCTGCCACTGGTGCTGCCAGCTGCATGCAGGCCAGAGGGGATCGGACAGACGGGTAACGTCGCTGTCCGGCGGTCCTGCTCCTCCTGCACGCCCCCCTGCCTCCGCGCGCGCCGGCCGCGGGGGCGGTGGGCCCGGCAGGCGGCGGGGGGCCACCGGCACCGGCACCGGCGTGCGTGCCGGAGCGGTTTGTTTCCTTCCGGCCACCACCGTCCGCGACAGTACATGTACAGGCACTGATGCGAAAAATGTATATTTTTTCCTCCACACATAAGAGGAACCTTAATTTAAGATATATTATAAACTTTTCATATAATTTTGCATCGTAAGTGTTAATTTATTATTAAACATCATATACCCTACCAGAGTGATGATGAAAAATTTCTTGATATATTTTTCTAAAGTACGGTATGATGTCCGCTATCATTCCTTAAATTTTAACCTAACGCTTAGTGGGATCGGATGAGAATCGCCATCGATCGGACGACAACAGCGACGCCCGAGGCGTGCGTACGTTACTACGCATGCATGCATGTGGACGCGGTTGCGTCGTCGCCTGGCTGCCGGATGGTAGATGCACGAGGACCAGCTAGCCATCGTGCTCCCAGCACGTCGACGACGAACCGGCCAGCAGATGGTCCCGATCGATCGGTCGAGAGCTAAGCTAGCTGCTGGTGGCCTACACATGCATCCTGCACGCGTCAAACAAGTGAGTATTATACTGAATACGAAATACGGACGGCCCCCCGACATACGCGTATACTATGCCCGTGACATCTACGCGTCGCGTAGCGTACGTATACGATACGATTGGTGGGGCCAACCATGGTGAAATTTTCAAAAAGAAGAGAGATTTTCGAAGGGAAAAGAGAAAGAGACCAAGGTGCATGCAGGGACCACCTGTGGCCATGGGAGCATCCGTGCACGGGCATGGGTGGTGGGGCTAGGAGCACGGGGCAGCACCGGTCAATCACAGGGCTTTTCAGCCGCGACCAAATAATCGCTCAGAGTCACAGCCAGCGAAAGCAATCCGGTCTCTTTCCACCAGCACCCGCCACCAACTCAACATGACCATTTCATGGCAGGCAACAAGGCATGCATGAACAATGGAAGCAAATCCAACTGGTGTCTGGCAGGCAACGTCAACGAAGGGTACTAACACTTTGCATTCACAAGTCCAATCACCCAACCAAAACCGAGAACGCCACGCCTCACTGCAGCAAAAACAGAGACGAGAGCAGGGCCCCCATCGCCTTGCCTCGACGCAAGATCCAGTCCAGGACACAGCGTGAGAACGCATGTTCCCTGCCAGCAGCCAGCCGCATGCGACGCAGATGCATAAAAGAGTCTCAGGAAATGGGCCGTGGCCCAGCACACAAGCATCATGCTACAGGTTCAAGGTTTTAACAGTGGCTAGTACAAGCTGCCAACACCAAGCGCACGTAGCACAGTACTAAGCTCGACAGACACTTTCTAGCAATACAACATTGCCCCGAAGGGCTAAGTTCAATAAGTTCCGTCCAGCAAAGTGAGAAGGTACAATGTAGGCACGGACTGGCTGCGGACCACCAGAGATGCGACCAAGCAATCAGTCGCTGCGGGCAGGAGATTCGTCCGCAGACCTGGAGCGGGATCCGGGAGGCGAGCCTGAGAACTCCTTGGGAGACCTCCGGTGCGGAGGGGATCCGTCACTGTCAGGTGGGGGTGACCTCCTGTGAACATAATGACAATTGTTAGACTTTTAAGAGCTTTCAGTACATCGTTAGAGTAGTAAGGCCTTCTGGGGGATAGCTAGTACTCCAATTGTATGATCTATCAACTACCTGGCTAGTATGCATCAAACACAAGTCCTGCAATCCACTTGTCTGATGGTGACAGAACAAATATCCATTTCCTTGCCATAATACCATAGAGACTACAGTACATGGTTGTAGTTTAAACGTGTAAGAATGAAATTTGGAGCCTGGCAGCACCTCTGTTAGGAGATTTTGAACAGTAGGTTGCTAGTTTTAGTGACTAGTAGACTAATTGGACTTGATGCAACTGACAATACAGTAATTGGCGAAGGGGTACCCTTGGTTTCTATGGACTATAGGCAGATAAATGTGGTAGCAACAAAGAACTTACTTCTCATAACCATTATCAGCATCATCTCTACTGGCAGGAGAATAGGATCTCCTCCTCTTATCTTCATCAAGCTCCTTTGGTGGGCGCCTAGGAGGAGATGCGTGCTGTGCCTCTCTTCTCCTTGGAGAAGCAGAGTAGTCATCTCGCCGCCTTGGAGCAGGTGAGTATGATCTGTTTTTTTCAAAAGAAAAAGATAAGTAAAAAAAAAAAGAGTGAGAAGCCTTAAGTCAGCCGAGCATACCTTGACCGAGGGCGGCCTCGACAGCGTGGAGAGCGGGAACGGGAACGAGACCGCCCTATATGGAAGATGAAAGGCTCAGTAATTTGATACTTCAATAAAAGGAATTTGGAAGCTTGAATTTACAAAAGCATTCATTGCCACCGGAGACAATTCTGAGATGCTCTTCTCAAATTTGAAAAGCATTTATGCTTATGCATGTTTTGGGGGGTTGGGGAGTGGGATATGATATACACTTTAGCCATAAGAAGTAGCAGTGAAAAAAACAGAGCATATGATATTAATAAGATGCATAGCAAAAAAGGTGTAACAAGGCTAAAAGAAAACTGGCGTTGTCCCAGCCAATCATGCCCTGGCCCATGAAAGAGAGTTAATGGCTTTTCTTTGACATAAAAGAAGGCTTTCCATAAGGCATAAACAGACTAGACGTTAGGTCTTCAACATTCTATCTACTTATAAGTTATAAGACAATATCCATAAAAGAGAGTTAATGCCTTTTCTTTTGATGTAGAAGAGGACTAACCATAACAGAATAAAACTTAACAAACAATACCCAGCTCACGCTAATAACCAAACCCCTAAGAACACCAGGTGCCAATTTCAAATTTTGGGGTGACACGGTACAACCTTCATATAATCGAATAGAATCAGGGAACCCAGGATTACATTTATACGGTTTGGATGGCATAGGACTATTAGTGCTATAAAAACAGCAAAAAAAGCAAGAAATTACCATAATAAGAAGAGCGGCGGCCTTCAAGACCAGAGTAACCCCTGCCCAGCAATCACACAAAGTCATTTCAAGCAAGTACATAATAGGCAATGAGGCAGAAAATTAACTACAGTAGAAGGAATACCACACCTGACTCGAGCTCTGCTGCGCATTTCTTCTGGCCTTTTTCGTGACTCAGCAGCAAGAACAACAGTTATCTCCCGACCAAAGAAAACCTGGCGATTCATGTGATACTGGGCCTCTGAGGCATCATAAGGATCAACAAACTCCACAAATGCAAATCCTCGAGGCTCCCTGCATATTTTGATTTTTATCAGACAGTAGGATAAGGAAAATTCATGAAAATGACAAACAAATATGAGGGTGCAAAGTGTTCACAATGGTGTCTTCCTGCCGTGTAACCATCACAGTTCAAAAATTCAGGGTGCCCTCTATAGTTCTCGGTGAAGCACAGCCAACAACTTACTAACACTTACATCAAAAGGGAAGCAAGTGTTGGAAAAAGCTGTTAGACGTCCAGGCTCTAGTGTCCAAATTTCTTGTATACAACTACGTATGGTGATCCTCATAAAGAGCATCTTCACAAAATCATTCGCTTCAAGTTCCCCAACTTTTGAAAAGTCACGAAAGTACTTGAAATCGACTTGACTCTCTTTTATCTTCTCATATGTACCAGTACATATCTCTTATCTTCACTTCATGAAATTAATTTTCTCAACGTATCAAATCTTGTCTTCATAGAAGAACTTCTTCATCGGACAAGACTCTATCTTGCCAAGCAAACCAATTGTTAGTAAGGTTAAAAGGCATTCTTCAACAAATGAAGAGCTTGTATTTACTTCAAACCGACAGAACCGTGGTAATCATTTCGAAGAAAAAGGTAATTCACACAGGATAAGGATGAATGGATAGGAGAAAGCAAAATACAGATTCAGACATTATATAATTATATTGGTAGATAATGACCAATGATGTCCATCAGTGGACAAAAAATAGCAGGGGCGTTTCGTATAGTTCCATGATTGCAGTTTGGTCAAAGCGCTCAAACGCACCAAACACAGTGCAACGTTGATGTTGCACTCAAGCTGGAGGATGCTCACTTTGTTAAATATAGGTTGTTTAGTGGTTTAAGCCATGCCTCTAAAAACAGTTTTGATGCTTATTACAGCCAAAAAGTAGACAGGTGCCCATCTATTTACGAATCCGGTCAATATCAAAACAAGGTAACGTTTTTCAGCGTTAAGCAACAAGATTAGATGATTTAGTAACACTTACCCACTGTAATAGTCCTTTGGAATGTAAACATCCCGGACAGGACCAAACCTTTCAAAAGGAACTCGAAGATCCTCCGCTCTGCAAAAGTTTGAGAAGCAAACTGAAGTCAGCTACTTGTGGAAAGATAAAGAATCAAGGTAGCACTTGCTTCTATCTTGAAACAGAGCGGTCATAACAATAGTTACTTTAAGTAAAAAAAAGGAAATAGGTACATGCTATGATACATGCCGTAGTTTCTGTACCTGACGCTTAATGGGATATTGCGGACCAAAAGACTTCCACTACCCTCCTTCCGTCCTCCATATCCCCTCCTAGGTGGGGGGCTTCTTCCTCTGCCACCATATCCCCTCCTGGGGGGGCTGCGATATGGTGGGGGACTGTATCTCCTCATAGTTGTCTGTAATTACACAAAAATAGAACAAATTGTTAACAATAACTCAATAAGAATTGCACGTGCACAATCAGTTGGAGGAGAATAGTGGCCTTATCAGCAATTTATTTTAAGTGTTACATGTTACAGAGCATGTGATACTGCAGCATTTGGACCACAAACGTACGATACAGTCCGCTACCACTCCACCATTCGATGCACAATTCATCAGATGACAACAAAAGATAGCCACGGAGCTTACTAATTCACAGGTGATGCGGAATAGAGTAGATCAGTCTAATCCTAAATCACAAGATGAGGCAAGCTGCTGCCTGCTGGCCATTATTCATGTGGAAATCGTGCTAATATGTATTCTTATTGTTCCTTTCGTCTCAAATTGAACCAAAATTGACAAATGGAGGCACCGTGTTTTCTTGTTACCTGTGGTGGATCAGGATCTTCCTTGCAACAATTTGTGTCTAGCTTTTGATAGCAGATAACCCATGGATCCCTTCTGTTTTCTATTTCTTGTTGGTTAACTCTATAAGTAATCAATTGTTACAACCTAGATAGAGCTTTAAAGAATATTTATTGGAGATCCGATGTAACGTGTGGGCAATTATTAAGTTAAAGTTCCAGTTAAGAATCATTAACAAGGCCTAACCCAAACCTTTTTTTTCTAAAAAATAAAAGCAGAACCTAATAGATCCAAAAGCACAATCCAACAAATCCTCACGCACTGCCGAAGACAACACAAGCGGTCATGCCCTCGCTCTCACAGCCCGCACGCTCATCGAGGCATTGAGCACCTACAAGGCTCAGCTAGGCAAAACAACCCAAGAACGCCGCCGCGAGGGCTCGACCCCGTCCCGACGGGAATCGGGATCTAACATCTAAGTAAGGTACCGCCACGGCACGCGACCGCGCATCTAGTAGCCGGGTCCTCGCGGCGGAGCTAGAGGAAAACCCGCCGGGTCCCGTGCGGATCTAAGCTGATCGAGCGAGCCTACTCCGCTACCCGGAGCGCCTAGGGTTTGCGGCGGCGAAACGCCACACGGGCGCGCGCGGTTACGGACGAACGTACGCGCGAGGAGAGAGGAGAGGGGGGGTGAGCGGTGGGGGAGTTACCGGGTGTGTCCGGTGATAGCCGTGGGGAGCAGCCGCCGCCGCGGCGGGGAGAGACGGAGGGGAGCGGAGAGCGAGAGGTGCTGCCGGGTGGACGCGATGTCGCGATGCGAGTGGGGGAGGAGGAAGGCCCGGAGCTTGACGTGGAGGGGGAAGAAATAGATGATGGGGGTAGGCTATGGGCTGGGCCTTGTTGACAGGAGAGGGGGCTATGGGCCAGGCTTTTGTTGACGGCACGATATGGGCCGGAGCCCACTACCGGGAAAATGTTGACTCAAAAGTCCAATCTAAAGCCCAAACGTAGCATGCTCAACAACGACATGACTCAGAACACGGGCGCGGCGCGGCTAGCTATCATGATTTTCAAACCATCACCTGAAAAAAAATTAATTCTCTTCTTATTGGACTGTTTTTCCATAAACCAAGACCCATTAGCAACAAAAAGAGGATAGATCACATGCATACATGCAGGAGAAGATAAAAGTGCTGATGTCACCCACATGCATGGAAGTTCCAAAAAAAAAGCTATAACTATTAAACTGAGCATGTAAATTAAATTTCGATTGCACTATTATCTTTCTTACGACGAGATCTTCAAAACAAGACCGCCCTGTTCGGCACGAGGGCGCCGTTGCCGATGCTGCCGCCCGCCCCCAGCAGGCCGCCGAACAACTCCGGCGCCACATCGTCCTCCAGCAGCCGGTCGCCGTTAGCACGAGCGGCGCCAGCGCGGCCGGCCGCTCCCCCCGGGCCGCGGTGGATGATGACCATCCTAGCGCCGCTGCTGTGCTTGCCCCTGGCGGTGGCTGGGACGGCGGATGCAGCGAGGAGAAGCGGGAGGACGACGACGGCGAGGCGCAAGCTCGATGCCATCGCACATGTTGCCGATTCGGTTTCTGACCATCCAATACGTTAAGGGGTTATATAGACTTTTTTTTATATACTTAATAAAGCACCAGTACTGTGGTGAAGCTACGGCCATGCTGCTAGGCACCATATTGACAATATGGGTGTTTCCCTCTTTCTCGTCCCACAAGTGGCCTTGGTAGTTCAAGTGTAGCCGTCAGATCCAACAGCCGTGCGGTGAGAGTGGGCACCATCACTCCACTCGGGTGAGCACCACTGATGCCTTGTCGTCAGATTGACGTGGCTGATGAAGTAAGCTTGCTGCAAGTTAGTTTCTCCTGTTCTCCTCCTACTATATACTTCTCCCTCATGTAGTCATGTGTCCTTCAATTTTTGTTTTGGAATAAGATGGACGCAGGACGCCCACCATGTTTCAGCCCCTTGTAATCGTGTATGCTTTGTGCTCTCCGTATGAAGTGCGCGTGCCTTCGCATTATTCCTGTGTCAACTTTGGTCCCCAAATGATGGCACTGCATACTTCTGACCGAAAAACTATATGCCGCTGTGTTGCAAATAACGAATTCATTGTATGAAGGACCATTTGCGCCGCCTGTTTATTTCGTATGTTGTTTCTTACGTTGTTTTGGCCTATTAACCATTGCGGCCGATCCATTTTATTGTTTTGAGCACCGCTCATATTGCCAGAGAGAATCACATGCAGGCAAAAGAAGATAAAAATACAGATGTCACCCACATGCATGGAAATTCCAACAAAAAAGAGCTATAACTATTAAACTGAGCATTTAAATTCTCGAGATCGATAAAGTCACCATAGGTGCCTTATTGTCGATGAGCACGTTGCCTACCACTGAAAGAATAGCACCGGTTCTTTTTGGGTGGATACGCAAGAAATTCATGTTCGTTGTGAAATATGGAATCGATGTTCATGTTGAAACCTGTCTTTGATTTCGATGTTTGTCGAATTGACATTCCACCCGTGTTCGCCCGTTCCCCACGCACGGGAGCATGCAACACACTCGTTTATTCCTGCAACCGCAGCACGCACGCACGCTGACACCACCTGTTGCCGCACGCCGGCCTGTTCTTGTTCAGCGCGCCGTAGGAGATGTAGCGGCCCTGGTCCGCCCCCAGCAGCAGGCCGCCGCCGAACTCCGGCGCCACCTCGTCCTCCAGGCGCCGCTGCCGCCTGCTACGAGCGCCGGCGCTCGTCGCCCATGGGGCGCGGATGATGACCATCCTGCCGCCGCCGCCATGCTTGTCAGCGGCGACGAGATCACTGGCCCTAAATTGAATTATAATGTAGAGATCTAGTCAAGTTGGTATATAATGTAGAGATCAAGGAGATCATCAGAGGACTAAATTGAATTTATTTGCTGCCGGCCCTAAATTTGCATCATGTTCCGTAACCTGAACTTGAACAAAATGCATCCCGTAACCTTTGCCGTTCTTCACAAAAATTAATCATACAAACCGGACGTTTGAGGTTCCCCACGCACGGGAGCATATGCAACACACACTCGTTTATTCGTGCAACCGCAACAAACGCACGCACGCTAACACACCACCAGTCATCTCCTCGGCCGCCGCTCGTGGCGTTACCCCGGCGCGGCCGGCTGGGCCGGGTCACCCGCGGCAGTGGTCGATGTACTTGCACGGCGGCTTCCTGTAGCGATCTCCGGGGGCGGCGCAGTTGTCGTCGCACGCCGGCTTATCCTTGTTCAGCGCGCCGTAGGAGATGTAGCGGCCCTGGTCCGCCCCCAGCAGCAGGCCGCTGCCGAACTCCGGCGCCACCTCGTCGTCCAGGCGCCGCTGCCACCTGCTACGAGCGCCGCCGGCGGCGGCGTTCGTCGCCCTGGGGGCGCGGATGATGACCATCCTGCCGCCGCCGCCGCCGCCGCCGTGCTTGTCAGCGGCGACGAGATCACTGGCCGACGCGGCGAGAAGGACGGCGGCGGCGAGGAGGAGGACCGTGAGGGGCGGGCTCGCCGGCATCTTGCACCGGCTTGATGGTTCGTTTGGTGAGCCAGCCGGGCACATATATATCTTGTATATATATACACACATACATAGCTAGTAGTGCGTTACGCACACGCTAGCTCTTTCTTGTATGCATGATTGCAGCAGGCTGCAGCCGCGGCGAGGCTAGCCGGCCACAAGCAGTGAAGCAGAACGAAAGCATGCCATTATTGGGCGGCCTTTAGTTTAGTGCGATTATTTGGGACCAATCCAAAAGTTAACAACAAATAGGTTAAAGTAAGTTCATTCCCTTTCGCGAAAAAAAAGTAAGTTTATTCCCCTAGCAAGTATTATGATAGGCTGTGACTGTGCTGGGGTGGGAGAGAGAGAGGAGAGGAGAGAAAGTGGAAGTGGACAACACAGGAATTAAGAAATTTTGTAAGAGAGATAAGTGGGTAATACATTCAATGATGAAGAGCTAACTACTATACTACTATACAAGTGAACTAAAAAGTAGACTGCAAGAATTTATACAGCTAGCAGCCGACTATATTATTAACTTGCTCATATATTATTAGCCAGAGCTGCATACTTAGGTTTATAGGACGGCCGCGGCCGGCGACGACATAGGCATAGTGGGTGCTCCATTTGGGCAAGAAGCACGCGTGCGCACCAACCGGGGCACCAACATGTACTACATGTCTCATGGGGAATGCAAGCGCGCGCGGCCACACAGCAGACAGCACGTCTACCAGTCAGTGGATTTTGCTGCCCTGGGTGCAGAATCTTGCATTGATGTTCATAGTCGCCACGTCTATCTGACGGCATGCATGACCTGATACACACTGCTGGCATGGTACAGGGCGTTCACACATTTTAACCCGTGATGAGATGCTAGAACAACTTTAATTTTCTTATAGAACAGAAAACTTTGACACTATTGCCCGAGTAAATGTTAAGTTTCAGACGCCTAAAACACAGCATCTCTCTTATTTCTCAACAGTTCATAAGGCGTTATTTCTCCATAGATCGAGAATGCACAACAGGAGCAGCTAAGTGGTGAGCGTGCGTGTGATGGACGGAGAACGAACAAGGCCGCACGCGTGGCTCCTCCCCTCGGATGCTGGCCAACGCCCGCCGGCGCCGCTCGTCGCGGCGACGCAACGCAAGCACGCGCCGGGTGATCACCCGCGGCACCAGTGCACTTCTGGGTGTAGGACGCTCCCCCGGCGGCGCAGCCGCCGCCGCCGCACGCCTGCCCGTCCTTGTGCAGCGTATTGTAGGAGATGTAGCCCTGGCCCGCCCCCTGCGCCAGCATGCCGCCGAGCTCCGGCGCCACCTCGTCCTCCAGGCGCCGCCGCTGCCGCCACTCGCTGTCGACAGGAGCAGCACCGGCGGCGGCGGCGGCGACCGCCCTGTCGACAGGAGCTAGCTGTTGAGTTGTTGTAAACAGCACGCGTACAATGTTGGAACCCACACGCAAATTGCAAGATGCCTACTGCCACAAACAGGACGCGGTGCAAGTGTGCGTGCGTGTGCACGGTGGGAAGGGCAAACCGACGCGAAGCACACACAGGAACAGTGGCCGGCCGCCGCCGGGCTTGGCGTTACCTCTCGGGGGCGGCGCCAGGGGCAGCCCGTGCTCCGTGCCCTCACGGAGTCACGGCACGTATACGCGCCCGGCCGTCGGCAAGGCTTTCCCTTGCCGCGAGGCCGTCGTTCTGGAACCTGGCGAACCTTCCAGGCAACGCAAGCCGAGTCGACAAGTGGGCCTTCGATCAGCGGGCCACTGAATGAGGAATTTTTTTTATTTTTATATATTTTTTTCGAATTTAAAAAACATAATTTATAATTTTTCTTTTCAAATCTGTCACTCAGCCGCCGGTTCCGGCGGAAGCCCTTACCATCAGATTAATTGGCGGTAGGTAGGCTGGACCACGGCCCATGTAACCTACCGCCGGTTGGTTCGGCGGTAAGCACCTACCGCACGTTGAATCGGCGGTAGTAGTAGGTGTTATCGCTATGCTACAGCCCGGACTACAGCACGCTACAGCGTCTACAGTAGCTTATCGCCGGATGAACCGGCGAAAAGTGTTAAATCTGCAAATTTATTACATATTTTAGTAAATAATTAATCATTATTACTATATTTTATTAGAAAATATATTATCTGCCTGTTATTCGCTTATACTAAGTTTAATAATTAGGGATAGAGATATAAAATATAGATAGTATAGTTTAGATTACGCATATAAAAATAGTAGCATATGAGCCGAGTTGAACCTAGGCATTAATGAGCTTGTGAAGTTTTAAAATATCAATTTTGAAGAGGCAAATAACAACTCACGTACTGAAATTGAAGAATAAAGAAGCACTGCAATACATAACTGAACACACATAACATATGAAGTGGCATCCGAGGACGATGCACGATTTTATTACAAACGAGAATAACCTCCGGAAGCTAAGAGTACACTTAAAATAGCATTACATAGAGTGCCAAAAGAGGCATCCGAAATAAACACGCAACATACTGGTCTGAAGGGAACATGAATTATTCAGACAACATGACTGACCCAAAACGAAACAGACAACTAGCGGCTCGAACTGCTTTCTAACGCTCGGACTTGCGTATATCATCGTCCACCTTCTTCAACCACGCCACATACTGCTGATCCCAATGACTGATGGATGTGTCAATCCACTCATGGAAATGACAAAACTGAGTACCATGCTTTCATAAACAAGAACCAAACAAAATTATTATCAAAAAATTCTATATACGCTATGCAAATATATTAGCCAAAAAGTGTATATACCTGTGATATTGCACCTGTTTGTTGGACTTCCTCAATATTCTTGCAAGACCAATACCTCTGGTAAAAAATCTCATACTCACGAGATATGTTGGGAACACAACGCATGTGGCAATAGCAATTTGGTGGCTCTACACCTTTCGGCCATACCCTGCAATCTGTAACACATCTAGTTGGATCGTTAGGAGGGCCTCCAAATAAGTTTGCCTCCATTTCCTGACGCAAAGCCGCCCTTAATGATGAGCTCATAACTCCTTCTGCGAGCTAATTATGAAAATGTTCCTAGGTAAATGGCCTCTACCCTCCCAAACGACGACATCCTCGCCTCTTATAGACGTCGGACTGGCTCCACAAAATGGTCATGATATCAAAAGATGAGGTGCAATGGTACTATTTCAGCGTCGTTTCGAACAGTAACAGACAGACAAGGGAATCAAACCCTTTCAACCAGGCTGATTCCATAGCATCCCCAGTGCACCAATAAAGTTATAGTCATCTCATTTCAAATCGCTTTATTTGCGAAACTCATCAGAATAAAATCACAGTTGCAGTCACGTACTGGAATTGATGACTAACGAAGTAGTGCAATACATAAAAGAACACACAGAACACATGAAGTGGCATGTGATGACCTAGGGTATAGAGGTCTAGGACCTATCCTAACATGCCTTAGGTAATTAGACCACATAACAAACACATGCATGTAGCATGTCAATAACATAGTTGACTCCTAGTAATGTCCCCAGATAGAAAATTGTGTTGCCCCTTCTCCACAGTATCCCCCCAATGCAGGCGGCGGTGGGGGCGATGGCGGAGGCACCTTGTTCTTGTTACAAGGGCAGCGACAATATGGATCAGTGCACGACTCCTCCTGTTAACCAGCACCAATGTTGTTGTCATCCTCGTTGTCCTTCTCAGCGTTGCTCAGTTTACATTCTAGTTCGGAGATACGATTCTGCAGGTGTTCAATGTACTCCTGATGTGGATCAAGTGGAGGAAGATTGACTCACCTAACGAACTTGCAGTTTTCTGGCGCATCGGATGACTGTAACAAGAATGCCATGTAAATTGTAGGAAATAAGAGAAAACATATAAGAAATGAATAGTAGTAACCAGTACCCATGCTCGCGGGCATTTGAAGAAACGACGGCCTCCATCTGTCCTATCGTCGCACATCTGCACTAAGCAGTCCTCACCATGCATGCACTTAGGCCACTCTTCTTTGCGGTTATCTTATGGTCTTAGAGGGTTCTCTCTGGTGAAATGACTTTTGCTGAGAACTGGAAACTCAAACACCGCTTCCCCAAAGTACTTAGGACCAAGAGAACCCTCCCATACAAAGGGGGGGGTTCCTTCCGTCCCCTCTTTCCTCTCCCAGTTCCGAAACCCATCCGGCTGGATGACCCTCCAGACATTACTACTACAACGAAAGTATTATTTTGAAGTTGGTAGCAATGCATCTAGAAATACGTTTATATAGGCGGACAGTCATGTTGGCCTGGACATCATTCTGTTGATGCACGCTGGATTCTATTCTTTAGATTTTTCAGTGACGCTTCACGTCAACAGTGCATTTCAAAAGATAAGGCTGCACAATTGGAGGCATTGAGTAGTCATTTGAACACTACATAGCAAATAGCACCCAATGAACGACGACCACGATGAGGTGCTGCCTGCGTCGATGAATTTGGAGCACCTCCTGATGGGCCCGCTTCTATTGTGCGTCCGCCATAAGTCAATGCTGTGCATTTCTTATAGCTATGACCCGTCTCATGGCACTTGGAGCAAATGCGCACGTCTGGACCAGCCTCCGCTCGATCCATGTTGTTTCTAATGTGTTTCTTCTTGCGTCTTCCCACCCCTTGAAACATTTCTGGATCTGGATCCGGAATGTAACTTGCATTATGACCGGGGTCAGTTATGAAGTCTCCTAGCATACGAAACCCATAAATCTCGTGCCACCAAATCATCCAAATTGTTTCCTTCAGAAAGTAATGTGAGACATACATACGAGGTTGTAGTGCCCCAGCCTCATAACATGCAGCAATGACATGTGTGCATGGCAGGTGTAGCAGCTTCGACTTATGACATGAGCAAACACAACCATCGGCACGAAGAACACACTCCTGCGCATGCTTCCCACGGCGCCCGCCCAATCGGACTTTGTCCCTGCACATCACCTCATAGCGACGCTCCACTGCACCCACTGGAGTAACTGGGTGCAAATGGGCCTTTTTAAATGCATCCTCCATGTACTTTGTAATTTTGTATCCATAAACTTTTTGATTATCAGCCATATCCTTATCAGCCACAGCGTACCGGTCCCTGAAGTACGTGAAGGTGCGATATAAGAAGAACTCCACGATCCCAACAAGTGGCAGTGCTCTGACTCCACGCAGCACTCAGTTGTACACCTCGGCCAGGTTCGTAGTCATTATACCGTACCGAGCACCGCCTTCATCATATAGTAAAGCCCATCTCTCCTTGGGCTCATGCTCAATCCACTCCGAGAATGTCTTAATTGCCCTTTCTCGTTTCCGCCTGACAATCGGGTTGTCCAAGCCCACGTCTTCAAGGGAGACCGGGACGTCATCCTCGGTATTGACAAGCCTCTTTGATAGCTACGTTGTGTGCTTCTTTGTGAGCTCATCCAATTTTGTCCACGCGAACTTGAATTTCCTTTCTTCATTCTGGTTGCATAGCCGCTTGAACAGCTTCGAAAGGGTCTTGTTTTTTAATTGTCTATGAAAGTTTGCCCCCATATGCCTCATGCACCACCTGCTCTTTAAGTCTGGCCATTGTGGTGGCCTACGACGCTCCGTACTACCATTCTGCATGTCGTCGATTGCTTGTAAGATATCCTTGTGCCGGTCATGAATCAAACACACGTTCGCGCGGCATCTTTGACAATCATCTGCTTTACTCTCTCAAGAAACCAATACCAAGTATCCCCAGATTCTTTCTCGACGAAGGCAATCGCCAAAGGCAACAACTGCCTGTTACCATCAGTTGCAACGGCTGTGAGGATTGTGCCTTTGTACCTTCCGG
Organism: Panicum miliaceum; assembly: GCA_032594955.1. Lineage (NCBI taxonomy): Eukaryota > Viridiplantae > Streptophyta > Magnoliopsida > Poales > Poaceae > Panicum > Panicum miliaceum. Next base: position 53,684,413 of record CM064058.1, on the reverse strand, counting down.
TCAAAAATGTCCCATCTATGCAAATGACTGGTCGGCGGTGCGGAAACGCCTCAATGCAAGCGCCCAAGGCCAAGAACCACCGTTGGAGTACCTGCTTCCCAGGTTTCTGGGCACATGGATACATTTTCAAGTCGTAGTAGCTTCCAGAATTTCTATTGCATATGGTCTGCAACAGGGTCGGCATGTTATGATACGAAGCTTCATACGTTCCCCATCTCACCTCCAGCGCTTTCTGCTTTGCTCTATAAGCTTTGTTGTACCTAATTTTATATTTGAACTCCTCCTCAACAGCACAAATGATAGACCTTGGCTCATAACTAGGATTGTCCACGATCAAAGGGTACATGTAGTTAGCAACAAAGCCGATTGTGAGATTGCGGTGCTGTGGTTCTAATTGCTCAAGCAGACATGTGTGTTTCACAACTTATCTGACCTCCCAGAAATCCTTCCATTTTCCCTTAGAAGCGTACACCCTGAAAGGGCATTCGCTTCTCACAACGCACATCATATATTCTCGGACTGCTCTTCACCACCTTAAACTGCCTTTGCAGAGATAGAGTGGACCAACGTTTTATAGCATCCTTCATATTGTCACTATTGGCATACATCGAACCGATGCATACCTCATTCTCCCTGTACTCCCAAGGGACCGCTTCACCTTCATTAACACTTAGTTTTGAAAAGTCATACCCGGACCAGGTCTGTGGGATATGATAATCATCCTCATCATCTGAGGAGTCATCATCCATTGTATGATAGTACTCTTCACCCTCCCTCTCAAACTCCTCAACTATCCTGGGAATGTCTTCCCCCTCATCAGCCTCGCCAGTTGCTTCACGAGGTTTGTGTAAAGCATCTGTATCATCTTCTAACATCTCGAGTTCACCACCTTCTTCACGAGGTTCATGCATCATCTCTGGATCTTCAGATGCTATATCTCCCTGGCCTTCATCTTCCTCAGGCGGTTCATTACTACACATAATCTTCTCGAACGCTTGAACGAATAATACCAGTGGTAATCCTCGGCTTGTACTTATATTCATATAGTTCCTCCAGTTCTAGGTTTTTTGAAGCGGCAATAACTCCCAACACACTACATTCCTTCGATTCACAACTGCCATGACTGAGATCTCATGTTCATCTCGATTAAGCCCGAAAGCTTTAAATATCCAATTGGATATGGAACCCCAAGTCCTCTCTCTTGCTCTGGGTATTTTCTTTCTAATCGAGTTAAACTCGGACAAGTCTACTCCTTCAGGACCGTATCTCACATTCCCTGACCCATAGAACACTTGAAAATACAGATCATCTGACATGCCTGTCAACATGTACGACACTAATTAAAACTGACAATTATTTTTAAAGATTCCACCTAATTAACTTCACTAATATTTTCAAGTATTAGTGAAGTTAATTTCTAATTAAAACCTACCCTACAATTAAATATAATTTCTAATTTAGTATCCAAAATACTTCACTAATCTTAGTATCCAAAATACTTCAAGTATTTGTCAAGTATAACTTCACTAATCTTAGTTTCTAAAGTATAATTTCTAATTTAATTAACTAATATTTCTACCACACCTAGTTATAATCATCCGAACCTAACTAACTAAAATCTACCAAAAATAACTAAAATTTTTAACTAAATGTATCAAAACTAAAAAAAATTGAAATTTTTTAACCTTACCTGAAACGACGTGCGGATCCGGTCGTCGGAGCTCCTCCCTCTCCCTCCTCTTCCCTCCCTTCTTCCCCGGCGCACGGCTCCCGCCTGGCGCCCGGCGCACGCCTCCCTCTCCTCCCCGCTCTCTCCTCTCCTGGGCGTGGCGGCACGACGCGTTAGGCGGTGCGTTGTTTGGCCGGCGGCCGCCGCCCGGGGCTAATTTAAAGGCCATAGCGCCTACCACCGGACCATTTGGCGGAAGGTTATTGGGCTCGCGGCGCCGACAGCCTTCCGCCAGATGAGCTGGCGGTAGGTGCCTGGCCCACTGTGGTCCGCTTGGCCCAGAAGTTACCGTCAGCTTATCCGGCGGTAGGTTCCGACCGCCGATTCATTTGTCGGTAAGGGGCTTCCGCTGATGAGTCGGTGATGGGTGACAAATTTGAGAAAAAAATATAAATTATATTTTTAATTTTTTTTAAAAAATATAAAAGTAAAAAAAATTCCTGAATGAGTAGCCCTCGTGGGCTCATTACACCACTGTTGGCCGTCAGCCCGTATAAAAAGAGGCCTCCTATTGGTGTTAAGTTGGGCAACTTGTAACCCATTAAGCTCATCTAGCTTAATCATTGAGCCCACACACAACCCAATACGTATGTCCTTCAATATTTTTTCACGCTTAATTCAACAATATGTGAACTTTGTGTCGACATTTCGAATCGGCTAATTCAACATTTCGTAGAGGGTCAGGGTGCCCTTCACTGCTTCTCCACAAACCTTGTCCAAGTTGCTCATGCTTGATAAATACCTCAATATTTTTCTTTACGATCGTGTCTTAGCACTTTTTATTAAGAAGAAAGCAATTTACAAACACAATACTTGATGCCCCCCAGCAGAACTTGATCAGCACAAGTGCACAAAGAATTAAAAATAGAGAAACACGGAAAAGAGCACAAATAAACTCACAACCGACACCACAGCTAACACCAAAACCGACACCACAGCTAACACCACACCTTACAAGCGACCGAAACAACGACCGCAACACCCCACACGTCCTCACGGCTCCAATGGAGGTGAACCGAAGCGGCCAACTGAACCTCCGAAACAAGGGGGGCATCCTCGCCAAGCTTGCTAAGTCGAGCAGCGGTGGCAAAGCAACCACCCAACGCAACGGCAAAGCATCCGCTGGAGAAGCGACACATCCACGGCGGCAAAGCATCCGCCCGAAGAGATCATACAACTAACGTGAAACAGCGGCAAAAGCATCCGCTAGAAATGCAACCCAATACTACGACGGCAAAGTATCCGTCAACAAGAGAGCAACAGCAGCGAAGCATCCGCAAGACACCTGGCAAGACAAGACAAGGCAAACCAAGCGCGAAGATGAACACGTGAAGCGCGCACAGGCACAGTGAAGATCCGAGTATCCGACCGCCGGTGAAGGTTAGCGACACCTAGGGGGCAAAGAATGGGGAGCAATCGATAATACCTTCAAGAAGGGAGGCGGCGCCCGAGGGCGTCGTCATCATCAGCTCGTCAAGCAAGCAAGGCTTTTGCCTAGCCCTCAAATCCCCTAGCACGCTGCCGACAAAGCAGCAGCCGTGGAGACCCACAACCCCATCAGGGCAGGCCCGCCATGGCACCACCCCACACGAGCTGAGGCAAGCAGCACGGCGTCGTCACCCAACCACCCGAAGCCGAGCGTGACCATGTAGCCACAGACGAGCATATGCGTCACCGGCGGCCTACAGCGGCATGTGGTTCTTTGGCGACGCCTCCAAGAAAGGAAAGACGTCAAAGGACGCCATCGCCGCCGGCACCGGCACTCGGCCGGGCAGAGCATTCGCCAAGAACCACCCGCACAACTGCAGATGCCCGCATCCACCATCGTGGTGTCGGTGCCGAACCCCCACCACCACGGCATCAAGGCACGGCATGACAGGGCCCAGCCCCTCCTAGATCTGGCAGCCCCGGACATGGAACCGCCGGATCCGATCGCAGAGACCTCGGATTGAGCTGCCGCCGACCCCTTCATTGCCGGAAGTTGGAGCCACCCCTGGGGGCGACGCATACCTCAATATTTTCTTACGACTAATTTAAAAATATTAGTAAATACTGACTCGACATTTTGAATAGACTAGTTCAACATTTCATCGTAGGAGCTATGAAGTTCAACTTTTATCTGAAGTTCTAGCTGTAGGTGGTTGGTTGAAACGTTCTTCTGCATCGCAACCAACTTCTCTGTATGTGGAACTTAGGTTAAATCAGCCCACTCATGACTAGATCATAATTCTACTTTGTTACCAGAAATTTCCGATGGTCACTTGATGGACTCGCTGCAAGTTTTGTGTGATAATTTTCTAGAAACGCCTGTTTGTCGCCCCTTTAGGTGATGACATAAGTGGACTTTTCACTCACACATCACTGAATATGGCTCTAGAAGTAGGGATGCAAGCTATATTTATTTTGGATCATTGGATCGATCCAAAAATTTGATTAAATGAATTAGGATGGCATTATGCGTAACTAATTTAGGAGGAAAAATGAACTAAGATGGCATACGATCGTAATTATTTAGTTGCCCCAGAAAACACCATGATACTCACTTGCATCCATATCTAGAAGGCATACTCGCTCTCGAACGTCTTCCTTGTGATAACGGATGACATTTATGCCTGACAATAGGCAATCAGTTTATGGAAGGGACACCAAACGTTGATAGTAGACTAGGAAGAGGATCTGAGCGGACCAGTGCATCATTAAATTTGCAGAAGAAGTCATACACTAAGTTAAACACATGCAGGACAGTTTGTGCAAGAGAAAAGGAAAGAAATGTAGAAAGATGAGGTAGAGGAGGAAGGAGCTAGCACATGTTAAGTGCAGAAAATTCAAAATCTTGCAAAATTCATAGGAAAAACAAACACAGCTCCAAATGACATGAAATCAACTCTGTATGAATCATGATACCACCATCCACAGTTTAAAATAATCATCAAACTTTCTAGAACAATAAGTGTCGTTACAACGCGACTTTTCCCTGCCGTGCGTGACCTATCCGAGAGGTTCCTCTAAATTCAATACTACGCCGCAGCCCTACCATCCCCACCGCTTCTGCGAAAGGAAGCTGATGTAGCTTCTACTTTACAGCCAGTACATCTCATTTTCTCCTGTCAAGAACGCGCCTACTCTGAAGTCTGAATCTACCAACATTAAACTGCTCACAAGCCGTCACCATCAGCATCAAATTACCAACACCATGATGTGACACGGCCGTGCGTGATCTCCATGCACAATCCAGCAGCAACACAGCGATCCTGATCCAGCAGCGCGTCATGGCAAGGCAAGGGAAGAGGGAAGCAGCGGCACATGGCGCAGGTCCTGCCGCACATGAACCCGCACTGATTAGCGCGACGCGGCCACGGGCGTGCCGTATTATATTCAGAGACGTGCTGCTGCTCAGCTCAGCTATCACCAGCTCGACTGATCCTCCCCCTCCCTGAAGCCTGATTCTTTATCTTTCATCAAGAAAATTTACAGTTTTTTTTCTTACTCTTTTGGCAGTTTACTACTCCAATCTGCATGCACGCCCCAGATCTGGTTGCAGTGCAGGTAGGTATGTATGTCCGGTTCAGTCTCAGTCGCAGCCTGCAGAAACCAGAAAATCAGAATGTGATAACCCATCAGATTACCACCATGGGTTGCAATTGAGCTGAACATGTGAGGGTACAGGAATCAGATTGGCTGGGGCTTGGAAAGCTGCGGGCAGGTGCAAGCACAGTGACATGGAGATTTCAGAACCCACCATTGTAGGGCATGCCCCAACAGGAACGGGTTCAGATTCTTCAGAGAGATTAAAAGAGGAAGAAAAATGAAAGGTGGTGCCTGTCCTGAAGCTGGAATCTCCAGGGACCCTTTTTTCTGAAACACTCAATTGGGATTTCCTGAAAAGCAGGCGACAGGGACAATACGAAATTATCAATATATCAGAATGGACAACGTTGAATTAGAATAATTGAAAAAGAAATGAGGAAAAGAGAAAGATGTGGAGGGAAATCTTGTCCTCTTAACTGCTCTGAACAACCCCACCTCCTTCCAGCTCCCCTGTTCCCTCTCATCTCTCTTCTTGACGCCTCCAAGCTTAGAGCCACCTCCCCCCTCCCTGTCTCTGCAACGCAGCGCATAGCACAGCGACCAGCTAGCCACCCGGGAGGTAAGACCTCGCCGGCCATTGTCGACAATGGCGGAGCCCAAGGCGTCCAAGAGCAAGTCCAAGTCTAAGTCCAAGAGCAGCAGCCACGACGCGGCGGCGTCCAAGAAGTCCAAGCCCAGCGCCGCCGCGGCGGGCCCGGGGATCCTGGACGCGCTCTTCGCGCCGTGCGCGGACGTCAAGGGCCTCCGCTTCGGCGCGCAGCTCGTCACGCGCGCACTCACCGTGCGCCGCGCGACCCCGCTCGAGCTCCCGCACCTCCTCCGCGCCGCGCCGGCCCCCGGCGCCGCCGCCGGGGACGCGCTGTCGTTCGCGCCGACGACGACGGCCTACATCCCAACCAACTTCGCCATCCTGGCGCACCACGCGTGGCACACCCTGACGCTGGGGCTGGGCACCAAGAACTCCAAGGCCGCCGTCTTCGTCTTCGAGTCCGCCGCCATGAAGGCCGCCGCGGACGCCGCGTGGCCGGGCGTCGTCCCGCTCGGCGACGTCGGCCGCCGCCTCATCCGCGCGGCGCCGGGCGCGCCGGAGATGGCGCGGTTCAAGTTCCGCAAGGGCTGCGTCACCTTCTACGTCTACGCCGTCCGGACCGCCGGCGCGCGCGGGTTCGCGCGCGCCGACGAGCTCAGGGCCGTCGTCGAGGCCGTTGCCAGGCTCAAGGACTTTCTGGACCACACCGCCATGCTCGCGCTCCCGGGCCAGAGGAGCATCGACGTCGCCGCCGCCGCCGCCGCCGCGCCGGTGGGCGTCGTGCATTGACGTGCTTGATTGCAGCTGTGGCTTGCGACGAACTGTGAATAGAATCCTCTTGTTGCTTCTCTAGCTTTTTTTCTTCTTTTTCTCGGTGTGTGCATTGGTTTCTGAATGTGACCAATTTCTTTTTGGATTGAGATCGATGTTGTGCAATTCCTTGATTCCCTACTGTGAAATCGTGCATTGGCATTAGAAGATGCCATGGCCATTTTCACCCCTAAGCTTCTGATAGGAAACCCAACCAAAGTTAGGATTTGTTTTTCTTCAGGTTGGAGTGAGATGTTGATCCTTGGACCTTGGTGCTATGTTTCAGTTGAAGAGATGAATGAAAATCCCTAGTTTCCATGCTGCGGCGCGCGACATGTTTGTGTCGTGCAAGTTTTTCACAATTCAGTTCATGAATTTGATTGGTTGTATTGTATCTTCAATGGATCATGATCAACTACGGCCTGTTCAGCTGCTTCTCCATTCTGAGCACACTAGTTGCAGAGCATCAGCATCCACACTGAACTGAACTCAAATGAGCTGAGCTCCATCATTGCCTCAAGATGAGCTGCACTTTACAGCCATGGGAATGGGATTCTAGTTTTTGACAACTGTGAGTCTTGATGCCAAAACTAAACTGGTGATCAAGGAGACAAAAAAAAGTACAGAGAGCTCAAAGATGCAAGCTCAAAAGGACACCGGGCACATCATGACCCAGCATGTTCCAATCTTAATGCCAACACAAGTACTGACTACCGAGTCTACTGACGATGCTGAATTGTGAACTCTGAATCACACACACCAGAACAAGCAGCAGCTTCAGTAGGGCAGGCTACAGTGTTACAGCACCGACACGCCATGCCATGCAGCTCCAAATGAGATATTGGAGATCTGTCCTGCACCTTCGCCATGGATCATGCCGCTGTCCGCCCTGCTAGCTCCACATAAGAAAAAAACACGCCACTTGGACGGGCACACAGTAGGTAGTGGGCACAAGGTGGCCGCGGGCCAACCTGCCCAAATTGCCCATGGCCAAGCTCCATGACATGCCAAAGGTGATCACGTCCAAACCATTGTGAACCTCCAATGGCAACTGGGGTCAGCAGCTTGATCTGAGCCGTTGACGGCGCAATCAGATGGTCGATACGTGTACCGCCCCAGAACACAATACATGTGCTGGATCCTGCCCCCTTTTGTCTCACAAATTCCAATTCCAAGTGCATCAGTTCATGGCATGATGAGCTCATGTGCATGGTCCTGCATCCTTTGCTGTCAAATAAGGCAGATGCCTTGAGAGAGGGCAAGAAGAAAGTTGCCTTTACAGATCTTGCACCATGCTGTCCACACTACAAACAATACCTGGCTATAGCAACCATTATATGCACTTATGTGGCTCAAAATCTGCTGATTCAAGTGTGAAACATGAACCCAAACTCTTCTCGGCCAAGTTACTCAAGTATGAATGGATACAGAGTTGGTTCAAGGTAGTTTTACCCAATTTCATACCCAGCAGTTTGTTCAAGGGGCAACCTATCTGAGTTGCATATCTCAAGAAGTGCTAAAATCTTTTTAGGATCACAAATCGGTGCTGACAAAATCTCCACGGTTAGAATCTTGGCAGGGGCAACAAAATCGGCACGATTAGTCAGGGGTGGCCACGCCCTGGTTAATCTCTGCGAACCTCAGGCCAACCCTCATGGAGTGCTTCATGAACTTCTCGGCGCAACCTCGGACACATGACTCCTCTTGCTTGTCCAGGGTCTTGCGGCGGAAAGTGTCCACGCAGTCCCTGAAGCACCTCTCCACCAGGGAATTGTACATTCTCAGACTGCAACGTGATAGAGCAAGCATGTGAGGGTTCTAGATATGCAGTTTCACAGATGCAAAGGTGTGAAGGATTCAATGAGCTACCCAGGAGTTTTGGGTTAGACAAAAGGGAAAAGATACGAGGAAACACCACTTCAAATTAAGTATTACATTATTTGTGGATACATTAATTTGTTCTACTGGGAAATATTATTCTGTTCGATCATCCATCCTTATTTCTCCACACCTTTGAGTAACATCACATTATCACGTCTAGCAGTAGCCTCAAGCAACAAGATAACACCAAAATTTGCATTTTGATTATAAAAAAAAACTTGCATTTCTGCCACCAGCATGGCCTTGAACAAAAATTATCCTTTCTAGGTATCTAAAATGCTGTAAACTAGAATTAATCAATGAGCAATTCAAGTGCGCAAATGTGAATTATCCAGTCTCCCAAAAAAATTGTGAATTATCCAGAAGGGTGAGATACTCTTACCCAATAGCTCTACACAATAATCCATGCTCTCTCAAAACCAAAAGCACAGGAATTTACAATCATGAGTTCATGACGGTTTTGCCTTGAGCCTAGAACCCCGGACCAACAAATCTAATGCGACAGAACCGGACATACAAATAGCTCAACACCTAGAATCTAGGTATCAGAAAACAGAAGGAATGCAGAGAATCCATGAAACTATCAATTATGGCCCACAGGGGCTAAAGGTTAGAAAGCAGCTAAAATTTTCAAGCCTAGAAGCTCTGGTTTTCCAAATCACTTGAGAGTTTGGCAGCTTCTGAACATAACGACATAACCTTCTCGTTTCCCAACAGCGATTTTCTATTCCTGACTTCCTGTACCACTCGGACTAACTAAACTTTTGTAGAGTAAAAATAGAAGAAAGAATAAAAGTGATAAGAGTTGTAAAAATTCTCAAGTAATTCTCATTGATACGATGGATTATATATATATATATATAAATCCAAAGGGCATGGTGTCCCAGCTGCCCATCCCCGTCCTCCTCGTCCATGGTACTCATCGGGCCACCGCACTTGTGGTGGTGAGCTCTCCCGTCACGAGGCCACCCGCCCAGGTTCGATTTCCAGTCTGGGATCGGCCGAGTGTGGCACCGGGGATTATCTCTTGAGGGAGCCAAGCCGAGCGGGTGTGTGCGCGTGTGTGCTCGGCAGGCGCGTTTCAAGATTTCTTGGACAGTCTCATTTGTACTTGAGCGTGCGGTCAGTATAGGTATCATACGAGTTTTATACAATATGCTAGTGTTTCTGGCTGTGTTAAAAAATGATACTCCAGGAATATTACGCATGGTTAAACAAAGCTCATGATTGGGACACAATCACACAAGGGGTTTCTCCCGTTGCTACAGGAGTTGAGCTGTTCTATGTGAAATTCTATTTTTTTAAATAAATTCTATTTTTTAATAAAAGCCAGGATTATATATTCACGATTCATCCAATCCAACTTGAAACCAGTGTTCTAAAGCTCGGATCTGATTCGGCACAACATTTCTTGCCATGCTCTTTTCTTTTCTTTTTTCATCGATCTCAAAGCATGCTAGAATCATATCGCCTGTGACTTCCATTTCCATGCCCAAGCAACGACGCAGCTGCCGGGAGCTCTTATCTCCGGGGAGAGGTGCGCGCGAACGGGTCTCTTTCCGGCGCCTTATTAATTCTTGGGCTGAACGGACAACGATGGGTTTGAAGGTAGGAGAGGGGCGTGAGACAATGCAAAAGGCGATAGGATTAGCGTCCTGATGCGAGAAATCTCTCCATTGCCAGAGGGTGACGGATGGGCCCTTTGCGTGTGCCGCCCACAGGCCTCGCCTGAGGCCCCTGGTTGTTTAGATGCAAAAGCTTTATTTTTAAAAGTGTCGCATGGAATATTGCGGTATCTGCATGAAGAATTAAATCTAGATAAAATAAAAAACTAATTGCACAATTTGCTTATAAACCGCAAGACGAATCTAATGAACCTAATTAGACCGTGATTAGACACTAAAATGCTACAGTAACACATACTCTAATGACATATTAATTAGGCTTAATAAATTCGTCTCGTAGTTTACAGGCGGATTATGTAATTTATTTTGTAATTAGGCTGTGTTTAAATGGAGAGGTAAAAAGTTTTTACGTGTCACATCAAAGAAAATTTTATCATTTGGGAGTATTAAACGTAGACTAATAATAAAACTAATTATATTTTTCGCCTGTAAACCGCGAGATGAATCTAATGAGGGTAATTAATCCATGATTAACGGATGTTTACTGTAGTATTACTGTTGCAAATTATGGATTAAGTAGGCTCATTAGATTCGTCTTGTGAATTACAACCCATTTGTATAAAATTTTTTATAAACAAATAAAAAGTTTTATAAATAAATTTTATTTAATATTTCTAAATAGTAAGATTCTCTTTGGTGTGATGGGTAAAAATTTTTAGGGTGGAAACTAAATAGGAGCTCAGTCCACATTTACTACTTTAAAATGTATGCCGAAATATCCGATGTGATATTTTACGTCAAAACTTTACTGCATCTAGTCGTCTTCTTCTTGAACTGCTCCGGTCACAGGGGTAGTTTTGGACGGCAGCTCCTGTCTTGTCCCTTTCACGATGGTGTCTCTCTTTACGATCTAGAGGCTGAAGTTTTGTCATCATTTTGTTTTGAAAGATAAAGAGATGAGGGCGAGAGCGGAGAAGGTTATTTTGTAGGGGTAAACTCTTGTAGCAAAGCTAGTACTTATGGAGACGGCCAAGTGGGCTAAAGATTGTCTTGGCGTGGAAGATTAGGACGGCATGGTACAGGCCTGTACATGGAAGTTCTATAATTGATGCAACAGGGGTGGCCTTTCAGTGTTTGTAGCTTGTAGGTGACTGTGGTGCTGCAAAGAAGCACCAAATGTGCGATGATCCTTTTGTATCCAGCAGTTCAGCACAAGCTGTACTGCAAAGGTTTCATTTTCCTTCTGAAACATGCAACCTGCATTCGGATTTTTTTTCCCTGAACAGTGGATGCCTGTTGCAGAGGCTGCAGGAGCTGTACTTGATGGACCCAGCCAAGTACTCCACGCTAACGGAGATAGTGGAGAAGGAGGTCAAGGAGGGCACTGCGAGGAAGGTCGATAGCTGTGCAAGGGCTGTCCTGTGGCTTGCTAGGTAAACAGCCACATCAGATGTTTACCACTGTTCGTTCTCTAATTTCCTTGGGCTGTAATAAAACCACTTGGAATCTTCCACTGATCATCGCCATTACTCGATGATGTTCTATTCTGTCACTACTACACTGCAAACATACCTCTTCTCATCTGTATTTTTTTTGCTTGTTTCTATCGTTGACAGATCCATGGATTTCACAATTGCGCTGTTACAGAGATTAGAGGAGGACACTGACGAGCAGAGTCTTGCACAGCTTGTCGAAGCTGCGTACGAGGTCAGCCTAAAGCCATGGCACGGCTGGATCTCCTCGGCGGCATGCAAGGTCAGGAGTTACTGAATTCTCTGGGTGTGTTGCCTATGTGAAAATGCTGGCGCTTCTCGGCTTCTTCATCATGATCGAAGTTGGATTAGTTAGAGCAATCCTGAATCTCTGATGGCTTGTTCGATTACAGATAGCACTGAAGCTCATCCCTGAGAGGAAGATCTTCACCAGCTTGCTCCTAGGGATGGATCAAGACTGCTCCGCTCTGAAGGATGAGATCGAGAAGCTCGCATTACTGCTCCGGCCCCTCCTTGATGACATCCACTCCATGATGGTTGGCGCTGCTTCTGACTCAATCTCACGGCTTCAAAAGTTTTGTCTAGTGCTGAACATGATTCGTGTCAATGCATGGTACTAACATCTGGTCTGGGGCGCATTTCGCAGGCCAAGTTCAGACTGGACAGGCTCAAGTCGACGTGATCCATGGCATGCATTGGCAAGGCCAATGTCCCAAGCTATCAGTTGCCGCTCTGTGAATATTGCTCTGATTGTATTTTCCAGTCATGTAAAGGTTCCATGACAGTTTTGCAGCAGCTGTTCTAGTTAGATCCTGGTCTGATCTGTAGCCTGTACATAGGTCTTAGCTAGTAGACTGTAAGACCTGCATGCAATGTCTTCTTTGTACAAATTATGTCCTGATTCCTTGTTTGGAATTTGGATCCCTTTCCTAGCTCCAGATTGATGTAGCTTTCAGGGTGATCCAAACGTGAGAAGGGAGTGTAAACACGTGTGCCCTTAATGCCAGGCACGGCATAATAAGTCGACAAAAAAAGTTCATTCTGCTACCTTCAACTATCCGCTTTGTCAGCTTAGCACTCTGGTAAGAGTTTGGTTCAATTTAATCCCCTATAAATACTTAAATCGGTCCTATCTGTACGCTAATAAGAGGTGTTTTTGCCTCCATGTACCAATTGCGTTTTAATTTAATTTTTTTAACATGACATGAGACATCTGAATTATGTTAGAAAAATATATTAATATAATATGCAAAGACACAAAGTAACATACAATACTAAATTAATCCTAGATATACCAAATAACATTTAACTTATGATTACGCTGTTGTTGCATATATATGTACCTCTGCTGACATGTTTCACAAATTCACAAGCCTATTTCGGGCACGAGAGGGAGAGGCTCAAGCTGATATACGACGGAAAATAATTGCTGGTGAAATTCGCGCATTGTTCCATGGGCTTTATCCTGTTGGCTTAAATTGCACTAAATGTGTTTTTTTTTTTTCAAGTAACAATTGCATTAGACGTGTTGTAAAAGGGTTCCTCATTTTTGTTCTCCATTGCTATGACTAGAATAATTTCCATAGCATTTAATATGCTACCATATAAGATATTTTGTTGATTTGGTAATACAATGTATATGGGTGCACTATGTAGGTAAGAAAAGCCCTATAGTGATGGGCATCATCTCCCTAAGGTGACGGGCATCGCGTCCGTCACTTCTTCGGCGTCACTGTTATGAACAGAAAAGTGACGGTCGTCTGCCCGTCACCTACGTGACGTTATAGGTGACGGACTTTACTAGAGAACCGTCACCTTTCTCGGTGACCAGGCCCCCCGTATGAAGTCTACGCCTGTCACCTTTATCCAATACAGGTGACAGGCGTAACACAACGCCCGTCACCTATGATTCGAGCATAAGTGACGGGCATAGGACAACTCACGTCAATTGGAATTTTTAAAGGTGACGGGCTTTGGTTGTTGCCCGTCACCTTGGAAATAGACCCCTGCAGGGTCTTTTTTGCTTCCAGCTGCATCCTAGAGCACAACTAGGATTTGGCAGCCATCTTGATCCACCAAACACACAGAATAAAAACCATATACATTAGAAATCTTCATTCATATATATCACAAAGGTTACATCAGAAACAACCACCAAGTGTACATGACAAACTATATATTGTATCTTTCCACAACAAACTGTACAAAAATCACATGAATCCAACAGTCCATGAAAGAACTCAGTTCAACCGCGATAGCGGAAGTCAACTATATATTTAGCATTTCAAAAAAGCATTAGAACTGGGAGAGATATGTTTGGATTATAACAATCCATAAAGACCTCAACCTCGAAAGGCATAAGCTACTGTATACTTGCCATGAACACCTCAGCCTCGTTGTGTGGCATGTGCTTCCTGCCTTTTAAGGCAGAGGTGTTAATGTGCAAGTACATAATAGCTTATAAGAACAATCTGCTTTAATTTATACTCTCGTATCGATCTCTCATTCTATCCTGGTGAACACTGAGGTGGAGGTTGAGATGGATGTTATTTGGCAAATGTGGCAATGAGTGCTTCACTCTCTCATATCATCATTTGCCAATAAATATTAATAAACAAATCAGCAAGTGCAAATTACTTGAGTGTGGCAGTTCAAATCAGCAAGACAAATCAGTAGACAATTCAAGAAGGGAGATCCTTCATTTCTGAGAAAATGGAACACAAAGAACGGTGAAGGATGCAAAAATCATGGAATAGGAGAAATAACCTGACCACGACTGAGGGTGATTGACACATAACACCACATAACACCACGGTGATCGTCAATCATTATGTACAAGCTAGGGTTAGAACCATGTCACATAATCGTTATGTACAAGCTAAGTGTTAGAACCATGTCACATAACACCATCATTTTATTTCTAGCCTAGCCATGTAATGTACGAGGAGGCAGAGGTCAGCGACGCCCGAGTAGGAGGAGGGGCCCACCGCCGACGAGAAGGCAGCGGTCAGCGACGCCCGAGGAGGAGGAGGGCGGCGGTCGGTCGGCGGCGTGTCCCGGCCCACGCGCGGCGGCGTGGAGGAGGGCTGTACTCGGATGGCGACGTGGACCAGGGACGACAACCGCCGGTCCCGCGGTGGCGTGGAGGAGGCGGCGGTCAGGGCCTGAGGAGGAGGAGGAGCTCGCCGGTGACGAGGAGGCCACGATCATCGACGCCTGAGGAGGAGGAGGGCGGCAGTCGGTCGGCAGCGTGGAGGACGAGGAGGCGCTGGTCCCGGCCCACGTGCGGCAGCGTGGAGGAGGCGAGGAGAGGTGGAAGTGGGCTAGGGTTTGGAAGAGGAAACGACCAAGTGTCATTCCATATATTTAAACGAAAGAGAAAGGTGACGTGCGATATATGTTGCCCGTCACCTATGTCATATGAAAGGTGACTCGCTTTCTATATATGTTTCCCGTTTACCTATGTCACATAAAAGGTGACACGCGATATATGTTGCCCGTCACCTATCTTTACATAAGTGACTCGCAATATATGTAGCGCGTCACCTATGTCATGTGACGCGTGGCTAGCAACATTCAATTGCTTTGTGCACAACTGCACACGCGTGCCCTCTCGGCAACCGCGCGCCGTTTTGCATTCATCTCTCGATCCCACGATCTCTGGCCGTCGCCATTATATACTGCCTCCCGGCCGCTCCCGGCTGCCATCTTCTTCTCGCCACCGTTGTCATCCCCTCACACTCCTGCTCTCGCGCGCCCTAGGTACAACAATGTCGGGTTCCGGCTCTCGCTCCAGCCACCGCCGCCGCCGCTACGTTCAAGTGGACTCCTCCTCGTCGTCGTCGTCGCCTTTTTCCTCCCCACACCGTCGGTGTCAGCGCCGGTCGCCTCCTCCTGTTGTGGCTCCGGCCCCTGCTCCGGCGCCTGATGATCCGGGGTTTGATCCGGACCACACCTTCGGCTTCGGCGACGCCTGGGCAATCAGCGTCATGAAGGATTCGTTCAACGAGCTGAACGACTACCTCGTCCGCCTTGGGAAACCGGTGGTGAACCCACCTGTCGTGGAGAACGTCGCCGGATATGTCTATGCCATCTTCAGGGTGGCGGAAGTTATCAGGGAGCTGCCATGACTATGTATATCGTAGTTTGTACGTAGGTCCCTTTATATATATATATATATATATATGTGATAAACTTTTACCTTGTTATATATCTCGCAATAATCTCAGCATTGTTACCTCGTAATTTTCATCCTTTTGTTAGAACGTCTAAGTTCCAGGGCACATGTGCACTGGCAAAAGAAAACCGCCAGGAGGTGGTGGGGCGTGATGCAGAAAAAAAACCGGGGTCCTCGGGGGCAAAACCAGAGCCTATGCGTTGGACGCGCGCTAGGGGTGTGGTTGGCTCGGGTATGTAATAGTTATTCCATCACCCATGGTATCCAATAGAGCTACTATATATATACCATCCTCCTATTTTTCCTATCTGGTTTTAGAGGATGATATTACCCTTATGATACACATATCATAAGAACGCCAACACATTTAAAATGATTTTTCCTTTACAAAGGTTTTTCATTTTAATTGGTTCATGGTATAATGCATATATACTATATACTTTCTCCTTATTTTTTCTATAAAGGTTTTTTTCAAGGAGTTTTTCTAATATATCATCACTGCTATCTCCTAATTTTCACCCATCGGGTTTTTACGGAGATTGCATAAATTGTTAGCATTTTTCTCCTCATATTTTTTCCACAGGATTTTTGGAGGAGTTCAACAATATTCACCAATCTTCATTGATCAAGCAAGCTGGACTCGATTAAGGGGGAGTGTTAGAATTAGATTAGATTAAATTAGATTAATCCCTAATCTAGGATATAATCTCACCAGCAACTGCTAGCGGTTGCCATGTTGTACTCTATCTCAAGTCTATGACAAGTAACTGCATGCCTCCAAAAGGGTCAGTTCATGCCTCCGAAAGGGCCTGTTCTGACAAGCAGTTACCTTTGTCTCCCTGTATATAATCTCCAGAGATCAATGGAAAACACATAAGTTCATTCATTTGTTCATTTATTCCATTCCTATTCCATTCCTATTCACAACAAATTAGCCTTCCGGTCGATGCACGAAAAAAGAAGCTCGAAATGAACGTTTTAGCTGGCTAGAGCTTCACAAATTGGTTGGTGGCTTCCAATTAAGGTTAGTCAACCATCATTTTGTCAAATAAATGGAAGTTTTGGCAGTGGATGAAGCTTTCATCGTATACTATAGATGTGACGATCACTCCGGACATAAAAGTAGCATAAAAGCTGTACGTAAATCACTCGTAAACGAGATGTGGACTTGTGGTCAACCCGTTGTGTCGTTTGTAAGTGATAAGGCGATCTCCGGAAATTTACTGAAAATTTACTAGGGCGTTTAAATATCTGTCAACACGCTCACAAAACCAAATATCTAGTAGGCTGCATATATATATAGCTGGAAGAACTAGGGAACATATCTAGTGCAAACCAAATTCTCCATGCAAACCGTGTAAACTCTAATCTGGACCACAGGATGTTGATCCAATGGGGCGCGCAAGGAGGGAGTGGGAGGGAAGATTTGCAAAAGTGATTAGGGGTGGGAGTGGGAGGGGGGATTTTCAACATCATGTGGTCCATTGGATCAACATTCTATGGCCCAGATTAGGGTTTGCACGGAGAAATTGGTTTGCACCTGATATGGTTTGCACCTGATATGTTGCCGAAGAACTAATAGCAAAGCTACCAGTAACTGGATAACAACGCAACATGCTGCCTGGTGCCCACACTGCTGCCATGTGCAGATCCACTAAACATATACTGCTACGCTGCATAGGTCAACTGTTCCCAATCCAAACGCTTATCTGCTCCGAAGGACGGTGCCGATCACGCTGTTGCCCACCTAATCACCTTTACAAGCCATAAGCCTTGAAAACTGGTACTCCTAACCAAGATGCAGTAGGTCAGAGAGGCCACCTGGGCACAGTGAACACCAGTACAGCAGTACACCATTTCATCCTTCCAGAACAACCAACGAAGCAACGAGCTCGCCTCCACGTCTCCTTGTGATCGATCGATTGGATTCCGCCGCAGTGCACGCGCAACCGCAGGTACAGCGTGCTCTCAGCTCTGCCTGGACTCTACTATATTATTCTGCTCATTCGATGACGGGCACTCATCCCTGCAGCCGCAGGTTCCGGGCAGCTTCGTCCTCGATGTTCTTTCGATATACTGATGGAGGATCGCGTCAGCTGCTGATCAGCTGGAGATGTTCCCGTGGTCAACCCGCGCTTATCCCTTTCGTCAGTCTCCGGGCCAGTCATTAACTTTACAGACAGGAGTGCGTCACTGTCAGTGCAGTTCAGACTTCCAGAGTCCAGGCGATTGGATGATGTGAACTTGGGAACACTTTTGTTTTATGGAATCGGTCTTGTCTCTCTTGTGTGATCTAGCACGAATTTCCATCTAGTATTAATTTTATCGCGTCGTTTTGTCGGCCGATAATATATCTTTTTCTATGAAAAACGTCGGTCGATTGTGTAACCAAGCTAGAAAAGTTTCCGAGCTACTACTAGGTGGGTTTGGGTAATTTTAGATGAGTCATGGACTAGTTCACACGTTTCCACGAAAAGAAAGGAGAAACTTACGCTGAGTTACGTTTCAGCTCATCTGGGCAGGAAATTCTACCTCGGTGATGTATAAGAGTACTTAACAGAGGACAAATTCAGACGATATTTGCAAGGAGGACAACTGGGCATGTACTACGTGTATTATTTTGAACGTACAGCTGATACAAGGTACACACAAGAGTCATGTCAAAAAAAAAGGTACACACAAGAGGGGGGGGTGGGGGGTGGCATCTTTGTCCACTGCTGCGTGCCTAAATATAACGGTCAAGAACGAAAGACACACACAGTGACACAGTGATGAACATATATAGACGCGCAAGAACTGTGTGTTGCACACTGCTGCCTTGCTTATGATATGTTATCTGCTACTCCCTCCATTCTCAAATAGATGACGTTGGTTACTTCAAAGTTGAACTAGTCAACGTCAAAGTTGAAGAAAATGACCGGACACCAGAATTCAGCGATACCGCCGCATCTCCATCTGTTTCTCGTGTAACCTGGAGCTAGTAACAAGCAGTTCGTGCAGCTTCGTTTGTGAAAACATACAGCACGGGGAAAATCATTGTTGCAGAAAATCAAGAAATGACGGTATTGCAGTTGCAGACACGTAGGTCGACAGCGACTCCCAGCGTCCAAGGATGGACCATCCAGGAATTTCCAAGCAAAACCAAAACGCATTGTACCGTTTATTTCCACATAACACACCAGCATGGACTCGAAAATACTCCCTCCGTATCTAAATAGATGACACCGTTGACTTTTGATCACAAGATTGGTCACTCGTCTTATTCAAAAAATTTAATAAGTTTCAAAAATCTTATGTATGACCCCGCTTTATCACAAAACGAGGCCCAAACTGGGCTCAGAAGTTGAACCGATCACCGATGGCTGCTATCTCATCCCGTCGTGATCGCGGACGCGCCATCGCGACGACGCCTCGGCTTCCGCTAGGTGAGTGCGAGTCCGATCCGACTCCGACGTTTCCTCTCCTAATCTCCTTGCTCAACGCTTCGACGGGACGGGGACGGAAGGGCCAAGGCGACTGGCGAGCGAGAGCCGAGACCGAGAGACCGATTCCGTTCCGAACACACGCGGCATCGCGGCTCGCGCATCGCACCGCGGACGCCGGGGCCAGCCGCTAGGCACATCAAGCCCGCAAGCCGACTCCGACAGCCCAGAGGCGAGACAGCCGAGTAAGACTTAGCATAGTGTTATTTTTATTTCATCATTTAATTATGTTGATGATTATACATCTATTAATTTTGTTCTTTCAATTGCAAGTCATGTCGTCGGCAAATCAGTCAAGAAAATATGATTCTGGCTATCAAAAGCGTAAAAATAAACAAAGAATAGATGAACTCATTGAATCTCAGAAAGGGGCAATGGAAAGGTTTATTATGAAAGAACCACAAGTTTCTGCCCCCGATAATCAGACAATTGATCAGGTCACTACACAAAATACTAGTGTTGCCAATGAACCTAATGATGGTGAGACACAAGTAGAAAACATTGTTCGCACCGAGGAGATAGAAAACATTGAGGAAGTTCCTAATAATGGCGATAATATGGATGACACTGGCATTGTTGTTAACTTGGATAGTTCTTCTCATGATGCAAATGTTGATACTTCTTTTTCGCCTGACATCTTTGATCCAAGGTATTGGAATTCCCTTCATCCTAGTCACGTTGACATTTCAGCAGAAAAGGGTCCTAAAAGAGATTTATCAATTCAGAAAGGTCCTAAGGATAGATATTCTAGAAGGTTTTCTGCACTATCCTATACTAGAATCCTACGAAATGGGGAGGAGTGCAATAGAGATTGGCTTGTGTATTCCAAAGAACTAGATAGAGTTTTTTGCTTCAGCTGTAAATTGTTTTCAAAAGGGCAGCGGAAAGGTCAATTGGCAAATGATGGGTTTAATGATTGGACGCATCTTCATGAAAGACTTAAAGAGCATGAAACAAGTCCAGATCATGTTTCAAATATGACTACTTGGTACGATCTGCGTAATAGCTTGCAAAAGGGTCAAGGTATTAATAAAGTTGCTCAGCGACAACTTGAACAAGAAAAGGAGCATTAGAGAAAAGTTTTGTTCAGAATAGTGGCTATTGTAAAATTTCTTGCCAAACATAATCTAGCATTTCGTGGGCATAATAGCAAACTGTATGATGATAGCAATGGGAATTTCCTGGGTTTGATAGAAATGTTGGCTGAATTTGATCCAGTTATTCAAGAGCATGCATGTTCGTCGTATTACAAATGAAGAAACTCATGTCCATTATCTAGGGCCTAGAATTCAGAATGAGTTGATACACTCGGTTGCTTTTGCTATTAAGTCTGAAACTATTTAGAAGATAAAGAGTGCAAAGTATTTCTCTGTCATTCTTGATTGTACCCCTGACGCAAGCCACCAAGAACAAATATCTTTGATTATAAGACATGTGGATTTATCTTCAGGTTATGTTAAAATTGAAGAATCATTTATGGGATTTTTAGGTGTAAATGATACAACTGAGCAAGGCCTTTTTGATGTCCTAGTAAATGAATTAAAGAATCTTGGTCTTGATATAGATGATGTGAGAGGACAAGGGTATGATAATGGGTCAAATATGAAAGGAAAAAATCAAGGAGTACAAAAGAAACTCCTGTATGTAAATCCTAGTGCTTTCTCTTCTGCTTGTGGTTGCCATAGCCTTAATTTAACACTTTGTGATATGGACAAGGCTTGTGCTAAAGACTTCTTTGGAATAATCCAACGCATCTACACAACTTTTGCTAAGTCTAATAAGAAGTGGCAGATACTGAAAGATAACATATCAGGATTGACTCTTAAGTCAGTGTCAGCTACACGTTGGGAGAGTCGTATTGAAAGTGTTAAAGCTATTAGATTTCAATGTGCAGACATTCGTTAGGCTCTACTTCAGGTATTTGATATTTTTTTTATATTGATAATGATGTAATCCCTTTTGGCTATCCGATATTGATAAATATTTTCAATATTCCAATTTCAGGTATCTGATATTGATAATGATCCTGGATCATCCAGTGAGGCTAAAGGTTTGACAAATAATGAACTTGGAGAGTTTGAAGTACTGTATGCTGTTAGTTTAGTGAGCAAACATTTGCAAGCAAAGGATAATGCTTATTGATGTTGCTATTGAGAAAGTGGAAGAGTTGATTTCTTTCTTCAAAAAGTACAGGGAAACTGGTTTCTTGGATGCACTAGAGACAGCCAAAAAAATTGCACTTGAGATGGATATTGGTACAACGATTCGTAAGAAACGAGTAATTAAAAGAAAAAGATAATTTGATGAGAGCCCGGATGACACAAACTTGGCCACACAGTCCGCCGAAGAATCATTTAGAATCAGCTATTTTATTCCTATTGTTGATCAAGCTATTGCCTCACTTACAAGAAGATTTGAACAATATCAAAGTTACCTGAAAAAATTTAGTTTCTTATTTACTTCTGAAGCATTGAAGTCATTGGATACTAAAAGCTTTAAATCATCTTGTCATAATCTTGAGGCAGCCCTTACAAATAATACCGGATTAAGTGCACTAATTATCATCTTATTCTTAATCCATAGCTTAATGCACTTAAACGGCATCACCGGGCCGCCTGCTGTAACCAAGAATCGGCTACACTGGAAGTCTCGCACGAAGACGAGCGTAGATGATTACAAGCAACAAAAGATCTCAAATTAACTTACAACACTGGTTTTACATATAAGTTTCCAAATACCAACCGCAAAGTTCAAACGCAGCGGAAATTAAAAACAGAGTTCAAAATACAATACGGTAACTACGAACAACGATAGAAATGTGAGCTCCACATCTTGCCCATCGATGTGAAGCCAACCTGCCCATACTTCACAGAGAAGACGAGACCCACTCGACGGTCCATCCAGCAGGAAGAGGCTGACCAATCCATGACGCGCAGATCTCCTCGAAGTCCTCAGGAACACAACCTGCTTAGAAGGGTTACAACCACAACCCTGAGTATTCTAATACTCAGCAAGATTTACCCGACTAATGGTATATACTTAGCCAACGCTTAAGCATGCAAAGCTTTTTGGTTCTGGAGTTCTTTTGCTGAAAAGCTACTAATACTGGATCCTTACTTTCAATATTTTAGCGCAAGTTTGGTGTAACGAGTACCCACTAGATTTGCCTAAACATCTAGAGCAAGCATGGTTGATTACATGAATCTTTCCAGATAATCATAATTATATCACCTACTTTCAACATTCCGATCGCAGTCCACTTCTTACTACGATGTGACAAAAGGATCAAGGCTCTCATATCCGCGAGTCACGGTGAATCGATCCGATTTAACCTTGCAAGGTGGACCTAACTCACACGACACATGCAAGCCCCGTCGGGCCACGTGCATCAGCTGTTCCCCAACATTACCACGACATCTGAACCACGCCTGCTAAAACCCAGGTGAAGGGCCCCTCACAGCGAACTCCCAGAGAACCCGAAGGCGACATACAATCCAACACCCGCCATCATCCCACGCCCAGCGTAGCATGTCAGAGTTCAAGTATCGTTGTAAAGTGGTACACAGTTTACCGGTTTCGACTACCTCCTACTTACAGCATGTGGTTAGTACTGTTCAATCCTCAATCAATGTTGCCAACAACGTTACGGTCCTCAATCGACACAGGCGGAGGCTCACTTTCCGTTCATTCCATATCCATAACCAATTCATCTCCGCTTGGTCTCCTTTTTTCTTTCCTCAAAGACTCATTCTCAAGTAGCTTTTCCACAAGATCAAAGTCCTAAACCTCGCGAGTGATAGGAAATCACTCGTCTTCTACCGAATCCTAATTAAGCATGGCGGTACTATCGACCTACCATACTAGTAGAGACACTGAGGTAACCTAGGGATAATGCAGCTAAGGTTCCAATCAACTCCTAGAACGTAAATGCACAGTACTTAAATAATAACATTGTATACTGAAAATAAGGATTATGCTCTGGGGCTTGCCTTGCGGGTCAGCTGGGTTAGCAACTTCTTCTGGAGTTTGTTCAGCTGCTTCTTCGCCCTGCTGCTCCTCTGCTTGTGGCTCCTGGATCGGCTCAACAACTAGCTCGTAAGCTACTTCGTTTGCAGCGTCTACATGAATGCATGATGCCATGCACAAGTTAGAAAAACAGCGGTGCACTGGAATAGAACAGGGTGTTTATAAAGTAATGTCATGCCATACAATAAAACAAACAAATTATGAACACTTATTGAGTAAGTGCAACCAACAAGGCTAGAATTGAGTGGTTCGGTGCTGAGGTGGGGTTCAGGCTTCAACTCATTTTAGCCTGAAGTATCTCCTCCAAAACAAGTTCGAAAGGTAGTAACTCTAACCTAAGCCAAACTACAAGCAAAATGGGGTCAAACCACCCCTTCCAGGGGTCTGTCAAACAGAGCCTGAAGTTGTGAAACCAACAAAACTAGTTTCACATTTTAACCATTTTTCATGGATTTACTAGGAAATTTACAGTTTTAGCCAAACAAAACCCTCAGCACCACCGGTCTGGACCGGTGCCACCAGTCCGACCGGTCCACCGGATAGACCGGTCGGACGGTATAAGCTAGAGTCGAGCTTGCTCTGCTTCCTCTGCTCTGCTGCGCGCCGCACTGCTCTGCTTTGCGGCCGTGGCGGCTTTCCAACGCCGGCGGCGCACCAAACCGAGGAGAAAAAGACCGGGGAGGTAGAATAGGGCGCGGAGAGTCTTAACATGGGCTCGATTTGGGCGGAGAGAGGCCGGAAAGGGGACGTCGGCGTGAGGGGCGGAGCTCCGGCGATAGGCTTCGGTGGCCGGCGGTGGCGGGCTCGATTTGGTCGGTGAAAAGGCTTGAACGAGCTCGTGGCGGGGTGGTGGAGGTGGAGGACGAGGTAGAATGGCGCTCGGGCGACTCTGGGCGCGAGGAACCGAGGCGGGGCGGCGAAAAACGGCCGGCGCGGCGAGCGGCGGCGCTCTGCTTGGCTCTGCTCGTTGTGCTCGAGCGCGACGATGAAGAAAGGGAGGGGATAAACTCGAGTAGGGCTGGCGCGCGGTTGAGAATGGCTTGGGCGGCGGCAAGATTCGCCGGCGCGGCGACACGTGGGGGCGCCGGCGAGCAAAACGGCGATGAACTCACGAACAGGGGAGCACCGGTCTGACCGGTTCCTCCGACTGGTTCTGACCGGTCGCGGCCAAAACCCGGCATACCGGTCTGATCGGTTGCCCAAACCGGTCTGATCGGGTCGCTGCTCAGCCCCCAACTTGAAGTTGAGCCAAACTAAATTTGAGTTCGAGATTCGACATACGAAACAGAACTAAAACTCAACTTAACATGAGGCACAATAACCAAGCATGATTAAGATTAATGATGATGCTTAGCTGTGATTAGCGATGAAGCACATGATTAGCGACAATTAACACTGGGGTGTTACAGTTGTAAGCCCCATCAATGATCGAGCGACAGATCCCTAAACAAAAAGAAACCCGGTGTATATGAACAGAGGAATCTTTGTGCGGGGTTATTCATCGTACAAAAATTGATGACACTGCGCCCCTCAGCCTTCTTCTGATGACTCAGCTTTTATTTGTTTCCTCATTCAATTCACGTGCAGTCATAGCTCCGCTCTTTGTCCCCTCCCCCCCCAGAGAAGAAATACTCTACTTCCCATGAATTGAGTTATGGAGAGCTACTCTGTTGTAATATTCTTAATTTTTTTTTCTATCGCTTCTTGATTTTTGCTGTAGTTGTAACTTCCAGCGACACCCTCTGCTCCATCAGACTCCCTATAACACCCTCTACTTTACTTCTGTTTGATCACTATTCATCAATCAATCTACTAAAGGATAGACGAAAATTTTGCTTCGTCCACCGACAAATTTGCACCCCACTGAGATGGTTGGACCATTGTGCACCCATAAAATTTGTACCCAGAAAAGTGGCACCATTGAAATCTAAGGTCACGAATTACTCTCGGAAAGCTTCGACGCAAATCAACGGTCCAAACTCGCTTGATCTCCCCAGCCTCAACGCGTCCCCCGCGCGCGTCCCGCGCGTCCTCCGTCAGTCGGCCGCGGTTCGATTCCCAGATCCCCACTCTTTTTTCTTTTTTTTTTTCTTCCGCTCTCTTTTCTCTCTTTCTTCTCCCCCAAATCCGGCGCTCCTCCTTCCGGCGGACGACGAGAGGACCGGCGGCGGGCGGGGCCCAGAGCTGCTGTGCCCCGCGCGGCTGACGGCCAAGGCCTCCTGGCGCACGTGGCTGCGGCCAGCTGCCCCGCGCCGCCCGCTCTGCTCGCGCTGTCCGCGCCGCCCGCCTCGCTCCGCTCCGCTCGGCGGCGCCCCGCCCCGCGCCAGCCTCCGCGGCCCTGCGTGTGCTGCGCATCGGCGGAGGCGGGGGAAGCGGCGCGGACCGGCCGGCGGAGACGGGGAAAGTCCTGCCGGCGCCGGAGGCGGGTCGGGAGACGCGACGGCGGCGGCGCAGGTCGGCGGTCCGGCGATGCTCACGCGGCTGGCCCTCGCCGACGACGCCTGCCTGGACTGCTACACCCACGCCACGTCATGTCCTTCCATCGGGCAGAAGTGGCTCTGCTCCCTCGAGCAGCAAGGGCAACCTCCAATCCTCCATCTCCATCCACCAGCAGCTAGAAGCAAACCACCAGGTACCTGATTGATGCTCTACTCTGCATTTTACTACGTGCAGCACGTATCCCTCTTTTATGTATTGTGTGCCTGGTTGTTAATCTACCTTGTGTACATCAAAATTATTATGGAGCAATGCCACATCCATTTAAATTTATTCTTTGTCATACAGGTAATTTGTCACTTGTGTACATCTAAATTATTTTGCAGCAATACCACATCCTTTTAAATTTATTCTTTGCCATATAGGTATTGATTCGTGTATGCTGTGTTGCCAGCAATAAGATGTTGAATATAGGAGCCATCTTATAAGTCTGTCATTTATCATTGTCTGAATTTTAGGAGCTATCTTGAACATTCATGTTGAATTTAAACATTTCTTGCCATGGGATTAGTAAAAATGAAGGGCAAATCTCCATCCGTTATCATAAGAAAGGCATCATCTAATTTGTAATCATTGTGTACTGTATTTTTTCCAAGCAGACCACTATCGCTTGGAGAGGCTTTCTTTTGTTTTATTTCAATAATAAAGCAGTGTGTTTGTTTGTTTGTGCTTGCATATATGTTCTTTAGCAGATCTCTAACGTCATAAATGTTTCTGCAATCTGACTCAAAAATCTCAACTGGACTATAACTGCATTCATTAGATACTACTCATGTTGATTGTATGCCTATACTCATGGGTATAGTTCATAAGCCACTAAAGTAATAAAGCTAATCAGTTGGCTTTGTTGAAGGTCTGTTGAGGGTTGATTCTTCTTCGATGGCTTCACATGATGAACCAAAGCAACAAAGAAGTAGTGAATCCAAATTGCTTTATTGGCTGTTTGGTAATATTTCTCATACCTTTGGCCCTTTTCTCTCTTCTTGTGATCTGATTGCTATAAAACATCACAATAACCTCGAGCACACGATGATAGCAACCTCTAGGGTCATGGTATGTCTCTCAAAATGCAATCAGAGATTTCTAGAACTATATTTGTCGGATCTGCTTTTACTTTTATTCTCTTTGGTTTTGGCCTGCTGTATCTTAATTTTTGTCAATGATGCTGGCCTTGAATAATTTAACAACTTGATGTTTGTATAGTTCTCATGTTTCAATCTATATCCTCTTTTCTGATGACCTGACTTTTGATGAACAAGTGCACTGGATGTTTGTATAGTTGCTGATTATATTATGCCTTACTGATTGAAAATCTCAACATTCATAGATGCTGACTACTAATTTTGGTGTATATGTTATCTATAAAATCATGTAGTATTGGTTAAAACTTCCAAATCCTCATTGTGGTGGAGTAAGCAAGTTTGGTCTTTATGCTGTCAGTAGGTTTCCGCAACCTACGGTACCAAAATTACAAATCACTACTGCACATTTATTTTTTGAGGAACATACTGCATATTTATGATTATGGTTTTGATATATACTTGAAGCTATCGCGATTGTACTCCAAATCCCCATTCAATCACCACCATCCCTGGGGTATTAATTAGTTGAAGAGAGCACTGAAATAGAGACATTAAGGGATTGTGTTGTGTTACTTCTGATTCAACTACTACCAGCTCAGTATAATTTTGATACAAATTCAGGCATTGTGGTTTTTTATTACTTTGGGTGATGGCTCGTGGTTAAAAAAAATTACATGTATTACTTTGCTTCATTTTGAATGATTAATGGTTGGTAGAATCTTATGTGATCAGAATGATTAAACTTAATGTCATCCCGCTCATAACTTGCTGATTTTTGCAACTGCAATACCTTTATAGCATGGATAAATACATGCTTCTTGTTTTAACAATGCTGTTCCTTTTCTTGTGATAACTTGTGCAAGATTGGCTTGGTACAGACTTGTAATTGACAAAGCTGTCAATTTCGAAGTAGAATCAGAGAGGCAGGGTTCAGCAGCATTTCCAGAGAAAATGGATGACCAGCAAAGTGAGCTAGGAGAATTGAAGCTCAAGTTCCAGGAATCTGAAGCAGAAGGGAGAATCAAAAGGGGCTGAGGGTTTGCTACTTAATTTGGTTGGCTTTCAAGGGCCGTCTCTGGACGGCTGATAGAAGGCAACGAACATGGTCTGGATGCTGCAGCATTTCTGCTATGCAATCAGATGCAGGAAACTACCAGCGACATGCTCATTACTTGCCCATTCACCTTGCAGATTTGGGAGACGATAATGACAAGGTCTGGTGTGGCGATCGAACTGCCGGGGGACAGCAACATCCAGGATCGCTGGAGGGACACCCGGCGCGGCGCGGCAAGTATACTGAAGAATTCAGCAACCAAGAATTCGTGAAGTCACTGTCTGAGGCCAAGGCAACTCTGTCAAAGCTTAAAAGCCGCATGCTTTTTACTGGGACAGATCTTAGAAAAAATACCGCTAGGCCCCTCCTCTCTGCTCTCGAGAAAGAATGCCTTGCGTTAATTTCTTCCATATTTTGGTTTTGTGGCAATATTGTGACATCTCAAACATATTGTACCCACTTATGAACATGCATTGCTACCCGTATGCTATAGTTATTTGCCTCAAAAAACATCATTATAAAATGCTTACATACTACCCTCAACATAATAACTATGTTACATATCCTTTGTGTGAAACATATATTTCTCATTTTTAACTATGAATCATGTGTTAATTTTTGTATGTCTAAAATTTATTCGTGGCGTTAGCACGGGCATACTTACTAGTGAGTCGTTAATGGCAGGCCTCAATGATCCGTCATGTTTGATCACTACACTGTTTTTAGGTTCTGTACGTATCTCTTTTTTCTAGCATGTCGCATGAAGAATTAAAGGTTAGTGTTAAAAATGTCTATAATTACTGTTAGTAATAGTAAGATATCGTAGGACAAATAAAAGAAAAAACTGTGACAAGATGCTTCAAGAAAGGGCCAAGAATTCAGTGCATCAAGCGAACGAGCTGATAGATTCCCGTCGGGGTTCGATTCCCGTCGGGGTCAAGCCCGGTGTCGCACGGGGGTATTTCCCCAGAGGGGACTGGGCTTGGGTGTGTGTGAGTGTGTGGTGCGTGAGTGCGTGTGTTGTGGCCGGTAGGCGCGTTCCGAGATTTCTCAGCCTCATCTATGTATGAGCGCGCGGTCAGCATAGCTGTCCATACAAGTATGCCGGTCAACTGCCGCATACGAGTTGTCATCAGGCAGTGCTTTAAAAAAACTCACAGGAATCTTTGTGCGGGTCCTCGTTCACTGTATTACCGAACCGCGTGCCGACCGGCACTTCCATTGAGTTGCGCATATGAGTCGTCGTCAGGCAGCATGTTATCCATAACATTTCCATTGAGACTGATCTTACCAAATGATCTACTGCCATGCAGAATGCATGGTTGTCGCTGCTGCGTGCGTCGACCGGCCGACGCACCTGTAGCGGTAGTAGGGTCGTTCATCCCTGCTGCTGGAGCCGCCGTTGCATTTGTGAACTTGGGCACGGGCAAAGCGCGGTCTCAACTGTTGCTTCACTCGTCGGGTCTGCTCTTAAAGCACAGTAGATCGATGCATGCATGCACAAAATTGTAGTGTATTAGCTACCCCTGATGATGAGTGATGTGATCCAGTGATATTAGCTAGGCATGCAGGTACGTGTACATACGTGGTGACATTTTTATATGTAAAAAAAAAACATGACCTAGCTAGCTCTCTGAAGTTTTCCATCAGTACGTTTTCCTATTTACTGCATGCATCCACTGGTAAACCACGAGCTGATTAATTACGTGATGGCTAATTTAATAAACCACAAGCCTCAATGATCCCACTCCCCCTTCTTCACTGTATTACCGAAATAATTGACGATTCCACCCTGCTTTCCTGATGCACAGCACAGCATTCCGCCTTCCCCATTCACGCGTTGTGCTCCTCTCCAAAGTCCAAACTCCCTCCTCCAAGGTGCAGACGTCCAGTGACTGCTCTTCCCGATCTGCCTCGCCGTGATCGACAAGCCCTCTCCCTCCTGGTCTCGCCGTCGTTGGGGAAGACGCGTCAAGCAGCTGCCGCACAATCGGCGACGGCGTGCTGCTCGGTCACCTTTCCTGTTCTGTTTTCAGGGAAAGGAAAACTAGGTCCGTTGTTTTCCAATTGCTTTATTTTGTTGAAGCTGGTATTTAGATCTGTCAGTCTCAATTGCCTGAAAATTGCAATATTTTCATCTTCCACATCTCCCAGCCGCCCGACAAAGATCCCGGCCAGCGCGGCACCCTCACACACGGTCCTCTTTTGTTGAAGCTGCATACTGTCGAACTAAGAAAGCAGAGGCAATAATGGAGGCTCTGTAGTGGTGAGTGACCTCAACGAATCACGCTCTCCTCTCTCAGTATATTGCTTATGTTTGTGTGGCCCCGAATAAAACTGCAGATTGTCAAAAAAAAAAAATCTGACCGTAAGTCCAGAGAGACTAAACTAGCAGTAGTTTTCATTCATGAAAACAGAGCGCCTGAATCTGTCGATTTGATGTTTGATTTAGGGGTCAAATTAAGAAAACCTCACATCGTCAGCTTGATTGTGAGCACAAGAAAGGAAAGCCCGCTAGGTGATGGAGGCTGCTGTGGTTAGCGCATCCCACGGCGCTATGGGCTCCCTGATAGCGAAGCTCGGAGATTTGCTCACAGGAGTACAAGCTGCTCAAAGGAGCCAAGGGGCACATCTTGTTCCTCAAAGCTGAGCTCGAGAGCATGCATGTGTTCCTGAAGAAGATTTCAGATACTGAGCAGCCTGACGAGCAGGACAAGCACTGGGCCAAGGAGGTACGTGAGCTGTCCTATGATATTGAGGACAGCGTCAGTGAGTTCATGCTACGTGTGGAACGCAAGTCATATGCAGCAAGCCACAAGGATTCATGGATTTCATAAATAGGAGCATGAAGTTGTTGACGACCATGAACATTCCACATGGGAGAAATCTCCCGGACACCCGGGTGTTTTGAAGGAGCTGAGCACCCATTTTTTTTTTCCGATGACATGTGGGCCCGACGCCGCCGCCTCCTCCTCCTCTTCCTCCTCCGGCCGATTCTCCGCCCATCCTCTTCCTCCTCCGGCCTCCATCTCCGATTAGGGTTAGGGTTAGGGGTTGGGGTTGCCCCCGGCCTCCATCTTCGGCGGGCCTAGAGGGAGGTCCCGGGGAGGCCGGCGGCCCAGCGGTGGTGGCAGGCGCGGGGCAGGACGGCGGGCCCACATGTTAGTCTAAGCAAAAAATCGGGTGCCGCCTCCGGTCGAAACACCCGGGTCAGACATAGACACACCCACTTCGACCTGAGATCGCCAGACAGTTTGAAGGCCTCATGGTCCATGTTGAGCTGGTCTGGGAGCGACGCATAAGGTACCAAAAGACCGATGATATTGGCTCTAGGCCAACCAACACAACCATTGATCTTCGGTTGTCAGCAATGTATGCAGAGGCATCAAGCCTTGTAGGTATGGATGGCCCCAGGGATGAACTAATTCAATTGATGGATGGAGAGGATGGGCTCAGCGTGATCTCTATTGTTGGATTTAGAGGCCTAGGAAAGACTACGCTTGCAAATGAGATTTATCGCAAGCTTGAGGGGAAGTTTCAGTGTCGTGCCTTTGTGTCTGTGTCCCAAAAACCAAACATTAGGAAGATTCTGAGAACTATGCTCCTAAGGACACCAACATGGAAATTTGGGAAGAGTCAGAATTCATTAGTGCACTCCGAAAATTTCTTCTAAAACAGAGGTACGCCAGTCCAGAAATAATTTTATCCTTGGTATGGTTTATTGAGTTTGTTCTGTTTTGATCTTATTCATATTGAGCACGTTAGTATTCTGTAATCAACAAGTAACATGCTGATTTGTCTGCATTTTTTCTCTTTCACCTTGTTTTCTTAAAAGTGATTAGTTTATGTGTGTCTCTATTGCATTCTTAGATCCTGCTTAATGGATGTTTATATTGAGCATGCTTTTAGACTATCCTAATTGTTGCTACACTCCATGTGTATTTATATGTCATGTACTTAATTGTAATTGATGACATCTAGGAGGCTTCTGCATGGGAAAAGATCATCAGATGTGCTCTTCCAGAGAACATTAATGGTAGCAGAGTATTAATAACTACACGAATTGAAACTGTGGCTAGAGGATGCTGCACTAAGAACATTGAATGTATTTACAAGATGAAGGCACTTAGTGACCAGGACTCAAGAAGCTTATTCTTTAAAAGAATTTTTGGTTCAGAGGATGGTTGCCCTCCAAATTTGAAGGAAGTGTCAGCTCAAATTTTGAAAAAAAATGTGGCAGTTTGCCACTTGCAATTATCACAACATCTAGCCTGATAGCCAGCCAACCAAGCAAACGAAAGGAGCACTGGGAACGTGTAAGGGACACTCTGGGCTCCAGCTTTGAAATGAACCCAAGCTTGGAAGGCATGAGACAAATATTGAATCTCAGCTAAATAAATCTACCTCATTATTTGAAGACTTGCATGCTATATCTAGGTATTTATCCTGAAGACTACACGATTGATAAGAAGGATTTAGTGAGGCGGTGGATAGCAGAAGGTTTTATATGTAAAGCTTGTGGGATAGATCCTGAGGATATTGCAAAGAGTTATTTTAATGAGCTTATCAACAGGAGTTTGATTCAGCCTGTATATACCGACTATAATGATGAGGTCATGTCTTGCAGGGTACATGATATGATGCTTGATTTTTTTTTTTTGGAAAAGGGAAACTTTATTGATTCTAAGAAAGATACATCGAGCTGATACATCATCTTGAAATTTTTCAAGCCTCTGCCTAACCGGCACACAACCTTCAAAAGTTTGACAAAGATCCCGACACACTAATTGCTATCAATTCTAAGACTAGACCGCCACCTATGTGCCCGGACAAAAAAATTCCTTGGCCACCTGTGCCAAAAAATGAGACGCCGCTAGAAGAATGTCTTGCGAAGTAGGCCACTGAAGGATAGCCCACGTACGGAGCCAATGTGTAGTCGAGAAGATAACATGCAAAAAAGAAGACTGTTTGTTATCGAACACCACAACGTTTCTGTAGAGCCAAACAGACCAACACAAGACTGTCGCGCCCGGCACCCACAAGGACTAGTGGTTTTAAATCTTTAGGTATCCCATTTAGCCAGCTCCCAAACATACTATGCATGTTGCGAGGCTTGGGTAGGCCCCAGGCTGCATAAACCGATGCCCATACCATGCGTGTGAATCGGCAGTCGAAAAACAGATGTTGTATCGTTTTATTTTTACGACAGAAGCAGCACTGTTGGCTTCCTTGCCGGTTCTGTTTTGCTAGATTATCTTTTGTAAGATGACCCCTCGCCTAAGGTACCGCAAAAATATTTTAATCTTGAGTGGAGCATTCATTTTCCAAATTCTCTTGTTTAGGTTAGGGATGTTTTGATTAATTAGTCCCAAATAATAATGTGATTTTACCGGAAAAATACCAGTCTAGTCTAAATTCCATTTGAAGTCATCTCTTTCTTAGCTTAGGTGGACCGTTGCCAGATGTGAGATCAGATTGTTCCACATTGACAACTTGTTGCCAATTAGATCTCTGCGCCAAGATAGATTTGGGAGCTGCGTACGTTATCTGACTTTTTTGACTATGTTATATAAAGGATCTGTTGCCTAACCATATATCTTCCCAGAATCTTACCTGTGACCCATCCCTTATTATGATGATGCTTGATCTTATCCTGCATAAATCCCGAGAAGAGAATTTTGTCACTATAATAGATAATATAAGAGACATGGTAGGACATCAAGACGAGATCCGTCCACTCTCTCTCAACTTGGATGGTGCAGTAGGTGAAAGGGTAGCGGGATCGGTCCAGCTATCCCAAACAAGAACATTAGCAATATTTGGGACCTCTTCATATTTACCTCCTTTTCAACTATTCAAGCATCTTCGAGTTCTTGTAATTGAAATTACAGTAAGGTCGTATCCACCACTGTTACTAGACTTTACTGAGATACATCATCTATTTCAGTTGAGATATTTAAAGATCATATATAGCAAAAGGTCACAAGGTGGTGTTACCTAGTAAAATTGGGAGTATGCAGCAACTGGAAACATTTGAAGTCGATGCTACTATAAAATTGTCTAAGGGACCATCAATTCATGAACTACCATGGGATATAGTTCATTTGAGCCGGCTATTGCATCTGATTGTTCCAAATGTCATAATATTGCCAGACGAGATCGGTAACATGAAATCCTTACGTACTCTACACTGCTTCAATGTTCGTAACTCACCAAACAGTATCAGGGGTCTGGGGGAACTGACCAATTTGACCAATCTTAAAATCATAATATGGGATTCTCGTGGAATGGCTAATGATGAGATTGTTGAGAAAGGCAGGGAAGTTCTGCAGACTTGCCTTGGAAAGCTTTGCAACCTCAAATACCTATATATGGAAATTTATTATAAAAACCATCCCTACTTTGATGCATCGAGCTCAACGCCCGCTTCTTTCCGTCATCTCCAGATATTCCATGGACACAAGTTCTGAAGGGTTCCTGGATGGATCATCCAAATCCATAACCTCTATGACTTGTATCTTACTGTTAAGCAAGTGTTTGAGGAAGATGTTGGAATTCTTGCACAGCTGCCCTTAGTTGTCAACCTGGAGTTGTTCATCCGAGGAACTCCTGAAGATAAGATCATCATCCGTGGACGTGGATTTCCCGTTCTGAAGCATTTTAACTTCGGCTGTAGCAGGATATCATGTCTGGCCTTTGTGGTAGGGGCAATGCCCAAGCTTGAAAAGCTGGTGCTACGTATTAACGCGAAGGGGTGGGAGGTATGGCGCTGCACCTACAGGAACCGAGCACCTGTCAGGCCTCAGGGAAGTGTACGTACGCATTGGGGGCGCGGGTGCCAGGGAATCCAACAGAAGAGCTACAGAGTCCGCGTTGAGGAACGCCATAGACATGCACCCAGGTTGACCTATAGCCAACTTTGAGTGTCCTGCCAATTTAGTGTTTGGATTTGAGGATTTGCAATAAATGATGAGCGGGATGAGGATGTGAGCAGTGGCAGCACTTGAAGGGCCAAATGCAAGCTGGTATGTAATGCACTCTCTTAAGGGGGTGTTTGGTTCCTCATTGAGAAGCCCCTTGAGAAGCCCCTCTTCTTAGAAGCCCCAAATGTGTTTGGTTCCTGGGCTTCTATGAATTAATAGCCTCCCCGTCTTCTTCTTCTCTCCTCTCCCTCTCCTCCTCACAGCTCATGAGCCATGCCAGGCCTCGCCGCCTCTGACAACTTGGCCCCGACGGGCGCCCCACCGGCGCGCCGCCTCTCGTCGCTACTGCCCAGGCGGGCGCCGGCACCCCCTCACCGTCGACCTCCTCGCGCCCGAGGTCGACATGGCCCCTTCCTCTGGACCTAGGCCCCTTCCTCCTCAAGCAGGGGCGCGACGCCATGGTCTCCGGGGAGGGCGGCGGCGTAGCGTGCAGGCCCTCGAGCGTGCCGGCGGGCGGCGCACGACGGGGGTGGCGACGGCTCGCGGAGGCGATGGCGCACGGCGGCTGGGTGGCGGCAGGCGGCGGCGCGCAACCTCGGCAGCGGCGGGGTGTCGGGGCCAGGGCGGAGAGAGAGGAGAGAGAGAGGAAGAGAGAGAAGACTGGGTGCAAAAATCAATGCGCTTTTGGGTGGGTCCCACGTGGAGAAGTCCCCTGCTTCTTAGAGCTTCTCCACGTGGGGCCCACCAAAAGGCACCTTGTTTTTTTAGCCAGCTTTCTCTCTCTTCCTCTCTCTCTCCTCCCGCCCCGCCGCTGCTACCGTCCCGCCGGCTACGGCCGCTCCAAGCGTCGTGTCAAGGAGAGGAAGGAGAAAGGGGAGGAGAGAGAGAGGAGAGAGGGGTAGGGGAGTTAATTGCTGTGGACCCCACAAGAAGCCCCCTAAAAGCCCTTGAACCAAACACCTGTGTGGGCTTCTCAAGGGGCTTCTAGGGGCTTCTGGGCTTCTGAGAAGCCCAAGAGAACCAAACACCACCCAAACATCCCCTAAGATAGTATCATATGAATCGATAGTAACATAGCATGTGGCAAAAGCAATTATTAGTGACCTTCAATAAAAAAGCAATTATTAGTGTAGCTAGCTCTCTTGTCTCGCTCATTGATTTCCTTTCTCTCATGTTTTTTGGTTGTTGTGGACATGACAGGACAGGGTCTCTTGTCTCAGCTCTTTGTTGTTGAAGTGGCTGACCTGCATCCATTTTGTTTTGGACTTGGAAGGCACGTTTGTAGCGGGATTTGTTATATCTGCGTAATGCATGGGATGCATTGGGGTGATGATGATGGCAGCCATGAAGGATTTCATGTATGAGCAGGCTGTTCGTTTGATAAATAGTCTGTGTACATGCTGCTGGTCCTTATGCATCTGTTAAGCAAGTGTTTGAGGAAGATGTTGGAATTATTGCACAGCTGCCCTCTGCTATCAACCTGCAGTTGTTCATCCGAGGAATTCCTGAAGATAAGATCATCATCCGTGGGAGTGGATTCCCTGTTCTCAAACATTTTGCATTTATCTGTAGCAGGATATCGTGCCTGGCTTTTGTGGCAGGGGCAATGCCCGGGGGGGGGGGGGGTGGCGGAGGCGGGACCGGGAACTTGAGGCAAGGTCGAGGCGGCGGACCGGAGGCCAGGGGCCGGCGGCGAGGTCGGGGGCAGAGTTGAGGCTGCACGCGGCGGAGCAGAGCTGCAGAGGCGAGGTCGGGGACGAAGACAGTGACACTGATACGTGGGTCCACTTTACTGTAGCTAACGGTTGAATGTAACGTCATCCAACCTCATCCCCCTACATCCCTACAACCAAACAGAAAAATAGAAATGACTCCATCCCCTCAACCAAACAAAGAGATGGGATCGTCCCATCCAAAAAAGAGGGATGGAACCGTCTTATCCCTCTATGTCCCCAAACCAAACGCCCGAGGATATGTATTTGACGACACGTTTCTGGCGGCAGCAGTTGAAGGGCAAATGCAAGCTGGTAAGTTACGATACGAGTTGATACTAGCATACATGTGGCAAAAGCAATTATTAGTGCTACTATCTCGTTGATTTCCTTTCTCTCGTGCGTGCATGTATACCAACAGACTAACATGGGCGGTGCTTTTTGGTTGTTGTGGACAAGACAGGATAGGGTCTCTTGTCGCCTCAGCTCCTCGTTGATGTGGCGCGTAGAGGTATTTAATTTCCCGCGCTTTCACCGCCACCAACCTGCATCCGGAGTACTCACTCCGTATAATATTTAGAAGTCTTTTTGGACAGTGGCACGATCTCCAAAGCGTAACTTTGATCTCTTATTTTTATAAAAAATATTTATTAACAAGTGATATATGTATACATTTATGAAAGTATTTTTCAAGATAAATCTATTCACATGGTTTTCACCTGTTCAAACTCAACAACTTAAAAGTTATTCATGATTTATATTCTCAATGTTTGATCAAAATCTTGTCCAAAATGACTTCTAAATCCTATACGGAGGGAGTATATATGCATGGGTTGCATTTGGGTGAAGATCATGGCAGTGATGAAGGATTCCATGCATGGAGGACTGACTCCACCTTCTAGTTTCGTGTATGAGCGCAGGCTGTTCGTTTGAGATTAACAGACTCGTCCGACGTCAGGTTTGATACTGTGTGTACATGCTGTTGGTTCTGATGAATCTGCAGCATCGGTCACCAGTTCTAGTAACCTAGTACGGTGTGGGTTTCTTGAATTATTAGGAGCACCTTCTTGCCTTGCCGGCTCATTTACTTGTAATAATATGGATGCTGAAAGTACCTGTTCACATGCAAAAATTTGAACCCACTTGTCTGATCGTCTCATGTGTGGTCATTAGTTGACACATGCTAATTTTATTTTTAAGACTTGGTAATCCTGTAGATGCATGCTGTTGGTTCTGAATCTGCATCATCACCTGAGGTGTGGTGTGGTGGGAATGTTGAGTTCGAACCATCTGCCAGCTCATTTTCTTGTAAATCATATTGGATTGTGAACTTGCCTTTTCATGCTTTTCTCTTGGCTACTACATTATGCTAGTAAAATACAACTGATGGAACAAGTATCCTCTGCTTCCAGTAGAAATTTTAATGCACCAGTATCAAAGACCAAGAAAACCATAGGTCTTCAAACCTAGCTTCTCGATCTCCAATGTAACTGAAGCAAATAAAGCCCAGTTTATCAAAGCAAGCAAGACCAGACAAGCCAATGAAAAAAAAAGATGAGATTCACTGTTGTGCACCTTGCAGCCTATTAATTCTCTTTGTTTCTCTTGATGGCAGTGGGGATGCTAATTGCTGTCAATTTGTGCAAACACAACACCCTTCAATATTATTTCGCGTTAGTAACCTTAGTAATCGATGGTCCAGTAATTCTCCTAATCTCCTTTGCTTTAGTAGTTTCACTTTCAGTAACTTTAATTTAGTAGCATTCCCTCTAAGCATTCAACGATCCGCCTTTCAGTAATTTAGTAACTCTAATCTCCATATTTTCCATTATCTAGTAATCCAAAGCTAAATGATTCCATAGTCCAACTGATAGAAACCGTGCTACTTTGATTACTAACAAGTTTCAGTAGTAAATTTCATTTTGTACACAGCCACAAAGACAGTTGCACTCATCCGCATACATAGTTTCAGTAGCTTTCATTTCCATGATTTTTTAGAAACTGTGCTACTTTTTGATTCTTGTCCAGCAACCATAGTATTTCAGTTAGTTCAGTAAATCACATAGTAGTGTTTTAGTAATTCCTGAACCAGTACTGTTTCAGTAATTCCATACCTGCAGTGCTTCAGTATTTATTATCTCCTTTAATTTTTCATCAGGTCGGCCATAATCTGCACAACAATTACATTTTTACTTCAGTAATCTCATTCCCAGTTATCTAATTCAGTAATTAATCTTCTTTTTTCAGTAATTCCTTATAGTAATTTCACTACTTCATCTTATCCTTTTTGTAATTGACTATACCTATGCTTTAGTAGTCCTTATTAATTCAGCAACCCCAATGCATACAATTCTGGAGTTCAGTAGTCTATTTTCTCCAACTATTGATATAGCATATTTAGTAGTCTTTCCAATTTTCTTGGTTGAGTAACTCGAATGATAAGATTGATTAGTTAGTGTTATTCCTTTCTTTTAGTAGCACCTTTTGTTTAGTATTTCAATTCAGTGATTCAAATCATATATACAGCAGCTTGTCTGTGTATTTTCCTTTTATTTAGTATTTTTATATTCTACGGTAGCTCGTTTTTATCCCGTATTTTTGTTTTCCACATGTCTGTTTTTTTCAGTAGTTCTTTTTTAGTATTTTTAAAACCTCATTCATTTTACGGGCAAGTTATATTTCAGTAGTTTGTGTGACAATTTTTTGTAGATTTTAGCAATAGGTTAGTAGGGTAGGACGATTTCTTTTTCAGTAATTATGTTCAGTGATCCATCAGATTTGATTCGGTAGTCAATCCACTGAGTTCAGTAATTAGTATTGTTTAGTTATTATATCCAGTAATATTGGTTAGTAACTAATCTTGTTTATGTAATTTCAGTAGTCGATCCATTGTGTTCAGATTCAGTTGGGATTTAGTTTGTTTTTCAAGTAATCCGTTTCCTTTGGTGGCTCTTTTTCTTCAGTAAGTTCTTTGGCCTGTGCCTGATGCTCGATGAGAATGAACTAAATCTCAACTCCCGCTGGATTAGGGTGATTCTGCTAGTAACACATTCGGTATATCCCTCTGTTAGTATTTCAGTGATTCTCTGTTAGTAATTTCCCTGCTACTCCGTACGGTGAGCTTTTTAGCTTCAGTAATAGGCTAGTTTAATAGTACAATGCCTTGAAATGCAGCTTCAGTAATATTTCTCTTCAGTAATTTACAATTTTTCTCTTTTGTTCAACTTTTTTTTTGTAATATACATGTGTTGCTTGGCCCCCCCTCACACGTCTTGAAATGCTGCTTCTTGAATTCCAGTATAGGGCACAACTTCTTTACTACGTTTAAATTCCACAAGTGCAACATCAAAAGGCCCTTTCCTGCTGAGATTGAAGAACTTGCTCCAGTCTAGCTGCAACCCCTGTGGACATGGCACCGCTTGCTACTTCTTCGCCTCATGCACACACCACTCCAAGTACATAGCTTCATGTGAATGGCTCCAACAAGTGTATAATAAGACAAGCCGTACATGATGGAATGCTTTCGGGAGGAAAAAAATTACTTTCAGATTGACGAGCATTGTATGGACATGCTGAATGTTTGTGCTCAATGTTTTTCTTCGGTAATACTGGTGACAATGTAGCCCAACTGTTGTACTGGCCAACTTCGAGCCACGTGTAAACTCTTCAGTAATTTTCCTTGTCACCAGTATTTGATGGGTTCAGTAATTCCTGATTCTCTCTGAAAGATGCATCTCCGTCAAGCTTCTCTCTTCCATGGTACTTGCTGGCCTAGCTTGCGCCTGGCAATCTGAATTTGTTCAGTAATACTTTTTTTTGTATCCTCGGTAATACCAACTTGTCCAGTAACACTTTTTGTGCTCTCATGTTATGAATTTACTGAAGATTTGTATTTAGTGAAGATGCCGAGGAATGCCATCACGCAGTTACTTACAAAGTTGAGCGCCAGGCTTGATTGACTCGGCGTTGCATCACCACTAGCCATCCCGGAAGCAGATTCTACTGATATCCGAGGAGTTTTTAAGCATCTGGAAGCCCAGAGATTTAGGATCCGGCTTTTTACTGAACACCTTTTGTATTTTGCTTAATGGGGTTTTAGTATTACTTGTAAAATTTTGCAACTGGTATCTCGGAAATTTGTATCATTCTACCTTTTAGCAATTGCATGTGTTTTTCTCAGATTCAGCAAGTGCAAACTCTTTGTTCATTCAGTAACAAGAAACACACGAAAAAGAAAATTGAATTTCATTATTCTTCTCTCCAGTAATTTTTCTTGTTACCAGTTTTGATGGTTCAGTAATTTCACGAATCCCAATGTTTGTTTGTACCTTTTCCTTTTCTTTTTTCGTCAACCCGTTTTTTTAATACACATGCGCTTGTTTCAGTAACACGGTAATACCCCACCGATATATATGTTGTATTCAGTAATCTAGAGATTCAGTTTTATTTAGTAATATGTAGACCCAATAAATCCCACACTTTTTTGTGCTACTCCACTATACATCCTAGATGTGTGGTTGCCATAAGGGCCAAGTGATCCTTTTTCAGTAATCCACGTCTGATACATTTTGCGGTTGGGTTGAGCCTTCTTCTTTTGCTAGATCAGTAATTTACACTTCTTCCAGAGCAACTCCTTGCAAGCGACTGCAGTCAAAAAAAATACATTTAGTAATTCAGTAATACACGATATATGATGAATCCTTTCATAATAACTCCACAAAAAGGACCACACGCACAACAATTTAGTAATCTAGTAAGGAGGATCAAAACCACTGGCTCGCTCGACTCCCTGAATTATTACCACGAGCCATATGTGAATGTGAAGAACCGCTCTAATCCCCTCACAAATCACAATAGCCCGGTGGGTAGAGGATGATTACCTTCTCACTTGAATTACACTCAATCTCCCCAAATTTATTAACTTGAAGTTAAGTAGCTGGTCATCCACGTATAAAAAAAATAACTTCCATTACCCCAAATTTATTAATTGAAATCAAATACTGGAATACTGAACAACAATAGGTTAAGAGAACCCATTAACTAAAAAAATACTGAACTATAAAAACTACTGAACAAATGTATTTTCCGGTAATCTGCCGATAACCGGCGAATACATTTCTCCAGTAATGTAGCATGCATCGCGCGCGCCGCTACTGCGCCGCTGCTCCCCGCGGCTGTGCGTCGCGCGCGCCGCAGTAGCATGCGCCCGTCGGCCGTACGTAGCTACTGCTCGCCGGCCGTCGAAGCCGCCGCGCTGCTCCCGCCGCCCGTGCACCGTCCGCGCGGCCACAGCCCGCAGGACCCCGCCGCTCCTGCGAGCCGCCGCAGATGAGCCTGCTCGCGCTCGCCGCTCCCCGCGCTCCTTGGGGTCGCGGCTCACGCCCCCGCCACTCCGGCGCAGGCCGCCGCTCGGTGCAGGCTGCGCCTCCGGTCCCCGCGAATGCCGCAGCTCCGCGCCGGCCGCCCGCCGCTGGTCCCTGTGAGGCCGCGCCGCAGCTCCCGCGAAGGCCGCGCTGCAGCTTCCCTCGCGACGAGCCTGCTCGCGCTCGCGAGGTCTGATTTCTGGCGTGGACGAAGGGTTGGGCTGGAACAGGTGGACGGGGGGGGGGGGGGGGGGGGGGGTGCTTGGGGCTGGTGGGCGGATAGGTACTTGGGCCGGGCTGGTAAGTGTGGTTGGGTCGTTGGGTGTAGAATCCTATTCTACTCCTAGGATTCTACACCTAAGATGTAGAATAACGCTGCCGTATATATATATATAAGCTTATCTTATCTAGCACAGAACTTTTCAACTAAAATACACCAAGACGATTCAGCGAACATATTTCATTTTTTTCTAATGCTGTATCTAAAATTATGCATTTGACTCCCAGGAAACCAACTTAACGCACCACTGTTGTCATAGCAGTTTGTGACATTTTAGCCTGCTTACATATGCTCACA
Organism: Panicum miliaceum; assembly: GCA_032594955.1. NCBI lineage: Eukaryota > Viridiplantae > Streptophyta > Magnoliopsida > Poales > Poaceae > Panicum > Panicum miliaceum. The sequence continues at coordinate 53,641,866 of CM064058.1, read as the reverse complement.
TTGATGCTACAATATACTTTTGATGCTTCAAGAGCAAATTCCCAAATGGTGATTGAGCATTTTGTCTTTCAAAACCCGGTGTAAAATACACTACACTTCTAGTTTCAGTATACTGTAATCATATGGTTGTGTAGGTGAAAACAACGAAGATTTTGACAAATTTTCAACTTCTTGAAACTCATGGGGGTGATGAAAAATGTTTCTGGTACAGTAAAGATACACATCAGCGTATGTATCTAATATTTCATAAATACAAGTACACATTGAACATTTCTATCAAAAACTGCTGTTTTGTACTAACTACAAGTACTCTGAAGAAATGTTATTAAATTACAATCCCAACACATGCAAAGTTAACAAAAACCAAAGCTCATTCTACTTCCAGTCGATTAAACCATTTTTTGGGGGGCGACTCTTTACTGGATCATGTGTTCAGTTGTGCATTTGACTCCACAGGGCCTGAACTGAATACACCAATGTTTTCTAGTAACTACAAGTGCTCTGAAGAAATTTTGTTAATTCTCAACTAAAGAACACCAAGAAATTCAGGAAACATCTTTCATGTCTAGTGGGTATCTAAAATTGTGCATTTGGCTCCCAGAAACCAACTTATGACACTGCTACCGTGGCAGGTTGCGACATTTCAGCTTTTCTTATAGTGCGATTGATTACAGTGTTCATGCTTCAAGAGCAAACTATCTAATGGTCACTGAGTGTTTTGTTTTTCATCACTCTGTGTAGATGCATCATACTTGTAGTGTTCAATGTACTGCAATCATATTGTCATGTAGGTAAAACAACAAACATTTTGGCAAAATTTCAACTTCTTTGAAAGTTCAAACTCATGAGGAATTGTTTTTCACATCTAAAATTTCATAACTACAAGCACTTATCGGACATTTGTATCTAAATTTGTTATTTGTACTAACTAGAAGTGCACCGAAGAAATTTTGTTACATTACAACCCCAACACACGCAAAGTTAGCATAAACCATAGAGCATTCTAGTTTAAACCGATTGTAATGTAACTGCTAAACCACTTTTTGGATGAATCCTTACTGTATCATGCCTTCCGTTTCTAGTGTCAGTGTTGCACTATAATGAACCTACAGTTGTGCGTTTGACCCCACAAGACCTGAATTCAAGACATCACTAACTTGCCAGAGTTTTAGCTTATTTATGCATGCTGGTATTGATGCAAAAAAATTTCTAATGCTTGAAGAACAAACTATCAAAATGGTGACTGAGCATTTCCTCTCAGATTCAAATGCACAAAACAAAACAGCACGCTGACTGCAATATCAAGGACCTGCATACCTAACACAACATCAACCCTGGTCCTATAAGACCTAACACATGAAGCAGGATGCAACAGCAGAGCAAATGATTTCATTCAACATCAGAACAATTCACTGAACAGCAGAACAAAGCATTTCATTCCGGAACCAAAGAGATTGGGTTCTGTTCCAGAAACCAGATGTGTGCCACACAAAAGGACGTTTAACACATGTTAAAAAGAATAACAGCAGAAATCATTTCGTTCCGGGTCTAAAGAGAATCAGGTTCTCTTCCAGAAACCAGATGTCTGTCGCACAACAATGTTAAGCGGCGGTTGCCAAAAGTTCCACCTGTGACGGTTTGAAACGGCAAATACCAGCCGCTCTACGGGTGCCTGTATCGCTGGAAGCGGCAGTCGCCGACGTTGTTGCGGTACAGGAAGCTCTGCCATGGGGTCATGGTGCTCTCTGCGAGAGCCTCAAGTCTGAGCGTCCCCTCGTACTCCTCCCGCTGCTTCTTTTGCTCCTCCTCCCTCTTCCTACGCTCCTCCTCCTGCATCCTCTTCTGCTGCAACCGCTGCTGCTCAGCAATCAGCCTGTTCTTCCTTTGGACCAAAGTCTCGCCCCATACTCCCATGGAAGCGTGGTACATGAAACTGTTCGCGTAGGCCTTGATGACGGCGTCTTTGTGCGCACTCCACTTCTCGGGAAACATGACTGCGTAAAAGACCACATACACTGGCAGCAGAATGGCCACCGCGAGGACGGCACAGAGCAGCCCAAGGATCCACCTGCGGCCTGGTGGGGGCGGTAGTGCAGGTTGGGTGGTGCCGCATAACCTGACGAAGCTGGTGGCTTCTTTCGTAGCTGCTTCGAGCTTCTCCTCGATGGTCCTTAGGCGGGCGCCATCGATGTTCACTTGTCGGACAATCTCAATAACGGACGCGGCCACCAGGGACAAGGCGGGGTCCTGGGCCTGGTACACTGCGGCGGCCAGGGTGGCCATCGGCTCGAACCGCACGTCGGTGACAGATGAAGCAATCCTGGATCTTGATCGGGCTTCTCTCCCCCTGGGGCCTGGCAGATGAAGCAATCCTCGCCTGCACACACACACACACAGAGAGAGAGAGAGAGGTGTAATAAGGTGTTAGTCTCGGTTACTGCTGTTGATGCATGCATGCTATGTTGAAGGGAAGGAAGGAAGGAAGGAAGGCTCGAACCATGACGCGCTCTGAGTACAGATCCTTCTCCCAGCCCCCTTGTATCATCTCAGCCCTCACGGCTTCGTGTACCTTGGAGATGATGACGTCACGGACGAGGGCCGCGGAGACGGGCGTGTACAGCTGCGCGCAAGGGAAGGGGGTCAAGCAATCGCAATTGGATGAATCATCCGATCAGATCGCACCCCCAATTCAACCCACGCACAAACCCTAACTGAGGCGAAATGGGGAGATCACCTCGCAGCTGCACTCGCAGGTGGCCTCGACGACGAACACGTAACCGTCGTCGTTGGTCGCCTGTTGGGGAGGTACGGTCATCCTCACGGGGATTGGGACGCGGAGGGGAAGGGGCTCCAATGGGAGCGGGTTCCAGGGGAAGGGGCCGAGCGCGTCGCGGCGCCCGCCGACGGCGGAGTCGTCGTCGCTGTCGCCGCCGGCGGTGGGCACCGGGCCATGGGCGACCCACCTCCTCGCCGCCCACCAGGGGTTGGTCCGCTGGATCCGATCGACGGTAGGCTTAAGATAGAACTGGGGACGCGCTGAGCGGCTGAGGGTAGGCGGAGCGCCGCCCCCCACCGCGTGCACCAGGGCTGACTGCATCGTCGTCGACGGGGAAAAAAATTGGGTGCAGACGGGCTGCAAAACCCGCTCCGCGCATACCCACCCTGGATGAACGCCGCGTGGATATCTCAGGGATCGGACGCTAACCTCCAGTCGCTCCGACGTTAGCTCGGCTCGGCTCACGAGGATCCCCTGCGTGCGGCTCGACTCCTCGGGCCGGTCACCCCGGGCGCGGCTCAGACTTTTTTTAGAACGTGCCTTAACACATATTTTATTAAGAGAAAAACAATAGAATCAGTATAAATTTTAATAGACATAGACTATTAAGATAGTTACAGAGCATCACTAAGCTAGTGATAGTCGACCCAACACAATAACAACAAGAATAACACGGGAGGAAACACACTCAAACCCACCAAACCTAGATACGCCCAAACATCTGAACCTGCTAAAAGATACCACCACGACAATGTTGTCAAAGGTCTCTAAGCAGAGATGGCAAAGCATCCACCCAAACAACAGAAACAAGGCGGTAAAGCATCCTCACGACGGCAGCGGCAAAGCAATCAACAGCAGCAAAGTATCTGCCAGTGTAGAGAGGGGCGGCCAAGCATCCGCCAGACGACGATGACCTGAGCAACCTGGACGAAGTGGCCGAATCAAAGCGAAGATAGACGCAGAAGAGGAAACTCCTAAGGAGAGCTAACGACCACCGCCACGACAATGACAAGCCAGAGATAAGCGGGGACGACATTTGGCAACAGTCCTTGAAGTGATGGCAGCGACATCCGGCAGAGCATCCAAAACGACACCTCAAAGGAGGGGGGCGACGCCACTAGTGCCGTCGTCGTCCGACCTATAAGGTCAATGTTTTCACCCGGAAAACTCATCAGAGAGAAAGGAAAAGGGGAATGATGCCTTTAATAAGATAAACGGCGCCCGAGAGCGTCGCTGTCCGTGGCCCGCAAGCAGGTCCTAGGCTTTCGCCTTCCCCATTCCCTCCCCAGAATACACTGCTGCCACCAGAAACATCTGCCACGGGCCGAGGAGTGTCGCCACAATGCGGATCGCGGCAGACCGCTGGCCGGAGAACCCCGCCGGCAGCAGAGGGCGCCTCCACCTATGGGTGTGTCAGCCACCCGACCAAACATGACAGCGGAGCACCAAGCCCCGCGCCAGGCCCGGGCACGGCCGCGGCACACTCCGGCCGCTCCCCCAGCCCCAGGAATGGGGCGGGCGCCCAGCCGGTAGGGCAGCGTGGATCCGGCCGCCGGGTGGCGATGCCGCACTATGGCAGTGCCCCCGACACACAAGGCGGCGGAGGGGCGGGCGAAGGGCCAGGGAAGCCGGCCAGGGGCGGCGTGGACGATCGCCGGGAGCCGGTGCCGCAACCATCCGCACCTCGGCACACCAGGCGGCAGAAGGAGCGAGATGCAGCCGCGGAAGGCCGGGGAAAGGCAGTCATCGTCGAGGGAGACCCCCCGAGCCAGGGATGCATAGATCCGGGCTTTGAGGAGGTGGATCTGCCACCGGCGGCGGACAGGGGCGACCAGCGACCTAGGGTTTGCGAGGGTGAGAGTGGGGAGGAAAACAAGGGGAGGGGGAGAGATTGAGGGTTGGGGGGTGGGCCGCCACCGCCGCGGCCGGTCGCAGAGCGTGGTTGAGGAGGGACCGTCGACTGGACGCGCGGTCGCCCCCGCATCGCCCTCGTGAGCGACCCGGGGTCGTTTTCCCTCACTATGCGCGGCTCGACTCTCAGGCACGGAGGCACTGGTCTACTATCCCGCCCACCGCCGCACGCATCCCTCATCTGCCGCTATCCTCGCCTTGATCGTCAGCCAACCGTTGTTGTCCACAGTGTCGTCGCCTAAGGGCTTCGGCGTCGACACTACTCGAGCCTTAGAGCGCGCGCGCTGAGTCACGGTTGGGGGCGGCGCTGCTGTAATATGGGTTCTATACGAAACTGTTCATCCATTTTAATTTCTATCAGTAGTCAGTACTAGAACTAGGATTGGTATTTTTATCATGAAGGCATCCCAAGCATCACCAATGATGACAGCAATTTTCATTCAAGCTGATCTTCAAGGAGAACCTGATCCTCCAATTGATTCTTCTCGGAAGATTGGCTGGCAAATTTGGTTGCAGCACTGAATATATGTTCAGCCTGCTTATCCTCGTATCCTCACTACATCATAAGAGATTTCAGTTAAACAACCAAATTCGCATCCTGATTCCTGATTCATCTGTCATCTTCCTCCTCCAAGACGCTCCTCGGAGCCGAGGGAAGATGACGAACGCGGAGGGGAATACTGCGGGTGGCGGCAGACTAAAACACTAGGAGGTCGTGCAGTATTCGAGGGAAAACGATGAAGGCGAGGGGGATGCGGCAGGCGGCCGCGGCCGCGGGAGATGAGAGAGACAGCGACAACGGCAAATGATGGAGGCGTAAATCTGAATTATTCTGAACTCTGAACCCGACCACGATGTCCCGGCTACTGAGCCTGGAGCCAAGCCCACTGAGGCACCAAGCCGTGCCCTCACTCTGAAGCATGGAGCCACGTCCTTGGATGTGTGCGGTGTCCACGCATAGGCCATCCGAGGTGGGGCTGCACAGCATGGAGTTTGCAGCCCGTCTGCACCGAATTTTTTTCGGTCGACGGTGGGCGGCGAAAGGGGGTTTTGGGTTGGGGTTTTCGCTTTTCCGGTGGCCTGGCGCGCGGGGAGGGGAGGAGAGAAGGGGAGGAGGGCGGGAGGGGAATGAAATGGAAATCCAAATCTAACGAGTCGATGCGGGGTGGGGTGTGGGTGGCAAGGAATAGAGTACCAGCGCCCCTTCTTGGGCTGGGCCGGGCCGCACCTCAACGCAACCACTTCTCTACTAGTCATTTGTTTTCCCTATCTATCCCTCAAAAAAAATTGTTTTCTCTATCCAAATTTCCCCTATTTCTTTTACATCTCCCCTATTTTCCTATGCATCCAGATATATACGGTGTATTTAGTTCCCCATGGAATGAAAAATGCAAAATGTCAATTACATTGAAATAATGAAATGAAAATTGCCAAATTTTTCATGGGGTGGGTGAGGGCGGCACGGGCTCCCAGGCGCTTTTGGGCTTTTTTGGCCTCTTGAGGCCAAAATCCAAAATGGAGAATTGCCAACTTTTTGCCAAAAAATTTGGGTGGTGTTTAGTTTCACTCTGCAGAATGATGGGCCAAAACCCAAATTTTTTTGGGTAAATGGAGAACTAAAACAACCCCATAATAATGATATGTCTAGATACATAGCAAATTGGATGAACCCAAAAGGTCAAAGCGACTTATAATTTGAAACTAAAGGAGTATATTTTAGGGTTAATTGGATATGTTCCATTATAATTCAAGCACACCATTACTATTCAAGAAATGCCAGAGCCATTATAGTTGTTTTCCTGCTTTGAAATACACCGTTATGTACACCCAAAAATGTATCGGGCCCACTTCCAGACGTCTTAAGGCTAACGAATTTTCCTATAGATGCTTTTGCCCCCGCTAGTCTCCCTATATCCACTCGATGACGCATCAGCCCCACTTGTCATCCCTTTCCCATCCCCACTTGTCATCCCTTTCCCATCCAAGATGCAACGCAGCTCTCTCTCTCTCTCTCCCCCTATGCTTCTCCGTTGCTGCCACAACCATTACATGCGCCTGCTGGTATTCTCTGTCCTCCTTCGACGGCCGTGGCAACTCCGGCTCGTAGCCCCACCTTGGACCCGAATTTTGAATTTGGAGTCATTTGTTTCCCCTATTTTGGAGGATTCCTAATGATTACTCCCTCACTCCGTTCCAAATTATAAATCGTTTTGATCTTTTTTACATCTATTTTTTTATGCATCCAGATATATAATAATAATAATAATAATATGTCTAGATACATCTATTTTCCTATGCATCCTAGTGACAGTTGCCTAATAATATCGTGTTAGGCTACATTCAATAATCTCTTTCCCTTTTTTTATTATTAGGCAAAATAGTCATGTACATTAGGAAATAATATGGATTTGAATTAGAAAAATGGCGTACTGGTGAAGCAATAAATAGTACTGCATCATAAACAGAATACAAATAGATTTTTTTATAGGGAAAAATAGAATACAAATATATGTAAATAGAACGTCGTCCAAGCCTCCAGTTTATTTCCATCCTTCCGTTCCCAGGCCCGGCCCATCTTCCACCCCCCCCCCCCCTCTTTTTTTTTTGAGGGCAAAGCTTTTTGCCCCCCTTGCCAAGCTTCTGGCCGGCCAGCGTCCAATGTCCAAATCCCACTGGCATCCACGTTTTCCTTTCTATTTCTAAACAACGACAACAATAATATATTAGGGGTAGGATAGAGATAAAACCCATAAAAAAGATTACGGATCTTCAGGTATGTGGATAGGACCTTTTTAAGATATTCGACTTCTTAAAATCTCTCTTCTCCGTTTTTCTATTTGTATATATTCCAAATCCCACTCGGTTTTGTACACAAGTTTGATTGAGGCATCATCATTTTACTATTATCAAAAAATTCGCCATCCGCTCGGCCGATGCCGCACCTCCCTCTTCCCCGAACCCTAGCCGCCGCGTAGTCTAGGGAATCTAGGTATCAAATCCACGTATTGGTATGGCGCTTCGCAGCCTGACGACCAGGATGTGGGGACCTGCTGCGGCTTATGCTCTCCGCCGGCACCCGGTTCCCGGTGTTCCGACGCCGCCGTCGGCGCTCTTTCGGTTTCTCGGCACCACCCGCGGTCAGGTTAATTCTATTAGCACCTCTGCTCTATTGCATGTATGTCTTGTACTCCTGTTGATGATTGATAATATGCTCGCCTTCCGCCATACTGAAATTGAAGTTTCCCCCCAAATCCTCCAAAAGATAGTTTTTTCCACTAAACTCATGTGTAGATCGTTCCCCAAACTATTGACTTTTGTACGTTGAGCTGCCGATTCCAACTTTAATTTTCTGGTTGAGCCAGCCTGGAGATCGAGCTAGTGAGGGGGGCAATGCTGGCTGGGAGATTCGTGCCATAATTTGGTTGCTTGCCGACCCTTTGTGTGCTGATTACTCTGTTCCATTCGATGTTTTAAATATTTATTTCCTGTAACTTGCTTCTGAATTCAGACAGACCTTAAGCGCTGGGGGAGAGATGATCTGCATCTGAGTGATTTGTTTGGTATCTTGTTTTTTGATTATTATTATGCAATAATAACTGCACTGTCCGTCGGTCACCCCACCCACCCACCAACCATTTTTTTTTGATGTTTTAGGATTTCTATTAGGACAGATTAGTGCTCGATGGAAATTACCCCTGTTTATTAAAAGTGATCCATCCTAATTAAGGAATAAGATGCAAATTAGAAGGAATGCATGGAAGCATCTATCGTGTTTTGCTTCATTGCCTGAATCAAATTGTAATACTGAGAGATCTAAGATATATTTCATTTATTTTTCGCCCACTCCTGTTTATATAATTTTGTTGCATGACTTTATTATTTTTTTCCAGTTTTTTTTTGTTGCTAGTAACTAGGGGATTGGGGAAGGGGGTGGGGGTGGGTTGGGAGGTGTTTAAGGTGGAGACGTTATGCTCTTAGGTGTTCGAGAGGCCAGCGTGTCGAGGATTCCAGTCTCGGATAGTCGGATCACTATGGTGGCACTGACGATCAGCAGGGTACACTTCATCCCTCCTACCAAAGGAAATGTTAAGGGGACACTAGATTAGGACCATATTAGCTTAAGGTCGGGCCTGCATAACTCCATCCATTCCTTTTAATTAGAAAGTTTATTCCTCAGTGCGCATCACCTTCAATAAATAGGAGTATGTATGCAATTTTTATTCAGCATTAATCTGCCCCAAAAATCCTGAAACAGGAAATTTTCTGGGACTGATGGGAGTATTTTGGTGATTGCTTGCTTGCTGAAGTAAATTGCTGTTTTCCTTGCTATATTTGTTATTTTTTCTCACATAGGGAAAGATGAAGCCGAAGTTCATTGCACCATTGGAAAAAACAATAATCGCAGACCCCGCACAGAGCGGGAGCTCTCTGCACTGGGTACACCCTTTTTTTTATACTCCGTACACAACTGCCGGTAATGTTTGATGCGAAACGTGGTTAGTACACATGATTCATGTAACTTTGTGAGTTAGTAAAAGGTTTGGAAATGTTCGGCTTACTCTTTGTCTAACTGATATCTCGTTTGCCATTCTTGGTCTGTTATTAAATCTCTGTTTTCACTCGTCAAGTCCAATTGTTCAATATCGACCTTCAAAAAAGATTTCTGTGCACTGCCTCTCTTGATTGGAGCCCCAGCCTTTGATTGTCCTCTTTAGCTTCCTAGAGACCACATGCCAGTGGTCAAGTGGCAGTTGCTTGAACCGCTCTGGCCATCGTCCCTTTACCCACTCTACAAAACCTCTTTGCTCTAGGTAGCCAGCATTTTAAATCTGAAATAGTAATGTTGATGTACCGAGGCTCCTCCAGTATCCACAATTAGGGGGTTATGGTCTGGTCCCAGCCTCGGGTTGGTATGCACATGAGCCAAATTAAACTTGTCATCCCAGGAATTATTAACCAGCACCCTATCTAGGACATACATGATTGGGGGGATTCTGATTATGAGTCCATGTATCTGCTTCCTGATCTTTGGAGCTATGTGGTGTCAATCATGTTATTAAAAACGTAGATAAATCTTACCTCGACATTTCCAAATGATCTCTTAGATACTCTTCTAACCAAGTTAAAATCTCCTCCCAACAGAATTGGTCCCTGTGTGTTTGTGATTTTGGTTTGTAGCTCCGAGATAAACTCCATCTTCCTGTCATACTGTGCCGGTCCATATACATTTACTATTTCTCACTCAAAATTATTATCCAATTGTGTTATGGCAAAACTTTGATAGAACCCCCCAACCTCTTGCTGCCTAACTTGAAAAATCTCTCTGTTGGCACCTGTAAGGAGAACCCCTAGAGGCCAGTATATATTCAATCATCTCCTCCCAAACTAGCCCTGTTTATGGTTTGGGCAAAACCAGCAACCAATCCGGATTCAGCCCAGAGAGAACCGTAGTCATAGTTCATATAGTCTGACGACCAGGTAGCGTGTTCAACCCGAGGAAACCGGTAAACCAGGCTAGTACAAGCTGTAGGGTGCGGCGGTAGATGCCGGCAGAGGCGCATAGCCATCACAGGAGCTTCAGCTAGGCGGCGTCCCTAGTCACCTGCAGTCCAACCGCGCTGACGATGAGCCATAACTCGTCGTTCCATGTACTGCCACCTTCACTCCCCTGTCGGTAGACAGCAGTCAGTAGCATGCAATCCTCAGCCTCGGTGTCCTTGCCATTTCTCAGGGCAACATTAACCACCAGGCCCGGGGCCACAGCCCACAGCCACGGCCGTGGTGACCGAACCATAATGCTTGTGCTTAAGGCAGTCAGGCCTCATAGATGGAGGAGAGGGAATAACCATCTAGTCTTGCGAGCCTGAAGCTCTGAAAAAGACATGAGTAGTAAAACCCTGAAGTCTGAGGGGAAGTCAATTGAATGAATGTCTGGATCTTCTGAAATAGTTTAACGGTCAAGGTTTGTTAATTGCACTGACATTAATTTAATGCTGAAGGTTTACATTAACTGTTGCTGGAATTCTGAACCAGGGATTTATAATCCCAAGCTGGAATGGAGGGAACAAAGGTTTCATGGTTATTTCATCTTCTTCAGTATCTTCATTGTAGAACCATTGCTTTTCCGTTTATTATACTCTCTATTTACATAGTTCTTGTCAGATCCTGACAAGTCTGAAGACTGATGAGTTTCAGACTTGCAGACTTAGACAGTCTGGTTCTTCATCTACGAGGCTTGACAGAGCAGCGGGCATGCGGCAATGACAAATTATCTGGCTATGGTCGATGGCCTTGTGTGAAACCTGCCATACCACCTGGACTGCCCAATCCAGTGAATGCTTGAAATCGCTCTGAAGCCGCCTAAAAACCAACCCAACCTGCTCAGTGTGTTAATCATGCGGTTTGAGTAACCCACATTCACCCTCAATAACCGGACTATGAACACGGCTATCCCAAACAGTGCCTTGTCTCTTGGGTCTCTTGGGCCTTATAATGTTTTTAGGTGGGCGAATCAGAATTTGTTAAGCCTTTGTTTAGCTGTGTTGTTGTTTGTAATTTGCTGCTGTGTCCACCATCTTCTATTATAGTAGAGAAAATAGTGCAATGCAGGTACCTTGGCACTAGCTACACTGATGTACTATGTGTATATGGAATATGGTTTGCATATATAGTATAAAGTTAACAATACTTTGGGCCTTGGGTACCAGGTTGAATTCTTGTCATGGTTGAACCTTGCTCCACTATTGTTTTACCTTTCTCTATATATATTATTAATAACAATGGCTTATACATAACAGAATGACATTGGCACCCGGAGGAGGTCGATTGATGTGGAACATATCCGAGGTGATCTGAAAAGATACAAGATTGAAGATGAAATTATGAGGTACAGGCACTAGACTCTATTTTGATTGGCTTAACACAAATGTTTCTGATATGTTTTATCCATGTATTTGTTAGGGAAAACATCAGGTGGGGCTCAAGGTTTTACAAAACCCTGGAGTGGTCTTCCTATGTTATTCTTTCAGTTTCCGCTGCCGGTTTCACTGCCTGTGAAGTGATTGTACGAAGCATTTTTCTGATTGCTATCATCACTTCCCTAAAACTTCAAATGAGTGACTGAGCACTTGCATGTGTCCTGGATGCCAAAGAGTCGGCTGTTCCAGTCGCAACCCTGCAACCCCTTTTTTCTGACGTGCTGCAACAATGCTTGCAGGGCGTTGGCCTGCACAGAATACCCTGCTTGCTGCTTTAATCTAGCCGACCTAATCTTGGATGCTTTATTTTACCAGCTTGTTTATATATATAAATTCCCTGTAAGCATGATGTCGTGTATACATTCACATTGAAGATTTGATGGACAGGACTTTGAAGAATCTGGCTGAACACTTTGTACGGACAGAAGAGTGTGACGCGTACGAATATGATAACCCTATCTTTGTTGTATGTGTCTTTGTGTACCTTTTGTGTGAGTAAACATTGGAAACTATGGTAATCAACGACCTAGAAAGTATATAATACAATGTGTGAAGTACCACAGGCATCAAATAGGCAGTTTCATTCACTAGAGTCCAGAGTCTAGAGGGGTTTCGAGTTCTACAAAATTCTGGTTGGAAAGTAGATTATCTTTTGCAAGAAGTGAACAGTGAACACATTATGGTTCGCTTTGTCAATTCCATACATTGCACTCTGAAAGTTAAACTGAATATTTCTAGCAGGATATTAAAGACATCCAGAAACTCCCACACCAACATGTATCAGGCTATCAGCGTATGCCATGCCGACAGAGCACCACTGCGAGTGTGAAGTGTTCCCTACGTTCTGCACCTATCAATCTATTCGATCTTCCTCTCCCCTGCTATTAACAATTGTGGTGTGAGATCCTTTTAGGCCCAGAACAGTCAAAAGTGTGGTGAGACGACTGAATGGGACATGTCGCCGGGAGCAAACTGGGCTCCCGTGAAGGACCGCCTCGGCCCGCACCAAGACGCGCGCGACACCCTCAGAGCCAGACAACGGGGCCATGAGGACGAACGCGAGGACGCCCACAGGGGCTATCACCCTCGCCGCGGCGGCCGCTACGACAGTGGCGAGGACCGAAGCCCGAGCCCCGACGCTCCCGGGCCGAGGGTTTCACGCATCCGAAGCGCGCCTTTCCCGCCTCGATACCGGCCGCCGCCAACATCCAGAAATATTCGGGAGAGAAGAACCCCGAATTATGGCTGGAGGATTACCGGCTTGCCTGCCAGTCTGGCGGCGCGGATAGCGATCGCTTCATCATCCGCAATCTGTCGTTGTACCTTGCCGACTCGGCGAGAAACTGACTCGAACGCCTCCCGTCCGACCGCATCTATGACTGGTTGGACCTGAAAGAGGTCTTCACAGGCAACTTCTAGGGCACTTACGAGAGCCCCGGAAACTCATGGGACCGGAAGAACTGCCGGCAAGAGGAGGGCGAATCCCTGCGCGATTACATCCGGCGGTTCTCGTGGTTGTGCAATACGTTACCAAACATCACTGGTTCTGACTCTGTGAGTGTGTTCACAACAGGGCCCATGTGCAGGACCCTCGTCCACAAGCTTGGGTGGAAGGGTCCGCAAACCATCAAAGAACTCCTCGAAATCACCACCGACCATGCAACGGGCGAGGAAGCGGTCAGAGCCATCTTCGGCCGTGAGAAAGGAAAGGCGAAGCAGAACGAAGCCGTCGGCGGCAAAGATACTTCTCATCCCTCCGCCAAGAAAAAGAAGAAGAATAAAGGCCAAGCGGTTGCGCTTGTAACCGCCACCGACCGAAAGGAGGGTTGATCGGCGCCGGTCGCCGACACTCCCAAACATTTCGAGGACTTGCTGGAACAGCCGTGCCTGAACCATGGCTATCCGATCAAGCATGCCTACAAGGATTGCGCACTGCTGAAGCAATTCGTGAACGGTGGCGGCAACTTCAAGAAGGGCAATTGGAAGCCGAAGCCCAAGACACCACCGAAGGCGGACGACGGCAGCGGCGGCGGCGGCGAAGAGGGGGACAAAGGCTACCCCAAGAACGTCGAGTGCCTGATGATCTTCGGGGGTCCAGACGCATGTGCGTCCAAACAGCGCCAGAAGGTCACCCGCCGCGAGGTCTTCGCCGTCGACCCCGCCGTCCCGACCTATCTCAGATGGTCGGAATCAGCAATCACCTTCGACCGGACCAATCACCCTGACCACGTCCCTCAGCCGGGACACTACCTGTTGGTGGTGGACCCCATTGTCGGTCCCAAGCGCCTGTCTAAGGTGATCATGGATGGAGGTAGCGGCCTCAACATCCTCTACGACGAGACCCTTGATGCCCTGGGCATCGACCGGGCCTCGCTCAAACCCTCAGGCGCGCCCTTCCATGGGGTTGTCCCGGGAGACAGGCGCTCCCTCTCGGCGGATCGATCTGTCCATCACATTTGGAACCCCGTCCAACTACTGGACGGAGACCCTCACGTTCGAGGTGGTCGGGTTCACCGGACGCTACCACGCGATCCTCGGGCAGCCGTGCTACGTGAAGTTCATGGCTGTTCCAAATTACACCTACCTGAAGCTCAAGATGCCTGGGCCGAAGGGGGTGATCACCGTCAGTACAACCTACCAGCACGCTTACCAGTGCGAGGTCGAGTGCTACGAGCATGCGGCCGCCATCATCGCCTCGGAGGAACTCGCGGTCTTCAGGGCGGAGGTGGCCGAGGAGGTCCCCGACTCCAAGAGGTCAGCAGGGGCTTTTGAACCCGCGGAGGACGCGAAAGAAGTTCCTCTTGACCAAAGGATCCGGAGGGGAAGAAGGTGCGTATCGGCACCGACCTCACTCCCAAATAGGAAAGCGTGCTCGTCGACTTCCTCCGCATGAGCAGTGATGTCTTCACGTGGAAACCTTCGGACATGCCGGGCAGACCAAGGGAAGTCACCGAGCACTCCTTGAATATTAGGCCAGGTTCCAGGCCGGTGAAGCAACACTTGCACCGCTTCGGCGAGGGGAAGCGCATGACCATCGGGGAGGAGATCGCGAAGCTCTTGGCAGCCGGCTTCATCAAGGAAGTGCATTATCCCGAGTGGTTAGCTAACCCTGTTCTTGTAAAAAAGAAAAACAGAAAATGGAGAATGTGCGTCGACTACACGAGTCTCAATAAGGCGTGCCCAAAGGATCCGTTTCTTTTGCCGCACATAGATCAAGTAGTTGACTCAACCGCGGGGTGCGAAACCCCCTGCTTCCTTGATGCATATTCGGACTACCACCAGATTGCGATGGAGTCCGACCAGCTCGCGACCTCCTTCATCACCCCTTATGGCATGTATTGCTATACGACGATGCCGTTCGGGTTAAAAAATGCAGGAGCGACGTACCAACGTTGCATGCTTAAATGCTTTGGCAACCTCATCGGGCGGACCGTTGAGGCGTACGTGGATGACATCGTAGTCAAATCCAAACGTACCGATGACCTCGTTGCCGACTTGGAGCAAACCTTCGCAAAACTCCGAGCCAACGTGATCAAACTCAACCCCGAGAAGTGCATCTTTGGGGTACCAAGGGGTATGTTGCTCGGGTTCGTAGTCTCCGAGCGCGGCATCGAAGCCAACCCCACGAAGATCGCGACTATCAACGGAATGGGCCTGATCCGAGATATAAAGGGAGCACAGAAGCTCACCGGATGTTTGGAAGCACTAAGCCGCTTCATCTCGTGCCTCGGCGAACGAGGCTTGCCTCTCTATCGGCTCCTGAAGAAGGTCGACGGTTTCGCCTGGACCCCATAGGCTCAGGAGGCTCTCGACCAGCTCAAGGTCCTCCTGACAAGCGCCCCGATTCTGGTCCCGCCGCCCGACGGTTAACCACTCCTACTCTAGATTGTGGCTGCCATCCAGGTGGTCAGCGCCGCCCTCGTGGTGGAACGAGAGGAAGAGGGACGTGCCCAGAAAGTGCAGCGTCCCGTCTACTTTGTCAGTGAGGTCCTGTCCGACTCCAAGACCCGCTATCCCAAATCCAGAAGCTCTTGTGCGTCGTCCTCATCGTCAAGAGAAAGCTGCGCCATTACTTCAAGTCGCATCCAGTAACAGTGGTGACGTCCTTCCCTCTCGGCGAGGTGATACAGAACCACGACGCTACTGGGAGAATTGCCAAGTGGGCCCTTGAGCTCATGGGTCTCGGGATCACTTACACCCCTCGGACAGCAATCAAGTCTCAGGCCCTCACCGATTTCGTCATCGAACGGACCGAGGTCTAGATGCCACCCGCGCCCGTCAACGAGGAGTGCTAGACGATGTACTTCGACGGATCACTGATGAAGAAAGGAGCCGACGCTGGGCTTGTCTTTGTTTCCCCACTTGGGGTTCGGATGAAGTATGTCGTCCGCCTCCACTTCCTCTCCTCAAACAACGTGGCCGAGTATGAGGTGTTGGGGAATCCGGCTCCGGAAGCACCCGGGGGGGACCCACACCCTCCTATGTCGAGGCAGGGGGGACCTCCTGGAAGACCCCTCCTTTCTGGAGTTTCAGGACATCCCGCCTGGGGGTCCCTCCACGCCAGGGGGTCCCAGACGTTCCAGGCGGTGCAGAGCATCTGACGGAGGCTCTCGGAGGCCCCTCCGCGCCCGAAGGGCCCGGATGTTCAGGGCGGTGCAGAACACCTAGCGGAGGCCCCGGAGGGACAACTCGACGAAGGAAGCTTCGGGGCGACTCCCACCCCGGAGGGGTGTGCCGGGGGTTCCTGGGGGTGAACGGAGGATACCTAGTGAAGGAGACCCAGGACGGTCTGGCGCAATGGGACCAGTTCGCCCCTGGCGTGCCAGAGAGTACGATGAGTTTTCTATCATCATGACAGAAAAATCAGGGGTACAGTGGCATCACGAGGCCCTGTTGGTCGCCTCGCGACATCAGAAGGAAGAAAGGACGTCAAAACCCCCCAACCACGTCACCGTAGGACGGGAGGGCCCGGGGTGCCTCAAGAGAGTATAGACCTAAGGGTAGAATAGTAATCGGCCGGGGGATCTCCCCGGCCCCGAGGCTATAAATAGACCCCCTTGGGGGGGAGTGTAAGGGCAGACCAAAAATGAATACAATGCTAGCGCTTGAAGTGCTCTCCGTACTTTCTCCCCAGTAGCCCTTCGGAATCCCAGCGGAGTTCCGGGGCCCCTCTTTACTTGTTTGGACTTGTATCCACCAACAGTTGGCGCCGACCGTGGGGAGCGAGACGGAAGGCCTCGCATGGCAAAACGGAAGCATGCTTCATCCGCCTAGGGTGTGTATAGCTCCGGAGTAGTCTCCGGAGCTGGCATGTCCCAGATACCCAAACGACTGCATCAAAAAAACTCGCAGGCTGGGGCGTTCCCGGGTCACTAGGGGGAGCTCCCAGATCGTCGGTCACTTCATTCCCCGGGATTGAGGAACGAGCTAGGGAGGAACAAGATGAAGCCGAAGGATGAAGAGGAAGAGCCCCGGGACACCGAATCCAATGGGACCTTGGCGACTCGGCTCGGCTCCCTCCTTCAACTTCCGAAGTTTGGAAGGGGTTTCCGAATGCCGCCGGATGGACTTCTGAAGCTAAGGCTTCTAGGCGGGTGGACTTCCGATCCAAAGCTAAGGCTTTCGGGTGGCGACTTCAGAAGAGGTGGTGTAACAACCAAAATTTAAATCTTATTTGAATTCAAAAAAATTTTTATTTCAAATGATGTTTGTGCTTTAAATACAAATTTCTTTTCCTCTCTCCAATCAACCCAGCCCCCTCCTCCTCTCCCTTTCTTTTTTCTTCCACTCGGCTCAACTCCCCCTTCCGGCCCAGTTTTCAGCCCAACCCATCCCACCTCTCCCTCTCTCTTCCAGACATGCCCCACTTGTCGGCACCATCTCCTTCCTCCCGCCCCTTCTCTTCTCCGCGCCGCACACCACGTTCGCCCGTTTCTCCCGCGTCGTGCGCCCCTCCTTCACTCCCTCCTTCACTGCGTCTTCAAGGCTCGTGATGAGACCGCCATCACCCTCACTTCGCGCCTCCCCCTCTTCCGCCGGAAACGGCCGCCCGAGGCCATCATGGCCTTTATGGCCGGCCATCATCTCGCCGCGCCGCCTCCTCTTCCCCTGATCGCGGCCCCTCTGCTCTCTTCCTAGTTCTATAAAACGACACATCCGAGCCGCTGCTACCCCTTTCCAAACCCCTCCTCTCGCGCACGCTCTACCTCTCCACCGCTGCGCCGCCGCCGCTGTCGATCCGCCGCTTCGTCTAGCTCTCGTCGACTTCTACTGCCGCCGGAGCTTCGCGTGGTGGTAGGGATCATCGACGACTCGCTTCCCCTCTCCTGCTAGCTTTCTTGTGCTCGGAATTACTCGCCGGAGCAAGTTCCGCCGAGCTGGGCCGCACGACGCCGTGGCGCGCCCTCCTATGGTCATCGTGTCGCCGTCCAGGGCTGCCCATCATCTTCGACGTCGCCTCCTGCTCGTCCTCGGCTCCCCCGCGCGCAGAACTGAGCACGGGACGGCCGGATTCGGCTACCCCGGCGACCCCTTCCGCCCCTCGCCGCCGAGCCCTACCTTCCGGCCACCAACTCGTCGTCCCGACCCCTCCATCGAGCTCGCCGTTATCTCCTCACTCTCTCCGGCCGAATCCCGTCTCGAACCGAGCCCCGGAGCGCCAACTTCGGCTTCCTCCGGCGATCCGCCGCCGCTCGCCGCCGTCTGCCGGCGTCTCGAGCCGCCAGTGCCGCGCAGCCAAGCCGCCGCCTCGCCTGAGCCGCGTCGCCACCAGGCCGAGCCGAGTCGACCCGAGCCGCCCTCAACCCTCGGATCTCGATCCGACGGTCTAGATCCAATCGAGACCGGAGTCAAACCCTAGCATACCGATCAACCCTTGGACTTTTCCGGAAAAGTCCCTGGATTTACTTAGAATCAACCCTCAGTCCAGAGTAGTTCTAAAGTAATTAGATTTAGGTCCTTTTTCTTTTGTTTAGGCCCCTTACCTTTCTGGTTTTCATGCCCGCAGTCCCTAGACTGTAGTTTTACGCTTTGGAATCTCTGTTTATAGGTTTAATTAGGTTTTAGCCCCTGATTTCTTTGAAGTTAGCCCCTGGAAGTTCAAAACCCTCGCAAATAAGTCCCTGAAACCTTAGTTTAGCCATATCTTTCACGTTTTAACTCTGTTTTCAGCGATTCTTGCGCTCACGCGATCCTTATATCATGCTCTACATCTTTATCAACTTTTACAGTTCTGTTCATACTTTTTTGTACTGTTTCTTATTTTGTGTTGTTTATTTTGCTCGTGTGATCGTGTAGACGACGTGTCGTACGAGGGAGACCAAGAGCAAGTATACGAGGAAGAGAATCAGCAATTTAACGAGGAAGGTAAGTGGACTTCTCCCCCTACATGTTCCATTTTTGATCCCAAATCATCTATTATGGCGCTTATATCAACCTAATATGGTACTACCGCTATTATTTTTACTTTTGTATAAACTATTTTGGTTCTTCCAATCTCCAATCTTTTTTTTATCTTTGAAAACGGTATCTATAAAAATATATTGTCCTAAAAATATTTTCATAATAAATATGGCAATGTCAATCTATATAAAACCTTAGATATTAGTAGTTCAAAAAGATTTACTTAGTGGCAGCAAGCTAGGCAACGAACAAACCAACCAACCTACCAACGTAGCCAATCCACGAGCTCCAGCTGCATCCAAAGTGTGACCTCCAGCTGCTAATTTGGCGGCCAGTCCACGAGCTCGATCGATCGACAAGCAGCTAGCGGCGCAGCACGCTATCGTTCGTGTGGCCAATGGCTGCCGCGGCGGCGGCGTCGTTGTTCGAGGCCCTGGACAAGGACGGCGACGGCAAGGTGTCCGCGTCCGAGCTGCGCGGCTGCGCTCGGCGAGGAGGAGGCCGCGGCCGCGGACGCCGACGGGGACGGCCTGCTGGACCGCGGCGAGTTCCTCAGGCTGGCCCGCGAGGCCGCGGAGGCCGCCGACGACGACGCGGAAGGCAGGCGGCGGTGCCTGCGGGCGGCGTTCGGGATGTACGTGGACGACGCGTCGGAGGCCGCCGGCAGGGGAGGGCAGTACATCACGCCGGCGAGCCTGCAGCGGACGCTCAGCCGGCTGCTGGGCTCGCAGCAGCAGCAGCAGCAGCAGCTGGCCTTGGACGAGTGCAGGGCCATGATCTGCAGGTTCGATCTCGACGGCGACGGTGTCCTCTCTTTCGAGTAGTTCAGGGTCATGATGCATGACGGCCTCATACGACCATGTTCCTGTTGCCACCCTTTGGGTCACGGCTCAGTATACAAATATTTATTTATTTTTATGAATTTTGAGTTTACTTTGAAAGACTTTTATAAGAACGTGGAATTGTACGTATGTGTAGATTGACTTCAAGACAATTGCTCCCTCTATTTCAAAATATAAATCGTTTTAACTTTTCAATATTACTAGATTTTATTATACATCTAGGCATACATTATATCTAGATATATATAAAATACTATGAATCTAAAAAAGCTAAAACTATCTACATTTTGAAACGAAGGGAGCACCATGCAAAATACTATGATGGTATTATTGTGTTTCAGAAAAAGAAAAAAAATCCGATTTACACCCTCGAACTATCACAAAAGTCCGATTTCCAAGCTTCAACTACGAAACCGAATAACAGTGGATGTTGAAACCGGTCAATCTTAGCGCCTTAGGTGGTTTTCCATTTTGTGGGAATTAAAAATATTCCATTTTAAACTAAAAAATCATAAGTAATTATTTTAAGTCAAAAAATTACAAAATGGGTATCAAAGGTTTTCTAAAAAATATAACCTATCTGTTGGCACAATACTTGTCAGTTATTCAGATCTAATTATTTTATGTTCATAGTATTTGGTTCTTTGTAGTTATGCCTATTATTTTTTAATAACTAAGATTAAAATGGATCAATAATAATAGATAGGTTACGTTTTTAGAAAAAAATTGGTACCTTTTTTTTTAATTTTTTTTAAAAAATACAAACCACCTTCAAAACCACACAAGGGCCAAATTTGCCCGGTTTCGACAGTTGGATGGCCTATGTTGTTCGGTTTTGTAGCTGATGGTTGAAAATCGGACTTTTGCGATAGTTCGAGGGTGTAAATCGGACTTTTCCTGAAAAATACTGCAATAGATTGATGCTCATAGTTGTATTTTAAATGATATATACAGAGTTGGATAAGAAAGTAGATCTTCAAAACTCCCTAGAATAAACCTGAAAAGGGAAGAGTTGGATAAAACTCTTACTTGATTCTTTTGTCTTTCAACACCCTAAAAAGCAAGGCAAGAATGCCGAAGCGTACATGTATTAAGAAGAGGTTTGGTGTACTCATTTGTACATGCCAGTTTATTACCGGTGTCATAAAAGGTTGTGTGAGGCTATGCAATTGGTATTTAATTTGTTGGGTAGTTAACATTGATGAACTCTTAATACATTAAGCCTAATTTCTTAGCTTTCCTTGAGGACAAGCGTAAGTTTAAGCTTCGGAGGTGTTGTTGGTCGCGATTCACCTTTTAACCTCTGCCGGCGGATGAGCAAGCAGTGTCGGATGCAGCAAATCATTGGAGGGTGGCTGAGCTCCTTCTTGCTCTATCTCTCCATTTTCCTTCTTTTCTTCCCTATTTTCTCTCTCTTATTCTTCCCATGTCTCCACGGGTGCAGCAGCTCTAGCACCCCCCCCCCCCCCCCCCCCCCGATCTGCCCCTGTGAGCAAGGTATATGATAAAGTTTTATTCCTTGCCAAAACAAGTTAGGGCACAAAGACTCATAAAACTTGTTAGTTTAAATAAAATGCTGGTGGCCGAAATCGATAAATTAAAATTACCGCCAACATTTGTGGCAACAGTGTCCATGTATAGGTAAGACTTTAAGAGCCAGCTTTCAGTCGCATTTTCTCCATCTTCAATACCTTTGGGATGGCTCTCTCCCCTTGGGTCGAATTTTTTGAACTCCACACGAGATCGTCTAAACAATGGTTCTAATTTGCACACCATTTGGTTCTTAAAACTACAGCTTGTTGATGCCCGTGGCAAGCATTTTGTGCACAACCGTGTTTTGCCGTGTGCACGTGCACACAATGATAAGTCATTTTATGATTGTTCCAGGGTCGTATTAATGTTGCTGAGATGCTCCAAGAACCCATATACTAGCTACTAAAAGTTGCTACAATAATTTTTCTATAAGAAAATTCTGAAAGTAAGTCCACGAATAATATCTCGTTGCTATTATTTTGATAGAAAAGAGTACACATTATGCACATACAGCAGTACGTAAACCGAATCGGACTTGTCTCGGTCAAGGTTTTAAATGCTGCTATAGCCGGAGATAGCCGCCGAAGAAAGGCACAGCTAGGAAAAGCAGTTTTTAGCGCTAAGAAAGGCACAGCCGGAGATAGCCAGAGTTAGCCGCTAATCAAAGGCTTATTTAGCGGCAACTAAACACTTGACTGGCCAAGAAAAAGCTCGGACGCCGGCCCACCAAATGGCAGCCCAAAATTGGCAGCCCACTCTTGAGGTATGAGCCAGCCCGCTCCGCGGGTTCATGCGTGACAGCGTAAGCACGAGTACCTCCAGATATCTAATGGTTCTTATGCCAAAGTTGTATGTTTTCTTTCTGACTTTTGCAAAAACAGCTAAATGTCTTAGCTGCAGCTATCTCCGGCTATAGCTGCACTTAGCTGTTCCGGAGGACAACGGCTAAGAGGCTTCGCCGGAGATTTTAAACACTGGGCGAGGGGGAGCGGCGGCTCATGGAGTCGGCGGCGACCTTCGTCAGGGAGCTCGAGCTGCTGACGAGGACGGTGCTCGGCGGCGGCGCCGGCGGAGGGCAGAGGAGGTTCGGGGCCCAGCTCGCCGGCTTCGACAGGGCGTGGTGCGCGTACCTCTACCGCTTCGTGGCGTGGAAGGTGGAGGACGCGAGGTTCCTGGAGGAGGACCTCGTCCAGGCCGCCTGCAAGCTCGAGCTGTCGATGATGCAGACGTGCAAGGTGGCCGCCGCCGCCGCCGCGGACGACGGCCAGCCGCCGAGCGATCTCGCCCTCACGCATGACATGGAGGCGATCCGGCAGCAGGTCGCCGACGACCAGAAGCTCCTGCGCGAGAAGGTCCGGCAGCTGAGCGGCGCCGCCGGCGTCGCGTGGATGGACTCGGCGATCTCCGGCGCGAGGTCCAGGTTCCTCGAGGCCAAGAGGAACGGAAGCCCGGTAGCAATGCCCGTCGCGAACGTGTCCACCCCTCTGAGCGTGGATCCGTCGCCGGCGGCGAAGCAGCCGACGGAGAACGAGCAGATGGTCAACGAGATGCTCCATCAGGACGGCCGCGAATTTGTTGGCAGGTCTGACGGTGCCGCCACTGCCACTGCCGAGAAGGATTTCGAGAAGAGAGTGAGAGAAGCCATGGAGAAAGCGTTCTGGGATCTGGTCACTGAATCTTTGAGAGGGGACAAACCGGATTACAGCCAGCTGGTCAGCCTGGTAAAGGAAGTGAGGGACTCACTGCACGAGCTGGCTCCAAAGGAATTGAAGGAGGAGATCGTGGAGCACATTGACCTCGAGATCCTGTCCCAGGTGCTTGGGTCTGGTTCCCAGGACGCCCAGCACTTGGGCCAGATCTTGCAGTACTCCCTGGCCACGGTCCGGAAGCTCTCCGCTGCCGCGAAGGAGGATGAGATGAGGAAGAGCCACGGCCAGCTGCTCGGCGAGCTGGCTGCTGCGAGCTCTGACGCTGCCAACAATGGCAGCAGCAGCTCGTTTGTCATGGCCGTGATCAAGGGCCTGCGTTTCGTCCTGGAAGAAGTAAAGGAGCTGCGATCGGAGGTGAGCAAGGCGCGCATCCAGATGGCGATGCAGCCGATCGTGAGAGGCTCCGCCGGCGTGGCCTACCTGAAGAAGGCTTTCGCCGGCCACTACGGGCCTCCTGCCAACGCGTCGGCTTCTCCCCCCCTGACCCTGCAGCTGATCTCGGCGTCGAAGAGTGTCGCGGAGCAGGAATGGAGCGAGCATTCAGAGTGTCTCTCAGCTGCTGCGCCATCAGCAGGCCTCGTTCCGGTGCTCCAAGCAGGCCATGGGGCGGCGCCGGCAGGGCAGCCGCCGTCTTCCTCACCTGCGGCAGGCGCTTCCGGCCAGCCGGAGTGCAGGGGAGAGAGGCTCGACAAGCTGGTAAGGATCGGCCTGCTGCAGCTTGTCGGTAGCATGGAGGGCCTGCAGACGCACTCGACTCCCGAGAGCCTCCAGATCAATCTGCTGAGGCTGAGGGCCGTGCAGAGCCAGTTCCAACAGGTGATCGTGATTGCAACCGGGTAACCATCTCATCGTTTGATTTCTAACATGTTTTGTCAGAAAGGTTAGATTCTTTAATGTGGTGATGATGATGATGTGCCAATTTTGGTCCAAATTGTGTTGTTTCTTGTTTCTCCAGCATGCTGACGCTGCGTCAAGTTCTGATGGCTGAAGACCCCAAGGTCACTCCTGCAGAAGTGGAGAGCTCCATCGCGGAGCTCTTCGAGGCGCTCCTGAAGATACTGGACGGCTCGCCTGACGCCGGCACCACCGGCACCGACGAGATCGTGGAGGTGATGATCCGCGCATCAGCCTCCGTCGGCTCGCCGCCGCCGTCGGTGAAGATCCAGGCCTGGAGGCAGATGGTCGCCCGGGTGCTCCTCAAGGGCCTCCGGCCCGGCGAGGTGGTCTTCAGGAAGGTCTCCCGGGCCGTCCACTGCGCCTTCCGCGGCGTCGTCCTGGGCGGCAGCGGCCCCGGGGGCCAGAAGCTGGCCGACGCGGCGCTGCGCCGCGCCAACACGGCGAAGCTCGTCGGTAGGGTGGTGAAGGCCGCCGAGGTGGTGATCAAGGTGGCCGCGGTGTCGGAGAAGGTCCACGGTCCGTGGTACACAGCTCTGATGTGAACGTGGAAACGGTTTGGCGGGAGAGGTATGGCGTTGTACAGTTGTTGGTCAGTAGGAAGTTCAGGATGTGAAGAATTCTGGTGAGCTGGGTGAAAGATGGATGCCCTTGCATCAGAATTTAGTGAGGACTCAAAGATGCTAAATTCCATCCGGGGATGTAAAAAACGAAGTCTTTTGATTTTAGAACTGAATAATGCAAAGAATTGCTGAAAGTTATTTGTGTGCTGTGGTTGCTTTCAACGTCCTTTTCAATGTATTAGCTATATATCTCTGCACTTGGTACCTTAGTATCTTGCACAAAATCAGGGGCCACCCACGAAACCTGTAAAAAACAATTCGCGGGTCAATGGACAAACTCTCTTTGCATCCATATGACTATCTGGAACATTTTATTTCAGTGCCAGAACTTCTTTTTCTTAGTTAGGAACATTGCATAGTATCTAATACTCCTAGATCTTATTCCAAAAATTTATCTTTATTTAAAAATACTCTAATGACATACTGGCGTGGACAATGGCAAATCATGCTTGGCGATTGCCAATTGAAAGGTCTTACGTGGTGGCAAAACATTACCTGTGCCTGCTCAGCTGCCTCACCAACAGATGGAGGTGCCTGCAGCGGCTGGAGAAGCACGGCGTGGCCACGTGCATCATCTCCTTGGGTGAGGCGTAGCCGTCCTCCTCCAGGTAGAAGAGGTGCAGCACCTTGCACATGTTCCAGAACAGCAGCCTGCACGGGAGCGCTGGGAAGATTGAGTTCAGGAAACATCCTGCTGGGGTCATGGGGTCGGGATGCCAGCAACACCTTACAACTTCCAAAACAAAGTAAGGTAGGACAACATACTAATATAGGCATTTGAGTTATTACCAAGAGTTAAATCCCCCTGTGTCGGACAAACAGGCACCAAAAGTCTTCTAATGCAATCAAAAGGATTGGGATGCACAGCTACCTGGCCAAGGTCTGCAAGCTTTGTCAAGCTCTCCATCCGACCACGGCCCCTTACTGCTCTGTCACCAGGCTGGTCCAGGTAGCTCTGTCGCCAGGGTTGAAGTGATTTTCCAGTTGGATAAGGCACAGGAGGACCGTCAGGCAGCGTTAGCTAGAACCTGATGAGCTGGCATTACTCCGAAAGCTGCAACTCAGAGTTCTTGGCCTGGCAGCAATAGAAAGATACAGACGACGCCAAAGCTCTAGAGTTGTGCAAATCAGAGAGGGTGACACTTGCAAAAGGCCTTGTTTTTGTGAAAAAGTACTGGTTTCTGTGGCACTTCAAAGTTGTTAGGCAACGAACTTTCAAATAAGATGGTTACCTAGTTTTTTGTGAACAGCATGCTTCATCTTAAACTAGCCTATACTATTTACTAGCTTCATTTTGTGGGAGATAAGGAACTCATTTTTTTTGCATGTTTTCCGAACAGAGCCTTGAGCGCCAGTACTCCGACATGAGGCATATGCAACTATACTTTGTTCAGAAAATTTATATGTTCGCTGTGCCATAACTGTTGCAGAGAGCATTCACTTAACCGGGTTGAAAGGGAAACTTGATCATCCTTGTTGATGAGATAATTAATAGCTGCCATAGAAATGGTCTAAAAGCAGCTAGTTGGAAGATCAAAACCACAAAGAGACTCTGATATCCAAGGTCAGCATATTATGCATACAGCGAGTGGAACTACTGCAAGTTATGGCTCTGGATTGCTTACCTTCTCATCAAAAGGAATATGGATGTGTGTTCACTCCTTTTGAAATTAGTACAACGGGAACCTATACAATAATGTTGAACACTGGTGATTGACCCTGCAATTGCACATTTCAGAAATTAATGGATTGTATCAACGAGATAGAATCATATAACGGGGGAGAGGGAGACCAAGGATTACCTGAATGAAATCTTCTCATGATGGCATTATTTTTCCTTCACACATGAAACACCTAGTCATTTTTGGAATGGTGGTAGGCAGACAATTGCAATGAAAAGAAAAATCTGTTTGGAGCAGATCCATTCGGCATGAAAAGAAAAATCTGTTTGGAGCAGATCCATTCGGCATTTTTTCTCTCCATTTTGTCAGCATTGCGAGGACTACAATAACTCGAAATCTTGAATGCAAGATGGTGGAAAGTGCATGACACGATGACACTGTATGCTCAAAAGTTCCTTCTGAATGAAAGACATAAAGCTCTATTAAAACAGGACACTGTCCAGACAAACAGAGCAAAATTCTCTCCCAGATACTGGGGAATGAGAATCCAAGATCCTGGGATAAAACTGTGCTCAGAGGAAGTGTGCCACAGGAGAAAGATAAATCCAAGCATCTAACAAGAAACAGGGTTACCACATCTTACACTAAAAGTATAGGCACCTACAAGTAGCATCTATTATCCACATGTTGTTATAGTCATTGCATCATTGATTTTGCAGTCTTGTGAACAACATGCAACATACCATTTCCTTTTAAAGCTTTTCCAAGTTAAATATCAAATGGTTACTTCCCGATCGGCCGTGGCCGCTGTTGATGTTGATGGTTGTTTTCAATGTTATTGTTGTTGTTTTTCTATTTCTGATCTTTCTCCGGCTCTAAAACTATATAGACCAGAAATTTCCTGCCGGCTCCATTAAAAAATATATATCAAATGTAGCTAAATGTTACTCCTTCTGTATCACAAAATGAGCACATTTTGCTAGTAACTATTGTTTTGTCATTTGTGGTATTAGCTAACTGTAGAAAGCTGTAGAATATCTCAGTGCCAAGTGTACTATTATAGGAAAAATTCATAAGATAACTTATGTTTGTTACCTTTTTATACCACTCACTCCAAGACATGAAGATAACAGATAGATGCCAAGTATAAAGCTGCTGGCAGAAGTTCTGAAGGGAGTGGCAGTTAGTAGTCATTCAGCTCATACAGCAGATGAAATATTTCTTGTTGTCCCAAAAGTGTTAATGTTTTATGAGTAATGAGCCATGAGAAGCTAGAAATCATGACAAAAAAGAAAATCCAGAGACAACAGTTAGCCGACACCAATGAAGGAGCACGAGTAAAGAAAGTAAAAGAGGTTCCATCATACTCTGTCACAAGTTAAGTATTTACACTATTGAAGGGGCAATGTAATTACAAAAAGAAAACTATAAAATAATGCAACTAACATATGCATACAAAAAGGTATGGATGTACTTAAGCAGGAGGACGAATCACATCAGCTTGGATTTTCTAACAAGAAACACATGTGACTTTAGAATCTCAGAATAAGGACTCAAGGGATTACCACAAAAAAGTTTCACATCATGTAGTTAAACTGGCCAACAAGACAGCAAGTAATGATTTAAGCATTCAAATCACACTGTAGTTAGTATGCAATCCATTGATGGCCCTGAATAAAGTTCTCCACCGAATAGAGTTTGGCATGCTTTTCTGGTGTCTGATTGCTCCACTCAACTCTTGCCGTGCGGTTTGCACCAGGGCCTCGACTATCAAACTCTCCATAATACAGTGTCCTGACCGCAAAATCCCCTCGCCAAGGAAGCCATCCCTCTGGCCTGATAACCTTCCCCAAATAACAGCTGACGTACAGTGTCCTGGCATACTCCTTCCATGGACGCCCCAAATATAGTCTGTATGACTGTGGCTTTGTACGGAACAATTCCACAAACTCGTTGTTCCCATCCACAGTGCAATTCATAAACACAAACCCAGTCGTCTGCCCCGGATCAATCCTTCCATTCGCCGCCACCACATTCCGTGCACTCTTCCGAGCTCCCTCTGCCCGCGGCACAGTCTTAATCACGCATTCCTCAAATACCGCTGCAGCATTCCCAAAAATAAAATCCACTGTCCCAACGATATGGCACCGGCGATACAGCTGCCGCATCGTGCGAGCATACAGCGTATCCTGGTGCCCACGGAACTCTACATTCTCCAGCACTGACCGGTCACTGTCTGACCGGAACGCCACAGCCTGATGAGCTCCCGCACCCGCATTGTTCTCAAATGTGACATGCCTCGCGCGGAAGCCATCACCAATCACGGAGACTGACGCAGTGTCAAATGTTCCAAGCCCATCAATCCCCACGCTCCGTGATGCGGTGATCACAGTAGCCCCCACGCCCTCCCCCAACAGCAAAATGTTGGTCTTCTCGTATGGAATTATGACATTTTCCTTGTATGTACCTGCTGCGACGGCGATGACGAAGTGGCCAGCAGTGTAGTTCGGCGCCGCGTCCACGGCAGCTTGCACGGTCGAGTAGGCGCACGGCTTCGCCCCGGGATTCGGCTTGCAGACCGTGGCGTCCGGGCGGATCCTCGCCGGGAATGCGGGAGCGGAGGCGGCGGCGGAGAAAGGTTTAGGGGCAGCGGTTAGGCTTCGCGGGGCAAGGGAGTTGAGGAAGCGGGACGTGAGGGGGTGGGAGCGGAAGGCGGGGAGCGAGAGGAGGTGGGAGCAGTCGTACTGGCACTGGAGCGAGGCGGAGGCGAGGTGGAGCGCGGCGGGGACGTCGCCGGCCTCGAGCGAGGCCAGAGCGGCGCGGAGGCGGCGCAGGGAGAGGGCGAGGTGGTCGGCGCAGGGCCTCCCGTACGCGGCCGGCGACGGGTGCGCCGCGACGGCCGCGCGCAGGAGCGAGGCGGGGCCCCCGGCGGGCGGCGCGGCCGGGCGGAGGGCGAGCAGCGCGAGGAGCAGGAGCGCGGCCGCCGCCGCGGCGAGCGGGAGGAGGAGGCGGCCGCGGCGGTGGATCGCGTGGTGGTGCCCCCCGTGGCCGCGCGGCATCAGGTTGGCGGCGGCAGGCGCGCGCATCGCCGCGTCGGAGCGGAGGCGGAGTCGCGACGGACGGTGACACGGAATCGCGCCCCTAGCTGATTGCGCTCTGTTTTTTTTTTAGGCCGCGTTAGTGAAGGCGTATTTCAAAAGGACGCTTTCGTTCTCCATTGGCGTATCGGCTATCTGTAACTGAGGAAGTGACAAGCTGCCACCGTTCGGACGCTTGTGGCGCGCGCCCACGACACGCCCGATGGTTCTTCTCGCCTCTGTTGCTGTGGTGAACCGATGGATTTGGTCGCCGGAGGAGTGCTCCACGGGCGCTTGCCCATCAGGCCATTGCGATTTCCCCTTGTGCTCCGCTCGCTGCCCTCCCCTGCCGTGGCGGTGAGTGCGGCGCTCCCTGGGTGCCCATGCCCGCCAATCGTTCGTCGGAATGCGCCAGCGGTGGTGCCATTTGCCAAGAAGAAGAGGAAGGGGTACAGGGACGACCCGCCGGACGAGGAGGCGGCGGATGGTTTGGTCGATGAGTTGGAGGAGGACGAGGAGGTGGAAGAGGAAGAGGAGGAGGATTTCGACGACCACGATGAAGGTGATAATGGTTTTCGTGAACTCCAGTTCTAGTGATGTTTGTTTTTTTGCTATGATGATCATAATTGGGACTTGGGAGTTTCGGGTTCTGTCTGCTTTGGCCTTTGGGGAGAGGGTGGCTTCCCCAAGAATCTGCATTTCGGATGTATTTCTTGGCTCACCTTGTCTGAGCGTTCTCACTGGGATGCAATATGCAGACTCGTTCCCATCGTTTCAGAGGAAAATGCTGATGCAGTTGCATTGCGTATTGTTGGCACCCACAAACACTACGGAACTGACACAGATTCTTGAGCAGATTTCATTCCTCATTTGCATATCCCGTCTGCTTATCTAGGTTTACGTATTTCTGGTTGCTTACAGTTGGACGTGCAACAATACATCCTTGTTGGTAAAATGGGACAGGCTGCCTTACCTCCTAGAAAAACTGTGAAACAATGCCTTGGCTTGGGTTATGTAGTGGTTCCCATTTGCTACGCTTGGAGGTGTCATGTTTTCTCTAAAACTTTACATGTTCCACCAACCACGATATTTGTCTGCTCATGTCTTTTGATGTATCCAGCTCAGCTAGTCTCAGGAGTTTCAATTGTAAGTTCAACAAGTAAGCACTTTGTTCTATCTAATAAATTAACTCTGTTCCCCCAAATTGTACAGATATAATGGATGAGGAGGAGGATGACTATGACTTTGAAGATGATTTTGAGAGTGATGACAAACAGGATCTTTACGTAAGTTTTCTTTACTCTGTTGAAATATACAATTTCATTAGATAGTATTGGCGTGACCTTGCATACATGTTTCTGTTCTGGAGGTTGGAGATGGAGGTGCTGGAGGTGGTATATCACTTGCTGGCACATGGTGGGACAAGGAAGCATTGGCTTTGCCAGAGCAGGTCTCAGCATCATTCGATGATGACTTGAAAATCTATCCTTTTAAGACAGCTGCAAATCTAACCATCAGAGTACGCATTGAGAAGATGTCCACTAGGTATGTATCAATTTGCAGCTATATGCAGTAGCTTTCAGAGTTTTTTTTCTTGTTTATTAGAGGCTTAGAGCCTGAAAGTGATAGATGTAGTGGGTTCATATATTTGATTCATAAGATTTTGAGAGGAAGCTTCAGTCATTTGTTTGAAGGATGAGTTTCAGTCAATCAAGACTCAGGCCTATATGTATTAAAATATGCATACAGTATGTATACTCAAAGATGTCATATTTTGATGTAATCAAATGTAGATACAGATAATGTTCTTTTTTCATAAAAAAGGCAGTGAACTATGGAAGTTAAAGCATGGATTATAACACTTATCACGGTAGTTGCACATAACATAATTAGAACATATTAATTGCCCAGTTGCAGATAACCTTCAGTGGACATGATTTATGTAATGCCTCATCAAGTGCTTCATATTTCATAATATAGGTATGGTTCTCCAACAATAGATGACATTGAAGCATACACAATCGCATACCGTGCTAAGTTGGACGATGCAGAGTCAGCAGGAAAGATACCACAGAACTATCCTTGGAGGTATTTTCCAGTCTATAATCTGTATACAGTACACTTTTTTTTTGCTGAGGGTATACAGTACACATAAGACATAATCATATAACTAGTTAAAGACTTCTACTCTCTTAAAGAAACGAACACCAATAACTCATTGAGAATTGCCTTATTTGTACTTGGTTTAAGACAAGTATACTTTCGGTTTAATCGCTTTCAAGGTGTCATCCCCTGGCGTGGAGAGGGTTGTCCGTATTCCTGAAGAGCTCGAACGCTTCAAAGAACGGGCAATGTATGTAAGATACACTACAACAAGCGATGAGGCAGCCACACCT
The DNA here is from genome assembly GCA_032594955.1 of Panicum miliaceum. Classification (NCBI taxonomy): domain Eukaryota; kingdom Viridiplantae; phylum Streptophyta; class Magnoliopsida; order Poales; family Poaceae; genus Panicum; species Panicum miliaceum. The sequence continues at coordinate 53,610,105 of CM064058.1, read as the reverse complement.
CAGGAAGGCGATGGTGTGCTGAGGCTAATCTCCTATGACATGGACCTGGGAGAGTGCACCTGGGGCATAGCCGATGTGAAGATAAACCGGCAGCAGGCCGGCAAGGGAAGGCCCCTGAGCAAGAAGCAGAGGGAATGGCGGCTGCAGACGCCCTTCGAGTCCCTGAAGCTGGTCAGGCTGTACTCTGAATGTTGAGATGGCAGTTTTCTAGGAAATTTTGCAGTATTCGTTTGTTGTAGTCCTTCAGTTTATCCAGTCTTGCTGAACTCGGATAGCCCACTGGATATGCAGTTAGAATGTTGTTGTATTATGCGTCATAATCAACGATGAGATAAGAGTTTCTTCTGCTAACAGATAACACCAGAGGTTTAGCCGTTTATAGCTCACAAAAGAGAATGTTTGTTGCCTCATTCTTTACAGTGCACATGCACTTAATTCATTGTTTATCTTCTCCTAGATATTTATCTAATTTATCAATCTTTTGTCAACGTGAATGGATTGCTTCATTGCTTTTCTAACTGATGAATGGGCTGCTGGGTGTGAAACCTCGTCATCTCTATCAACTACTGAACTAACTTTAATTAGCCTCGTATAAGACCAAGTGCAATATTGTTATGCCACAAGTTGTACTGTGACAGAACCGCCAAATTAAAACTCTAAATTAAGCGTAATGGCCATCATTTGAACACATTAGGCGCATTAGCTTAATGGTTTAATTTGACAGTTCTTTCTCAACCCACGGTCCGATCGAAACATCACCAGTAGTCTCGCATAACGGCGAGCGCAGACAGTACCAGCATGATATACTTTTATAAAAATAGAGTACAATACAATATAATATAAAGTTTTTACAAAACATCTTTCAAGATTACAATTTACATAAGAAATGATAGCAGCATAAGAGAATCTAACCTGAGGAACACTTTTAATAGAGAACAGTAAAATAAAATAAAATGATAACTACGAAGGCGTGAGGATGTCACATCGAGCCCACCGATGTTAATCCTGGTTAGCTCCTGTACTTGAAACAGGGTAACAACAAACCCTGAGCAACTAATACTCAGCAAGACTTACCCGACTATTGGTATATACTTAGCCGACTCCTATGTAAAGCTTTTGGCTGGTGGGTTTGTTTTGCCAAAAAGCATCTAAGAATGGGTGCTTACTTTCAATATTTTAGCTCAGGTTTAGTATAAACCGTACCAACTAGGTTTGCCTGAACATCTATAGCATACATGGTAGATAAGAGAAATCCTCTGGTAATATCACAATCAAATCCTTTTTATTCCATTCTCATTCCAATTCCTTACTACGATGTGACAAAAAGATCAAGGTTCTCATAACCGCGAGTCACGGCGAATCGATCCGATTTAACCTTGCAAGGTGAATCTAACCAACACGGCACGTATGTGCCCCGTCGGACTATACGAACCAACCATTCCCCTCCCCGTCTCGTACTACAGGACCGTGCCCCACCATCATATAGTCAGCCGAGCCCTACGAGAGACCGCCAAAAGTAAAATATGCATCCCCAATTCTCCAAGGTCACTCGACTACCCTAGGAGGTGAGTTGAAGTCCTGTACCTACGAAACAAGGCAGTACTAGGCTTACCGGTTTCGACTAACTCCTACTCCCGGCATGTGGTTAGTACAATTCAATCCCCGATCAACACTGCCAACAACGGTACGGTCCTCAATCGACACAGACGGGGCTAGACACCAGGAACCCTATCTTGCTGCCATACCTACATCTCATCATCATTCCCCGTCCGGTCTCAAATTTCCATTCATTCCATCTTGAATATAATAACTCATATACTTACGGATTATTTTTTTTGAAAAGCAACCGGTAAGAAATTTGCCGGGCATATATTAATAGAGAAGGAGAACATAAAAAAAGCACCTAACAGACTCACACGATATAAGTGACCAACAAAAAAGACCCACACCGCCACCACCGTAACTACCGAAAAATCAAACAGCGGCAAGTGTCATCCTGCGCCGCAAAGCAACCGGAAAAGGGGAGAAAAATTTTCTCCGTAACGATGCCTCCAAGGATCGAGGACGCGACATCCACAGACGTACGATTATTGTTCATTCGGCCATATATACTTGTATGGCATAGTACGTGTGCACTTGTCTCGGAAGAATTTAACTTGGGCTCAGCCGCAAGGTTTTCGACATTTCTCAGAGTACATTTTCTCAATGCCAGATAATTACTGTTCTTCTTTAGAATTTTTTGAAATGGACAACGGTTTTTTTAAGGCACTACCCGGGAGTTATTTAGCAAGTGGCCGACAATGCAATTTTCAACCCTCAGAGAGGTTCCAAAATTAAATATAGAACTCGTGATAGTTAAACTCAAGTGTGTGCTCACAATATCCATCAAATTAATTATCATCATATATATACGTTCTTTGAGGTATATCGATCGACCTCGTATTGTCTATGTGATCGATGCTTGCAACACCAAGCACGCAATGTGATCGCACGCTGTATTCTTCATCATCAGCTAGTAAGAAGAATACGCCTTGTGTGTATATGTATCTTACATTCTTATATTACCTACATATATAATTTCTTGGCATATATATGTGTGTGTGTGTGTGTGTGTGTGTATATATATATATATAAAAGGTGAGGCACTGTCTGGATCATACCTAACTGGTAGTTGCTTGTGCCACGCTAATCAATGTACAATGGACTACATGCAAATGACATGCATCACTCACTGGTTAATGAGCCAATCAACTAATAACAATAGATTAAATTAATGCTTTATCCAGTTGAACTGTTTTTTTTCTTCCTCGAGCTGACCAAACCCTATAGCATATATATCTGGCTGGCCGTTATACTTCCTTACTCACAAAGGTGCTTCGAGCAGTACGAGTGATATTTGCTATCCCATATTAGCGAGATTTTCCATGGCTCCAACTTCACTTTGGCGAACTGAGCCGTCACCACCGCCGCCGCCATTATTGCCATGCCCTCCACCTCCGTGTCCTTCACCATCACCACATGCGTATTCCCCCTCAAATTCCACCTCACCCACATCCTCCTACTCCATCCTACACACTGCCTTCTTCGTATCCCCCTGAAATTCCACCTCCACCATCACCACCACCTACACCAGCACCGTCTCCTGAGGTCCCACCACCTTACCATCCGTACCCGCCTCCTGTCCCCTCTCCACCACCACCGCCATCAACAAGGAACGTCGTCATCATCGTCATAGCAGTGGTGGTCCCAGTCGCAGGGCTCCTCTTGCTCGGCCTCCTCGTGGAGCTCCTCCTGTTTGTGCGGCGGAAGCAGAGGAGGACGGAGGAGGAGTTGGTGGTGGAGGAGGATGTGGACGTGGTGGTGTCGGAGTACGTGCGCGCGCAGGAGCACGTCGTGCCTGGACCGTCGGGGCAGCTCCTCAAGGTGCTCGACATCGACGACGAGGTCGACGTGAAGGAGCACATCGTCAGGCACGAGCAGGACGAGATTGTGGAGAAGTGACACGTGGCAGACACAGTAAAAATCGCGGAAGATCATATACATCAAGGTGATTGAACTAGTATTGGGACGGAGGGGGTAGTTACTATGTTGGGTTCAATACTTGCGTACCTCGGTTGATTATTGTTTGCGTGCCTGCATGGAAATAAGTTTTTACACGTGTAATTAATTTCAATAGTGGTGATGCATGTGTTTTGCTCCATATGTTCATTCCCTGCACTTGGTAGGAAAAGCTTTGGCTGAGTGGATTTACCACGTCCACATCATGAAAGCCTAATTACATTTCTGATTATGCTTTCATGATGAGGGCTTTAGAGTATTCCCAAGCCCTATATGGAATTTGTATAGGGATTCCAACATGTCCTAAGTTTCGAGCGGAGTCTGAACCGCGCTTGTTTCGGGATGAGTACCGTACTGCCGTGTGCCGAGTAGTTATGGTTGCAGGCGGGGTGGGTTGCGGCTGCCCGCCCTGCGTCCGCACGCGCCGTGATCGTTTTTGCGGAGCGACGCGGCGGCCCGCATTCTGCCGCAACGTCCTGCGGGGTGCGGGCTTTGCGGCAACCGCGTTATTTCGCGATGTGTCTGAGCGGATGGATCAGAGTATGGCAAGAGCTTGAAATCAAAACGATAATGGATCATCAGGAGTCAAAACGAGCCACGCGAGACACACCGTTCCTGAGTATCAGCGATTGGAGGCCGATTGATTTGCTCTGCCGATGATTGGAGACGGAGTTCTTCTAATCCAGCTTCACTGCCGCCGCGACGGGAGGATGCTTTTGTCGCGGGCTCGCGGCGCCGCTGGGCAGCGCGGGCAGATCCGCGACGACCACTCCAGATGCGGATCTGCGGCGCGGGTTACGCGGGTTTGCGGCACGGGCTGATCCAGCGGGCTCGCGGCACAACCCGCACCGCTTGCATCCTTACGAGTAGTTGCCCGAATTGAATACGAAGAAATTACATGCAACGGCGTAATATTTTAGAATCTAACGGTGTTGTGCTTTCAATAGCAGACGGCGTTCCCAAGAGGTGACCGCAATGACTTCGTCAAGATTCGCCGTCACAGTATTCGAAGATACTCATATGGATAGAATTTAGGTACGTGCGTTCATAGACATGCGTTGTGGGTACCGGAGTTGTACTGTGTAATTGGGAAAAAAAAATTCAGACAATGGCAACCCATTTACAAGGGAACAAACTCCCTCCTTAAGAAGGCGAAACTACGACTAACTCCAGATTCTGGGCTGGATTACCAATCTGACTGGGTAGGCCCAAGATGAGCCCACGAGAACATGCTGGTCCTAAAACCTTCGAAAGAAAACAAACAGATTTGGGGCTTATTAGGAATACTCTTCCACCAAGTAAAAAGTAAGATAGCAGATTGAAGCCCACACAAATCCTGCTTCTATCCTGGTCTGCTAATATTTTTAATTCCAATGATTCCAGAAATTAATTGTGCTGTCAGAATTTCTTTCTTAAATTAGAATCTTACAAATAAAAAGAAAGTGTGAGCAAACTTCACTGCTGCCATGCCATGCCCCCCTGTTGTTACGGTGCTGCAGCTCTGCTCGGTACGTGCCTTCTATTCCACCTACTCTACTGTGTGTGTATTTTTTTCCCACTCTGCCCAATTTAGATGCTCTGTCGGACCTCTGCGTCACCGGCGGCTAGCGCACCCTGGCCCTCCATGTGTGCTCCATCATCGTACACTTGGACCTGCATCCGGCGTTGACAATCCCGGGGTGTGTAGAATACCATATATATGGATGGTTACAGGTCAGTGGCTTTTTTTTTTTGAAACGTAGCAGGTCAGGGTTTGTGAGTTTATTCCTGCCCAATCAATTGCCAGAAACTCCTGCATGCTAGAGTGCTAGTACTGGTCTATCCCAGACAAAAAAAAAGGAAAAAAAAATGTCACCATCCGCTCAGATCGGCACCGTATCACCAGAAAGAAAAATGGGAAAAGAAACCTCGTCGTTACGTGCCTAACATTATTATCCCATCTTCAAGCAGCCTTTTCTTCGGACAGAAACAGAACTGGAACTTCAGCTCCTGACGGGGACAGTACGTACATGCATCGGTACTGAATACCCACATAAAGTACCGGTCGAAGGAACTTGAGCCTGAAGCTACGCGTGCGCACGACGCAGACTTTCAGAGAACCGACGACGCCAGCAGCAACTAGCAAGTACTCCAGTAAGAGTCAGCAATGATCTTACCATGATGCACGCGCATGAGATAAACAAGACCTCGCCTGTTGACTCTGCTAATTACTCAGCCAGTAGCCTAGTACGGCGTGCTGCCAGCAGCTAGCTCGCGTTTAGACAAGCAGCTTGTTAACTGCTACTGCATGCTTGCTTATTAATCAGCCAGTTAATGATGACTCGAGGCACACAAGGGGCCAAGAAGGAAGCAGAGGATAAGTCTGAAAAAGAGGCGAGAAAGCTAGCGATCCGCGACTTTATTAGGCTGTGTTTAGTTCGCGAAAAAGTTTAGATTTTGGTACTGTAGCACATTTCGTTGTTATTTGACAATTAATATCTAATCATTAACTAATTAGGCTTAAAAGATTCATCTGGTATGAAACAGTTATACTGTGTAACTAATTATTTTTTTTCAACTCCATTTAATACTCCATACATGTGTCCAAAGATTCGATGTGACGGAAAGCTAGCTAATTCTTTTGACCTGGAAGCGTGCATGTGCCCTGCCCGGCCTCGGATCGGTCCTTCTTCATCACGCAAAAGTGTTGCCGTGATCTTCCGCCGACGTCAACCGGGAGATGCGGCTGACTATATTCACTCTGTTCGGCCGGCCTGGCCGGTGGCTGGTGCAGATTTACTGTGAGAGAAAAGTATTGCTGGCTGGCTGTGGCTCGTAGCTGGTGCTGGTTTGGTGTGAGAGAAAAACACTGTTAGCTGGTTGCAGCCGAATGGAGTGATTGTAATCCCTGCGGTTGGGGTATTAACGTCGACCGGGAAAGATAATATATATACTAAATCTGGCTCCATGTGACCTTTGGTTTTTTGTTGCCGCGGCGCTGTCCGGGGAGCTGGCGATCGTGACGGGAGGTATGTAGTAGGTAGCTAGCGTCATGGCCTCATGGGAGCGAGGAGAAGCAAAAAGAAAGAGGTAAAGGATCTCGCTGCGAGGTGACAGGGAGCTTAAGATAGTAGTGGTATCTAGATGATGATCGTATCTGCGCTGCGGCACCTAATAAGTATCCACCTTTGTGAAATGGGGTTCGATCTCTAGTGTTGCTATCAGGGCATGTGCGCGCGATGATGACGATCCATATGTATATATGTTTGTATTCAACGCTTATAATATGTACAGTTTGATTGATCCATATCGAGCAGACCATCGTTACTTATACCATGTTTGTTTCCTTATCAGGTTATATAATAATAGGAAATGTTCAGTTTATACCCTCAAACTATCGTAAAACCGATTTTCAACCTCCAACTATAAAACCGGAATTGTCGAAATCGAACACAAAATTTAGCCCTTCAGCCTTCAGGTGGTTTTAAAGGTGGCCTTTTCATTTTGCGAAAATTTAAAATATTCTAGTTTACACTTAAAATTTTGTAAATAATTCATTTTAAATAAAATATATATGAAATGAGTACCAATATTTTTTAAAAATGTAACATATCTATTGGCATTCTACTTTTCGGTTATTCGGATTCAATTTTTTCATGTTCCTAGTATGTGTTTAATATTTCTAGAATTTTTTTGTACTAGTTTTATAATTTCCTAATTTAAAATGAATAATTTTTTATTTTAGATATAACCAGGATTTTTTTTATTTAAAAGGAAATATAAAACCACATTTGAAATAATCACCTAAAAGGCTAAACTTGTCCGGTTCTGACAGTTGGATGGCTCTCGTTGGCTCTCGTTATCCAATTTTATAGTTACAGATTGAAAATCAGATTTTTTAGTAATTCAAGAATGAAAACTAGACTTTTCCCTCCCTATAATAATCTAGTTTACGGTCCAAAAGTAATACCCACACCGTAGTGGGTAAAAAGCCGTACTGAACCATCTAAATAATTTGAAATAAGTTGGGCTTGGATTTAGTGTTTCAGTGCAAGTAATTTCTTTGGATTATTGGACCAAACCCATTGAAACGAAGTTCCTATTTTCCTATTTTGATGCTATATCCCCAAGTCCCGACCCCTTTTCTCTTCATTAATTCTCTTTCCATCCCCATATTTATTTGAGGGTTGCCTCCGTTCCCTAACAACCTCCTCTATCCATTTGTGGCATCCACGGTTCCAGTGATACCTAAAACAACACTAGTTGGACTCCCAACGCTATATCCGCCGATGATGGCCTGGATACTCCCACTACTACAATAACTATTAATCGAGACGGACAAAAACTATTAACCGAGACGATTTTCGCAACCGTCTCGGACCCAAGATTACGGTAAATGACCTATTTTCCGAGGCGGTTGCCTGCCTGTCTTGGTCAATCGAATAGAAAAACAAAAAAATAGAAAGCCCATGGATAGGCCCGCCAAGCCCATCCACGGGGCGCCGCCGCCGCTGCTCGCTGGAGGAGGAAGAGGAGGCGGCCGCCATGCCGGAGGAGGAAGAAGAGGCGGCCGCGTCGCCCCCGAACGGATTCGAGTTCCCCACCGTCGGATCTGCGCTACCATTGCACCCCGCCGCCGCACAAGCACACGCTGGATCCGGGGTCCTCCTCGCCGGATCCGGGCGCCGCCGCTGTGGGGAGGAGGGACGGATGCCGCCACTGTAGGGGGACAGGGGCGAGCGCCGCCGCTGTGGGGGTAGTGAGGGGCGAGCGCCGCCGCTATAGCCTCGCCCGCCCGCTCCGCGCTCCGCCTGCGCCATGCTCCGCTCCGCGCTCTGCCCGCGCCATGCTGCGCCCGCCGCTGCGCCCGCGGAGAAGATGGAGGAGGGTGGCGACGCGGAGAAGGTGGCGGCGTGGAGGAGGGCGAGGAGGCGGACACCCCTTCGAAAGGTGGGATCCCTTTATTGTAATTATCTATAATTACATATTTACATATAAGGACATTCTTAATTGATCACTAATTAAATATTTCACAACACTCCACCTTGATCAATTTGGTTCATGTAATCCCCATCCGTTGATTGATCTTCATGTGGAAAAAACTGCTCTAAAGATCCAATGGGAAAAATCTTGAGAAGAAACTATCTTGTGTGTTGAGATGCCATAAAAATTTCTTAAAACCCAGTGAGAAAATATAAGGAGAAAATGATATGGCATATCGTTGATTGCAAACTTTATATGAGAAAATCCTTGAGAGGAAAACTCATAAACAAGTTTAAAAATTAATAGTATGATTTGCGGATCATGTTTGAAGTAATCTCCCCCAAAAATCCAATGGGAAAAATATGAGGAGAAATAATATCTTGAATATCTTCTTAAAAACTCTGTAGAGAAAACAGAAGATATGATATATGTGATATGTCTCGAATACCTCTTTAGAAACCCCGGTGGAGAAAATTAGAGATATGATATTAAGTATTGCCTCATTAAAAACCTATGTATGAGAAAAACCTTGATAGAAAACTCATTAGAAAAGAGTGCAACTTATATAATCGGAAGATTATAAGTATGTTATATCAAGGGTTTACTCCCCCTGATACTTGCAAATAATTAAGTCGTCTCATACCAGTTCCAAAAATATATTTCTGGAATAATGATGTAGGTAAAGACTTAGTGAATAAATCTGCAAGATTATCACTTGACTTAGTTTGCAAGATTTCTATCTCTTTATTTTTCTTTAATGCATGAGGATAGAATAATTTTGGAGCAATATATTTTATGAAATTGCTCTTTATATAACCTGCATTCGTTTGTGCAATGCAAGTATTTAATGATTTAATGGAATCATAATTTTATCATTCAGAGAAGTCTTATATTGATGCTTCAGAATGATATGCTAAAATTTTTCATTAGAATCCATTTGATGATTCATATGAAACTTTAGTACTTTGGTATTAGTTTATATTGTGGCAATATAGGGATTAGTTAGCCAGTATCTTGATATCTCACTTTTGTCATGTTCTGATTTGATAATAAATCAAGATCTTTGGTGAAATTTAGATATCTGTGGATATCTGATTTGACTCCGACCTGTATGGCATTGTTGGAGTTGCGCTAATTTGAGCTAGCAAGGTATCTACAAAAGCAATATCAGGCCTGTTGCAATTTGTATGATACAAAAGTGCATTTTGACACTAAGTTTCTCACCCCAGGGTCTAAATGGATATTGATCCATTTTCTTTTAGGGATTGAATGGACAAAGTGTTGATGGATATGATTGTCTAATATTATCTGGATATTGATGCACAATATCACTTGAATATTGGTAAACTTATATAGGTGTGTTTAGTCGAAGACTTAAACATCCATTGTGTGTACCCAATTTTATTTCATCTCGAATTCCGTCATAAATGAATGCTTTTTGTTTGTGTGTTGAGATAATGAAAATTCCATTTAAAATTTCTTTATGAACACACATAAGCGATCATAGTTGTTAGAGTAATCCTTTTATGGGAGATACTCATATATAGTCAGTTGTACCACAGTCAACTTGACTGTCTCAAGTCATAGAGTGACTTGTACACAATGATGTTGCGATTTTTCTTTTGGATTCAGCATACAAAGTTCTCTGGGGACATATGAATCCAAATCTATCAAATTCAATAGATCTGCCAATAATTGAATATGGGAACATATTTCTCACACATACGATGAGGTATGTGTTCGGTCTCTGCGTGAAACCATGTGCTACAAGTTCTCGCTATCTCACCACCTTGCTTTCTTAAACAAAGGTATTTTGAGAAGTAGATAATACTTCTCATTTGAAAATGAGAGTAGTTCTCCTTAATTTCCACCTTTGATTTGACCTAATTTGAGTGTTTGTTAACACTCTGCGTAGGACTTTTGGTCTGGATCCAGTTGAAAGTGTATAGCAATTTTTGAATAGGAGTATATGTTGATAAATTTACAGTCTTAATATGATTGATTGATCACAATCAATATATCTTATGAGAAATTAACCCTTTTGAATTCTATGTCATTTCCCACGATAATAGAATTAGGACGTTCCTTGACCCAGTGCCTGAATTTATGTGCACATGTACTGGGCTTTAGAATACTGAACATTCATAGGCTTTGGATTTGAATAAATTCATAAAGTGTCTAACAACATTTATGATGTCGATTTGCATTTACTATCTTGGAGGATATCTCCCCTGTTCCCGAGGATGCTTGTAATAAGTTATATTCCTAGCTTGTGGCCGTACTTCTCCCCTTCTTATTTTGACATGGGAGTTGAGTGATTTTTCACTCTTTCTGGCACATTAACCTTCGGAATTAGTTTGATGACACTTTTGATGAGTAAATGCATTTGGCAGGATATTTGCAATGCGTTGCAAATATATGTTCTGAACTTTTAGTTCAGATATTCTTTATATGTATGTGAATATAAGGATTGAATGTGATAACACTCTTTTGTAATTCCTGACATTCTATGTTTGTGGCATTAATCTCCCCCTAATGCTTGGATTTTTTCTCAAAATGTAGTCAGCATACGAGCTTGTAAATTTATCCCTTATGAGTGATCTATGGTATTTTATGAATGACGGATAAATACCTTATATGGATCCTCAATGCCCAAGGATGTATACTGTGGTGATGATATCGGTATGTGCAAAACATAACCGACACGCAGATGGGAAATATTTGGTTGATGCCATGATTCCACGTACTTACTGCAACGGGGGGCACCGTATGATTGCAGTTTGATGAATTTGAATTAACTTTACAGCGTGTACGACCGCATGATGCCAACAAGATGTTGGTAATTTGCAATTCTATAATAATGGTCTTGCAATTAATTTTACTCTCTTGATAAGAGATTCGGCTAATCCATTTTGTATATGTACGTAAAGTACAGAATGTTCCACAATAATGCCTAGAGCCATACAATAGTTATTGAAGGCTTTTGAGAAAAACTTAGCGGCATTATACATCCTGAAGGATTTAATTGAATTATCTGGATAATATGCTATTAATTTGATAATTTAAGCAATAAACCTTGCGAAAGCATGGTTTCTAGTGGATAACAAATATACATGAGACCATCTTGTTGATGCATCAATAAGTACCATGAAGTACCTAAATGGCCCAGTTAATGGATGAATAGGACCACAAATATCTTCTTGAATGTGTTCAAGAAATGTTAGTGGTTCAGCCTTTATCTTAAGATAAGAGGGTCTTAAGATTAATTTCCCTGTGGCACATGCGGTGCTCAGAAAATCTGAATATTTGGGAAATTTAAGAATTCATGTGACGACCAATTGCATTGCAGATAATTTTTCGCATCACCCCAATTCCAGGATGACCTAAGCGATTATGCCAAGTCTTGAAGATATCAAGAATTTGAAAAATTATCTTATATGTAACATGTTGTACGGGTTTGATGTATGTAAAATACAATCCAGTTGATAGTGGAAGAATTTTCTCAAGAACTCGCTTGATATATCCGTCATTTTTAGTGATGAATAGATATTCATCCTTGGTGTTTCGATTTGAAAACAATTATGATGGATATCTTTATAACTCAATAGGGTACGAGTTGAGTCGGGATACATGAGTGCATCCTCTATCACTAGTTGAGTACCCATAGGGAAGATTATTGTGGCTCGACCTTAACCAACAATCACGGCATCGCGGCCTGCGATAGTCATAACATTTCCTTTACTCTTTATTGAGAGTTTGAAAATATTTAATTTTCCTGAGTGTTGTTTTAGTGGTGCAACTGTCCACTAAATAGATTTCTTCCTCCATTAGGATTGTTCCCGTAATATAATCTATAGTGAGTAAATTATGAAAGATTTAACTCATAGATTGTATATATCCATATTTTATGGATCAATTATAATGTGTCTTATAATACCTGTGACAACAATTATGTACCACACAATATAATAATGCATGATTATGGCTTATAAAGATAAATCTTTCGGGGATTAGAAAGACTAGTTCATGTCTCCAAACAAGTCGTTGGATTGCAAATCCACGAGCATCGTCAGTGCTGAATAATTCATCCAACTGCGGTGGGATTTTCAATTATCGTGTTCCGTAAGAACATCTTCATTGTGTTCCGTAGGAACATTTTTGGAGCAACTAGCGTTAGTAGGCCGATTAGTGAAGTGACCTTCAAACTTGTCCCCTTTAACTTGCTACCAATAGATTTTTGGTATAATTCAATCAAATGCCTGTGAATATGGCAACTCATGGTATTGTGGTTGTCACAACCACACCTTTGACAAACTTGAGAGTTGTCTTTTTAAGTTATTTTCCCTTTTATTATGACTTTGATTGCTTTATAATTTTGTTTGCTATTGTTCCATTTTCCCTTGAAATTCTGTTTGAATTTCTTGCCACCAAATTCATTATTATTATTCTGAATATTGAAATAAACTTTAGGCATAGGTGATGCGCCTACGGAACACATCTGATGATTCTTTGTTTAAGAACCCATCATATTTTTCTACCTGGAGTAAGTCGTATATCAAGTCAGAATATTTGGCATAGTTGTGGCGGTGGTGTTGCTATTGCAATGACCTGTTTGCGAGGAGAAATGTAGATAAAATCTTTTCAATCTTTTGTACATTATCTATAGGTTGATTGTAGAATTAAAGCTTGGAACAAATCTTATGTATTGCAGAAGTATTCTGCAACAGATTTGAAGTCTATAAGACGTAGCGTACGTCTTACTTATGGCAGAATTGTGGCTTGATGCTAATTATAGCGCTCTTTGAGTGAAACTCAAAGAATTTTAGGGTCTTATTCCATCATTTATTCATTCTTAAGACTAGAATGAAGATGGTGCCATATAAATTGCAAGGTCGTAAACTTGGTTATTTCTAAAACAGAAGTTTCTGGATTAGGTTCATTAATTTTATTAATGAAACTTTTTGCTGATAGCATAATTTTCATATCCATAGTCCAAGTCAGATAGTTGCTACCATCTGTTGCAAGTTCAGCGAAATCTTTATTGACTAAAGGAGCCATATTCTTACATGAGAGATCATGTATAAAACTAATTTACTGCGGTAAATTAAACAATATATGTGTGTAAATTTGGGCAAAATAATGAAGTCAAGATGATTCTTGCAACATAACTTAAGGTATAATAGTGTAATTATTTTGTTTGTATTCCTGCGGGAACTAATGACTTGATAGTCATATTTTATACAAATTTTATTGTATAGAATATTTTGAATACACACATTGTAGGTAATAATCATAAGATGTAGACCTCTCAGTAATGGGAAAGTAACTTGGTGCCTAAAGGCATGATCTCAGGGCAAATAAATTCTTAAAGAATTTATTGCAGCCAATGCCTAGGTCTCCATTACCTTGTGTTTTCCAAATATTCAGATTTATATACCTTAGTTTTAATTTTTCATATTAATACATGATGTAGAATATAAATCAAGTGCTATATTTGTAAACATACAAGTAAAATAAATAGCACATGAAAAGATTGTTCTAAATAATATTTGCATAACCAATGTGAGATCTGCAGATCACATAATGTATAATTATTGCGGTAATCATAGCATCCATATTACATTGGTGCTATCATGCAAACCTAATGGTTAGATAGCTATTTACAACAATTATGCAAATCCTGAATAGTCTAAGGACTAAAACAAAACAATCTAAGGCCTTAAACATAAACATGCTGCATTGTATAGTTAAAACATGTAAATATGTCAAAATCTGGGGGCCTCAATGCAAGATTGGATGAGAAAAGGAGGAGTCGGCTCGGTTGGCTCGCAGCGGCTCGGCTTGACCCGCCTGCAGGCGGCTCGGTTCGGCCCATGGCCTGCGGGCGTGGCCTGCCAGGCGGCCTGCGACGGTCCGCCTACTGGCGGCTTGTGGCGGCCCGTGTAGCAGCCGGTGTGGCCTGCTACCGGCCCGAGCGGGCCCATACGAGCCAGACCCATATAAAAGGGGTTGATGAGGGCGGTTAGGGTTTGAAACCCTAACTCCCTCCCCCTGTCAGCCGCCGCCGCGCCTTGTGCTGTTGCCGCCGCCGTTGTTAATCCGCGGTCGCCCGCTTCCTCTCCCTATAGTGCCGCACCCGCCCCCATGCGCTGGCCCATGGTCGGCCACCGGCCACCGCCGGCCTCTTGTTCTCGGAGGAGAAGCCCAGCGCTGTTGGGCCCCCACGTTTCGCGTCAGTACGTGGCCGCCACGTGGCGGAGGACGCAGGCGAGCGAAGAGGGCGGCAGAGAGGCAGGTGTTGCCGGTGCCTCCGAGGCCGCTGCAGCGGGTGACGATGGTCCAGGTCGCTCGCCGTGGTTCATGGATGGAGCAACGGCCCCTCGTTGAGGACGAGGGCTCTGGTGGCGAGGTGTGCAGCGCTGTAGCGGCGGCGTGACCACCGTGGAAGAGGTGGCCACAACGACCGCATCGGCAAGAAGCCATCCAGTGATGGCGTCCATGCGGGTGCCGTCGCGGGAACCGCCGAGGGCGGGGGAGGAGTGGATACCGGTGGGGAAGGAACGACCGCTAAGGGTGCCCCGGGAGGGGCGGGTGCCACTGCCGCTGATGGTGGCTATGTGGGCGCCGCCGCCGAGGGCGGCTGTACAAGCGCGGATGCGCTGTCGTCATTGAAGAACGGCAGTGTGTCCCGACATGCAACCATTTTTCCTTCACCGGTTGTAAAGAAACAAGATGAACAGAGTCCATTCTTACATGTTGAAGTTTAGGCCTCGTGGCCCCTTTCTTTTGCTCGTTGTTGTAGAGCATGCGTGTATGATAACGTGTTGTAGAGTAAAAATAGAAGAGAGAATGAAAGTGACAAGAGTTGTAGAAGTTCTCAAGTGATTATCATTGATGGGATGGATTACATATATATACAAGCCCAAAGACTATGGTGTCCCTTGGGGTTGGCCTCTTGGAGACACCACTTCGGAAGATAGAATCCCTTTATTATAATTATCTATAATTATATATTTATATATAAGGATATTCCTAATTAAATTTCGTAACATAAACTATTTGTCACCGAGCAGCTATTGTACAGTCGTCAACCAAACGCCTAGTAAATCCGCATGATTTGGGACGCACAAGGTGCAAATCACATAAACCTAGTGGATACCCATTCGACCGCGTAAGCACGCCAATCAATTGCAAATTTTTTTCTCGGAAACTAACGACAAGAGACCACAAAGATCAATTACGGGTTCCCAAAATTACGCCTCTAAACCTTAAAATGCGAAGCGCCTAGCTCGTCGCACAACAGACGCGAAATCGCGGCTAGGAAGCGAAAAATAAGAAGGAATTCAAACGAGAATTATCGCGGATAAGGGCCAGCAGGATGCAGATTCAAGCACGGACTAGGCGTCAACAACTGGTGTGATCAGGGAGGGGCGCGCATGGGTAGTCCTCGAACCTGTCACTGATCTGGAGCAGTTCAACCATGGCGGCCATGCGCATCTGATCCTCCTCCGCGAGGCCGTCCACGCCGCCCGGCACGTTCTTGTCCATGGCCGGCGCCTCCTCCGCCGCCGTCGCTGCCCGAGGAAGAAGGAAGCAAAGGGTTTTGGAGTCTTGCTTGGTGGAAGAGGAGAGTGTGTGTGCTGAAGGGGCGAGAAGAAGAGGAGATGGTGTGATGGGCTCTCAGATTGGGCCGGGCCTTTATGGGCCTCGCTGTGAAGCCTAGTAGTAGATAAGTAGCCCAAGTTTCTATAGGATTTCTAGGCCTAGCCTGGATGATATTTAGTAGAAATTAGTCAGAAATTTTGCTAAAAAAGAAAGTAGTCAGAAATCGCACCCTTTACAACAAAATTTATATGGTACGAGCACAGTGCCTGTATGTCGTTACGGGTAATATAAATTTTATCCGGATCTACATGAGACCACCAACTATGTGTTCTTTCACTTTATGTAGAGGCCGTACCGTGACCGCGTGAGGCATTGATTGTCCGGGTTCCGATTGGGATTCCGATTGATCTGTTCGGATTCCAATTATGATTCCGATTGATTTGCCTGGTTTCGATTAGGATTCCGATTGACAAATCAAGAAATTATTGCTTGCTTTAGAAATATAGAGATGAGATAGAGATTTGTTCACAATAAATCATAAGATTTTGATGTGAGATTGGTAATTTCAGCAAAGTGAGCTAGTACTTCTTTTCATCAAATTAAGGAGTTTTTTGTTAAAAAATGTGAAGATGCACAAGGAAACCAACTTATATTCCATTGGGCAGGCGAAAGGGCCTGTAGCCTAGTGGTTACAAGAGTCTCAGTAGCACTTGAGGTCCTGGATTCGACTCCTCGTGAGAGCGAATTTTCTAGGATTTAACGGCATTGTGCTTTCAGTGGTAGGCGACGTTCCCGTCGACAACGAGACGCCTGTGGTGACTTTGTCAATCTCGAGGATTTGCCAGCTTAGTCTCTCGGAGGTGCTCATAGGGGTAAGGTTGCGCACGTGTATTCATAGGGGTGAGTGTGCGTGCGTGTTTGTGAGCGTCTGCGTTTGCACTATGTTTCTCGAAAAAAATATTCCACTGGGCAGCACACCACTGCAGCACAAGAACACCGATTGGATGAATAGAAGCTTGGCAGCCACATGTTCACACCATCACAAGTTTTTTCACACTTGTTCATACATGATACATCACACTGGGTGTCTTGAACTCTGGATGGCTCCTTATTTACTCACACAGTCACACACACACATGCAGGCTAACGAGTATGGACACAGTCGCACAGATCACATTGTCCATCAGCAGTTGCAGGGGCTGCACTTGCAGCCGGAGCCGCAGCTGCAGCCATGGCCAGCCTCGCCGGACTCCGCGGCCTTCTCGAAACCCTCCTCGAGGCGCCTGCGTGTCAAAGAGGCGTATCAAACTTGAGACATGGAGCAGTTTAGGCTTGGATCGGAGCTTGACATGGACACAAGGGCGGACCCAGGGCCCGGCGATCCTGGGCACCGGCCCAGGCTCCAGCGCAATGATCGGGCTGGTGAAATCTACTGTTCATAGTTGCAGTCAGTTCTATTGGATACGAATAGAGGGAGTTGTCTTGTTTTCGCCCAGACTCCGTTCAATCCTTGGGTCCGCCACTGCATGGACACATGGTGGGAATATATGCATACCCCTTCTCCTCTGGTGCGATGCCGAGGACCATGGTCGCCGTCGCCGGGGCGGCGGCGCCACTCTTCTCGGCCAAGTCAGGGTACATATTCCTGCGTCCGGAAAAAGCAGAAGCAGCATACGGGTTTCAGAAACATTTTGCTCAAATCATCCCTCCTTCGAAATTATTAACCTCTACAAACAATTTTATGAGCCTTTCTGCCTGAACATAAATCATCAGCAGGTACAGCTTATTCATCATCAGTGGTTGCGCAACGTACCCGCATCCACCGCTGCAGCCGCAGCTCGAACCGCAGTTGCAGCTTACACCGCAAGACATCTTCTGAAACTTGCAGGTCTTCTGGAACCTCAAGAACACCTATGCACAGAGAGAGAGGAGAAGCTTTGAGTTGATGAGCACAGAGCAGTTGCCAAGCAGAGCACAGATGTCCCTCCTATTTATAGAAAGAACCTGAGGGGCAATCCAGCAACTGTATGACGTGTGAAGCATTTACATGTCATGATGTTCCAGGTCAGCTGAAACCGTCATGAACAATTCCCGGACTCCAACCATGTCAGTTTTTTATGTGCCTTTTATTTTCCAGCAACGATGCTGATGTGTAAAACCGGAACGGCATGAAAACCCGCTTCCTTTGCCTCGTCAGTTTGACTTCTCGAACAGATGTTTTTAAAGCAGTTACTTGCAGGTTGGCGCTATCCTATCATTTGAATCCTCTGCTAATGAAACCGGATTATACCCTCTGCTTAAGTTAACTGAATCTGAACTATGTACAGCTTGCATAAATTTTGGTCAAATCCTTAGCTGTTCGAAATCTCGCTTTCATGCTGTTATGCAACTCTTCGCTTAAAGTGATGCATTATTGCACATCTTCAAATCAAATACGTTTCTTGCAAGAGTTGGATTTGGATATTTTTTGGGCAACACGCATTGAATTTGATCAAACCCTTATCTGTTCGAACCTTGCTTTTCAGACCTTGATGCCAACTCATTGCTTGAGTAGATGCATTATTGCACGTCTTCAAATTGAATACGTTGCTTGTGAGGGTCGGGTTCAAATTTGTACTACAACTTGTGTTAAATTTGATTAAATCCTTATCTGTTCGAATCTTGCCATCATGCCTTGACGCCAATTCTTTGCTTAAATTGATGCACCATTGACAGCTTCAAATCAAATACGTCTCTTGTATGAATTAAATTTGATAAAATCCTTATCTGTTAGAATCCTGCTTTTCAGACCTTAATGCCAAGTTGCGAACTCATTGCTTAAATAAAATGTATCATTGCAAGTCTTCAAGTTTGATACGTTGCTTGTAACAGCTGAATTCAAATATGTAGCACAACTTGCATCGAATTTGACCATATCCTTATATGTTCAAATATTGCTCTCAGACACTGATGCCAACTCATTGCTTAAACTGATGCATCATCGCATATCTTCAAATTTGCATACGTTGCTTGTTAGACTTGTATTAAAATTTCGTGCATAAAAACACCAAATTTGATAAGTTTATGTAAAAGTCAAAATTGCACTAGTTCCATTTCCATACCTAACTTGGACGTCAGTGCTAATGCAAAACTACATTGAAGAAGTTCTGGTTTGAACAGAATATGGGTTTATTCTGCGAAGAGAAGCACATCATTCCAGATTCATGTACAAACTGAATGCAAAATCGTACACTAGTTTGATCAAAGCACCGACGGGTTTTCACCAGCCACAAATTTCACTCAACTTTAACTCCAGGATGAAACCAATCGAATCAGACCGTATCCTAAATCCTAGCAATTCTTTACCCCGAACCATCACCAATACCAAATTCTTTCCATAGGTAGCTGTAGCACCTGACTCCGGAGGTGAGAAAATTGCAATTATAGGATTCCAAACAACGTGCTTCGCATATTTGCCATTTGTAACATTGTTATCATAAAAATAGAAATCCAAACATCAACATTTTGATTATACTGCCATTTGGTGTATTTTCCCTCTTTTCTTTTTCTTTTTCATGTATTTGGGTTGTTTTTTTGAAATAAAATGTATTTGGGTTGTGAAAAGACCTTTTTGTCCCTCATTTTTTTTCACCCCACGTCTACTCGTCTGTTCTTGAGAGGGAGGCAGGGGTACACAGGTCGCTCGGGCAGGCAGGTGCCCTGGCCGCCGCCTAGGCAGGTTTGCCGCCGCCGCCTGTCAAAAAGCAATCGGCTTCACGAACGATTAGCACTGCTGAAAACCAACAAGAACAAGCAACAAAGGCACATGCTGATCTTCAGTAACAAGCATAGGAACACAGATGTATATGTCCTAACGGCTAACGCCATTACTCATGAGAAGTTTGTAGCAAGATCATCATCGGTAACAAGCACAGGAACACAGACGGTTTGAGGTGGGGAAAAGCAGCGATGGCAGATAGCAGATGCTCTTACCGGCGGCCTCGGACAGGGCCGGTGCTGCCTCGGCCAGGGGCCACCGCCGGCGGCGGCCAGGGCGTCGGGCGGGGGCTCCTCCGCCAGGAGCTGGCAGGCGGCGGTGTCCAGACTCCAGAGGCTGGCTGCCAGCGGTGGCCAGGGGCTGGCGGCGAGCGGCCGCGAGGGCGTCGGGCGGGGGCTCCTCCATGGCGAGAGGGACGCCGAGACTATGCCGGCCCTAGTTTTCGCGACCGGGAGTCTCACGATCGGTCCCTCTCACGAACAGACGAGTAGGTGTGGCCGTGTGGGGTGCAAAAAAGAAAGAAAGAGAGGCAAAAGGGTCTTCTCGCAGCCCAAATATATGAAAAGAAAAAAGAAAAGAGGGGAAATACGTCAAATGGCAATATAATCAAGGTGTTAATGTTTAGAGTTCTATTTTTACGATGACAATATTACTCAACTGGAGTCCGGAGGGGGTGAACGGATCCCACCATTTTTATTAAGATGAAGCCAACCGGCTAACCCCAGTTGAGAAAACCCCCGAACCTGGCCTATGCCCGATCCGAAAGGGCCAAGCCTCGCGGCGAGCACAGCGAGGGACTTTTTTAACCCAACAGCGCCCAACCGTTTCGCACGATGACAATATTACAAATGGCAAATATGCGAAGCACGTTGTTTGAAATCCTATAATTGCAATTTTCTTTTCGGAGACCGTTACATTGGGAGCCGCGCCACTGTGTGTTGGCGCCGGAACCATGGCCTATAGCCCTATATACGCTAAGGACCCGCACCGCTCACCGATCGGCCGGCGTCTTACCACCGTCGATGGACGACAGGTGGAACAGAAGCCGTTGTTTCTTGGCTTAAGAATTCATTTTCTCTTTTGTCCCCTGAGGTTCATTTCGTAGTCACTCTCAAGTATGAACACCACTTTTTTTTTGGGACCATCAGTATCCAGATTTATCAGACTACACAAGCACACCCAAAATTCAGGGTTGGCAGCTTAGGATTCCTTGCTGCAGTTTGTCTGTGTTTTTTTTGTGTGCGCGCGCGTTGGGGGGGGGGGGGGGGGGGGGGGGGTCGTCCAAACTCATCCTAGCAAATGAAGCAAGAACAAGGGAACATGCACAAAAACTGGATTTATATTAACTTCACTGAAATAGTACAACACATGCAGACACAAAGGGCGGTACTAGTAGCTTGGAAACCTCCCAGATTTCCAATTCCCAATCACAAGCAAAGACCAGTCCACTGGTTTCACAAGCCACAGTAGTGTGCACGGTAACGGGAGACCATCAAGCAGCCAAGCCATTGCGTCCAATGGCTTCTTATTTACTTGCAGTGGACATCGTTGTAGGAAGGCATGCGTGTGCATGCCCTCATCTTCAGCAGTTGCAGGGGTTGCACGTGCAGCTGGAGCCGCAGCTGCAGCCATGGCCAGCCTCGCCGGACTCGGTGGCCTTCTCGGAGCCCTCCTCGAAGCGCCTGCATGCAACAGAATTAGCATACCAGATTCAGGCACGGAACTTGGCGTACGTTTCAGGTTCAAGGTAAATCTCCGACAACTTTGGTGGAAATTCATACCCTTTCTCAGGTGCAACGCCGAGGACCATGGCAGCTAGGGCGGTGGCGGTGCTCTTCTCAGCCAGGTCAGGGTACATCTTTCTGTGTCCGGCAAAGGCAGCAGGCAAATTTCAGAAACTAGAAAGCATCATCTTTGCTCATGATACTCCTCTACGAAAACTAGTTTCTGAAAATAATACGTTTATCTAAAGAATTATATGTAGTTCATATATTCATGAAGCAATGGAAGAGAATCAGTTCAGTAAAACATGTTGAAATCACTACACATGTTAAACTCGTCAGTAGCTGCTATATCTCTGAACCACTTATCTGAGTTTACGTTCACATACTTATGAAACTAGCATCCAATGAAATATACCCGCAGCCGCAGCTCGAACCGCAGTTGCAGTTTCCACCGCAAGACATCTTCAGGATCCCGGCCTCTTGTAACCTCAAGAACTTCTATGCAGAGAGAGAGAGAGAGAGGAAGCTTGAGATGTTGAGCACAAAGCAACTGCTGACTGCTGAGGAGAGGGCGTATGTGCCCCCCAATTTACAGTGCTTGAGAGGCAATCAAACAACTGCATGGCGTGTGAAGCATTTACATGCCGTCACGCTACTGGTTGGCCACTTCCCACTTGGTAGAAATAGTTCAGGAAAATCCCAGTACTCCAACGACGCCAGCTTTTGTATGTGTTTTTCCTCGAGCAAAATAATGGTTATGTTGCAGCTGAAAAAGCTGGCATCAATTAAAAATCCAATTGTTTGCCTAGTCAATTTGACTTTGCTAACAACAACCTAACATTTCTTTGTATCAGATGCTTATATACTTATAAAAGCAGTAATATTTTTTGATTTAAACCTGAATAAATTCTTTGATAAATGGTAGGCAGAAGATAAGTCCTCTGCTGGCCGGTTCGAACCTTGCTTTTGTTCTGGTGATGTTTCTTGAATGAACCTAATATGACTTCTTGCACTGTTTGCATAAAATTTGGTGAAATCCTTAGCTGTTTAAACTCTCGCTTTCAGACTATGATGTGATAGCTTGCTTAAATACATGCATCATTGCACATATTCAAATTGAATATGTTTCTTGTAAGAGTTGAATTCAGTTTTTTTGGTACAACATGCATTGAATTTGATCAAATCCATATCTGTTCAAACTTTGCTTTTAGTCTGTGTGATGCCAGTTCATTGTGTCAATTGGTGCATTATTGCACATCTTTGTGTTGATTAAATTCCATGTAAGAATCGAATTCAAATTTATTGCACAGCATGCCCTAAATTTGATTAAAAAATCCTTATCTGTTCAAATCTTTCTTCAGATCTTGATGCCAACACATTTCTTAAACTGGCGTCATTGCACAGCTTCAAATCGCATACATTGCTCCATTGCTTGTACTAACTGTATTCAAATTTCTTGCACGAAAACCACTGAATTTGATTGAGTTCCGATAAAAGTCAACCTTGCACCAATTTCTTGCACGAAAACCACTGAATTTGACAGCTTCAAAGGAATAGCAACAGTGGAGCTCAAGGATGGTTCAACTTGTCTTTTCTGGACAGATCTCTGGAAGGAACAAATCTCAAGTTTTTCCTTTCCAGAACTGTTCTCCTTCTCAAAAAAATAAGACCCTCACTCTACAAAAGGCTCTATCTCTAGTCCTTTTTCATCGGCATTTCCATTTGCCACTGTCTGAAGTAGCATATGCCCAACTTCTGAATGTTGAGCAGATCATGCAGCCAGTGGCACTCTCACAAGAACCTGATTGCTGGCTTTATATTTGGGGAAGCTCACAATATTCTTCGACAAAAGCCTACCGTCAGCTCACAGGACATGCGCAAGCTCACCTAGCCTTTCAGATGGATCTGGAAATCGAGCTCTCAAAATAAACATAAAGTTTTCTGCTGGTTACTTCTAAAAGACAGATTGAGTACTAGAAACATTCTTAGAAGGAAAGCAATGAACTTGGCCTCTTTCAACTGTGTTCTCTGTTCCTCCTCTAGAGAAGAGACTTTGGAACATCTCTTTTTCAAATGTCCTTTTGTGCAGCACTGCTGGACCATCTTAAATGTGCAGTTACCTCCGCAAGCCAATGCTTTCGAAGTCATGGATTTCCTCAAAAGTACTCTGCAGTCTACACACCCCAATTTTTATGAGCCTAGTCATCCTTCTTTGCTGGGGAATCTGGATGGTCAGAAATGATTTTATTTTTCAAGGGATCAATCCTACAGTCCAAGCTTGCAGATTCATCTTCAAGAAGGAACTCGAGCTGCTACAGCACCGAGTAAAATCAAAGCACAGACAACATCTAGAAGAATGGTGGAGAAACTTTGTTTAAGTTTTATTCTTTTTCTGATTTTCTTTTTGACTTTTTTTTGTCTCCTGAGAGCACTTTGTACAAACTCCTTGTTTTTTTAATATACTATAACCAGTAGGGGCTGAAAGCCCCTCCTGTTTCCTTAAAAAAAAAACTTGCACCAATTCCATACCTACCGTGGACGTCAGTGCTGTACAAAATTGGATCTATAGGTCTGGTTTGGATAGAATATGGGTTTTTCATGCAAACAACTTTAATTTGTTAAGTCTAGTTTCTTGCACTTGAATTCAATTTTCTCAATCTATTGACCAAACCAATGCTGCTTTAATACCCTCAACTCTATGTCAGCCACATACTCAGACATGCACAACTTGTATAGTGTTTTTCTTTGCTTACCTATTAGTAATTACTTTCCCAGAAAAGTATCAAGAACAAGGGAACATGCACGACCTGACCAGATTATATTAATTTCACACCACAGTTTTTCACTGAAACAACACAATACATGCAGACACAAACAAAGTAGCTTGGAAACCTGAAATTTTCCTTTCCCAGTCACAAGGCCACATGATTCTGGCAAGGAAACACAAAGACCAGTCCTCTGGTTTCACAAGACACAGCAGTACAGTAACAGGATACAAGCAAGCACCCAAAGTCTGACATGATCTTGAGCCATTGCACCAAATGGCTTCTTATTTACTAGTAGCAGACCATGTATATTCAGGCAAGTGTGCGTACATGCCGGCCTCTTCAGCAGCTGCATGGGCTGCACGTGCAACCGGAGCCGCAACAGCAGCCATGGCGGGCCTCGCCTGACTCCGTGGCCTTCTCTGGCACTTCTCCAGCCCTGCTAAAAAAAATCATGCAAGTTTTTGTTGCCTCATTTGTGGTTCGGAAAGCATTGTTTTTTTTTACTTTTTTGTCAATTTTTCATGGTAGAAACCAGTACCCCTTTTCAGCTGAAACACCAAGGACCATGGTTCCTGGGGTGTTGGTGGTGTTCTCCTCTTTTAAGCCAAGGTACATCACACTGTGCACAGAATTAGCAGCACAGTCAACATGTTTCTTGTTATACTTTAGCTAGATGAACTGAAACATTCAACAAGATTCTTTTGTTTTAGATGTAAGCATTTGAAGAACCAAAGATCAGTAGTATATTTTACCCGCAGCCGCAGGAACCGCAGCAGCAGCAGCTTCCACCACAGCAAGACATCTTCAAGCTAGTAGCTCAAAGTTCGTGTTGCCTCAAGTGCTTCTGAGGTGCATCTGCTCAGCAACTTGGCACCCTCTTTATAGCAGTGGAGAAGAAACTGTACATCGACGGCCTCGATCATTCAAACAGATAGCCATATTCGTGATCTAGTCCAAAAACAAGCGAACATAGATTAAACATGGTTGCTTTCAAACTGAACGTTGTTTCCACGGCGTCTTGTAAGCCGTGGATAAATTTTTTTAACAGATGGTGTTTGCAATTGGTCCAGGTTCATACAGATTTTGTCCAAACTTGGATGTACTCTTCCACACGTCACACTTGGGAAACATCAAAAGCAAGAGCTCCATTTGAAACCTTGTGACGAGAGGGCCTCGTTTTCATCAGTCCAAAAGATATGGTTCTTTCGGTTCTTCGTACAAAAACAAATAAATTCATAAATTTTGGATAGATTATGCCAATGCTAGGCGTGCTGTTTCAGAAAGTACGAGGAAAAATATAGCAAAAGAGATAACCGAATTCCATGTTCATGACAAAAATCCTCGTTTCCATCCAACAAGTAATATCAGGCAAAGAGGTTTGAGTTCCTTGCTCTCTCCGGAGCACTAAGAAAGGTGTTTATTTCCAAAAAGAAAAAAAAAATTAAGATTCGCTTGAATTCAAATACATGCAGACTTCGGCAGTGTGTGCGCAACTATGGATGGGAACTTACTTTCAGTTGTGCCTTCCTTCCACGGTTTGTACAGTTATGGACGGAAGATTAAAAAAAAATGGGTTTTAAAAACTGCTCAAATTTGGGGGCCTGTATGCGGATGATTTGAATTGTTAAAAAATGGGCACTCATTCGTGAAAAATAAAGGAAGATGGAAACGGACATGGAACAAAATTAGATTGAGTCATCTGCGCAGCACATGTTGCTGAAAATCTATTGAAGGAAGAAGAAACATGTAAGAAAAAGACCAAAAAAGTAAACGCCCACCGTGGGGCTCGAACCCACGACCACAAGGTTAAGAGCCTTGCGCTCTACCGACTGAGCTAGACGGGCTTTGTGACGAAAATTACCTGAAATTCTGTACCAAGGTGTAGTAAAACAGTACAAACGCTAAACCACTTTTGATCAACTATACTATTCCATGACATGCTGAAACTAAACTAGACGGATGCATAGTGGAGATAAAATTTTTCAGATTTTCAGATATTTCATCTGAACTTCACAGAACCTCTACAGCCATGGCATGCCAAATTGCAGAAACATTTCCTAATAGGAAGCACCTTTGTGCACAAAAGCATCCGTTTGAAGCCACAATGATCTAGTGCCAATAATGAGATCCTGTAACGTCCTGCACTATCCTCTTCTGCTTTTCAGACATTAACCCTGAACTTCACAGAACCTCTGCAGCTAACAGCATGCCAGACCCAGACTACACAAAAGCACCTTTAGATTCATGTACAATA
This sequence comes from Panicum miliaceum, assembly GCA_032594955.1. Taxonomy (NCBI): domain Eukaryota; kingdom Viridiplantae; phylum Streptophyta; class Magnoliopsida; order Poales; family Poaceae; genus Panicum; species Panicum miliaceum. Next base: position 53,583,477 of record CM064058.1, on the reverse strand, counting down.
TTTGAGCACATGCATATTATTCACGCATATAGAAGAGCAAAGTAGTGTTTTTCGGCTTTGAAAACTATGCCTTTCACAAATTCATGAGTTGGATATGTACTATGGACTAATAAGAATTAAGAACTCATGATAGTTTACTTACAATTCACAGGTATATGATGCTACCTATTTCCGGTCTATCCTTTAAGTTCTGTTTCTAGCAATACCTAATGCCTTGCTAACATTTACTAAATTGACAATTGCCAGAATTCTGGTAAAAATGATCTACACGGTTACTGTTGCACAATGCTAGACCAGTGATCCATCTATTAAAAGGACCTTTCTTCTGGTAGCATGTTACTGCTCAGCCTTTAAACAAATCACTTCAAAGCTCAAGACGCTGATAGTCATTCATCAATCGATTCTAACACTATCTGAATGACAACGTCATCCAGCAGGTCCTCCACCATCAGATCCTCCATGTCCAATCCGGTGCACTCAGCATCATATACCAGGTTCATCCAGTTGTCCTTCCTCATAAGGTCATGTGCCACAATGTCCTCTACCGTCTGGCCTTCCCTCCAATGCAGGCTCAAGTAACAGCTCACCTTTGCCCACACCTCCTCAAGGACATGAGACCCCAAGGGAATCGGTCTGGTTCGCAAGTCGAAGCGTGAATGCCATGGGCCGATCACCAGGGAAGAGTCGTAGATGTCCAGTAGGACCTCGTTAATGAGATCAAACAGGAGCATGCGCCTGACAATACTTTGTGGCTCATCGCTTGCTATGCTGAGCTCCTGACATGAGCATTCTGCTTCCTCAAAGACCACAGGGCTCACTGGCTGATTGGATGCGTACCAGTCAACATCACCGCAGCTGAACCCTGATTTCTTGAGGATGTCCTTGACATACTGGAAATCAGCCTCGTTCTTGTCACTGACATAAATGTGCAAGGGTTCTGCAGCACCTTGTTCGGCAAATTCATGTATGAACCGGAAATCCGGATCCAAAGCATCATTAGTTATGGGTTGCCCTGGCTTAACTAACCATTCTTCATCCTCAAGATCAGCAGCCTTGGCTCCTGACAGTTGTGATGCCTTAACCAGCCACTCTTGATCCTCATGATCGATACCATTGAGGACACCGGAATGCTTTAGTGGTGTGACCACCCACTCATCATCCTTGAAGTTGGCAGCATATGCTCCTGGGGGCTCTGGTGGCTTGACTAACCAGTCCTCATCCTCAAGCTGTAAATTTTCAAATGGTGGCTCTGAGCCTAAAAATTTGTTCAGAAAAGATTAGTGTTACAAGGGTAGAATATATATATTTGTTATAGGAAAAACACCAAGCAATGAGGTTTAGAGTTTCAGCATGGTAAAAAGGCTGCACCGCGGATAGAAAAAGAAGAGAAGCTGCCTAAAGTATTCGTATAACAAAACAACAAATTCTTTATAATTGTGATGCAGCTAAGTTCTAACTTCTAGCTCTAGCTACCCTCATTCACTCATTCTCATAACTTGCCTGGAGGAATGGGATGGCCTAAAGTAGTAATGACATAGACAAGAAATAATACATGGTCAAAGAGTCATTTGCATCAATTTCTAATCTATATGTAACTTTAGTTATTTTGTAATGAAGGGAATATGACATTAATCTTCAAGAGTGCAACTCATCTGCTTCTAATCATCAAACATAGCAAGCAATTGAACAATATTTCATTAGTACTTAGCAAATCAGACATAACAAATTCACCTACTGCTAAATGAATACCAGGAGGCATTGAACTCAGAAGTAATAAGAAATATTTCTTTTTGGTTACTTGAGAGTAAATCAGTAAAATTATCTGTTGTTCCAAAATAGTGAAATATATTCAACATGAGTATAATGAACACTACGGAGGCTTTGCATATGTACAGTTACTTTAAAAAAAAATAGAATGCAGTTACGAAAGGAGAAAAACACAATTAACAGTGAGGGTAACACCATTATTAGTTCTATGCTCCTAGATCGGTCTAATAGTAGATAACTTGTGTATAAAATTGAGGGAAGAAAACATCAACATATTATTCATACTAATATTCCATTGTGCAATAAAAGTGGATTTAAAAATTTAAATATAATTCACCTGCTACAGAATGCTCTGTAAATCTGCAAGTGCGATCTTGGAAGAAAGACCGATCGAAAGAAGGCAAACTATTGATGCGGCGGTGGGTGAAAGACCGACCAAGAGAAGATAAACTTGGACTCCGAAGGATGCTGCGGAAATTCTCTTCCAAGACGCCTACAAAATCAGCTTCTGCAAAAGATTACAACAATATTGTAAGTCCAACAAAAACTTACTAGGGGGAGAAAGAGACACCCACCCTAGCATCAATATGTAGGGGGGTAAGAATCACTTTCCCTAACAACAATATTGTAAACTTCCTCTTCTTTTGCCTTACCTTCATAGTTTACTTCACTGTGAATATTTCCTGATCTTTCTGTGACATCATCAGGATAGAAATTTCCTTCTTCATAGATGCTGAACGCATCAGTTCTATGTGAAGATAAGCAATCAGATTCCACAGTGCAAGTTTTGGGCTCAATCCGAGAATCTGAAACCTCAGTTAGGCCCCCTTGGTGAGGTGAACATAATCGCATTTCTGGAAGAGATGTTATTCTTTTGAAGCCCAATGGTGGCTTCTTGTCTTTTAAGCTTGCATTGCCTCCCATTGTTATGCTTGATCTTTCTGGAGAAACTTTTGACTCCCTTGAAATCGACTCATAAAGTGACGAATACTTCTCTACGTATTCTGCAATAGAATATGATCGTCGTATTTGTTTCTCCTCGTGGACAAACTTCTCTGTGGAGGGGCTCCTGGTTAATTCGGACATTTTTTGGCCATATGGCAGTCTGTGGAAAACTCCATCCTTTGTTATCCGAGCGAGCTCTTTGCGGTTCTCCTTTACGACATCTTTGATCTTCCTGCTGATAGCTTTAAAACGATTTGAAGTTGTTCCAGCTTTCTTCAGGCTTCTTGATTCTGAAAGAGAAACTGCTGAGCCATCAACTCCGGAAGGCATTCTTGTACTGATGACTTTTGCAGCTTCTACATCAGTGTTAGGCCTTGAGGGTGACTTTTGGAGTTCTGACTTCCTGCTTTTCTCACTATCACTTCGATCAAATATAGGGTTATGTTTCCCTGATGATCCTCCCGGTCTTGGAAATGATTCCAATTTGTTCAGCGGTACAGTACCACTTGACGAAGCTTCTCCTTGCTGTTCAGCTGTTGCTAGCAGTGAAGGATCATGGAGAATCTTCAGAAACAGTTCCCGGTGTGCATTGAACAGTTCGAGAAAATCCAAGACCTCCTTTGAGTGATGCGTTGCAGCATCACGGTTTTTAGGCATAGAGGGGAGTTCACTCTCAGCAGTAAGATTCCCAGGTGCAGTCTCACAAGGTGCCTCCAGATCAATGCTATCTTTGCCACCGATGCTGCCACATGACCTGCAGGTCTCTTGGGTACTGGGATTTTGTGCGATCTCATGTGACAATGGTGGCGATTCACTGTGACAGGAACCCATCTCATTGGAGCTCGAGTTGTTCATTGCGTGACAATGTGCAGCTAAGTCATCAGAAACCTCATAATCAAAGCACTTTGAGTGATGGATTGATCTGGAGCGCAGCAGACACGATGAGGATGGAGTGCTAGCTTGTGAGCTGCTCTTCTTTTGATTTTTCTCAGGTGTTTTCTTTTTGAACATGAGTGTCCTCCATATGAACATGTGGGCCTTTCCAGATGGAGAACTACTGCTTGTTTCCTTCTGAAAATAAACACCAGAAATAGATTTTGAAAAAGGTGTCAGAGGTGCATTGCTTTAACACTACTTGAAACATATATGCAAAAGAAAAAAACAATCCAGACTTGTGTGGCTCACAGAGATTGAGAGCATGAAGATTTCAAATAATCATTACAGTTTCTTGGTTGTGCTATTATATCAACAATATGATAGGATTCATCAGTTCACTACCAGTATATATCTATGAGGCCTCTGCTTTTACAATAAAAAAATGCAGTATCTGCCACCTACCGGGATAGTCTCATCTTTTTCACTGCGATTTTTGGGCTTTGGGACCTTCACTCCTATAACAGATATGCAAATATGTTTAACACATACAACTTTACAAAGAAAAATAAAAAGGCAAGTCTATTTCAATCAAGCCTTGTTGGAATCAGGATTAACATATCAACAGCAAAGCTTCAACAAACTTCAAACTTGCAGCTAGAAATATGTAAAACCTTACTGAGTGTATTGTTACTTCCTTCACTGTGCTTTCGATAGGCAATCATCTTCGGCTTTTGCAACCGTTGGTTGAGGGCAAGAAAGTTGAACAGGCCTTCCAGGCAGCCTGGGCTCTTTGTGTCGAACCGCTTGCTCTCGGCCATTGTTCCAGCAAAAGCTATCATCAGTATAGAAGAGGGTAAGAGTCTCAGGATATTGATATATACCAAGACCTAGACACGTATCGAAGGTTCAGTACTGCAGATGTCAATAATACTCAATTTTCTCAAAGTTGAGATGCATCAATTAAATGCTAATTTTTCTCTAACAAAGCAAGGGAATTTATGTTTTGAATTCTATTGAACCCAATACCAATGTTGAACTCAAGTTCCATGTAGGTAAATGTGTGTGATTTTATTCCGGGCAAAAGCTGCAAACTTTTGGGGTTTATATTTGATACCCAACGTTTCATTTTTAGGCAGATGATAAATCTGTGACCAAAGAAACCATTGCATTAGAAGGAAATGCAAATACATTTTTCCTTGGTTCTTTGGGGGGTGGGCCACGGGAATGTGAATCCTTTGCCTGATCGAAAATTTAGAACAAGAGGAAAATTCAGAGAAACACGAACTAAAGACGGCCTTAACGGTTCGAAGAGGATAAATCTTGCCATGCATTTATGTCACTTATTGTACATTTTCGTTCCCTTCAATCCCTCATGTATTGCAATTTCATCCCCCTGCCACCGGAATCGATACGGCGAGTTACTATCCAAGCCCACCCTTCACCAAATCGCAATTTCGCAAGGATCGCACAGGTCAGGACCAAATGCGATCGAAATAATCCCGACTCCCTAACCACGAGGCTAGAATCCAAATCCAAGAACCGCATGGCAGACCAAGACTTGATTATTCGATTCAATAATTACACAATATAAGGACGGAAATCGAGGGATCATACCAGGGAAGAAGTGAAAGATTGATCTTTCCGCGGGACACGCATGCGGAGAAGGAGGAGATGGGGGGAATGGAGCTCCTCCCCTCCATGGGCTAATGGCTATTTCCTCTCCGCCGTTTCTCTCTCCTTCCGTAGCCAAACAAACTAAACTGAGTCTTGTTAGTGCCAGGTAGAGAGAAACCCGCTCGTCCTCTTCCTCCACACAGTCCCTCCCTTTCCAGATTACGTACTCTACTTGTTAGCGCCTTCGAAGTCCCGTTTGCAGATAACACGCTTTCCGCTTTTCAAAATATTCTCCTCATCCAGCCATGCGATTCTCCTCAAAACGAAACCATGCAAAAAATAATTCGCAACTATTCACATGATGATTTTTCTTTTTTTCCTCATACAAATTTTGGTCTATGCGCAAATCGTACGTGACAGTAGATGATTAAATTGATATGTCAATTCATATATTTTATGAAATTTTTGATACGTTGGTAGCATATCTAAAAGTGATGGAATCATTTTTTTTTACAAAACTACGAATGGATAGGATAGAAAGTCATCTGTGTGCATACAAAATTTGAGTTTGAATAAAAAATTTGTGCAATGAATAAAAAGGAAATCAACATGTTGTGATGTTAAGTGGTCACATTGGAGGATGCCCTTGTAGAGCTCTTTTATAGTGTCATAAATTAGCAGGATGTACCAAGCCTTAGTTTATTATACCTTGTGCTGTGACATAAGAGGAATTTGCAATGAAAAATGAGTGTATTTTCTCATAGTAGAACATGCATATCCACTCAAGTTCAATGTTCCCGACTCATAAGCCACAATGTATGCTCACATTTTTAGATAATTATCTAACTATGCATGTATACATTTCCAAAGGACCGTCAATTGTCGCTATTATTTTCCTAAAAATGTGGCATAGAGCAGAGATGCTAGACCACTACCAACCTTGCAGCAGAATGATGCATTCATGCAATGCAACAATTCCGTCGAACTGCGCACGTCCAATTTTTTGTGACAGTCCAACTAGTACCATAGTCCGATCTTCATCCTTTAACTAAGAAAACAGATAATGGAACCATCCAACTATCGAAACTGGACAAATTTGACCATTTGTATTTTTCTTCAAAACTAAAAATTCTGGTTAGATTTAAAAAATAAAAACTAATTTATTTTAAATTAGAAAAATATGAATCTGGTACAAAAGAATTCTAAAATTGTAACATATCTGTTGGTACTCTATTTGAATCTTATTTATTTAAAAATAATAGGCAAAACTATAAGTAAACAAATACTAGGAATATGATACAATTGGATCCAAATAAAGCATCAATAGGTGCCATACATCAATAAAAATCCCTTGATGTTTAACGTGGCATGCCATACATCATGTATACGAACGCCTGGTGAATACATATAAACCAGGACGATGCATGATGGCTACTTGGCTAGTCGACTGCGGCGTAGAAGTGCGCCGGCAGCCTTGGCTCGGGAATGGCAACGAGCGGCTCCTTCCGACTTACGTTCAGCCCGAAGAATTCCTCCATGCTCATGTCCTCGGGTGCACCCCGTCCGGCAGCCGCCACGCGAACCCGTGCACAAGGTTCGCCAGCGCCGCCACACCTCCTTCATCACGAGGTTGTGCGCCGGGCACATCCGCCGCCCGGACCCGAACGGCAGGAGCTGGAAGTGCGTCCCGTGCACGCCCACCCCCTCGGCGCTGCCCCCGGCAAAGAACCGCCCCGGCCGGAACGCGCCGGGCGCCTCGGGCCACGACGCCGGGTCGCGCCCCACGGCCCACGCGTTCACCAGCACGCGCGCGCCGGCGGGGACGTCGTAGCCGCCGACCACCGCGTCCTCGCGGGCTTGATGCGGGATCAGGAGGGGACCCACTGGGTGCAGCCGCATCGTCTCCTTCACCACGGCGTCGAGGTAAGGCAGGTCCGGCAGGTCGCTCTCGGTGACCCAGCGGCCGCGCCCCACCACGCGGTCAAGCTCGCTGGTGGCGGCCGCCATGGCGTCCGGGCGGTGGAGGAGCTCCACCATGGCCCACTCCATCGTCACCGCCGCGGTCTCCATGCCGCCGGTAATGATGTCCTGGACGATGGCCTTGACGCCAGCACGTGTGAGCCTGGTCTCCGTCGGCTCCTCCTGCCCGTCCTCGGCTAGCTGCAGCAGCACGTCCACCAGGTCCCTCGCCGCGAACTCGCTGGCACCGGCACGCCGACGATCCTCCTGGTGCTCGTCGAGGATCTGCTCGTTGAACCGGTCGAACACCACGTGCACCCGCTTCATCCGCCGGACCAAACCCTGGACGTCGAGCCGGGCGAGCCACGGCACCCACTCCCCTACGTTGCTCACCGCGCCGCTCACCGCGAACGCCTCCTCGAGCGACCGCCGGAACCCTTCGCCCTCGGCGCTGCCGTAGGAGCTCGACCACTTCTCCCCCACCGCCATGCGGAGGATGTTCCGCATCGTGAATCTCATCAGGAGCTCCTTCACCTGCACGGCGGCGCCGACGCGCTCGAACAGGCCGCGCGTCAGGGCGCGCGTCTCCTCCGCGCGCACGGGCTCGAACTTGTCGACGAGCTGCGTGGAGAAGAGCTCCGTGGCGCACAGCTTGCAGGCCATGCGCCAGTAGGGGCCGTAGGGCGTCTGCACGATGCCCTTGTAGTTGTAGGCGATGATGGCGCCCCAGGCCGCCGGCGGGCGGTCGGCGAAGGCGAGGTCGTGGGTCTTGAGGACGAGACGCGCCGTCTCCGCGGAGGAGGCCACCACGACGTCGAAGGAGCCGAGCCGGATGCATGAGCGGGCCGTAGCGCGCCGCGAGCCTGGCCAACACGCGGTGCGGCGGGAGCGTGTCTGCTAGCAAGCTGAGGCTGCCGAACACCGGCCACCCTCTGGGTCCCGGCGGGAGGTTCAAGACCTTCCGCTGGCTGCAGCGAGGCCAGACGACGGAGCCGAGCACGAGGATGCCGACGACGGTGACCATCACTGCCGTGGCCATCGACATTGTTAGCGTGAGCTCCATTGGTGGAGACGATGGGAATGGAAGTTTTAGCCTTGGAAGTTTGGAGAGCGTAGGTTTGATCGTGGTATAAAAAGAGAAAGGAAAAGTTTCCTTTTTCGTCCTTTTTATATCCTTACATTCAGGCCAAAGCATTATTTGTGGCACTAATATTCCTGCCGAAAAAACTATCTAGGTTCACCTGTACTATCAGCCTTGCAACAGAGTACAGACTGATGATGGAGTCATCATCAGTCAATCAGTGTCAAACAGTGAGTGGTGATATGACCAATTGCTACACCTTAATGAATCAGGGACGAATAATGTTCAGCGCGTTACCTCATAATTATGACAGTAGATAAATTCTTGCAGCCATCGTCCCTTTAGAATCATGTCAGAAAGAGCCTTGTGACATGAAGTGCAGGTTCTATGGTGGCACAGATAGAGAATTTGGATACAACACAACAAAACCCTTGTTTAAATGCATTGGGTAAAAATTTTGAAATGGAATCTTTTCATATTTGAAATATTAAATATAGATTAATTAAAAAATTAATTGCAGATTTCGTCCGTAAATCACGAAACGAACCTAATGAGCCTAATTAATCTGCTATTAGCACATGTTTACTGTAGCAATTTATTATCTAATCATGATCTAATTAGGCTCATTAGATTCGTCTCGCGATTTACGGACCATCTGTGTAATGCAATTTTTTTTAACTACATTTAATACATCATGCATGTGTGCAAACATTTTTTTGGGTGTAAAGTTTTTACATCTAAACAAGACGAAAGACGGTGAGAGTCAAACAGTGAGTGATGCGACTGAATCAGTGAACGTGTTCAGCTGATGAATATGGTAGAGTAATGTCTTACCATTGTTTTTTTTATACTCCAAGGAACTGAAGCCACACATGGACTGAATAAGAGACATAATGTCTTGGGACTTGGACAGTGTAGGGATTTCTCATTTTCAGATGCACCAGCTAATAGTAGTGACAGCAGACAGATCCAATCATGCAATGCACAATCAAGCATTTCTATTCAAAATAAAATAAAATCCTGTACTATTTGGGCGCAACAGATATAGAGATGGTGATACTCAGACAGACAGCGAGTGATGTGAACAATCAAGAAAATGATCAGCTAATAAACGTGTGGATATGACATACCTGGTAGTGATTTGTTGAATTGTTCTTATACTCCATGAAACCAAAACTTCATATGGACCAAATAGCTAGGGCATGTGCAGTCGTGCAGATAATCCAGGTTCGTAATACAGAAGGGTATTATTTAGATCCAAAGTTTAACGTTGGCATTCGCCTCTGTGCTCAGGTTATGTTCCCTCACAATTTTGTGAGGAAAACACAAATTGTGAGGATAGATAGGCACAACACAATTTCGTAGGGACTACTGGTAAGTGGCGGACCTACGGCCCGTGCCAGAGGTGCAGCAGCATGGCCCAGCCCAGGAAGCAAAGGAAAGCATGGACAAAACTGTGAGCAATTTGTAGCCATCATTTGGCCCACAAACGTGAATAAGGGTAGTATTGTAATAACAGGCTCAGCCCCACCAAGAATACAAGCTCTAATTTGCGCCCAACAATGTTTAACTTTTTTCTCAAAAAATAATGTTTAACTTGCCACCTGGTGAGTGGAATGAAATACTCATGGAACATAGAAACCCCCGGATTAGTCGACGCCTACATAGAGGGGTGCCGGCAGCCTGGCGGCGACCAGCGCCGGTGCCTTCAGGGACATGGACTGCCCGAAGAATTCCCCATGCTCGACTCCACCCAAAGAATTCCCCATGCTTGACTCCACCACCGGAGCCACCACGTGAAGCCCTGCACCGGGTTCCGTTCGCCGATGTCGCCGCTGCCAAACCCCCCCCCCCCCCCCCCCCCCCGGCGCCACATCACGACGCCGCCCAGGGCCACCACAGCGGTCGATCACCTCCGCGACAGCCGTGAACAGCCGCCAAAGCCCTGCCAGCGTGCCGCCGCCTCTGCACCCAGGTCCAGCCGGGACACGGCCTCCTCCCGTCTCCACCGCGCCACCGCTGCCGCGCTGGGCCACCGGCCCACGACCACCAACGTCGCTGGGCACCTCCGACGCCGACCGACGCCCCCACCGCCACGCGCATGTCCTAGCTGCACAACCACCAGATCTGGCCGGCGTTGTGCCGGATCCGTTGCCCCTCGAGCTCCGTCACCGTGGAGGCTGCCCGCGCCGGCGAGCCACCTCGAACGGAACTAACGGTCGCGCCCGCCTAAATCCACCGGAGGAAGGGGAAAGGGGCTCCGCCACCACCCACCTCACCGGCTGCACGGGCTTCCAGCGGCCCACTCGGGCAGCGGTGCGGCGGCTGGAGGCAGCGGTGGGGGGAGGGGGGCTAGGGTTCCCGAGTTGCCCGCGCGGGCGACACGGGTCAAGGGGCGTGGGAATCTGATCCCGTCAAATGTAGCAATCATTTCAGTTATTCATCATAATATATATACTTTTTTGCAAAACATTCATCAAAACATTATTTCATCTCATTTCTATATTTATATACATTATGTTCCATTGGAATAGCACGTTATATTGAGCTGGAATTCCATCCAAATACACAAACAAATTGTATGCCACAACACTTACTGTAACTAAGAACTTATATCCAAAACAAGACATGAGCCAATTTAGGAAGGAAAGAAAAAGTATGCTTCCAGCTAACCAACAAGTATATGTATTAGAAAAAAATTGTCTTAGGGTAGGAGGGTGTGAGTGTGTGCTCATGACAATCACCCCAAAGCCACATAGGTGGCAAAACGCAGAGCAAGGCTAATAATTTACCTGGTTGTTGGTTATATGTGTTTTCATGTCATCTTAAGCCATTCTAGTAGCCAGCTCATATAATAGTTGGTTGTATAAGTGCTTGCACCATTAATACTTGATTCATCTTCCTTCTCTCATTCTCTCACCAAGTTTATTAAAGTCCGTGTTGCAGCCGGCTGAGAGGAGGTTGTAAACTTGCAGCCCGCTTCTCTTCTCTCTTCCCTTTCTCTCCCCTCCAACTCAGCACAAATATGATGCGACACTCCACCATTTAGCCCGCCTAAGTCACCTTATAATACTTCCTCTTAGTAGGCTTTTAGTGATGGTGCATCCAACGCCATGTCAACAACATGTAACTGTCAAAAATATCTTATGCCTGATATTTTTGGTGATTTATCTCAATGAAGGGTATCCATCTACGAGAGATTTTGATATCTTGACATATATGGTATGACTAATAATCTAATATAAGTTGGGATATGGTTTTATGAGAGTACGAACTTGTCATCATGAATTTAAAAATTTAAAAAGGCCTAATCCAGAACTTGTCATCATAAATTTTAAAAGGCCTACATCAGAATAGAAAATGTTACATCGATAGTTTGGAGAAGAAAACTAGTAGTAGTTAAGGCACTAGATAGTAGAAGACTTATGCTCTTTGTAATTCAGCAATATATGTCAGGTTGATCATTAGATGCTTAGTATGTCTCCATATAGGTTAATAAGAAATTAGTATATATGAATCTAATAAAAAAATAACAACTTTATAAAAGAGAACATTCAATTGCTTTTAACTTTTAATCAACACACCAGTCTTATCAATACATGCATTACTTGGTCAATGAGTAACGACTTGTTAGTTGTTATAACACTTGGGTAGGATAATGATCGTTGTTAGGGACAAATGAACGCTCAGCTTTTTTATATTCTCTAAGTTTTTATAGATCATAGGGATTAACATAGCATTGTTAGTAGCAGCCAAGTAAATTTATGAAGAAAAAGCACACACCTCAGTATTAATTTTTACGTTTACATGTCCTTCTTGATCAATGGTTGCGGCTCCCAAGTACTGTGGCTATCAAATAGAATAATCTTTTTGGTCTTGAAATAGAATGATATGAAGTTAGTAATTGATGCATTCAACAAACTTAGTTTACTAAATACTAGCATGTATAATTTTTTGCTGATAAAGGAAATTATAGATGCTCAGTAACCTATAATTTCAATTTTCGTGTATATAGCAAATAGTATGTTTTCATAGCAAGCTGAACGCACCTCAGTAGAAACATTATAACTGAATCTATCAATACCCACTTCATGCGAGGATGTGCATACACTGGCGCCGCCTGGACTCGTGCTACAATGAGTATGAGTGTGGCGAAACCGCCCGACTTAAACTGACTTAAGTGCGTCGAATCATTGCCGAAATAGTAATTTCTTATAAATGCACTTAAAACAGTTTAAACCCGGTAGTCCGTTGAGTGTCCTCGAGGCAACCCAAATCATCCACGTACAACTTGAATCTCAACCGTACATCAGGATCGCTTCCATGAAGGGAGAGCATCAACAACCATTATCTTTTTACATAAACACTGAAAGGTGCGGATTATAACAAACCGGTAGTTTGAAACAAACTTAAGTGCAGGCTAACCATTCTATGAGTTTAAAACAAACAAGCCAGTAAGTGGTAATTAAATATAATATCTACGGCTCATACTAAGTATTTGGAGACCCTTCAAATACTTAGTTCTTCGGGTACTCTTCTTCAATAGACGGCTGCTGCAACTCTGTAAACCATAGAAATAAAAACCCTGAGTACGAGGGTACTCAGGAAGACTGATCCGACTAAGAAAACAAAACTTCAAGAGTATGAGGGCTTTTTAGTGGAGTGGCTGACTCGACATTTTGCATAAAGCTTACTAATAGTAAGTCTCCAATTTGATAATTACTTAGCATTTAGGTGATAAAATCTTTTCATAGCAATTATTACTAAACATCCAGCAATATTAAGTTCAAGGAAAACATTCTAGTAAACTTCTTAACTACGATGCTCAAGCGATGATCAAGCACATTCATAACTGAAAGGACCTCAAGATGCCTAGAGGGGGGTGAATAGGCAATCTGCAACTTAAAAATACTTTTCAAAAGTCAGTAACAGAAAATCCGGATACTCTGGGTCTACGTCCGGAGAGTCCGGACTTCAGGTCCAGAGTATCCGGGGTTTTTGCCCGCACTGTCCGGATAAGAACACTCGAATCCAAATATGCGGTAATTAAAGCTGGAAAGTAGATCGAGTTGCAGGTACCTGGGTGTCCTATAGAGTGTATAGCAACCACTAATTTCACCTAGAGACTAGTAAACTAGTAGATCGGCCTCAAATCCTAGAAATGAGATAGCACAAGTAAAAACACGGGAAAGACAAGTAACAAGCAAGTAAAGAGATAGCGATTTATTTTCCGAAGTTCACTCCCGAAGGAGCTACGTCTCCGTTGAGGAAGGGCTCAAGAAACGGCGTTCGAGAACCCCTTAGCTCCTCACCCAAGGATGAGATCACCTCTCAAGTCCAAAGTCACTTACTATGGATTCCTCGGAGAGGAATGAAGATTACAAACTTCTTGTAATGCTCACAATTTGCTTGAGCACTCACAAGCGACGCCTAGCCGTCTAGGAGCTCAAAGCTCCAGGAGTAACAAACTTGAATCCACCGGCTTGACGAAGTTCTAGTGCTCAAAGAGATGGAATGGATGCTCACTTGCACTAATCTTTACTCTTGCTCTACTCTCACTTCAATCCCTCAAAGGATTCACTCAAGAATGGAAGAGAGGGGAATGAGAGAGCTCTTGCAGGCTTGCTGCAGTGCTGGGTTCGAAAATGAGGCAAGAGAAAGGCAAAAGAAGGAGGTCAAAGGGTATTTATACTCACTCACACAGAAACTAGCCGTTGGCTAAGGGTTACCCGGAGACTCTGGGTAGACGTCCGAATACTCCGGACCAGGCGTCCGGACATTCCGGACTACGCATCCGGACACTCCGGACCAGATGTCCGGACACTCCGGACACCAGCCCAGACAATCCGGGAAAAGCAGGATTTTCACTCAAGATTTCTCTCATGTGATCTTTGAGTGGTATTCGTAGCTCACAAGTGTTTGTGGGGTTTTCTTGAGCACTATTTATAAGTCAACACCTGCAGAATCAAAGTCCCTCTTGATAGTACGGCATTCCTATACTCAAATTATAAATATAAAATTCTATTCTTCAAGTATCTTTGGACCACCGCTTTTCATTCCATTTTTGTTGACCATGATTCATCATTCGAATACTTTGATCGTCTCATCACCTGCACACATGCTAGATAATACAATTAAACCTACATATGATTTATCATTAATTACCAAAATCCACTTAGGGGCCTAGATATCTTTCAATAACCGAGAATTGCGGCGATCCGGATCAATTTACATACTGCAGGAGATACCTAGTCACCAGCTACGTACACTTCCGGGGACTATACGTAACAACCTTTCAACCAGCCCCAAAGATCGAAAATAAAGTTACTCAAACCCAGAGGGGCACCCCCATATGGGACCCCACGTCTGGCCTGACCTCCAATGTAAGTTTCAGGCTACGCCCCTGCTTTTCTCCAACACGCCAAGCATGGGTACAAATCATTTCCAATTCAAGAGCCAACTAATCTACCGGGCTTGCTGGTTCCCAATAGCAGTAAGCAACCAGGTAGTATCACTTGATCAAAAGTTAAGACAACAAATGCTTAACAAAATAACTTCAATGGGCAGAATTACATCACTAGCTTCTGCCCACAACTTACAAAACATGCCATTTTCTTTATCAAAGTGAGAGCCAGATTAACCTCCGGTAATTAAGTATAGGGTTACTATAAAGTAACAACTAAGCATTGCTAAGCATAGGACAATACTAATTAAGTTTGAACAGGTGGTAAAGATGTCCTACTTAACAAGGATGGATTATGCAATAGAGTATTGGGTTGCAATCAACTCTAAAACTAATGTACAATCATGAAATAAATTCATTTTTATGATTGCATAATAACTCTTAAAATAATAGGTATAAATGCATCGGGGTTTGCCTTGAGTCCTTGCTAAGTTAGTATCTTCGGAAAACCCTTCGACAATGAGACTAAGCTCCAGAACTTCCTCGATCTCCTGGGGATCTTATAATTCCACGAACTCCACTTCAGGTGCTTCGGACTCTGCGCTAGGACGTAAGTCATGATTAGTATGCAACAATTTGGTTGAAGAGTTTTAATCACCGGAGTAGAGCTCCCCACGGCGACGCCCCATGGCCGCGGCTCGGCCATGATGGCAGCTCGCGTTCCGGCGAAGACATGCCCCGGAATCGGCCAACAGAACCAACCTGCACCATCTACACAACTCTGACACACCCCCGGACCAACCAGACCTGACCCCCAACACCTAGAACCTAGAGCTCACCAGTGGCTAGCTTCTTTTGTATGGCGACCAGAGAACGGCGGTGATGCGGTGGCGGTGGTTGACGGTAGGGGTTGAGATCAGCTCAAAGGGGTTGGTTAGGGTCTGCGGAAGCAGTGTGTACAAGGAATCGAACCAAGATTATGCGAGGGTGACGAATTTTGGCGAAGAATAGAGAGCTCGGTTTGGGAAACAGAATGGCGCGAGGTGGAAGATGACATACTCAGGCATAGTTTTTTTTTTTCAAATTATTACCATCTCGGCCTCGTCCATCTCCTACTTGCCTACTTGAGCGTGTCCTTGCTGCAGTACGACGCGTGGAGCGCTCAAATTTTACAGCCAGAGTTGAGCGGTGCAGCGGTGGAGATAAACTCGTCGGTTACTGTAGCAGGCTGAGTTTTTCTAAATCGAGTTCATTTCAGCACTAAATCCCTATATTTAAGCCTCTGTTTCTCCAAATTATATTGTTACACTTCAAAATCTCCCAACATGAAAGGTGTATCCCTAACATTTGGCTACAATTTTGTCTTCAAGAGCATTCTCAAAGTCGGCCCCTAACTTGGTCGAAAGTGGCCCTGAATATGGCGGTTTCACGCTGTTTTACAAAGTTGCAGACTAAACCTCTTCGAAGCCTGAACATTGCAGTGTACTTATCTCCAAAATTTTCTTCTGTACCTCAAAATCTCCCAAAATAAAAGTTATAGATTTTATATTTCCCCACAACTTCTGTTTCAGACACACCTTTTAATTCTGCCTCTAAGTTGGCCTAAAACTGATCTGAATATACTGACTTCAAACTGTTTTCAGCTTTCACATAGCCATTTTTGACTGGTATTTCGAATTCAGAAACAGCCCAACTAGCAATCTTTGATCTCAGGTTTTATTATGTAAAACTCCTTCTCTTGATACAAGAGCTGTTGTTAAAAATTTTCCAGAAATAGTGCATTCCATTTTGCACCTTTGTGGTT
This sequence comes from Panicum miliaceum, assembly GCA_032594955.1. Taxonomy (NCBI): domain Eukaryota; kingdom Viridiplantae; phylum Streptophyta; class Magnoliopsida; order Poales; family Poaceae; genus Panicum; species Panicum miliaceum. The sequence continues at coordinate 53,567,028 of CM064058.1, read as the reverse complement.
AAAACTTATATGCAAAATTTCTCAGAAAATACTCCCAAAAACAGACAGGTGAAACTTCTCAGATTTCAGACCTAGAAATATTGATGTCTGCCAACCTGACAGCAGTATTTTGCCATTTTTGAGCTCAAGTTTAAAGATGCAAACCTTATCTTCTTTGCTCAACTGCTATTGCCACAGATCATACAAAATTTGCGCATTCAGGTTTTCCACTCCTTGTCCAAGAGTTAGATGAAAAATTACCTAAAAAAGCATTTCCAAAGTTGCTAAGTGTTAGTTACTGTCACCAATTCAATTACAATCTGAATTCTTCAGATCAGGAACAGTAAGTTGAAGCTGCTGATTTTGATTTTCCCATTGGGGTTGCATGTGACCTGCAAGCAGTCCCAATATGATCCCACTAAGTTTCAAATGCTTCAAACTTAACCTTCCACATTTTGTTTGAACTTTTCCAAATTCAAAGCTCCAGATTTGACTTGTGGTCAAATCGCATCCAAATTAGCAATTTGGCTCATAATACCTTATTTGACTTCAAATTTCTCTCATGAGCTTAATGACCATCATGAGACATTAAACACTGTGGGTGTTACAATGAGACTATGAGAGTGATAGATGTGGCGAACAATTACAAGCGAGAAACTCCGCAGACATCTCAGTTCAGACTTGAGAGCCTTTTACAGTCTTCCTAAGTACCAAGAGTCCAAGACGTACTATAACCAAACAACAATTAGGAGCAACGACGAGACTAGGAAGAAACAAGCAGCAGCGACAAGGACTCGCTCCCTCGGGGATCGCACCCGAAAGGGTGGCGAACCATCTCGGCGTCGTTCGCCTGTTTCACGGCGCGGCGCCGCACTAGCGGCTCCGACGACCACTCCGCCGCCGCGGCATTATTCTCCGGACGAAGCGCGGCGCCGGCCGTCGCAGGCCGGTGGTGCTTGGTGAACTGGGACCTCTTGTTCAGAGGACCACCACCACCACCACGAGTATCAGTGCTGATCTCAGATGACAAGCCGCCTCTCGCCGTTGACCCATTATCCTCGTCGCCAACGAGCAGCTCCTCCGATTCGTCCTCCTCCAGCCAAAGCTCGTCGGGTTCGAGGTCTTCGTCCTCCGTGCTGATGCTCTTGTAATACGGGTCGCAGGTGTGGCCGCCGGCGCCAACGACCTCCTCTTCCGCGAGCCTGCATCGGTTTCGTCGATCATCTAACCAGCGCAGGGAAGAAAGACCATGCATACGACTCGATGGACAAGGAGAGGGCCGGGAGGACTCACAGTTGTGCCGGAGCAGCGCCGGCGAGCGCCAGCCGCGCCATGCGCAGGAAGGAGGCGGCCCGCCGCGAGAGGTCCCAGGGCGGCCGCTGGCCGCCGTCGGCGCCGGCCATCTCTCCTGCACGCTCGAGGTCACGGGTGGAGACCTGGTGATCCGCGTCGTGGGGTGGAGATCTGGAGCCCGGTGAGGTATGTGCGCCGGCCGGAGATTAGCTTAGGCGACGTGCATGTTTGGCGGCCGAGTGGAGTGGTGGGCAAGTGGAGTGCGGGTGGGAAAGCACTCGCAGTCTGCATCCGGAAGGGCGAAGAGTCAGAGGTCAATGGCCAGCTTGGATAGTTGGGCAGGGGTTGACTTTTTGCATTAATTTCACTGTTGATGTTGGAATTCTAAACTAAATTAAAGACACCTGGTTAGGATGCTGAGTGGAGTTGACTTTGCACGTTTTAGTGCTGTTCTTCACTGATCTTACGAATTTATTGTGTTATTGGATTGATTGCTACATACAGCTTGTCGCACATAGTGCAAGAGTGGTGGTGGTCTGAAAGATGATTGCTGTAGTTTAGAATAGTGTGGGTGGATCTTCTGCACTCGGTAAAATCCCAGCTTACTTATTACTCATGTGATAGGCGAGCTGCCGCTTTTTAAACAAGGTTCGCTGCAGCCTGTCGTGATTTTGTTTGTACGTATGCATCCTTCGCATCGATCGTTTTGCACATTAAGTAGACTAGATCACATTATGTGAAATTGCTCGGTACATCCGTATTGAATTCTGATTCTACGCCAGCGGATCAACTGGAGTGGGGAATATTTATCTCCCACGCAACATATGCAAGCAACTTAAAGGAAAAAAAAATTAAAAAAGTTGTAGTTCTTGAACCGGCCATCAAATTCAAATTCTGATTGTATAACTGTATTTCTTTCGAAAGATCTTCAAAATAAAATATCGGTTGCATATGTTTTGTCAATATTTTTCAAAGACACATAAATTACTTACATAGAATAGAAAAATACCAACATAAACTAGTAAAAATGCTCATCTAATTTGCTAAAGTTACGTATCACTGATCATGCAATAAACATCCATCTACCCTAATATAATTGCTCGCCATAATTCTCTACTCACACCATCCAATCTATCTTCTTAATAGCAACATCAATATCCACTTAACTAGGCTCAGGCGAGTCAAGAAATATTTTCTAAAGCCATAAGCAACTTTGCAAAAGTCATAAATAAATTATATAATACACTAAAAAGTATTTTCTCGTATGAAAAAATATATCATTGAAATATAGTGGTGTGGGATCTTGTTTTGAAGCTCTTATTGAAACGAGCGCAACCGTGTCTCGGATTTTGATTTACACGTTCGAATTTGAAACTGCGATCTTTTCTGTGTTTGAAATTGTATGCATGCACACCTCTATCCATTTTCTTTCTTCTTCTCACATATGCATGCATGTGGTGACATCATTTGTCCCTTTTTCATTTTCTATCTGCCCTCACATGCATGCAGACATCCTAATGTATTTGTCCGAGGCTTCGAGCTGATACGGTATGTAGAAAAGGAGAGTTGATTGTGTAAAGTGTCTTTTAATATAAAAAAAAGGTAGATGTACGAACAGCTTGTAATACGGCCATTTGTAAATTAACCGCATCTTGGAACAGATAAGGGCATGTTTGGTAGAGCTCCAACTCATTCTGATTCTCTATAGGAGCTGATTCTCTGAGAGAAGTGATTCTGTGGCTGAAAGTGATTCTCTTTAATTCTCTAGTATAAACTATTAAATCAGGATGGAGAATCACTTCACAGAATCGGGAGAAGCTACTTTTTTCAACTCCCAACCTTTTAGTTGGGTTTTGCTACGGTACACCGAAGTGACTGTGGACTGTTGATCTAATATCAAATTACCTCTTAGGAGATAATAGTTTTAATATTATTTTATATATTTTAAATTAGAAAATAGAGAATTAGAACTAACTTGCATGCAAATTAGTTGAGATCTTTGATTTCTATTTTTTTCCACGTGATGTGCCAGCCATAGGAATTAGTTGATGAGATCTCAAATTTGTTTTTTAACGTGAACACAAGCAAACGTGAGTTGTGTGGTTACTTCAAAAAAAATATGTTCGTGACAAACTTGACCAGGAAAATATTTTTAGAACCATATTATGGCAGGTACATATAACTTTTGTAGCATGACAGGTGCGCTATATATATATATATATATATATATATATATATATATATATATATATATATATATATATATATATATCATGACATAATCTAGTGGTAGGACTTGATCTAACGTGACATACCTGTAACGAATGACTTGAAAAAAAAAAGAGAGATGTACATAGCATTAGATCTAGGCGTTTATTTTCTATAGTGTGACAAATACATGTGCACATGTTATTGCTATTTTTGTGTGAGAGGTGCTATGTATTCTAACTCTGTATCAAAAAAATTTCTAAACTCCAACGAGATTAATATTGCTACAATTTTTCCATACAGGTGCATGCATGATTTAGGTAAACGACCTGCATGCATGATTAGAAAACGAGATTTCGAAGCCGATGTACATCTTTGCAATGGTAAATAATGTAAAAATCTTATACCAAGACATTGTTATATGGATGTGATTGTTTTACTTCCTCCATTGGAAAATTAGATGTCTTTGGGTCATTCATGGTTTTTTTCCTCTTTCGTGTTGGCTTCTCAAAACCAGATGCTGAACTAGTATTTGCTTTCATTGCAGAATCAGATGCCTTTAGGTCATTCTTGGTCTTTTTCTTCTGTCGTGTTGCCTTCTCAAAACCACCAATTTGTCTCTCAGATCCACGAACTTCCTTATCCTTAACCTTGATGCCTCTTAGTTTCATAGCCTCATCTTGTTGTTGTGTTCCTACAAAAAGTTGATTGTTTGAAAAAAAAATACATAACAATTTGATCATGCAGCTGTGTGGTGTGAACACAAGTATTAATCAGGTTCATGTTATAGCGCAGTGCAAACACCTTGATGCCTCTTAGTTTCATAGCCTCATCTTGTTGTTGTGTTCCTACAAAAAGTTGATTGTTTGAAAAAAAAAATACATAACAATTTGATCATGCAGCTGTGTGGTGTGAACACAAGTATTAATCAGGTTCATGTTATAGCGCAGTGCAAACCTTGTGTATGAGTTGAACTATCCAAATCTGGATCAAATCTTTTTCCCAGACTTTTCTCCACATCTTCTGCTAATTTCTCTGCATTGCTTACGGCCATAAAGTATGTTTCATCAGATTCTGCAGCTCGGGCAGCTAATTTAAGAAACATTCTAGATAACTCTTTTCTGCGTTGTGATAGCTTTGTTTTGGGATCTTCGTGTGTCTCAGAATTGCTCTTGATATGAAGTACTTTCGCATCAATAGTCCATCTTTTTAGTATATATTGCTCAGGAATATTTTTGATATTGTTAATATCAAGTATGTTCAACGCATGGCCGCATAAAATTCCAACAAATTCGAACTTTTTGCAGCTACACTTCACTTGACCTCCCAATGTAGAAAACTTTACGACGTGTTCATTTTTCTTACCACAAACCTTTATTTTGTACATCTTTTCAGCATCAATATCACCACAATAGAATAGATCACAGTTCAGTGTTTGCATCACTTGTTCTTGAAATACCTTAAACACCGCTGGAGTGTAAACTTTTGCTGCATGCCTTAATATTCTCAGGTCCGATTTCAAAGATGGGGTACTTTGTGTTGACTTGAAATCACATCTCACCTCCTCATATCGTTTATCTGCCACCAACCGGTCAAAGTGCTCAAAAAAGGTAAGTATATCATATTTTACACTAATATATCCCTTCAACTCATTATTCATGCTTTCACTTCTTTGAGTGCTAACCATATCAGCAGAAAATGTATTCCGTCCATATCAGCAGAAAATGTATTCCGTCCATATACTAAGGCCCATTTCTCCTTTTTATGAAATAATCTTTGGAGCCACTCATTTTCTCGCAGGTTATATTTCTCTAGCAAATTGTTCCATGCATTTATAAAATCCTCCTCCTCCTCCTGATCATAAATACATCTCTGAAAATCTGTATTAAATTTCTTATATTCCTCCACAACTCCAGAGAGGTGCTTGCATGCATTCTGGTTCATATGCCAAACACAAATCCTGTGATGAGTCACTGGTAATACAATCTTGATTGCTTTTGCCATTGCTGCATCTTCGTCAGTCAAAATGGTTTGTGGCTTCTTGCCTGACATAGCAGCTAAAAAGGTGTTGAACAGCCAGACAAAACTTTCAGCAGTTTCATCATACAAAAGTGCAGCACCAAAGATGATAGTTTTCTTGTGGTTGTTCACTCCAACTAGCAAACCAAATGGACGCCCATCATTAAGTTTTCTGTATGTTGTGTCAAAGCAAACAACATCACCATAAACTTCGTAATCTGCAACCATTTTTGAATCGGTCCAGAATATATTTGTTATCAAGTCATCCTCGTCAACCTGAATGGAATAGAAGAACTTCTCTTCTTCCGAGGTTTTCTTCTCTAGATATTCCAACACTTCTCCAGTATCTCCTTGGTTTATCTTCAATGTCCTCTTTGAATACAATTTATTTTTCATATCTTCACGTATAAATCCAAGATTCTCAATTCCACCTGCTTCTTTTGCCATTAGATCGAATGTAGCTTTATTTGAAATGCCGACAGCTTTAGCAGCTTCAACACTTGCAAGTTGTGCTTCTGTTATTGTCCTTTGAGATCTTAAATGATGGGCTTGGCTAGCAGTAGCAAGAATATGGTTGTGCTCAGGCTCAAATTCATAGATGTAGTAGAACCCATCTTTGAGACTGATCTTCATGCAAGCTCGGCACATACATCGGGTCTCTGGTCTACTATACTTGGAAGACTCCTCTCTCTTATCAAGACCTCGAATACCTATTGACAAACAAATAGCTTGATCAAAATGATGTTATATCCCTAGCCATGAATAAAAGTAATATTAGATAATTACAACATGAATAAAAGTAATATTAGATAATTATTTTCGTACCTGCACGAGAATAGCAAAAAGTTATATTCTTTATTGTGGTAGTATTTTTCACATTATGTGAACTACTCCTTCGAACGCTAAATCCCTTGACTCGAGCATCGGAATTGTAGAAGTCATATGCCTCTTGCTCAGCACAAAATTTCATACCAACCTTTGGTATGTGGTCTTCCAGAGAATTTTCTACTTGGACAGAATCATTTTTTCTAGAATCCTGGTTGGATTTGTAGAGGGTACCATGTGCAATAAGTTAGACATAAAGTATAGACAAAAAAAAATTCACGCTATGAATGATATTAGGGTACGACTTACACTGTCTAACTCTATCCTTTCTTTGTCACCAGACTGAGTGTTGATGCTGAAGAAATCTGACGAGGGTGTGGCGGCGTCAGTAGCAGATGGCGTGATGATGCTTTGTACTTGTGGAAGTAATGGCACGGGCACACCCATGTAGTTGGTCTGGTGAGGCGTAGGGGGATTTGGTTGAGAAGCCATTGTTGTTGTGTCGTTGAGGAAGATGCTAAACTGATGATCTATATCTGTTGTAATTAGCGCCACTTTTCAGGATACGCAGCTTTTTTTCCCTCCATTAATTTCCGTTAACCGCTGTGTGGCGCTAAAAAAAAGGAAAAGGGCACCGCATGACGTCTCTGTTTTCTCGGTGTTGGGCTGGTGACGGAAAAAAAATGGAGGGCCCAGCCTATAGCGGGAAGCAATAGATTACTTCCACGTGTGTGGGGATACAGACGGAAACACGCAAAAGAGACACGCAAGCTGCACCCGTCTGTTACTAGTATCTGCCTCTACAGCATGTGCCAGGTGGAGTGCGGCGGGCGGGATGTGTTCCGGGCGCACTGCGGGTCCGACGAGCACTTGTACGGCCTCCACGTGTTCGGCCTCCGCCCCGACCTCTTCGTCGGCCGCCTCCACGCGGCATGCATGCATGATGGTTGATGGGTGATCGAAACCAAACATTCACCAGCATGATGCAGCGGTTTCGAGCGTGGGTCCACAAGATTATATAAATAAAGTTGGTTTTTTAGGAAATTGGATATTTTTTCACAAATCCGCCGGAGAGCTGCGCATCCCTGTATTAAGAAGAGAATAAAAGTTTGTTTACAACCCGCGGAATAAAAGAGCTCACGCGGTCTGGAATTGTTTCTCCGGCAGCTATCAAGTTATCTTTATATTTTAAAATTAATTTTCAATTTTTCAGTACTTTATGATTTAGCACATGTGTTTTATGTTATTTCGTACTGCAAATTCATCAGCGGTTTATGAGTCCATATAGTTCTACATTAGGATTGTTGATGTATATTATTGTACATATGTGTTTGTACTCAAATTTGATCATTTTCATGTCCCTTAAATTATTATATTATCTTGCAATTTTTGGTTCAAGCCCATTGCAAATGCTTCATTTAATGCAATTCATTTCTTCTCTATTTTGGAATAATTAGTTCTATTTTCTTCGATGTTGGTCATACACAAGGAGTATTTATATACTTCCGCGGAATCTACGCTATGTTTTTACATAGTGATTATTCCTAGGTGAGATTCCAACATAGAATTTGGATAAAGGTCTACACCATTTCTGGTGATTACCAAGAGTTCAATTTTTCAGATTGGTCATACACAAGGTGATATTCATATATCACTATGAGATTTTATCCTCAACGTGTGTATCCAATTTGAACTTTGAATTTGTATGGGCCTACATCATGTTAGAGATTACCTTGATTCATTTTCAAATTGGTCATACACAAGGTAGTATTTCTATACTACTACGGGATCTACACTATGTTATACATAGTGACTATCCTCAACGTGTGTATCCAATATTGAATTTTGAATTATAAGGTCTACTCTATTTTGATGACTGCCTTCATAATTAATTATGTTGAGAATTTGTTACTGGAATTCAAGTTCATTGAACTCACATTGAGAATTGCTAGAATTCAAATTCATTGAATTCACATTGAGAATTATTGCTGGAATTCAAGTTTATTGAATTCGCATTTGAAAATTAATGCTGGACTTCAAGTTTATTGAATTCGCATTGAAAATTTATAGTTGGAATCCAAGTGTATTGGATTCGCATGCAAGAAGCATTGTCTATTGCCAAATTATTCATATTTGGTATCCAATTGTGGGTAAAATTGTCGCCAAGAGTTTGAGGTTCTCGCTCTTAATGGGCACAATTTTTCGGCTAAGAGCTATGGATATAAAAGTGAGTCTATCGACCCATAGATTTTTCTTGGATTTTGGCAGCACCCATTGCAGGAGCTCGGCCTATATACCAGATACAACCAAGTTTGGGACCTTACGGTGTTAAGGAACCATATCCACCTAGACTTCACGTCTGAGTAAGTGTTGAGGAAGATCCACAAAAGTAGTGGGATTTTCAGGGGTAATATTATGAACAACAAAGGACATCTATCTTTTCTGAGGCTTCCTACGAGTGGAACCAATTACACATTCAGAATTTCAAATCTGTGGGTGCGTGTAATCATATTGTTCATAAAATTAGCCAAAATCTTAGGTTCTTTGAGTAGGAGCACTCTGATAATTGAGAAGTCATTGTTTACAATGCTTCGATCAGAGAGACTCGTCACTCAACAGTACCGTGAGAAGGGTTTCAGGGTCTATACTACATTGATTTGGACATTACGTCAAGCAGAGATCATGAGTTCATTCTGTGGAACTCTCAGTAGTGCCCATCTGGAACTGCTCCTGTTTGAAATGCATGTCATTCAAAATACTGAGAGGGGTGGTTCTAGCATCCACCGTAGAAACTCATCTGGTTGTAAGCGGAAGAAAAACCGCAAGCCTCGGAGAGACTTCAACAAGGGAAAGATATTTCTAAGCCCAGACTTGATAACCACGGGACTTGTTTCAAGTGGTTATTATAATCATGTGGATAAAAAATATGATCCCTAAATATTTGGTGGAACTGTATATGATATCTATGGGATATGGACAGAATGCTGAAGGAAGGAAGTATGGAGTATATATACTTCATCTCCAAAATACATGAGGCTGGTACTTCAGACTCTGTTCCTCTTAGACCAAGACCAAGTGACACCAAGACTCTGCAACAGGGGGAGAATCCTTCGAGCAATGACAATATGGTCATGGATTGCGAGTCCAATGGCGTATTTGGAGACCTAAACTAGGCTCCTTATATTGTCATTTGCAAGGATATAATATAATACATGGTGTTGTCCTTATTAAGTTTGTACTTCAACACTATATTTAATATCAATGGTATGTGTTCTATGTAGTTGCATGAATTTTATGTTAAATTCTGCAATATCATAGATTTGTACAGGATCCGATGTAGGAGGAGATATGCCTAGTGGATATTGTACTTAGGAAAATAAAATATTTCCAGACTCTTCAAAGAGAGAAGGAAATATTTTAAAAGATCGCTGGACGCGATACTATGATAGTTGGTTTTGGATGAGCCACTATCATACTCCTTATAGGTACGTAATAACCATCGAGGAAACATTATTGCATACCGATGAGACTTGTACCCTCCTAAGTTACAAGGATATCCGTTGAAATGGCATTCATGTTGATACACATGAGTTAAATAGGAAATGGTTTCCTATTTTAACAAAGGTAATGGATTTGGCAATGAAACATTTGAAGAGTGTTTTTCTCTCCCATCTAGATTTTACTACACATATATTCAATTCGTGATGTATGTTGCGTACAGAATAATTCTCGCTTAATGGGATCAAGATTTGGCATGACGGTCTGGTCATCCTACCCACGATGATGAGAATTATTAATAATTCTATTGATCCCATCATTAATTCCTAAAATCATCAGATTTGATGTGCATCATGTGCACAATAAGCGAATTAATTTAAGGGGCTTCTTACCTTAAATTTTGAATATGAGCATAGAAATTTCTTGATCATATTCAAGAATTTTTATGTTGCTCCATCGACCGTCATGTGGATCAACTAGGTACAGATAAGGGCATGTTAATGCATAATATAGTTCCATTCTATATCACTTGGGGTGATATAATTTTAGGCAAACTCGTTGCTCAAATTATTCATTTGGAACAAATGATCCTAGACGCGGGATCACATCCATGCACATGGAATTGTTTGGCCTTCAAGGAACTGTACCTTACATCCATGATGGTTTATGATAAATTAGTTGAATCTCTGGTCAACAGAGTGTAACTATTTTATGTGATCAAGGTAGAATTGAGAATTACCAACATCTGTTGGTGCATGTGGAATGTGGATGTACACACCATATTCATTTCAAATTCATTAAACTGCAATCATTTGGCTCCCTCAGTTTGCAGTGGATACATGGATATTTGATGATCAAATATTTTCCATTTACAAGGTCATATATGTCTTGCACATACTGATATCACCACCTCAGCATACACTTATGAGCATGGGAATCCTGAAGGTTGAAGTATCCGTCATTCGTTACATACCTCGGATTATCCAAAGGAGATTTTATTCATGGCCCGTATGTTGACTATTTATGAGGAGGATTCCAAGCATTAGGGGGAAATTTATACCACACAGAATGCTAGGAATTAGGAGTGAATATCGTATGTTGATATTCTCCCCTCATTTTTATCCATGTATAAGAAGAATCTGAACTACTGGTTCGGAATCTTATATATTTGCATTGTTTTTGCAAATAATATGTCAAATGCATTTACTCATGGTCTCATCTGTTTATCATTTATCATTGTGCCAGAAAGAGTGGAGGTACCATTTGAAAACCACTCAACTCCCAATAAGAGGGGGAGAAGTATGGTCACAAGAGAGATAGCTTTTTACAAGCTTTCATGATAAATGAAGTGAATGCTAATTAATATCAAGTTGGTTGACACCTTGTGGATATTTACTATCCAAGACCTATGGATGTGCGTCATCCTAAAGATCAGTATATGTGTGCACATATTTAGACGCTAAGTCATTGGAACGCCCTAACTGTGTCATTGTGGGAAGTGACATAGAGTTTAAGGGTTAAAATTTTCACAAGGAATATTGGTTATGTTGAACTAGTTATACAAAATCTACAATGTCGATATTTCTTGAGCTCAGATTGCCTTATACCTACCGGATCCAGACCAAAAGTCCTAGGCAAGAGTTCTTTTGACACTCACTTTAGGTCAAATAAAAGGTGGCAATTGAGGAGAATCGTTCTCGCTAAATGATGATTGAGTAATATGTTACTCTTTCGTAATGCTTTCTTTGGAGAAGCGTGGTGGTGAGATAGCAAGAGCTTGTAGCATATGGGTTGCAGAGAGATCTAACTAGTATACTCTTGGTACGTGTGAAATTATGTTCCTACATTCGATCAATAGCAGATCTTTGGAATTTGATGGATTCAGATACACAAGTCAATGGACTTTGTGTTAGGAATCAAAATCGCAACATATATTATGTACAATTCAAGTCAATGCATGACTTGGAAAGGTCAGTGTTTGTGGTACATTGATTGGGTGATTTCTTTCCTTGAAAAGTTTACTCCCAACAACGATAGTTGCATAGGTGTGCTCGTATTGAAATCCTAAATAGATTTTGTATCATTCCCGATCACACTTGATCATGCAATTATCTTATGACGGATTATGAGATGAATATTTGGGTAAAACCAAATAACGCTTAAGTTTATAACTTAAGCATGTACATCAGTTTACCAATATATGATGATATTGGAAGATCATATCCATCATCTCTTTTGGTCGTTTAATCCCTAAACATGGATTATTATCAATGATCCTGGGACTGGACCTAGTACCAATAAAGCGCTCATGTATCTTGCAAGTTGCAACAGGTCTGTTATTGCATTTGCAGATATATGCTAGCTTAAATAGCGCTACTCCAGTAAGAATATTTTGGCGGGAGTTAGAAGATATCATGGATATCTATATGGTACTAAAGATATTTAACTTATCATTGGATGAGTTGAACATGATCATAGAGGGATATGAAGATACTACTCAACTAATCCCCGTTAATGAGTATCAGAGACTGATATCTTTGTGGTAGAATTCTCATAGAGAGTTGCATACACTCTAATGATTACTCTCACACGCCGAAATCTAACATGTGCATGTAAGATTTCGTTAAGTGATTATTGTGATTTGATCACATCACTGACCTTATTTATGGAAATAAGGTTACTTGTATTGCTTGGATGCAAACAGGTTATGTGAAAGCAATATTGCACTATTGCTTATAAAATATTTTGTCCTCATGTATTACAATAGATTCGAGGAGCAAACATCTTGCAAATTGAATATATTACTTCGGTAATTTATTCACAGAGTCTCAACCATGTTTTACACTTGAAAAGTGTTTATAGAATTGGTACGTGATGACTTTGAGGTTTGCAAGGTTCAGGGGGAGTCTCCTAAGGTTCAAGGAGAGTCCCCGCGTGATTATATTCTGTTCAGCATCATATTGCACTCTTTTCTTTTTATGAGTTTTTTTCCATTAGGGTTTCTCATATAAAAGTTTTTAATGAGGCAATATCGATACAAGAATATATGTCATATATTCTATTTTTTTCCAGGGGGGTTTTTAAAGGAAGATATCCAAGACATATCAAAGAGGTGCATTACTCTTAAAATTCTGAATGAATTTTGTTTGAGTAATGGTCGTATATGTCATATCATTTTCTCCTTTTTTTCACTGGGTTTTGAAGGAGTTTTAGTGGCATAACCATATATGTTTCTCATATTTTTCCCATAGAGTTTTTGGAGGAATATATAAAATATTTTTGATCTTAAGGAAGGATTCAATCAAGGGGGAGTGTTGAGAATAAACTAGTGTGATCTCATCCACTGGATATCTATTCGTTGGTGTCCCTTCGTGGTACCCCTTTCCATATATATATATGTACAGACTCTTGAGTAATAAGGATTTTTATTCCTCTCATTTTGTGTACTCTTACCCTAAACAGTTTGCATGTTGGGTCGTTTGCTTCGACTTTGATGCCACGTGTACCGGCTCTAGGATCATATTCTTCTTCATTGAGGTCGCCAGGTCAGTCAAAACATGCGCAAAGAGTGTGCTTACCGTGGTTATGCGTCTCCATGTAATTTGTGAACTTTAGTTATCTGACGATCATGTATCAGAGATTGTACTAATCACGTCAATCTTAAAAAAAAGAAAAAAAATCTCTAAAAAAGGAAAACGAGAGACAGGTTTGCACTCCACGCGCTCCTGGGCCCGGGCCACACGCAAACCCTCCAACCAAAGTTGCCCATTGCTCGGGTCAGGTGACGTCTCAGGCCAGACAGACACTGATGTACATGATCCTGCCACACGGCCACACGGTCCGGCCGGTAACTCCCATGCACCGATCGACGCGTGGGCAGCCGCCCACTGGTTGATGTTCATGTTGCTTTCTGACTAGACCCGGGTGGGGTGCCGACTAGTGGGGGTTTGCCAATTGGCAGTTGCCACTTTGTGTGCAACTACAACGACATCCCAACCAAACCCGGCCGTACCGTACGCATGGACGTGTGAAAAACCACGACCAATGTAGGCTCCCTCGTACCAATGGGACTCTGATCTAGCCAGCGTGTCAACAAGATACTATCTCCATTGTTAAATATTTAATATCATTGATCTTTTTCCTCAAATTTTGATCAATAATATTTACTTATAAATTAAACAAACAAGTACCACCAAATCTAACGTCAATTATACTTTAGGTTTTACTGGTAGATTTATCTATTTGCGTAAATATCTACAAAAAATAAAGTCAAACAAGCGAACAAAATCAACTGTGTTATATATTTAAGAACGAAGGTAGTTCTTGCTGTGCTGATAATGTATTGCTCAAAGCATTCAAGATCAGCATCGTACTCGGGCGGCGCCCCTCCGATGGTTCTTAGGTATTTCAACTATGGATCTGTTCTTCCGGGACGGAATTAGAAGGGAAACGCACATAGCTTATTTATTATGACTATATAAATATAAAGAACCGTACGTTTCGGGTTCTATGACGTTGTTAAGACAAATGTATCATTGGCTGATTATCCCCTCGTAGCAGGCTATGATGTGAAAGATGACTGTCCATCGAGATGAAATTTAGATTTGATGTTCCGTTTCGACTACCGACAAATACACGTCTAGATATGACCCCATACTTTCTTAGGCGTGGAAGTCAAAGGTTAGCCAACGTCTGGTGCAAGTGCAAAATAGGGTAGGGTCTGCGTCAAGTCAATGTTACGAGGACTGTTAAGCCTTTAAAACCGCTAATTTATTCTTTTATTCTAGTGGTCTTCCATGATATGAATACTTGACATTTTTGGTGTTTAAAATGGAATCGTAAGAAAACTTAGAAAAATAATGGCAACAATACGAAGAGCATGGCTTCTAGTATATTGATCATTACTTTTATTCAAACTATTAGAATGTCGATTCTCATAACAAACCTACTTATCATTACGAATTGACTTCTTACGAAAGGTGCCGAACCACTTTCCTCTTCAACAAGAGTTTATCGACCTCACTCACCGAAACATCAATTTTACTTCAAACCAGTAATGACTTTGCTGTCATATTTACATGGACGACGATTCTGAGTGGTTTAAAGATCAGCACATTTGAACACACAAAATCTTCAGCAACCAAACACCCATACGCATCTTTCACCGCAATTCCTCACCTACTTCTCCACAAGCCGCCGCGCCGGTCGCGGTCAGTGGTCGCCGGTCGGCTCGGTTGGCCGCCGGCCGGTGCAAGTGCAACCACACCCAAACCCAACCGGAGACGCGAAGATCTGCTGCCGTGGAGGAGCGGGCAACTCCGACGACGCGACCCGGCCCGGCCGCGACGCTGACCCGGCCGCCGCCACCCAATAACACGCCTCCACCCCGCCCCTCTCGCCGATATTTACCTCCCCTGCCACTACCACTCCCCTCTCCCTGGCCTAGCCCCCAGCAGCTAGCCGCGACGCGTTCCCCGGTTCACGCGGCAGCCGGTCGCCTCGCCACGCCACGCCACGCCATGGCCGGCGACGGCGGGGCCGCCGCGGAGAGGGTGGCGGCGGCCGTGGAGGCGGCGGCGGCGGGCGGCTGGGAGTTCCGGAACGCGTACCGGCGGCAGCTCCTGGCGCTGTCGCGCCGGATTCGGCTCCTCGGGCCCTTCGCCGAGGAGCTCCGGGAGGCGCGTCGGGGCCCCGCGGACGGGGAGAAGGAGCGGGAGCGGGAGCGGGCGCTGGCCCCGCTCGGCGACGCGCTGGAGAAGGCGCTCGACCTGCTCCGGCTCGGCCGCGACGGGAGCAGGATCTTCCTGGTACGCGCCTGCGTGTTTCTCTCGGATAGCTACTTCCTTGTTTCTGCTAGATTCGTGATGCTTGGCTGCCCTTGCGAGCAAAGATGAACTTGTGGCTTGCTAGGATTATCTGATTTCTGGATAATAATTGCGCCCTTTAGCTTGACTCCCTCTGGATTAAGCGTGTAGATCTAGCTATTCGAAACAAGATCCTAATTTTGAGCTGCCTGTCCTTTGTGTTAGTCTTGATTAGCAGCTTACATCGTGATACATTATACGGCGTTTAGTTTGATGTGGATGTTATTCAAAAAAAAATGAGGTTCTAGCTTTAGCTGCCTTGTCTGTTAGGATCGAAGTTGTTTGCACTCTTAGATTGGCTGGTGTTTCGATTATTCAGGTTGCTAAGTTTGTAGCTTTTAATTGCGTGTCTGAGACCAGTCTCGGTTCCATTAATTGGGGATGATTTCATTGAGCAATATGGTCATTCTGTCGCCGCTGTTCTGTAATTCGGTAGGCTTAGCAGGCAGTGTTCAACGGTTCATGTTATCAATTTGAATGTTTGGTCTTCTAGTCAAAGTTTTGATCGTTTGTTCATGAGCAATTTGTATTGTCTTGCTTTGGTCAGTTCATTAAGAATTTGGGATTGAGTGTCAAACTTGTTGCCTGGAAGGCTGGAAATATTTCAACCTTTTTTAGAACGAGGTGAACTTGTCAAAGAATTCCTAGGCATATTTACTTTCTCACTTTCGTGGCAGAAATGTGTGGACTGATTCCTCCTGTGGGTTCTGGTCAAATTTGGTTTGTAGTTAGCTTGCTGAAATGTTGACTGTTTGTATCTTAAACCCTCCATTGCGTGGCTGCACCTATACCATTCTTAGTTCCTTTCAGAATGTAGCTAGACCATGTCGAAAATATAGGGTATTGTTAAATTGGGACTCGGCAACATTACCATATCTTTACTTTTCATATGTATTTAAGTCTTTAGGATCTTAGTTGATAGTGTTTGTGCTTTTGAAATTTTCGTTTGCCTGAACCTGTTTTCTTTTGGGATTGAGAAATTTGATAGTTTCAGTTTACAGGACCTATTGGTATTCATGTTATTTTTTTGCCAATATCTATTTTCTTGTTGACCTTGCAAAAACCTGTGACAATTGTATAGTTCATCTTCTCACAAGCATGCTTTTCACAACAGTAATTTTTTAATCGCTGTCCAAAAGTCTAAATTGCTACAATTAATTAAATTGTCTTTCTGTTTCCTTTTGGTGTATGCTTTGCAGGTCCTTGAGAGGGATAATGTAATGAAGAAGTTTCAAGGAGTAATTGCTCAGCTGGAGCAAGCTTTGTGTGATTTTCCATACGATAAATTGGATATATCAGATGAAGTTAGAGAGCAGGTAACAATAATAGTACTAAGAATTATTTTCAGTTGTGGTTAAGCACTTGCATCGAGGAGATACTTAACCAAAATCACTCTGCAGGTTGAGTTAGTGCATGCACAGCTCAGAAGAGCAAACGAACAGGCGGACATGCCTGATGATGAGTTCTACAATGACGTACTGTCTCTATATAACAGGAGCTATGACCCAAGTGGTGAACTGGATATCCTTGAAAGATTGTCAGAAAAGTTACACCTGATGACCATCACTGATCTCACATAAGAATCACTTGCTTTGCATGAGATGGTGGCATCTGGTGGTGGTCAGGATCCAGGAGAACACATTGAGAAAATGTCAATGCTATTGAAGAAGATCAAGGACTTTGTGCAAACTCAAAATCCTGAGATGGGGCCGCCAATAGGTACCAAGCTAATAGATTCCAACGGGGAGCCAAGACCTGTAAACATTCCTGATGAGTTCCGGTGTCCAATTTCTCTCGAGCTAATGAAAGATCCTGTTATTGTTGCTACTGGCCAGGTGGCTATATCTGATTCAACTTTTTCATACTCAAAATACAATCCAACTTTAATGCATAGTCTGAGATAGTTGTGCTTTTTTTATGTTTTGCAGACATATGAGCGGGTGTGCATCGAGAAGTGGCTAGCTTCTGGGCACCATACTTGTCCAAATACTCAGCAGAGGATGACAAACACAACACTGACACCAAACTATGTTCTTAGAAGTCTTATTGCCCAATGGTGCGAAGCCAACGGGGTTGAGCAACCCAAGCGTTCATCGCAACCTAACAAGCCTGCGTCAGCATGCTCTTCAAGCGAACGTGCTAACATTGATGCTCTTCTGTCCCAATTATGCTCTCATGATCCTGAGGAGCAGAGGTCGGCTGCTGCAGAACTCCGGCTCCTAGCAAAGCGGAATGCAAACAACCGGATTTGCATTGCTGAGGCTGGTGCCATTCCCTTGCTACTGAGTCTCTTGTCTTCATCTGACCTGCGGACTCAAGAACATGCTGTGACTGCACTTCTGAACCTCTCCATACACGAGGATATAAGGCAAGCATCATATCCTCTGGTGCTGTGCCGAGCATAGTTCATGTTCTGAAGAATGGCAGCATGGAAGCACGGGAGAATGCTACAGCTACACTTTTCAGCCTCTCAGTAATCGATGAATACAAAGTAACAATTGGGGGAACAGGGGCTATCCCAGCCTTTGTAGTTCTTTTAAGTGAGGGCAGCCAACGGGGAAAGAAAGACGCAGCAGCAGCTCTATTCAACCTTTGCATTTATCAAGGGAACAAGGGCCGTGCGATACGAGCTGGCCTTGTGCCGCTCATCATGGGGCTGGTGACAAATCCCACAGGAGCTCTTATGGATGAGGCTATGGCAATACTCTCGATACTGTCCAGCCACCCTGAGGGGAAGGCGGCTATTGGCGCAGCGGAGCCTGTTCCTGTTCTTGTGGAGATGATTGGAAGCGGGTCACCAAGGAATAGAGAGAATGCTGCAGCTGTGATGTTGTATCTTTGCAGTGGTGAGCAACAACTTGTGCATTTGGCCCGTGCACAAGAGTGCGGAATCATGGTCCCGCTACGGGAGCTGGCCCTGAACGGCACGGAGAGGGGAAAGAGAAAGGCGGTGCTGCTGCTTGAGTGAATGAGCAGATTCCTGGTTCAGCAGCAAGAGGAAAAGGAAGCCCAGCGGCTGGCATCCGCGCAGGCCATTCCTCGGATCCCGGAACAGGTCCAAGAGACCGAGATCCCTGAACAATTGGACAGTCCTTCACCTCAATATCCCACGGTCGCATGATGACGATGAGTATATTTGCAACAATACTGCCAAAAGGTTGGGCAAGCAGCATCCGAGTCACTTGGCATCTGGATCCATGATTCACATCCTGAACGAGAGTTTTTAAGCTGTCGGAGTCACTTTTGATCGGTGATGATCCCGGACGCTTCTTCCCATGCTTGGTTGCTGAAGCTCCCATGGCGCCACCTGTTTCTGGGTATGTAAATTAGCCCAGAATGTTAAGATGTGTACAATCTAGTAAAGATGCTGCTCCAAATGTCATGTAACTATGATACTACTAGTATATGTACATTTTCACTATGATGCTATATAAAAGAGAAGTTATAGCGGCGGACATAATCAGTAAATCTTGTTGCTTGCTACTGCATGTTGCCGTGAGTTTCGAGTTTCAGAGCTTTTATGGTGACCCCTATGTTATGCAGCTGTGATGTTGCATCTTTGCATTATTGTAATCTACGTCAGTGCTAGTTGCATTGTAAGCAGAACGCCGTTTCATGCCCTACTTGAAATGTGGAAATTTTACTCATTCATGAGAAAATTGAAGTGTTTCATATCGAATTCACATGAAATATTTCTGTTCTACGCAGATTCATCGAGCATCTCCAATGACTTTTCCAAGAGCAGCACATGTAGATCGAGAGCAGTACCTCGTGTAGGACTGTAGGAGAATCCATGCTCCATGCCTCCATAGGGTCAGAACTCAGAAGTAACTGCTGACACCAGATTCCCAATACAGAAGATGAGAGCAAGAAGGCGTTTAGCAGAGAACACCTTTGGAACGAAGGTAGGTGATGAACCCATGGGCCATCGCTCATGGCCTCCTCAAGTTATTTCAGCTGGTGATTCCATGTTCTTGCAATGATTCAAACCTGTAGGAAGGTGAATTTTGAAAGGATTTTGTTCGTTTCAATTTGGCTCTTTTTAGAATGTTGTGCACGCACGAAGAAATTTAAAGTATGTTTGGTATAGCTCTAGCTCGAGGTATTCTTTGATATGTGTATTCCAACCCTACAAATTCGTGGGTTTACAGCAGGTACATCGAGAGTGTTTGACTGAACAAACTTCTTGTTGTTGCTATCTTGAACAAAAATGTAGTGTCTTAAACCACTTTACTTTAGCCCAAGAATTAATTCTAGTTTAGTGCGGACCTTGTGTTGCCAAACATGGAAGAAGGAGAACCTTGCTGCTGACTAGTGTGGAGCATCAAGCATGTGTTGAGAATGTTCAACACGATATAGCCGTCAGGTCACGCAGCGAGCAAATGCCCCAAGCCATCAGGTCACACTACGAGCCAAAGCTGTGACCGTCGGGTCACACACGTCGAGCCAAAAGCTGCAAGCCAACACAAACCATTTAATTTAACCATGAGGCAAAGGCGAGCCAACAGCCAAGCCAAGTGCTTGATGATCTGAGGGCTGGGGCGAACTTGAGCCAGTGTCCAGAGCCAGAAGAAAATGAGCCGTAAAGCGAGCCGATGCAGAGATCAATGAGCCGGCTCTTGATGGCGATGCAAGCCATGTTTTTGAGCCAGAACTGGAGCCGGCTAAAAACGAGCTTAAGGCTAGCTGGAATCATGCCTGAAACTTGGCTCCAGTGCTCCACTTCAATAAAAACACGCCTCAAACCAGATGGAGTGTTGGGTGTAAAATTATATTGATATGCACTCGTACAAGGAGAGCTATCTATCCCTCTCTTCCTGAGTTCCATCTTGGAATTCCCTATGTCTATCACTATTCTCACTATTCTCCTTACGGTGGCTTCATTCCTATGCCCGATTGCGGCCGAATCCTTGATAGATATTGAACATCTCCTATTGTTATTAATGTCTATGAGCATCAAAATGGGTTTGATTTGTTCTGACGAGTATGTAAAGTAGAATTATCTTGATTATTTGATCATATAATAATTTATTGTACAACAGTCTTTGTATGCTACTAGAGATCCTTAGTGCTATAGTGTAGTACAAAATTCCGGTATATATTTTTATTCTACTATAAGCTGAAATACATGAACCGAAGGGTGTGGGAGGTGCACCCTGTCTCACTTCTTCCAAACAACAGGTCAATACAATCATGAAAACTATTTGGTATTTATAAACCAGAAGCCAATGAGAAACTTTCAGTGGCACTTGCAGTATTGCTTTAATGGTGTAGCAAAATGTGGTTTCTCTTAGTTACCTGCATAATACTGATCACCTCAAACAAAGCATGCACATTCACAAGACTTGTTCCAAGTACCATTTTGATTTTGAAGATCGGTCAACTTTGTGCTTCAATGCCCATGTAACAACGAAGACAGGTTTATTCAAAAGTATAGGGGCCCCACACAATTGCCGCAGGAGCAATGGACGTAGCACGAATAAAACAATGGGCACTCCATGTGATTTCATAGAAAAAATTGTAAAATTGTACTTTCTCTTCATATATTATATTTTTGTAAAGAGATTTTAGGCAGGGAGGTAGTCGCCGCACCAACCAAGAGAGGCACAGTGTCCCACTATTATTTATCTTTCAAAATTTATGCAAAAGTTTTCATTGAGAGTTGGATCTTTTTTAAGTCTGTCATTCCCACAGTACTAATCATTCTTTCATGATGGGCAGCAAAAATCACAGCAGCAAGAACAATTCACCCAAATTGGTGGCCATGATTTTGGCCAACTTTGGCCACTAAAATGAACTAAGGCAGCCAAAGTAGAAGGCTACCATGACGAATTTTGGCAGCAAAACAAATGGTGGACGATTTAAACAATTTTATGAGTAGTTTCATCTATGAATATCTATCAAACATGAGGTTTTTCCAAGCTAATAGTCATGCACCGGATCGAGAGCAGTACGGTACGGGAGTCCTCTTCTCCATAGGGTCAAAAGCACTGCTGGCCTGGCGCATAGGTTACCACTACTACATGCCAGCGCTTCTCTGGATTTCTCTGACACCAGCAAACACGCTCGCAAAGACGTCGAGAGCACACCACTGCACATAGGCCGTCACATGGCGACACTACCATCTGATCGAGGGATGCAAAACTTGAAGCTGAAGCTGCCGCTGCCGCTGCCGCTGCTTTACAAGACTGACTGGACCAGATCGCCTCGGTCCAGATTCTTCAGAGCGAGATTGACGAGCACATCTGCACATGAACGAAAGAGACGAACAAGGGGGATTTTAGAGAGAGAGAGAGAAATGCGTAAAGAAAGAATGGGATTGCTTGGCTGCGCTTTTTGTTTTGTCGCGGGCAGGCATCTCTCCCTGTCTGACAGCCGCAGTCATCGGCCGGTATGCATCGGAGTCCGCGCTCGATCCCCTTGCATGCTGCAACAGCAGCTCTGGCCTAGGCTTCTATTTGGTCTCGGTGTCCTGTTGCCTCCTTTTTGACTGGATTATGCATGGGCAAGGAAGAAGCTTGGAGAGCCTAGACCACCACGAGGCTAAGCCACTAAGGAGATCGAATTGATCTTAGAACTATCCCAGGATTTCAGGGACTCCTAGTCATTGTGGTTCCTAAAGTTTTTGGCCCAGGATTGATCTGTTTCTGTGTGAAATTCATGTGAATTCCTGGAGAAACTCACTGCATCTCAAGTCTGAACCTTGGCCTGAAATGGAGTGTTTACCATGGTTTGTTCAGAGATTCAGAGTGAGCGGATCTTGGTGATCTAAACCTATCAGTGCAAGCGGCAGCACTGCAAGTACCCAAGGCAGTACTACTGTAGCCCAAAGCATGTGCACCTGAGTTAGCAAACTTCCAGCCTACAGCTTTTGTCAGCACGTTGTCCCTTCCAACACATCTGCTGCTGCTGATGCAGGTAGCCATCATTGTGTGTGATCCGTGTAGGCGGATAGGGGTGTGGGCCCGGGGGAGCAGGGGCTAACCTCTTTCTCTTTCTTTGATGTGATATCTCGCATAGGCTGCTTGGGCCAGCAGCCGCTTTATTCCCTGGACCTCGCCTCCTCCTCCTCCTCCTCACCCCAGGAGAAGAGAGATGGGAGGAGAGGAGGGAGAGGGTGGCTAGCAGACTGCATTGGAGTTTGCAAAAGCAGATCTCCCAAAGCACACCAGATTCCCTCTGATGGCGACTGCAGCTCCATCACTACTCGCCACACGGTTTATTTAGCAAGGTTAATTAGGTTTTGTTTTAGCATAATCTTTCCTCATTCTAAACTGTTAGATCGATGCATAGTTTTGTCAGCACATGTTTTGAACACAGCATGTGCAGAGAGCCTTACTGACATCTCATGCAGGTGCTTAGCTGAAAGCTGATTTCAGGCAATAATCATGTTCGATCATGTTGTGTACGCAAGCAAAGGGAATCATTACCTGCATCGCCTTTGCATCTCCTACCAAACATATGGCTCGATCAAAGCAAGTAGTGATGATTCTGTTAAGCCATCCCTGCCTGTCTCTACACCATGTACCTTTGCAAATACCAATTAGGGTCCAGTAGCGCAGTGCTACAGGCCGGTCAGTGATCGACCAGCTACCTGATTGGTGTGAGATCCGATCGACGCCACCATCATTTGATGCGAAAAGCAATATTCCTCACTCGCCTGACCTCACCCTAGCTCTCATCGAGTGCCCGGAATTTCATGCATGTCCCCCTCCTCGACCGATAGGCCATGGCACATTGGCACTTGTATTTTTTATACATAATATATATATAATATGTATATGCATTTTCTTTTCGAGTACAGTACATGCCATCTTCTTTTCGAGTTTGGACGATCAGTTCGTCGCCGGCAGCAAGCACTGACATTGACTGCTTTTACACTTGTAGTTTGTGTGCAGTTCTTCGTTCTATACATTCTAGAGGCTGCAAGAACATGGTCTCCTGCTCGATCTGATCAAATGGACGTACATGCCATTGCATTATCATAACCGTGAACTGTACCAGCATTATCTGAAGAGCGAGACATAGAGATCTTGGCAGCACACTCCCCACATAAAAGTGTTTCCATGTCCCATTCTCTCTCTCCAGCTTTCTCTCTCGTTTACACTACACCATCTCTCAAACAAGCTAGAAACGGGTTCTTGGTTCTTGCTTTCTATAGGCAGCAGGTGTCAGATCTTGCGGCAAAGGAATTGCTCACAGCAGAGCTGGCTGATCGATCACACAGCCTTGAATAAGATGCCTCTCTCTCTCTCTCTCTCTCTCTCTCTCTCTCTCTCTCTCTCTCTCTCTGAATGTTGATCTGATGAATTGTTTAATCTGATCGGACTGAGATCATAGCTAGTCATCATCACCAACATCAAGAAAGGATTTTAGGGACATAAATAACTAGGAAGTGAAGATCACGAGGAACAGGAGAGGCATCATAGCTAGTTTATTGGGATCTTAGGAGTAAACATTAATTAGCTGCTAATCATGTGATCGGGTGCTTTATACCACCACCTGCACCTGGAACAGATTGTGTAGCATAGTAGCATAGTGAACAGATACTCAGAGACTTGCTCATAGCAGCACTCGGATTACTGTAGCATAGCCAGATCATTGGAGGTACTCTACTTGTATATATATTTATACCACTAGCAAGAGAGTCTAGAATGCTAAGACTAAATATTCAAATTAAACTTAAGAATGATCTTGATGGATTCTGCACAGAGCACGATGAGTAGTTAACTTTAGGTAACCTTAAACTTGGTTAGTTTTGCAAGATTGTTTTAATTAGAGTGTTATTCCCTCCCACATTAAAACCTTTATAGAGTATCAGCCCAGCTGAAAAATTCTTTATCATCTAAAACTATTCATGCTTAGCCTCTTAACTTGATTGGCTCATCAGAAAGTTTATTTTGGCTTAACACTTCGATCAATAGTAAATACACACTTCGTCTGTCTCAGGTCTTACTATTATGTTTTCGACTTTCTCTTGATGCGGAACCAACGGAATTCTGAGTTTCAAGAGTTGATGCACGAGAGTTTCATCGAATTAATACTCAATTTATATGAAAATTTGAATATGTGGTCTCAACCACCCAGACAACACATTCTCAAATTTGAATGTGAGAGCATAGCCATTCGTGAATCATACATGCCCATAATTAATTTTCAGTTGTTTGCTGGAGGTTAACACAACTAAGGGGAATTCATTTCTTTTACAAGGTGGTTGATGGAGCGAATTTTATTGAATTAAGATTTAATTTTGATAGTAATGAAATGAAAACTATTAATCCTAAGGTATAACATTTTCAAATTTGAATGTGAGGACATAACCCATTCAAGGTCATCCTTATTTTTTTCAATTGTCCTTTTTAGAGTACTCAAACTAAGAGGATTAATTAATTTGTTTCATGAGGTGGTATATGGAAAGAAGAAATTTCATCAAATTAAGATTGTGAAAACAAATCCGTAGTCTTGATCACCAAAAATCACATTGATCAAATTTCCAACACAAGGCCATTGCCGCATATGCTCTCGTACATCAATCATGCCTTGACATTTCAATCAACAAGAAAAAATCCAAACACATTTGAAATTTTGAACTCGCACTAGTACAACCATGACCAAGTTCCCATTATAATCAAACATAGTATAGTTAAGTAACTTGACACATATCACCTCCATGAGTTAACATGCACATGCACCTCCCACTACATGCAACACTACCAACTACACGACACTAACCAGCTTAAAACTCTTAAAATGGGAAAAAAACATGTAAAACTAAAACCCCAACTCATGCTCGATGATCGCCATCTAATTGCTGAAGAACACAACCCTGATCAAGTCTCCAAACCACATGAACCCTAGAACTAATTTAAGGGTGAGCTTGTTCAGCTTCAGCAGCGTCCATGCATGGCCCCCATGCATCCCAAGCTGGACGGCCACATGCAACTCACAACACATTCCCCGAAGACGACGAGCTGAACCCTGACAGGAACTCTGCCGGCCACCCGCCGCCGCCGGTGCTGCCAGGCCAGTACGACTGCTCATGCGCCGCGACGGCACCTCCGGCGCCGCCGCTGCTGTGCTCCTCCATCTTCACCGCTGCGAGCTGCGCGAGCAGCCCCGAGGCGACGACTCCCCTCGGGAACCCGTCGGCGAGGACGCCGCTGCCGTCGTCGGCGAAATGGTATCCGTGCAGGCCAGCTTGCTGCAGGAACTGCGGCTGCATATGGAGCGGCAGGTAGTGGTGGTAGCCCTCCAGCGACGCCTCCAGGGCGGCGGCGGCCGCGGCGGGCGGGAGGCCGAGGTGGGGCAGCTGCGCCTGCATGCTGGCGATGGCCTCGGCCGCCGCCATGGCGGCGCTCGTGGTGGTGGTGGTGGTGGCCGTGGTGGAGGTGGAGGTGGTGGACGAGGAGGACGTGGCCGCGGTGGCGCCCGCGCCGCCGCCCTGGCCGCCGCGGGACGACTTCTTGCTGGAGCGCTTGGTGTTGCGGCGGCAGCCGCCGCCGACGGGCACGTTGCGGAGCGCGCCGCCGCGGGTCCAGTAGCGACGGCACGCCTTGCAGAAGTGGCGCGGCTGCGAGAGCGAGTAGTTGTTGAAGTAGCAGAACTTGGTGTTGGTGGAGTCGCAGCGCGGGCACCGGAGCGTGCCGGGCTCCTGAAGCGGCACGCGCGCCAGCCGGGCGCGCTCGGCCATCGACACGACTGGCCGCGGCTGCGCCCCCGCCGCCATCCCCGCAGAAGTCTGCATCGAGGTGGACGAGCCGCCACCCGCCGGAGCGCTCGCCGCCGTGTCAGCGGGGCCGTCCGGCAGCGGCGCCAGGCCGGACGGCGGAGGCATCAGGTGGTGGTGGTCGCTCCCGCCGCCGCCGCCGCCGCCGAGGAGACACTGGAGTGGTGGCTGCTGCTGCTGCATCTGCATCTGTACAGCGAATCAAAGGAGAGAATTAATTTAACAGATAAAGACTGAAATCCAAAGCACGGTATATTCAAGAACATGCCTAGAATCATGCCCTTCTCTTTGTGTATGCCCTCAGTTGGGCATGAACAAAAGGCAGTAAACAAAATTGGATCAATCAACAAAAAAGTTATATATATATATAAACCCCATGATTCACCCCAAAAAAAAAGGAAGCAGAGATACAAAAAAAGATGCACCAGTTCATCATGCTTGTGCACACATATATGATGAAACTGAAAGTAAGTTGTTGAACTAGAAGTAGCTAGATAGGGAGAGCACAATAGTGTAAATCAATTACCTGGCCCCAATTGGGAGGGTCTAGGAAGATCGGCAGCGAGGAGAACACCATGATGATCGGTCGAGCGAAGAAGAACCTCTTGCCCTCTTCCTTCCACTGACGGTGACTCTGTGAGGGAGAAGGCGCAGAACGAGGAAGAAGGGAAACCGCAACTTTCCTTGGCCCTGCCCTCAAAGTGGTGCCTTTTATAATTTATGTGGCCTTCCTTAGCTGCTAAGAGAGAACGATCGAGCAGGAACAGTATGCAAGCTAAGAGAGACAGAGGTAGAGACCAGAGAGAGAGAGAGAGAGAGACGAGGCCGAGAGGGTGCTGATGAGGATGGCTAGAGTGCTAGTGGGGATGGATGTGTCACGAGTCACCAGAGAGAGAGAGAGAGTAAAAGGTGATGGCTCAAAAAAGGAGAAGGGCCATGGGCAAACCCTAGCTAGGTAGCTAACAGTAGGAGAGAGAGAGAGAGAGAGAGAGAGAGAGAGAGGGGGAGAGAGGGAGGGAGGGAGGGAGGGAGAGGGAAGTGAGTGAAGGGCTCAATCAGTGTGCAGGAGGAGGGGACATGGACGGCGCCACCAGCGAAAGCGAGGAGGGCTCCAGCACGCAATGGAATGGGATCGGGCGCAAGGAAGGAAACGAGAGACGGGGCGATGGGATGATGAAGGTGAAGGACCCCCCGTGCTGGTGTGCCCCGTATTTATACACCTCGAAAGCGAAAAACAAAGTGAAAGCGAGCTGGTCTGGTCTGGTCTGCCCGCTGCCTGACTGCCTGAGCTTGGCGACCCGGTGTTTGTTCACTGGGGCCCACCCGGAGGTGGTCGTAGCATGGTAGTAGGACCGTAGAATTATATTCGTATACGTGTACGGACGTACTTGATGCTTACGCAATTATGCAGGGAGAATTTGGCTCATGTACATTAGATTAGTTACAGCTTTTCGCATGAACGATGTATGTGCAAGTAAGATGTAGGTTCAGAGAAATTCATCCGTCAATTTCGCTCCGCGGCTGTCAAAGAACAAACACGGGAGAGCTGTAACATTACCGGGTATTTTGGAGATCTCCGGTACCAAAATTTATCCTCACACTACACCACGGTCCTGAAACGGCGATAGACGTACCGTCGGTATAAGGCGCTATATCGGTGAAGAATCTGTTAGTATAACTTTATACCAACTGATGCTTGCAGCCAATGTAAGTCCCGGCAGTGAATGAAAGCCTTGGCAAACGAGCTCCAGGGGTTCAGATTTAGATTTAGAGGTTTGTAAGTCTAGTGGGTCTAAATGAAAGCCTTGGCGAACACCAGCGGTGGAGGATAGCCGATTGGACAGAGTTAAGGCTCGCTGCTACGGTACTAAAGCTGAAGCTGGTCTAAGCCGTGCCAAACGGACCTTGAGCGTGTATAAAAGACTGAAAATATGCGAGTTGAGAAACCGTGATGGTCGAACAAATTAAGAAAGTTAAGCATGCCTACAGGACCAGTGTTAAGATGCCTATAGGGCCAGGGCCTACAAATCAGCCCTTTTTCTTTCTTTCTTTTTTGCGAGGAAGACCTCGACCCAGTTGATGCTTACCTCATCTCTATCTGAGACAACGTATATCCAGTCGATGCCATCGCGTTTACTGTTTACGCACGCAGCTGACCGATTCCTAGTACAATTGTCAAAATTGGGCACCAGTTAGTTAAGCTGGTGTTCCCGCCTGGGCCGGCCGCATGGCATGCCTTACTGCCGTGAGCCGCTGAGCCCGTGGGAGAACGCATCGGACGTATGGCTCTCTGCAGAGAGATCCGATCGGAGGCTCGAGGGAGAAGAAACACACACACACACACACGCACACACACACACACACACACACACACACACACACACACACACACACACACACAGAGAGAGAGAGAGAGAGAGAGTTCATCAGGCAGTTTATTTCAAACAGAGAGTACATCGGCTGGCTATAAGCCGCTAATCACGCTGCCCTCAGGGCCCCACGCTACGGCACAACGCAGACCACTCCGTGTCGTGTCGGTCACACGAAGACGCCTTCACCTTATACGCCTTCATCTTGCCCTCCCCGTTCCCAGCGACCCAGCCTGTGTGGCTGTGTGTTGCACACTATACTCTCGTATCTTTTCAAGGAAAGATAATTTTTCTTTTTATACGTAAAACTTGGGTTGAGGAAACGGCGACCAAAGACATCACATCAGCCAAAGCCGAGACACCAGCGTCGCCGATATTCCCCCTCCCTCCGCGCGACCTACTCCTAGTCTCCCTACTACCCACCCAGGCGGGGCGGCGCCAGCGAGCACTCAGACGCCGGCCGGCGGCCACGGCCACCGCGGCGCGCCGATTCAGCACCC
Organism: Panicum miliaceum; assembly: GCA_032594955.1. Taxonomy (NCBI): domain Eukaryota; kingdom Viridiplantae; phylum Streptophyta; class Magnoliopsida; order Poales; family Poaceae; genus Panicum; species Panicum miliaceum. Next base: position 53,537,747 of record CM064058.1, on the reverse strand, counting down.
AGCCAGCAGGGGCGTGAGTGTCTTGGCCCTGAAGACTCCTCGGTCGGATTTATATAAGTGCGGTCAAAGATGGCAAAGGCGCCCCAGCGCCTGCGGCGTCGCCCGGCCCATGTGACGCGATGCGGCGGCGGCCGAGGCCGGGAGATTCTGATGGTGATGGCAACGGGACGGGACAGGAGGGGCTCGCCTAGTAGTGACGCGGACACCGAGGCGCGGCGGCTTTGGCGGGTGCCTGGGCTGATTCGGCTAAAGCGGCGGCCGCCCAGGGAAAGGAAAGCGCCCAGCGACCGGCGCAGCCTTGCCGAATCGGAGCGAGCAGAGATCCCTCTTGGCCGACGCGCGGCACCGCACCGACCGCATGCCCGGCCGACGAAACAAGGACAGGAGCAGAGGCGCAGAGAGTTTGGCAGGGCCGAGTCACGGTGCTGCACAGGACAAACCAAGTTTGGCAGGGCCGAGTCCTAAGCGCCATGCAGAAGATCGAGAGCTAAAAAAGCCTCTCAAAAGAAAAACAAAAGAAAACCCAAAAAAAACAAAACAGAGATACCGAATAATACCGTATAACATTGTTCACCGACAGACGCTACCGACCGACCGACCGACCATCAAGACGTCCAAAAATTACCACAAGTTCCAACCGACCGACCGACCGACCCAACCAACCATAATTAAGTTCAACACAGCAGAAAACGATAACTCGCAGCAGCGCAGCGGGATAACGCTTGCCACCGCAGCAGACGACGACACGACGGCGAGCCGCTTAGTCGACCTCCTCGATCTTGGGGCCCGGGCCGCCGCTGCCCGCGGGCGCGTCCTCGTCCATGCCCGCGGCGCCGCCCATGTCCGCGCCCGCGCCCTGGTACATTTTGGCGATGATGGGGTTGCACAGGCTCTCCAGCTCCTTCATCTTGTCCTCGAACTCGTCCGCCTCGGCCAGCTGGTTGGCGTCCAGCCAGCTGATGGCCGCGTCGATGGCGTCCTCGATCTTCTTCTTGTCGTCGGCCGCCAGCTTGGAGGCAATCTTCTCGTCGCGGATCGTGTTGCGCATGTTGTAGGCGTAGTTCTCCAGCGAGTTCTTGGACTCCACCTTCTTCTTGTGCTCCTCGTCCTCCGACTTGTACTTCTCGGCGTCCTGCACCATCTTCTCTATCTCCTCCTTGGACAGGCGGCCCTTGTCGTTGGTGATGGTGATCTTGTTCTTCTGACCGGTGGTCTTGTCCTCGGCGGAGACGTTCAGGATGCCGTTGGCGTCGATGTCGAAGCAGACCGTGATCTGAGGGACACCACGGGGAGCAGGGGGGATGCCGGAGAGCTCGAACTTGCCCAGGAGGTTGTTGTCGCGGGTCCTGGTCCTCTCACCCTCGTACACCTGGATCAAGACACCAGGCTGGTTGTCCGAGTAGGTGGAGAACACCTGCTCCTTCTTGGTGGGGATGGTGGTGTTCCTCGGGATCAGCACAGTCATCACACCTCCGGCAGTCTCCAGACCAAGGGACAGAGGGGTGACGTCCAACAGAAGCAGGTCCTGCACCTTCTCGTTGCCCTCACCACTCAGGATGGCAGCCTGGACAGCAGCACCATAGGCAACGGCCTCATCAGGGTTGATGTTCTTGCAAAGCTCCTTGCCGTTGAAGAAGTCCTGGAGCAGCTGCTGCACTCTGGGAATCCTAGTAGAACCACCAACAAGAACAACATCGTGCACAGTGCTCTTGTCCATCTTGGCATCCCTCAGGCACTTCTCAACAGGCTCCATGCACTTCCTGAACAGATCCATGTTGAGCTCCTCAAACCTGGCACGGGTGATGGTGGAGTAGAAGTCAATGCCCTCGTACAGCGAGTCGATCTCAATAGTGGTCTGGGCAGTGGAAGACAGGGTCCTCTTCGCCCTCTCACAGGCTGTCCTCAGCCTCCTGAGAGCCCTCGGGTTGCCAGTGATGTCCTTCTTGTTCTTCCTCTTGAACTCCTGGACGAAGTGGTTGACCATTCTGTTGTCAAAGTCCTCACCACCAAGATGGGTGTCACCAGCTGTGGCCTTGACCTCAAAGATACCTTCCTCGATGGTGAGGAGGGAGACATCAAAAGTACCACCACCAAGGTCAAAGATGAGGACATTCTTCTCGCCAACGCTGGTAGCCTTCTTGTCAAGACCATAGGCAATAGCAGCAGCAGTGGGCTCATTGATGATACGCAGGACGTTGAGGCCAGCAATCACTCCAGCATCCTTGGTGGCCTGCCTCTGTGAGTCGTTGAAGTAGGCAGGAACTGTGACAACAGCATTCTTGATAGTGCTGCCAAGGTAAGCTTCAGCAATCTCACGCATCTTGATCAGAACCATGGAGGAGATCTCCTCAGCAGCAAATTGCTTCTCCTCACCCTTGTGCTGGACAACAATCATGGGCTTCTCCCCAGGTCCAGAGATGACCTTGAAGGGCCATAGCTTGATATCGCTCTGGACAGAAGCATCAGTGAACCTCCTGCCGATGAGACGCTTGGCATCTGCATGAGAAGAATTCTGTCAGAGATTGCTCAAAAGAACCAAGAGACTAAACTGACTGACAGACATCAATTGTTGAGTAAGAATATATGGCACTTCAAAAAATGACAGCAAACACTACATTATCACAAAATAAACACCAACCCTAACTGAGCAAATATTCATCAGCTTTGCAGAGAAATAACAAACAAGAGATTACTATAAAAAAAACTGGAATGAACAATGTAAACGGGCATATAGTAACAGGAAGCTCATAAATGAGCAACCAGTGTCGCAAGATCCGTTCCCCCTTGTTTTATGCCATGTTTCGAGACACACAATCACAAAAAGGACTGGGCATCAGATACCAAATGGCATGAACTGCACTAACTATACAAAGAACAAACAGCATGGATCTAAAGACATTGCAACCTAAACTGGATGTGCAATCTCAGCCGAAAGATGGTGATTATTCGTTGTAATAATCATGGTGATTCATGAAATGGGAATTATTGCATCACAGACTGCACATAAAACTACAACCAGGGTATAAGATCATCAAAATGCTTATGCAAACTTATCAAATCAAATATGATCACGTAAATTCATAATGAAGAAAACTTGCAAAAAAAAGGTCCTACCACTTCTACTACAATTGACATGCAAAGGTGGCAACCACAAAAGCCATAATTGTGAACAGTTTGCGAGTGATATTTTCAATATCATGAGTTCAAAAGTTTCTAATGAAAACAAAAGCATAGAAACAACAATGAGAGATCAGATGGTAGTGCATGAAGTGATCATCACAATGGATACAGATATCTCGTGTGGATATAATCTCATCACTTCTCCCATTACTTAAAAACCAAAGAGAACACTCTTATAAAAGAAGGGAACAGCTAACACAAAAATCCAAAATATCATATATTCTAGTTAACTTGATTTAATTTGGCATGACTGGAAGGAGAAAATGCTAGTACAGCATAATAAAAACTGGAAAGAGAAACAATGCTTGATCGGCAGGTGTTTCAGATTGAAAACCACAAAAGCTATGAAACATAGCTTTCCATCACACTTGAATCAGTGGAATAAAGCGCTTGGGGTAGTTGTTTCATCATGAATCTGCCAGCTCAAGAATTGGCAAATAAAATGCTACTTAAGGAACATCTGATCAAAAGCTTTATAAAACAGTGGTATACATGTTATCTCAGTGACAAGCAATCAATTAATATCCTAGCAGGTGCAGGGCAAAAATAATTGAGACAAGACATAATCTCAGGTAACACTTCTAACAGCAACATATGAAGGTAACTGGCAGCTTATAACAGTGAAGCTAAGCTTCAAGGACACTTGTGTAAAGCAATGTATCTAGCTACGCAGAACTGGACTTCCAGAGCTCAAGATAAAACGTTACATCCAACCTCAAATATAAACAGATCTACAAAATGGGCAGCAGAGGACAAACGAATTGATCAAGATCTACTGAAAAAAAAAGGTTATTAGTGTTCATACCATGTACTAAAAAATTCAGGGCATCTGACCAAACAGGTGACACTAAGTCATACAGAACAGATCTCGATCCCAATACTAGACCGTATAAGCTTAAGACAAGTACTAGTTACGAGATCAAGCAAAAACGCAGCTACAACTCGATTGGATCTGAGCAACCACAACCTCCAACAATACACGCACCATAAACAAATCTATCACTAGCAGATCCAGTCAAGCCGCTACAGATCGACCAGATCGAAGGACTAGTCACGTCAAACAAAGCAGATCTGAGCTGGGGGCGGGTAAGTAGCGAGGGGGATCAAAGAGGTGCTCACCAAAGACGGTGTTGATGGGGTTCATGGCGACCTGGTTCTTGGCGGCATCTCCGATGAGGCGCTCGGAGTCGGTGAAGGCGACGTACGAGGGGGTGGTGCGGTTACCCTGGTCGTTGGCGATGATCTCGACGCGGTCGTGCTGCCACACGCCGACGCACGAGTAGGTGGTGCCGAGATCGATGCCGATCGCCGGCCCGTCGCCCTTGCCCGCCATCTCTTCTCACTCCCGGCGGTCGAGGAGGCGCTTCGCGAGGGCCGGAGGTGGGGGCGAGACGGGGAGCTGTGGCGGCGGGGGGTGGAGCGGGACTAGGGTTTCGAGAGGGGGTGAGGCGGACGCGGGGGAGGGAGATTTTATAGGAAGGGGCAAGGGCGCGTCAGCGCGTGGGAGTGGGGTTCTAGAATGTTCCGGGCCGCGACGCGGGGAGATCTGAGCCGTTGAGATGCGATCGTGAGGTGGAGGGCGCGTGGCGGTGTCCTTTCCGCGGGCGCCTTTCGGCTGAGCTGGTTCAAACGGCTCTTTTTTCTGATTGGGTTGCTCTCACATGCGAAAAAGGAATCTTTGACGGAGGAGGGATGGGCTGTGATCAGATCTCAGCCCAAGATACAAACCATCGTCCGGGCTGCCTTGCTTCGAGGCCTGTTTAGAAGCAGCCCACAAAGAGATAGAGCCCAAACAAAACTCGCAACTGAAACATGCACCCTAGCAAAAAGAAAAAACTGAAACACGCACCAGTTCCTGCCAATCTGTCAAAATTTCCAACAAATCCCATACCCTGCGTATATCTTTTTAATATAAGAGCATTGAGGCAAGTACTAAATTGATTGGTATGCTTTAAGTGTATTGATGGTATGTTATAGACGATCTTATGCTGCGCCATGTAATTTTAGGATGACTTAATAGACATAAGGAGTAGTGTTAGGTACTCTTTGTTCCAAATTATAGGTCGCTTTAGATACATAACTTTTCATATGTATCTAGACATTAATCTAGATAGATAAAAAAAAACTAGGTATCTAGATTCGTCGAAACGGCATACAATTTGGAACGGAGGAGTATCGAGTAGTAGCTACTCACTCCATTCCAAATTATAAGTTATTTTGACTTTTTTGTATACATAGATTTTGCAATGCATTTAGATTTGCTAAAACGGTCTACAATTTAGAATGGAGGGATTACTTTACAATTCCATGATTTGTGCGTAATAGAAAAAATGATGTGAGATGCATGACAAAAAAATGCCTCACACACAGTTCAACATTTTAGCTTATGACGTGGTGCCATGGGATTAAAAGCACCAACTACTTTGCTTGTTTGGTGATCTATCTTCAAGTGATTATTTCTCCTAACGAGTAATTTGAGCAATGCAAACGACCGTTGACTGGTTCCTACTTGCACTGCGTCACCGCTATACTCGATGGCATGCGGCATGTCTTTGGACTTTAGGGGACTTTGTCCAAAGGAAGCTTCTACGCGGAGGGAGCTCTCCCAATATGCACGAGCACCCCTCCCCCTCCCCCCACCTTCTCCCCCCACCTTGTCCACTCGCGTCTCTCTGCCTTTGCCACCGTCTCCCCATTATCCTCGTTCTTCCACTGCCCGCCACTGGCTCCTTCCGCCCTCCCATCCAACCGCCAACCTCCTCCCCCCCACCACCGGCGTCGCCTCCGACGTCGGCGAGCACCGCCCCCCTCCCCTCCCCTTCCTTCTCTTCCCCTCCGGCCAAATCTGCATGGGTAACCCCTCTCCTCCCCCTCCCCCTCCCCCTCCCCCTCCACTAGTTGCCCCCGCCGCCGGCACCGCCCAACCGGCCTTACCGCCCACAACCCACCACCACCGTCGGTCCGGCGGCCTCCCAGCCATCCCTTTAGACCCGACAGCTATTGATCCTATTTCCCAACCCGAACTCCCAAATCCTAACCCAAACGCGAAACCCTAACCCGAACGAGCTCGCCGGAGAAGACGATATGCTGCGGGAGGAGGAGGGGGTTGCCCGAAGAAGAAGGTGCTGGCCAGAGAAGAATGCGTAGCCTAGAGTTACTTTCTTCTCTTTTTTGTTAGGTCCTTGTGTGTGGAGTTACTTTCTTCTCCTCTTCTGTTACTTCCTTGTGTGTGCTCATGAAAGTAATAAAAGGGCTCTCCAGATACCTCTAAATCGAAAAGGCTCTCTGTGAGTTTTTTCATTGTCCAAAACTCCAATTTGATTCAACCCAACTTCCTAGCTTTTGTGGGTTTGTTTCCTTATATTTGCGTTGGGGTTCCATCAAACTAGATATAACTAACCTAACAAACACACTGCTGTCATGCACTGCATGCTTATCTTCCTCCGCTAACCTTTCAAGAATACAAAATGTATCATTTTATTTTGATCCGGTTCTTAATTGGCCATTCTTTGTTCCTCCCGCCTCTTATTTCAAGGCGAAACATGCAAACACAAATTACATACTCTATCCTTGTGAAGAGAGCAAGTCATTTTAGTTTTGTTTTAAGTCAATTTTTTTTTAAATTTAGTCAAATTTATAGATAAAAGTATCAACATTTATAACACCAAAATAGTATATTATAAAAATTTATATTCCATTATCTAGCAATATTTATTTAGTATCATAAATATCGATACTTCTTTTCCATCAAACTTAATATGGGTTAACTCAGATCAAATTTAGAATGACTTCTTCACATGTAGTACCCTGTGGAAGTATGGATTTCAACCAAGGGTTTGTTTTAATAGTTCGCATACAGAGGCCCAAAAAGAAAAAGCGACAAACGGCCCAATAAGCTTTTGTCTTCCTCACCCGACTCGACTACCCTGTTTTCTCCAGACTTCCACTTCCGCGGCCCCCCGCACGTCCGCGTTCGCCGTTCGCGCCGCCGGCCTCGCCGTGCTCCACCGCCGACCCGACGTACTCGGCGCCTGCCCTCGCCACCGCGCCGCCGTTGTACTACCTCACACTCCCGTTCCTCTGGCGCCTGCGCACCACTCGCCCGCCGCTGCAACCCGCAGGCTAAACCGCAGTCTAGGGTTTCCACTGGGATTTGCCGCGACTGGTCGTCGATCCGCCGTCTCCGTCCGCTGTGCCTCGGCTTATCCACCTCCGGCGACCCCCTCTGCACCGCCTCCGTCATATCAAGAGGTGGTGAGCTCAAATTTCCCCCCTCTCATATCGAGCATGGTTTAGTTCATATACTGTACTGGTTCAGTAACATTCCAAGTTACTGGATCAGTGGATGACCCATTTTGTTGTTCATTTGTTCTGCCTCAGTTGAATAAACGTACATTACAAATCAGAATCATTTAATTTGGTGCTATTCAGTCCATTAAAGTTATTGAATGACTGTTTAGTCACCTTCATTGAGGGTGATGTTTTCTCCAATATAAGTGACTAGGACATAGCTGACACTTTCATAGGCATTAGGAAGCAAAAATTGACAACCTAGGCTAATATTTATATTTGTGGACTGAATTTCTTGGCAAATCTTGCACTTGTATACCATATTGTGTATTGGATTATGCCGAATCACATATTGTTGAATTGATAGGACTATCCTAAGTTCAAATCCTGGATCCACCATTGTTTTCTAAAGACGATGCTCTTTCGGTGCTACAGAACCAATTTACCCGAGGGGAATTTGAGTGCGGCGCAGCGGCTAACACACAATGGAAGGCTCGCCGGCGACACGCCTACCGGAGGCCGACTCCCTCCCCGATGGCTTCGTCGAGAGCTCCTGCGCGTACACGGCCTCTCCTCCATCCCCTGCACCCACCGCGGATGATCCACAACATGTCGTTGCTCTCGACTCCGATGGTCCCGCAGCCACCAGCCCAGGCAATGGGGAAACCCTAGGCGATCCCTCTCTCCCCGCCCCAACCGTTGAGGATGCCTCCTCGGCTGCTGCCGAAGCCTTGGAGGCACTCTCTCTGGACACCACTGCGGAGCCAGAACGCGCTCTAGGGGAGCACGGATCTGCCAACGCCGCAAGAGGTGATCCCTTCGTAGCTCTCTGTCTCTCTCTCTCTTTCACTTATCTTTTTCACCGTGAGCTTCCTGATCTAAGTTATTTTTGAACAGCAAACATAGAAAAATCAAGCGTGTTTTCCATCACTGAGTGAAATTTGAATTTTACCATGTTTTATTGTTCTTTTTAAAGACACTGAAGAATCCTTGAAGCAGAGCTGTGCAGCAGAACAAGCAGGATCTCTAACTGCTCAAAAGCAAAAGGTTGTTGATGCTAAGACTGCTTATCTCATAGTATCTCATCAGCGTTTATAAGAAGGATTTTGGTCTTTGTGAAATGGGACTGATTTACTTGTTTTTGTAGGAGAGTGGTGAGCTGAAACGTAAGGTTGTGAAGCGTAGTAAGCTCGAGAAAGACAGAGAGCTGTTTGAACTTGCCCAGCAATACCACAAAGTGGTAGCAGAAAGGGATGCAGGTTTGTAATGTGAATCAATGATTGTTATACAGTTCAGTGTAATGCATACCTCCCTTTCTGATTCTCCTTTAAGTCTTCATCGACAAAACATGTGTGTTTCTTTGGTCGGATGGATGTTCCTCTATGTCCATGTAATAATAAGTAGTGTTAATTGAAACTCCTTATCAGCATAGATAATTCAGTGTGACTAAAAATCATGTGTGGATTGATTACTTTACATTTGAACCTAACATTTGCCAGTTACATTTGGGTCCTTGCAGCCATTGCAGTCAAAGAAAAACTAGAATCTCTTTGTAGGGAGTTTCAGCGTCAAAACAAAATGCTGAAGGTATGTTCAGTGTATCTGAATTTTGAATCAAGTGTTATAAAAGGTTTTTGCATTTTTGTTCAATTGTTATACCATTTTAGCATATTTACTTAGGAAGAGTGCCGAAGGGTGTCGACAGAGGGGCAGAACATGCGTATGGAATTGTCTGACAAATTCAATAATGCCATAAAGGTTGACAGCTTCATCTGATTATGATCTAGGATAAATATGTACAATTTTCTTCATTCTTTTGATTGTATGTCTATTTATGATATCTTTGTAGGATGTGAGTGTCAAGCTTGAGGAGCAGAAAAATGAATGCATTGCTCAGCTAGAAGAGAACAATCTGTAAGATGATAAGCTTATGCATGTCTTGAACATTATGAGTTTCATTAGTTGGTTTTGTTAGCAAGTTCATTAGTTAAAGTCCACTCTGACATATCTAGTCAGGTATATTGACAGCTGTTGGCTTGTAGGTTGAGAAGTAAACTCAAAGATCTCGCTGATCAATATAATATTACTCAGCAGAAATATGCTCACCAGGTATGCTATTTATGTCCTATTAATATATTTGTCATGTATAGTTGAAAGAGAAGATGCTTTCATTTGACATTTTATGTCATGTATAGTTGAAAGAGAAGATGCTGGAACTTGAGCTTGCGGATCTGAAACTTCAACAACATCAAGAGAAGGCTGCTCAGGAACATACCCAAATGCAGTTATATGCTGAGCAAGTTTCTCAGCTTATGACTACTGAGAAGAACCTGCGGTTGCAACTAGCTTCTGATGGAGAAAGATTTCAGCAGTTTCAGGTACATTCACTTACAAGTTTTAAGACCATCTCCAGGTTCCAAATGGCCAGAGGCGTACACTATGGTGCCCGGTAGACGCTTGCAACAACGACAGCAACATAGCTTTGGTCCCAATCAAGCTGGGGTAGAATAGAGATGAAACCCAACGAAACTTGTGAATATACTCTTGCAATATACCTGCTTTGGTGGTGGCCATTTTTGCTCTTGTAGATAAAAGTTAAAAATTTTAGGCACTTCAAAAGAAAAATGAAGCACTTCTATTTTTTTTTTGTTTTTCCTTTTTTTTTTTCAGGATGCCCTGTCAAAAAGCAATGAAGTCTTTGAAACTTACAAGCAGGAGATGGAAAAGGTAAGCTCTGCAACAGCTTGTCTTTGTTAATACTCAGTATCATTATATCTGCTTTATTAGTCAACATCTGTTTGTTTACTGAAGTCTCATATGATCTTTTGCATCAGATGATCTCGCTGATAAAGAATCTGAAGAAGGAGAATGAATTTCTGAAGGGAAAATGTGAGAACTCAGATATCGCTCTCGTGAAGCTCATTGAAGAGGTAATGAATGCATCACAGAAGCTAATTGTGCTAAATCGGAGCTAGAGACGAGAGCTTTCGATAGCTATACCACACTGCCTTTTTAGCTCCGTACATTGACCTCCTCCTTTACCATGTTTCAAAACCCACCATTGTGTTTGCTAATGTCTACCCATTTATGATGATGCCTCTGCAGCGTGAGCTAACAAAGAAGCAAATAGAGAAGTTGAAAAATCAAAAGGAGAAGCTTGAATCCCTGTGCCGTTCGCTACAGGCAGAAAGGAAACAAGGCCCCTCCGCCAGTACTCCGGAGGCCCCTTCTAGCCAAGAAGTGGCAGTGACAAGCCAGGATTCATAGTGCTTATGTGCTTCGTCTTCCTGGAATCCTGATGTGCTTGCCAATGTTTCATTGGTCCCACCTACCGCTTGCCGAGATTTCTGAAGCCTGAGAAATGGATTTGATTCTTTTATCCTGTTCAGCTTGTGATGTGTGAGACTTCTGGGCACGCTTATGTCACACCCAACCCAACTATCGGCCTACCGCCTGCGTGCCTTTGTGGAGAGTGCGGAGAGATACTTGTCAGCCTCTGGCGTTTTGAGACTGTTGCCAGAGGGGGTGGTAGCATCTGAAAGGCTGAAACTTTAGCATGCTAGTGACTCGCTATTGCTACCAGGCATATATGGCCCTCCAACTGTTTCTTTTTTCTTCGATATAAGGGAACTTTTATAATGTTAGATGACTGTAATCTCGGTCTCTGCGACTGTTTCTTACTTTGTGGGTGTTTAGTAATCAATTGCTTAGTTACTTCCTTTAATACTTTGTTCATCTTGAAATTTTGCTGGGATGTTGAACAGGAGCACTGTATTGCCATGTTCAGTGCAGAGTTTAGTTCTTTTGGTGAATCCGCACTCATTTCCATTATTTGGGCGTGCCACCACCTTCAATCCCCTGGAAGCCCTAGGAGATCTCGCCAACCTTACCAGAACTCTGGCTCAGAGCCTCTCCTCGTTAAACTCATTCTTGTGTTGCTGTATATCATTTGCATGGTTGCCCCAACTTTGCTGCCAAATCATGTGTGCCGTTCTTCTTTTTCTGAAGAAACTGACCGCGCCCGTCGTCAATTCGCCGACCTGGGCTGCTGTTTCCTGAAGACCTGCGCCTTCTTTTTCTCCCGCTGGTCCGCGCCGGCTGCCACCTCGTGCTCCCCAGTGGCGTGGCGTGCCCTCCCGCCGGCGGCACGGCACGACGGACCCGCGCGCCACACACGCCGGGCCGGGAGGCGGCTTGACCAACCCCAACCCCACGTCCACATGCCATTCATTCACGTCCATACTGTTCTTCTACCTCACTCAGTAACTCGCCCGTGCATGACTGCCTTGGTGCTTGCACACAGGCGACGCCACTGACTCAAGAGCACACATCAGACATCATGACACTTGTCACAAACTCAAGAACATACGAGTACTCCTACATGATGCATGCGTGTGCTGAACGCATTTATCCACTCGGCACGGCCGGCCGGACACTTGGCAACCAAGCCAACAGTCACTACCACGCACGATGGCACGAACACTGACAAGGTCTCGCAACACTAAAACACGCTTAATTACCTCCTTAATCTACCTTTATTGCGCACTAATCGGAGGCGGGCACCTCTTCCGGCCACCGGCGGCTGGCTGCCTGGCTGCCCAGCTAGTTGCGCGCTCGATCTAGTCGTCGGCGACGACGGTGCGGATGCGCCCGGTGGCCTCGCCCGCGGCGTCGGCGGCGGCGGCGTTCACCATGGCGGGCTGGCAGAAGACGACCTTGAGCTCGCCGGGGCCGAAGCACCGCTGCGGCACGGGCTCCACGTCGGCGGGCGTGGTGCGCGTCAGCGGGCACCGCTCCTTGAAGTACCCCGCGGGCCCCCTGCACGCCACCACGCTCCCCCGGGCCCCGACCACGCGCTGCGCGCGGGGGCACCCGGCGTTCAGGTCCGCCGCGCACCCGAGCGCGGGGCACTGGCCCCCGCCGCCCACCGCCTGCGGGCTCACCACGGCGGGGACGTTGAACCCGTCCACCAGGCTCACGCTGTACGCCGCCAGGTCCCGGCCCTCCGCGTGCACCGCCAGCTGCACCACCGTCGCCGGCGGCGACGCGCCCGTCTCGCACGCGGCCACGGCGGAGCTGGATCCGCTGCCGCAGCCCGTGCGCGCCACCACGCGGCCCGACCAGAAGCCCGGCGGGAAGGGGAAGGAGACGAGCCCGCGGCCGCCGCCGTCGAGCCGGCCCGTGTTGTCGGAGATGGACGGGAAGCCGGTGTTCGGGGTCACCAGCGGCCACACCGGGTACGGGCAGAGGTTGTGGAGCGTCAGCGTGGTGGCCGACGCCGGCGTCGACGAGGCCGCCGTGAGGAGGAGCAAGCCGAGGAAGAGAAGGTTGGCCGTCGCTGGCGCCATGGCGTGTGCGTGTCCTTGGTTTCTTGGCTTTGCTTTGGAGTGCGTGCTAGTGCTGACGGAGATTGAAGAGTGAAGAGCAATGGGCAAAAAAGTGTGTTGACTGGAAGCGACAACAAAAAAAAAGAGAGTCTACTAGTAATTACAAAACCATGGGCATGCATTTCATTTGATTTTCCCTTGATTTATTTGTTGCTACTTGCGAAAAAGTGGCCAACTTTGTAGATATGCAGGGCTAGAAAACTGAATTTTTCATTGCATAGCCAAGCATCATCCAGTGTGACCAAGTAACGAGGATAATGGAGTTGGTGGAGGCTTATTTTTTAAGGTAAGTTGGTGGAGGCTTGGACTAGCGGTTTGTAGATCAAAGCGCGGGGTTCCACGGTTTTTTTCTTTTCGCTACAAAAGATGGCGCACACGTATCAGATAGGTTAGCTCACGAAATAGAAATTATTTGCCAACTTGTATGCAAGTACTCATCCTAGGAATTCTACACAAATTAATAAGAAGTAAAATGATCATATTTGCTCCTATTTATTACCTATATTTAGCACTAATTGATTCTTGCATTAAGATAACTTATTTTTAAATTCTAAAATAATTTATTTTTTAGGACGGAAGGAGTAAGTTGCCAAATAAAAAGATCCTAAAAGAATCTTCTATCTATCTTTAGGTTGTTTTCTTTTGAACCAAACCAGTGTGTGTGTGTATTGATTTGCAGTTTGTAGACATCGAAACATGTGGTTCCTCTATTTTAACCATGGCAATTATTTTGGCACTTGTCACGCGATTTTAGTCACGTCATTCATTTTGACTCACCCCATCATTTTTCACACGAATGTATTTAGGGCACCCGCAATGAAGTTGATAAGCTCTCTATAAGGCTTCCAGGTAGGAAATAGAAACGAGAAGGGACCCAGTGCGCATAGCCTTGTAGCAACTTCAAGAGACTTTCTAAATTCTTCCTAATTGCTAGTTTTAGAGATTTTAATTAAAAAGTACCTTCCAATAACTTCTCTATTTAGTTATTCAAACATAGTCACTCTTTATTTCGAATTTCTCGCTAACCAAATATAGAAAAGAGAATAGCTTTCCAGAGTGCACACAAGTTATAGAAAAACTATTGGAAAACGGAAAGATATAGAAAATAATTTTTATGCAAATGACTCTCTAAATCATAGAGAATGAAGTTTAGAGAGACTCTCGGAGATGCTCTTAGGGATGTAACCGGACGCGGTTATTTTATTGTACACTATCTACCTGGATGAGATTTGAGGGGCCCACTTGTAATGATTCAAATCCAGCTACGGCTAGCATAGAACCACATCAAAACTCAAAACCAACAAAACCGCATCAAAAATTTACACCTCAGAATCTAACCCCCCCCCCCCCCCCCCCACCAAATATCTGCTCGCAGCAGCGAAGGAGTAAAACCTTTATCCTGAATGTGCAAGGAAGCCGACGACAGTTGAGTGTAGTGCTAGATAGGGGCGCGCTACAGTCCTGATCTTCAGATTCAGACCATCAGAAGAGAGTGCAGTGCTACGGCGGTACAGCCTACGGAGGAAGATGGAAAAAAAAAGGAGATTGAAAACAAACGCGCCGGGACGAACCCGTTGACCATCGCATGCATGCTTGGTGCTGGCCTACCACGAAGGAATTCGCGGTGCCCACGGCGAATCATCACCATTCATGTGCTCGCTTACCTCCCGACTCCCAAGGCGTACTTTTGTCACGGCTCCAAAAATAGCTTCAAAACTGTAACAACTCAGATAAATTTTATTTCTAAAGCAATATCATTAGCCCAACCCTATGCTTAACCAACTAATAAAAGGGTGAAAAGAATTAGAACAAGTTAAGTTGAAATTCAAATTGAAATTGGGCACATATGAATACTTTTGAATTTTTAAATTAACTTTCAAACCACAAGCTAAATGAGGTGTTGCCTGAAACCAAACTTGTAGAACATTTTATTCTGAACAACTTTCATGTTCAAAAGTTTTTGAAATTCAAATTAGAAAGTGGAGAAAACATCCTGTTTGCAACCAGCCCCTTGGAACTTTTCAAATTCTTGCACATAGGTCCCTCCCTCACCTCCCCCTCCTCTGCTGCACCGCCTCCCTTGCCCGACAGCCGCCGGCCACCTGGCCATCGATGCCTGCGCGGCAATAGGCGCCAAGCCAACCCCCGGCGCCCTGCAGCACCGCCCCCGCTCGCCCAACCGCGGCCGCGTCTTCTTCTCCCCCCCGCACGCCACGTGCACGACGGCCAGTTGTGCTTCTGCTCGCCGCCCACAGCGGCCAATGCCGCGCGCCCATGCTGCCCGGGCCGTGCCCGAGCCGCCTGCCCACCTTGCCCGACGCCTCTACCCCCTCCCCTTCCTCTCCCAGCGCCTACAAAGGCAACACCCAGCGTACTGCTCGCGCGTGAACTCCCGGCGGTCTCCATTGTCGTGCATCAGCAGTCCCTCCACGCCGAGCCCTCTTCTCTACACCACCACTACCCCAACCCACTCTCAGCCGCATCCCTCGTGGTCCAAGGAGCAGCGCCACCATCGTCAGACCACCTCCCTCGCCAGAACAGTGCCACCATTGCTGCCCATACCGCTGCTCCGCCGCCGGCCACCACCGCCCCACGCGGAACCGCCGTCCCGACCCCCCCTCCACCCAAACCAAACTCTCAAACGGATTCCCCTCGACGCACTGAAGCTCCCCAGCCCGAGCCCCGCCGCCCAGCTCGCCGGAGTTCGCCGGAATCCCGGCCGCACCTCGACGGAGCCGCTGCTCCACGCCGCGGCACCCCTTCCCGGCCGTCCCCCACCCGAACAAGACCCCCACGAGGTAGCCCTCGCACCCCTGATCCTTCCCCGGCCCTCACCCCTCGCCGCCGGCGAGCCCCTCGCCGGAATTTTGGCCGGCCACCGCACCCGAGCCGCCCAAGGACCCAATTGCAGTAATTGAAATCTTTAGAAGGGTCTGCGCGTAAGATTTCAAGGACCCGGTTGTAAAAGAAAGATTCAAACCTAGATTCAAAATCAGTGAACTTGTAAAATTCGATCGTAGAAAATTCAGAAAAATGCAAACTCAACTGTTCTGGAACCTTTAGGGTAAACTCCACAACTTTTGTTACATGCATCTCCTCAGATTCTAGCTAATTTATGCTCTAAATTAAATAGGCTGTTTAATGACCTTTATTCACAACCATTGCTGTAGACAAGTGCTGGTCCTGAAACTTTTACAGTAGGAGATTTACTTGTTATATAAGCCAATGTAAAAAGATCAGGCCCAAATTCCATATCTATCTACACTGTTTATTAAACTTAGTTTCATACCATGTTTGGATAGAATTAATTGTCCCTGCAGTTAGGTTATGAATCACCTAATGAAACTTTTTCTATACTGGTGTAATGGTACCTAGATACCATAGAAAAATTTAGAGACTTTTTATCTCACAGGAACCTATTTATTTGATTTATGTGCTAATAACATACATTAAATCAAGAAACTAGTATCTTAGCTTGGAAAATTCTCATATATTTACTAGAAGATACTCAGTGGTAGTGGATGCTGTGTAAAACGTTTCATGGACAAAAACCCTGTGCAGGACCCGTTAAAAATAAATCCTTAAATAACCTAGGTGTGTAATATCATATTTACTATGCTCTGAAAACTGCATAATAAATCCTATAAAAATTTCAGTAGCTCCTGCATGATTAAGTGAAAGCCCTGTAAAAATCTTAGTCTCCGTTTTTGCACCATTTGTTCTGTACAAAAAGAACAAGAATCTAGCAGCAACCATGTATTATATTTTTCATAATTAATCTGCTGCATGAAAATATCTGAAAATTTTACAGTAAGGTTATCTTTCCCTGATGTGCCTAGATCCAAGGTTTCATGACCAGAAGCTACTCGCTGTAGTAGTTACACTTAAATCTTGTTTCCACGAAGAACATAAGTTCCCATGAACACCCACCCCACCTTGCTTAACGAAGTTACTTATTGTACTATTCTACCCTATTAACGATTGCCCACGAATGATAAAGTAACTCACTTCACAACAAAACTCATGTTTTACAGACTGCAACTTTATCGTGAAGGAAATCATGTCGCTTACCATCACCACTACTTAAACTTGTGCATTTATGTAGAAACGACTACTCTCGCCGACGGGACTTACGAGCTGGTGCCCGAGTCAGAGAGTGAGCAGCGAGAAACCCAGGCAAATTTAACTGAAGCAGTTGAAGACCCGGGTCAACGTTCAGACGATCCCCGGACTAACTTTTCGCAAGAAGGCAAGCCCCGGAGCATAACCCTATTCCTTTCCTAAAATATGCAACTCATTACTCTTTTGCTTGTGCATTAAGTTTATAGGAGTTGAATGAAAACTTAGTTGCATGATGTTAGGAACCCATGCTTGAAAACTAGATGTAAGGTTCGATAGAATGCTGTGCTAATAGGACTCCGGCAAAAGCCGAGTGATTTTTCCTGTCACTCGCGAGAAAATAGGAGTTGAATGTTTACTACACGCTGCAATCATAAGGACAACGGACGGGCTATGGTACGATGTTTACGATTAAGGCCCGTCTGTTTAGTGAAAAATGCTAAGGCCGCAGTGTGTGGTAGTGGTGGTTAAGTCTTTCAACGTACTAACCACATGCCGAGAATATGGTAATCGGTAAGCTTAAGTACCTGATTGGCCCGGCAAGTGGACGGCATCCTACCCTTTGAATTTCGGTCCCACTATATGGCGAGTGCACGAGTGGTCACGACCCGGCGTCGAACCGTGGCGTGGGGCTCGTGTACTCTCGGAAGGTAGCCCCGATCCACGACCCGGAAAGAAAGGGGAAAAGTTGCACGTGTGACTCTAGGAGTAACCACGTGTCGTGTGTTTAGGTTTCCTTGCAAGGTTAAGAAATTCGATTCGAATCGTCCGTTTCTCACGGCTATTGAGACTGCTTAACCCCTTTTACCCACAGAGTAAGAAGAGGAACAATGATGATGAATAAACTTGTTGGATGAAATTTAATGCTTCACCATGAATGATATTGGATAGCTGCTTATCTAGAATGGTTAATGAAACTAGAATCTTGAGCTAAAAGTTGAAAGTAAGGACCCGCTCGTAGATGCTTTTCGGCAAAACAAACCCCTGAGCCAAAAAGCCTTGCATGTCTAGAGTCGGTGGAGTAGCTTCCACTACACGGGTAAGACTTGCTGAGTATTAGCATACTCAGCCTTGCTTGTGGCTCGTTTTCAGGTGAGTCTTTCGAAGACATGATTGCTAGCTTGACTTGGCCCTGCACTCTGCCTCCGGGATGGTCGGTGGAATGGGATACGCCCCCGACCAACGGAGATAATGCCGAGTGATGTCTCGTACGGGCTTCACCGAGACATCCTGTATCGTCGAGTAGCTTTCGTTATCTTATTTCCGCTGCAACTTAAACTCTGAAGGACTTAGTGGTTATGATCACTGGAGTACTTGGTTACTAAACTCAAACTTGGTTTGTAATATTCACTTATGATAATTTTGTAAGATCTGCTGGAATGTGGTATTCTCTGGGCTCATCTTCGCATGAGCATTTGTATGTATGGCTTCGATCCGCTCTACCGTGGTTGTATCGGGAGGTTACCCGACAGACCAGTGGATTACTCCGTTTGAAGCGTAAGGTTAACCGAGATTGCCCTAATGGTGATGGTTAACACACTTGAGCCGGATTAATTCAGGTGGTTCTGCCACAAAAACCAGCTTCGGCCGAAGTCCTGCCAAATGGATGGTTTTAGAGCGGCTCCATACATGAAACCGTTGCTGAAGATTAAAACGGCTTTCACTGTGGTGGTGGAACCACAAAATATTGGCTCCAACGGGCTGCTCCTCTCTTATCCATTTATGAAAAGCATTATCCATTTATGAAAAGCAAAATGAAACCGTTTTATCTTTTCCGAAACGGCTCTAGCTCCACCAGAGAATAATCTAACTTTTTATAAGGCGGAGCCCTGCCAAAAACACACACGCTAGGACTAATCGTCGGTCTCCGCTGAGATGAGTGCGCCGCGGCAGCACGCCCACGCGTGGCCCCTATCTTTGCTCTGTGACAGTCTCCGGCACGTACGGCGTGTCGGCGAGACTGCGATGCGCGGGTGAATGGATCTGCCATGGAATCAACCTGCCTTGCTACCTACCTACCAACCCAAGGGTAATTTCAGTCTTCACCGTCGTCAGTCCGTCACGATCCGTGACCACCCTAGCGCGACTAATCCAGCAAGTGTCGGAATGTTAATTAAAAACGTGATCAAACGTGTCTATGGTTAACTCACCCTGGTTAGGTTAGTTGGTACTACAGTACGTCAGTGCATCTAAGCAGACATCGTGTTGCTTGATCTTTTCTCTTGCTGCCGTTGAGCTTGGGACATCCAGCCAGCCTTGTAGACGTGTAGTCGTGTACAACACACACCTGGATAGCGACGCGCGCAGGACTGCAATGCGATGTGCAGCGTCTTTTAGTTTGTCGCTATGAACGCGTTAGGTACGCCTAAAGGTTTGCTTTGTGAGGGAAAAAAAGAAGTGAAAAAGCTTCTGCAAATGTCAGAAAGGGCGGCGCGGTGCTGGGCTTCAGCCTACCTCCTCCCGTCCCGTGCTCCAGCGTAGGCCCACCACCGGCTATCTAACGGAGCCCGCCCGTAGGTGGGTCTGTGCAGCCTGAGAGGCCCAGGCACTTAACGCCGTTACCCCAAAGCCCACCCCACCAAGTTGCCCTGCCAATACTGGACGGATTTAACAGCGTTGTGCTTTCAGTAATAGATGATATTTCCATCGACAACGAGGTGCCTGTGGTGATTTCGTCAATCTCGAGGATTTACCGGCTCAGTCCCTCGGAGGTGCCCATAGAATTAAGGGGTGAGTGTGCGTGCGTGTTGTGAGCGTCTTTACTGGGATACATTGTTGGATGGATTAGTCAAGCAGGGATTTCT
The DNA here is from genome assembly GCA_032594955.1 of Panicum miliaceum. Classification (NCBI taxonomy): domain Eukaryota; kingdom Viridiplantae; phylum Streptophyta; class Magnoliopsida; order Poales; family Poaceae; genus Panicum; species Panicum miliaceum. The sequence continues at coordinate 53,517,967 of CM064058.1, read as the reverse complement.
TGTAGTGATTTCTTCGGTTGTTTGCAGTCAATTCAATATCCTTTTATGTGTTTTGCTTGGATTTCAAAAGCCCTAACTACGCCTTCAAGGCAGCACGGAAGGGTTTTTGTACTTTTGTTTCTTAGGGCCTATATTTGGGAGATTTCTTTCAACTTCGACTGTAGTGTGAGGCTGTTTTAAATTCAAGCTAAAATGAGCTTAAGCCAGTAGAAGTTAAGAGAAGTCAATTTTTCTCTTCATCGATGAAACCAGTTTTTCTAACTTCACCGGCTTGAGCTCTCGAAACCTGTCCTTTACTATCGATTAGGGAAGAAACAAAAAAACAAATTAACAACTAACTGCGGCCAGGGTTGAGTGAAGGAAATAGAACGTTTTCAGTTTGAAGAACTACTTGGATTCAAAAATAAAATAAAATTGGATTCAAAAAGTTTGAAGAACTACTTTTTTACTTTGGTGGGCCTATCTGGTCATTGATGAAGATGGGCTGGGTATAGGATAACTCGGTTCTAGGCCTATGCCCTCTTGGAGCTTGTTTGTGCATGTGAGTTCCATGTGCGTGTCTGAACTTTTTTCAGAAAGACACAGTCCGATTTAGCAGCAAATGAAAAGCACGCATCCAAGGAAAGACGCATCGGCATCCCTTCCCGAAACTAAAATTATTGCCTCGACGAACACACAGCAGAGACACGAGTCGCTCCCGACGAACACATCGGACACGACGACACATCTCATCTGACACACGCACGCGTCGGCTCGCTCACATCGAGCTGAGCAACCAGCGGCGACTCCTACTAATCCAGTCTAATTAAAGCAAACGGCGGCCGGCTAATCCGATCCGAACGAACGAACACGACGACGACGACGACGACACTGACGGCAGCAGCACCCGACGACCATGGCCGGACTTCTTCTTGGAGCTCGGCCGGCCGGTCACAGACGATAACTCACACGTGCGGGCTGCAGTAGATGACCTTGATCTCCTGGACGTTGCGGCACCTCCCGCTGGGCACCTGCGACGCGGAGCAGGCCCCCTGGACGGGGCACCCGACGGCGGGGCACTCGCCCTGCAGCGGCGCGCCGTGCGGGGACACGATGACGGGCACGCCGAGGCCGGGCTGGCGCGTGTTGGCGGCGAGGTAGAAGGACCCGCCGTCGACGCCGACGTGGAACTCGGCGGTGGGCGCGCCGGGCGCGTGGAGCCGCCCCGTCCACCAGCAGACCGGGAACTCGGCGTGGCTGTGCGGGCGCAGCGTGTACGTGGGCGCGCCGTTGAAGAGGTGCGGGCTGTTGGCCAGCGGCTCCAGCGTGAGCGCCACGTCGTGCGCGCACAGGTTCTGCACCGTGATCTTCTTGTTCTTGGCGCAGTTGTCGTGCGTCGTCTGCGCCGCCGCGGCGAGGAGCGCGGCGGCCAGCGCCGCCACGAGCAGGGCCAACGAGGCCTTGGACGCCGCCGCCATCGCCTTCTTCTACCTCGGACGCTTGGGGAGTGGCTTGGCTACTGACTTGGAGGGAAGATTGCTGGTGGTGGTTTGGGATGGGTTCAGGGGTTTGGAGCCGTGGGGGGATTTATAGGCGAGGCGTGGGCAATGGTGATGAGGTCGCGGTGAAAACTGGGAGAGGGCACGGTGAAAAGGTAAGGAAAAGTTTTGATGGTGGATGCTCTAGACAGATCGAGGAGGGCCCTGTCAGAGGAGAGGAGAGGACCGAGGAGGAGGGCATGGCGTTGAGATGGGTTGGCCGCGTCGTGTAGCCTGTGCAGGGACGGCCATGGATCGGATGCTGCGTGCTCCCCCAGTGGGCTGCATGAACGCGTGCGTGCCCTGCGACGACGTGGCAGCGCTGCAGCTGCCAGTTCGAGCCTCTTCCGCGGATAGGCCGGTAATAAAGAGAAACTTAAAGGCGCTGGCTGCATGCCATGCGACTTTTTCACTTTTCACCTCTTTACCGGACACCTCGCAAAGTTTGGATGAGGTGGCGTGATTCCTCGAACGTAAAGGGTCCCTTTTACAAAGATTGGAAAAAAAACACTCACACTGTAATTAGTGGCAGATGGCTGGTTTGTAGCTTTGCTCTGCTAGTCGGTATGCATCTATCTTCTCAGAGCAATGACAGGGAGACACACAGCACGTGCGTGTAGTACTCAATGTTGTACTGTTTGTACCAACAGAAGCAGGAGCAACGGCTATGTTCAGAAGTCTGAACCGTGCATTTTTTTTTGTTTTGAGAAAAGAACCGTGCATATTTGGCATCAAATGACGCTCAAGATCACATTTTTACCAGTCTGGAAGGGCGTCACGGCACACTGGACAGATTGCTCGATGAGAACACTAGTCTTTGGCGTCGTGACTTGCCACCGCTACGCGTGAGAAACGCGGCTAGCTTCTACTACTAGGCACTACCCCTAGGGTCAGTGAGAACGTGCATGGGGACTTTCTCTGGCAGGCTACAGACACCGAAACATTGGCACGCAACGCAGCAGCGAATCTACAGTACTTTACTGTTTACCCCTCACGTCAAATTTTTTTTTTTAAAAAAACTTCAAATAAAGATGAACCACCCAGTACCTGCAGTCCTACTCATCGAAAGCATCTCTCTGTGTGTGTGTGTGTGTGTCTATGTGCAGTGAACATCAGTGCAGAGTCGCGGCGTCTGCATACGATGCGAGCAGCAGCACGCACTGGCCGACGAGTGAGGTTGGAGGGGCACGGGGGCGCCCCTAGGGTACTGCAGCGATACAGGTTAAAAAAAATAAATCTTGTTCTTGGTAAAAAGATCAGAAGATGGGTTGCTGGCCTGTTTAACCTAAGTTACCGCCCATTAGGAGTTTAGTTTAATCTAAGCTACGCTTCGTGCTTGGGGAATGTCTGTTGGTCATGATTAACATCGACACGCATGGGCCGGTGGATACCCCTACTGGGTGGGTGGGTGAATTCGTATCCTGTACAGTCTACGGTCAAAAAAAAAAAAAAAACCCAGATGCCAGGAGGGAGAAACACCCGCGCATTGCATAACATAGCATTCGCGTCCAACCGGGCGCATTATTTCTGTAGATTTTATATGGTCTCGTTTTCTTTTCCTAGGAGAATGTGTTGTTCGATCAATTAATTCTTTCTTGTATGTATTAGTTCGGTAATCTTAGAGAACAAGGAGCAAAATCTACGATAAATGCACAGAGGACTTTTTGAAAAGGCAACACGTACGTACAGTATTTAGCACTCGCGCGCACGTGTGCCAGATCATCATGGCATCTTTCTTAAAAGCCACATCCACATCATTGGCACCGGCGGTGTATCATCAAAGCCAGCTAGATCCCTGTGTGAAGCTCCTTAGTCCCTGGCCGAAAATTCTAGGTTCCTCGGTGGTGATCGTATGCAGAGGACCTAGATGCAAAATGAACGCCTAATCTAGGTAGGATAAACATCGTACAGTACATTGTAGAGTACCTGGCTCATGTACGTATACAAAACAGGATGTACGTACCCTCAAGGGGTGGGAGGAAAGAATGCAATGCGTGTTCGATGCAAGAGCACCGCGGTCATGTCGGCACCGGCCACCGAGATACCGATGCAGACATGCAGCGCAGGACGTCCATGTGGTCGTTTTTGTTAACCGTGGCAGTAAAAGTAAATAAAGCGGTAAAAGCCAACCCAACCTTTTTGCCGTGCCGGGTCCCAGCGGGCCTCGACGGGCCAAGTTGGGCTGGGTTTCTCAGGTCCTTGTATTCGGGCCGTCGGCGGAGTCTTCAGCCGACTCACGGGCCGCCGTGGTTCTTCAATACCTTCCAAGCAGCCCGGCCCAGGACATGTAATGCCTCCTGAGCTTCGTTCCAGTTGAGGACAGGAAGATTTCACAAAAGCGCACGAGTTGTACACGCGAAGAATGATTGTGTGCAATTGGTCATCTGAATAGGTAGGCAGTTGTCCTCAGAAGAAAAAAGGTGTTCCTAACTATTACTCGGGTAAAATTTGTTTCCTTCGGTAAATCAATCTTTTCGTGATGACACACCGATCGCTATTTTGCGGCCCATCAGAGTTTTTTTTGTTGTTTTGCGTGTGGGAAAGAAATGAGGAGGAGAATGCTGTTGCTGCTTAGTCGGGCGGGACGTGTAGATTGTTTCTCTGGGTAGCCTGCTAGTGCTGGTGAAGTTGAACTGTGTTAGGGGCTGTCCAGAAAAAAGGGCTCCGCTCCAAAAAATCTTCTCCATCTTCGGGCTCCAGAGAAAAACTGGAGCAGCCATCTGTTTGGGTAATGATACACATACCTCCAGCTCTAAAATTGGTAGAAGGAGGAGTGAAAGGACTATTTTTCCCATGTTCTTCCTGAGGTCCGGCGGCCTGACGCTCGCCGTGGACGCCCTGGATCTGGGCGCCAGGGCTGCGCCGGCCAAGCAGCCAAGCCCCTGGGAGGCGCCGGCGGCCGAGCCCCAGGGCTGCGCCGGCGGCCAGGCAGCCGCGCCCAGGGCCGCACCGGTGACTGCGCCCCAGGGTTGCGTCGGCGGCCAGGTAGCCGCACCCCCAGGGCGGCGCGGTCGCGCCCAAGGTGGCACCGGCGGCCAGGCAGCCGCGCCCCAGGGCTGCGCCGGCGGCCAGGGAGGGGAGGAGGAGCGGGAGAGAGGGGAGGAGGAGTGGGAGGGAGGGAGGCGTCGGCGGGAGGGAGGGGATTGAGGCGCGGCCCGGGGTGGGAAAAAGAAAAAACGAACCGTTTTCCTGTGTAACCGATGGCATGATGGATAATTTTCTACCATCTCCATGAGAAGATACGAAACAACCTTTGGTGGAGTACCTCCTGAGGAGCTTCGCAAAATTTCTGGAGTGGAGCTCATTTTCGTGGAGCTAGAGCTACTCCAGTTGGTATGTTTGGCTAAAAAAATCGGAGCGGAGCTCTTTTTTCTTTTTCTGGAGAGGAGCCCTCCCAAACACCCCCTTAAGGTGGAGTTTTGGAATGTTGGATGGAGCTGCAAGTTGGGCCTCGACCAGATGATAGTAAAAAAGGCTGGGCTGGGCTGGGCTTAATTACTTGATGGTTTCGACCAAGCAAATGGTTACGTTGTAATATATTTATCTGTTTCATTATTTGTATTTAAAATATTTATCTTTGAGTATGTGTTTAGTATAATCTCTTTTCATTTGATGTACTTTTCATGCAAGGTGTAATATCTTTCGTTGACAGTAAGAAAAAATTGTATTGCTGTGATGAGGTGAAATACAGCAAGATCTTACTGTTTTGCTTTGTTTGCATTATTGTACAATTTTTCACAAGTCCCTTTTTGTAGTGTTGAAATGTATTCTTTTTCTTCTTCTTCTGCCTATTAGTTGGATTATGGGCTGATTGTTATTGTATTTTTGTCCGTTTGTTTTAGTCCCAACTCCCAACCCATCTATACCTCAGAGATTTGCATATGCGATTCTTTAGTTTTGCATCACTTGCTTTCCCTAGTTTCTTATGGCGGCATAGCCACATAGCACTTCTGCTCTGCCAGTTATCTGGGCAAAGCCCGTGTACCCCAGCCGAGAGACCAATTGATATATTTGTGTCATGGTTTTATTTGTTCAGCCGATTGATTGAGTTGACTCGTCTCACCCACTTTTCTATATAAATACTGCCAGTCCAACATTTTGAATGGATAGAAATTTGAGTGACGCAACAACCAAAAAAACACCTGAATGTTACGTAGTCAGTTCCCAAAAGAAGAAACTGAATATGTGGCCACGTCTTCGTTCTGAACTGAAATAAATAGGTGCATCTCGTTCATGTTGGTTTAAAATATTTTCACTGCCTAGAAGTTCAAGAAATGAATTAGTACACAGTGGCGGATCTAGGGGGTGCAGGGGGGCTCCAGCCCCCGTAGAGCTGGTGCTTCAATGGAAGAGGAGGAAGGATTAGAGAGAGAAAAGAGGGAAGTAAAGAAGAAAAATGGAGAGATTAAGGAGGAAGGAGCCTAGCCCCTCCTTCAATGTTTTGCTGCAGCTGCCATTGTTAATACATATATACTATGTTCGGTTTCTTTCGATTTATTTTCTCTCACAGAATACTATTAAACCTGCCGAAATCTATCTACCAAACACTGCCATAGTAGAAGTGACACGGCCATGTAGAAGAGTATACTGATTGGACTAGCTACTACTTTGACCCATATGCCCTATCGCCAGCGTCTGATGATCAAGCCCAACTTCTTTTTTCAAGTCGCTTAGAAGGTTGTATCACCGCCACTTGTTGTGAGGTGATTTCTCAAGCCTGCTTCTTCATGCTGGTTAACAAAGTCACGGAAAAGAGAACAAATGGACACTATCTGTCACTTTTGCAGCTCTTATCCAAATTTCAGATATATTTGAAACTTGTAAAATGATCCAATTTTTCAGAATCTCAATTGAATTTTCCCAAGTTGAATCTATACATGATTTTTTTTGCAAAGTTATTTATGAGCATTTAATCCGTAATGTTACGAAAATCGAGTCTGTTACCATTGCTTCAGAAAACTAATAATGTTCGGCAGAAAATTCCGTACCACAAAAAATAATATTTGCCTAAGCCCTAGAGCCTTTATTTAGTCTTTGGCACAATCTTCAGCTCTGTCAAAAGTTGAAAAGTTAATGGTGATGACGACATCGGGCCTGTAATTTCTACCACTTTTGCTTTAGCTCTTTTTCCTGCCAGAAGCAAAGCATATATGCATAAAGTTTATACGGCACAAGCGCTTTCATTGTCCTTGTCCTCAAGGACATTCAGATCGATGCACCTCATGCTTGTGCACCGTGGATTTTGGATGCCCCGGTTTCAGTTTGCCTCATCTGAATTTTGCACAAGTGCAGATTGCACTACGTACTTATAATATAAAATGCAGTGCTACTTCAGGATTGTTTCACAGAAGTAGTTCGAACTAGAATCACCAATTTTGTTTGGAATTCACGAATAATTTACCTGAACATGATAACTTTTGCATGTAAAGACAAAAGATTGATACTGAGGTTTAGAACTTGAATCATTATTTTTGTTCAGGGCTGATTTCCACTGACACCAGGAAGAGTACACGCGTCGAAGCCAAAGCTAAAGTCCCCCACCAAACACACATGAATAAAAGGATTCATGACAACAACGATTCCACACACGAAGCCATCTAGGCCAATCGAGCGGGACGCCTCGACAGATCTAGCTGTCGGCGACGACGGAGCGGATGACCATGGCCTCGGGTTCCACGGCGGCGGCGGCGACGCAAGTGACAATGGTCGCCTGGCAGAAGACGACCTTGATCTCCCCGGGCGCGCGGCAGCTCTGGGGCGTGGGCTCGACGTCGGTGGGCGTGATCCTGGTGAGCGGGCACCGGCTCTTGAAGTACTCCGGCGTTCCGAGGCACGCGGCGCCCTCGGCGGCGCGCTGCGCGGGCGGGCAGTCGCAGTTGAGGTCCGCGGCGCAGCCGAGGGCCGGGCACTGCCCGCCGGCGGCGGCGTGCGGGGTGACCACCGCGGGCACGTTGAATCCGTCCACCAGGCTCACGCTGTAGGCGGCCCGGTCCAGGTCGCCGCCGTCGTGGACGGTGACCTGCACGACGGTGGCGGGCGGCGCGGCGCCCGTCCAGCACCCGGACGCCGCGGCGTCGCAGCCCGTGCGCGCGGCGACGCGGCCTGCCCAGAAGGTGGGCGGGAAGGAGAGGGAGAGGAGCGCGTTGGGGTCGAGGCGCGCCGTGTTGTCGGAGATGGAGGGGAGGCCCGAGTTGGGGGTGACCAGCGGCCAGACCGGGTGCGGGCAGAGGTTGTGGATCGTCAGCGTGGTCGCCGCCGTCGAGGCGCCGGCGCCGGCGGCGAGGAGGGCCACGACGAAGGCGAGGGCTGCGGCCATGGCCTCGGGCGGAGCTGGCTCGCTAGCCGTTCGTGTCGTGATTTTGTGAAGCGTGAGTTTGTGACGAGACGTGAGACGGGGTTTGGCTGGTTTTTATAGGCGAGCTTAGTAATGTGACGTCCATGGGAAGAGTCTAACTGGTGCTTTGCTGTTCTAATAAAATGTATAAAAGCTATGGTGCTAAAGAGTTACTGCAGTTAATCACCTTTGTTGTCTCGATGTGCAAGAGTAAGAACTGATGAGCGTTGGTCAAAAGGAGAGAAAAAAGAAAGAGAAGAGAAGCATATCAGGAGACAAGTTGGGGACATTGGCAAAGATAAAAGCGAGGAGCAAAGAGTCTCTTGCAACATCCCCTACCAAAAAAAAACTCTACTGTAATTCCCCTCAATAGTAATAAAAGAGAGAAGTGGAGCATTTTCTGACACAAGTCAGCACAAATTACTAAGAAAGGTCTGGTTTTCTTCCCCGTTAAAATTTTTACACATCAATCACATCAATATTTTAACATATGCATGATGTATTAAATATAGTTAAAAAAATCGTATTATACAAATAGACTGTAAATCGCGAGACGAATCTAATAAACCTAATTAATCGTTAATTAGTCGTGATTAGACAATAAATTGCTACAGTAAATATATACTAATGACGGACTAATTCGATTTACAAACGGAATCTGCAATTAATTTTTTAATTAATTTATATTTAATACTTCAAATGTGAAAAGATTCCATTTCAAAAACTTTACGCGGGTATCTAAACGAGGCCAAAGATGGACTGAACTGGAAAGGAATTTCCATTGTGCTATGAAGAACGTGCGCTATGCGAAGTCCCTAGCAGGCGAGGCCAAGCGTGTGCCGGCAAAACATACTAACATCCCCATCACTGACAATACTTACCACAACGTTAGCAGCTCTCTAATGTTGCCTTGGGGTGCCAATTATCACAAACCAATCCTTCATGCTGGCATGTGCACTTGCACATGCTAGCAAGGTGCAGAAGGTAAATCGAAAGACCATATCACATTCCATCATGATATTCTCATATGCTCAACAAATGATATGACATGTTGGGTAGCAGGAGGCAGAGCCCCACACCATCATAGTACAGTTCACAAATTAAACCCCGACCAGCTAGCCTCGGCCCCCTGCAAAAACCACTCCACAGACCTAGTATAACTCTATGTTTCTTCACCAGCCCGGCTTTAGAGAAACCCGAATGGAGCAGCATGTATAGATTACCAAAAACAAAACTGAAAAGCAGAAATGCCCGCTGCTCCAATGACAACCTGGAAATAAACTGATATGCACGCAGGAGCTAGACTTGTACAAAACAGCGTGTGGTACCAGACTGGACAGGACACAAGTTTTGCCCAGAAAAAAACTCTTACAAAACAGACCAATAATGAAATGCAAGACAATGCAAGTGGACAAAGGGTAAAGAATGCTATGAGAAAAAAACAAGCCACTAGCGACCAGCAGGGAGGGTATGTCTTGACATAATGGACCTGACCGCCCTGATTAATACAAAATAATCCTGTGACAATGCGTTCCTGCCCACTGCTGCTTTCTGGATCAGCAGCAAGCAACTGGGCCTTTTGTCCCAAGTGACCATCCGACCAGAGTTCGATGCATGAGATGAATGCAGGGGAAAATTATAGGCCACAGATCATAGGCGTGCCATGCCGAGGAAACTGTCAGCATGTCAGGCGACAATAGAAGCTCATCTCACCTCCAATAAGAAATGGAGGCGGCAGATGCCCTTTGCCAAAGTTAGCAGGCGGCCAACTTGAACCCTCCTTTCTCGCGGGGGGCGGAAAGGATGGGCTGACGCATGTACTGATGCATGAGTTAGTGAGGACCCTCCGATCTGCTGTAAGGATGTTGGACTTCTCCAAAGAGCAGGTCTGGACATGATGCAATCGACGACCCAGACATGATGACATGTGGATGGATGCAAGTGCAGACTCGAGACTCCTTGTGACATCAACCTGAAACTGCACGGGTGATTGCTATACTTGCCCAATCAGCTGATTCTTTCACCAAAGGATCGTCCGACGCCAAGCATTCCTCCAAAAATGCCTTGCTCGAGGCGGATTGATTGATCAAAGGGCCAGCATGGACGCCCAATGTGTCTGCCAGATCTCCTAAGACACCAATTGCAGTCTTCATCACAGTGTCATCCCTGGAAAGAAAACAATTATTATAATGAACCAGGTCAGAGAACTATTACTCAAATAATAAAGTATAAAAGCAGAATGTTGTTTTAAGGACTTACATATCCTTGCCATTGTACAGAGCATCAAGGAACTGGAGAATATGAGGGGCATATGGCATCAGTAATTGTGTCTTAGGTGAACTCTTGAATCCCTGAAGAATACCAGAGTAGGCTTCCAAGATGCCATTCCTTAGCTGGTTGGTGTAGTCGAGCATTTCATCATCAGTCGCAGTGGTATGTGCTGACAGATCAGCAGCACTTTGGAGCATAGGCATGGCATAGATCAGATACTTCTCGAAGTTCTCCCCAATTGCCAGTGCAATATCACCAAAGCATGAAAATATCGGTGGCTTTACAGATCTGTGCAACTGGTTACTTGATAAGTCCTTCAAGAGCTGGGTCATGATGCCATCACAGAAGGGCAAAATTTTGTCTTCAAGTGCCCTGCACAAGTCACCCACAACACCCACGGTAATGGCACAGACCTGGTATTCCTCAAAGTTTTGAAGTCCCATCTCCAAATACTGATAAAACTGTGTCATGTACTTTGCAAAGTTTGGACCAGCTGCATATGCCAATGCACCAATAGCAAGCATAGCTTCCTCATGAACTGTGGCATTCCTACAAGCGAAAACTCTCAAAAACAGTTCCATCATCTGATCTGCATACTGCAAGAAAGCGTACTTCGTTGACTCCATCCCTCCCAACTTTTGGATAATGACCTGCAAGCAGCCACAAAGGAGGCCCTGCAGTTCACTCCTCTTCTCCCTCTCATCAGTTGACAATTTTTCGGCTTCAAGAGTCTGATGAAGTTCCATCATGATGACTGGTACCAACTGCATAACAATAGGGGCTGTCTCCTCAGTGGAGCACCTGACAACTTCATTTAGAGTCTCATAAGCTGCTGTGCGCAGCCTGGATTCTCCAGCATCCTCCCTGTGAGTAACCATAAGAAGGTTCTGAACAATATCTTGAAAGAAAGGGGATAATGGTGACGCAGATCCAGCATCAACATAGCCTTGAGCAAGGAAATACAGGGCTCCACATGCCTTCTCAGCCACATTAGGGACGTCCTTCATGCTGTGAAGCAGCACAGTAAGTATTTGCTGACAGTTCTCAGCTGTAATGATAGGAGCACTTTCAAGTGCTGAACCATGAAGAAACTCAAAGATTCTTCCAAGAGTCCAAGCAGTTGTGTCCTTTACATGGTTACTTGGGTCCTTCATCAATGCAGTTAGCATAAAGTTCAGTGCAATATTTACAAGAGGAGCCAGTTTATCAGCTGATGGGCCCTCCAAGATAGATCCAAAAGCATATGTTGCAGCCTCTCTTTGCCTCCAATCAGACTTGGTTATGTTTTCCTCCACAAAAGGCATCACTAGAGGAACAATATCATCCCCAACAGTCCTTGCCACCAGGCCCAAACAAGTTCCCCCAGCCATTGCAAGATTCCAAGCACCTTCATCCAAGTCTTGGTCTTCCTCCTGCTTCAGAAGAGTCTCCAACAGCATCGGCACTAATGCAGGAAGAGCCTGCTTGATAAAATAGAAGCAAGGAACATCAGAATCAGCTGTGAATTCACTACTGTACTCATCCAGAATGTCAATTTCCTCATCACATATGGAACTCCAGAATTCAATAGCCTGAAGTGCAACTGACTCCTCATCTCCCCTCACAGCCTTTGCAGTGATATTAAATATGTCCTGCATATAGGCGACCAGCTTATCATAGTAAGTAGACGAGATAGCCACCAAACACTCAAAGGCAGCCTGCCTTATCTTCACCTCCGGAGACTGTGTTGCTTCACAAACAACTCTCATGATGTAATCACGCTCCATGTCGTTCGAGAAGTTAACCTGGGCAAAGCCCAATGCATTATACAATGCCCGTGTAGCTGCAAGCCTCACATCAGAGTTTGCCTCAGAAGCATTCATACCCTGAACAACAGCTGTAAGTATTTTATTGACTTGGTCTTGGTCTACAGCATCTGGAGAAACTTCCTCACATAAATAGCCAAGTGTCTCAAGCGTTGCCTGCTTGACATTTGGCTGGACCTGATGTATGTTTGAGAGCAATGAAGCAATAAGCTCAGGCCATTGCTTCTGCGGAATCTCGATACCAGCAACCTTCGCGATAACTTGAGAAGCAGTAGATCTGGCACTTGCAACAGGAGATGTGAGAGTTTGCAGCAACAATCCTTTAATTTGCGCCTTGGCACCAGCATCCAGTGCCAGCCATCTCTGGAAAAGCTCATTCTTCCTGTGTTGCTCCTTTGCATCCAGTGCATTCTTAAGAATCAACCCAGCCAACCTACGGCTCTCCTCAGGCTTCTCTTCATTGGCCAACTCACTTGAGAGGGAGAGGAAGAATCCTGGAAGGTTTTGCTCCTGGAACTGCTTGAGGCTTTCTTCAGCATGCTTCCTGATGGCGCCATCAGCAGATTGCGCACTTAAGAGAACTTGGGTAACGTCGAGTGACATATTGACTCTGGAATACCAAAACAGGGAGGAATCAGATATATGTACGTGAAAGAATTCACGAAATAAAGCCATCTGCACAAGAAAAATTGTCCCTCCAATATAAATTAGATTATAATAAAGTGATCCATATTGCAAAACCTAACAAGGCACATGAAACTGCTCTAATAAAAGACAAACAAGACACTAAATTGCTCTATAATGTAAAGTTATACCAAATATGCATGTATAGAGAGCTATTATTATTAGATGTATTAATGCTAAACAGTCATACAAAGAGGAACGGAGACTGTATGCTTTATACAATAGCAACATCATGGAAACGATAGTTCATTAGTAAGCATATCCACACAATTGGACAAATCAATCATGTCAAGACAATATGAGAGACTCTTATAGTCTAACAAGGAATCAAGCTGCCACATGACAAAAAAGAATGATCCAATATAATTGCTGCATAAGCATTTACAAATGTTAAAATAGACTTGAGCGTAAATCATATTCAGTTCGCCCCACTATACAAGAGCTGGCACTCCAATTGCTCCGCAGTGCCAACTTCCTATAGCCTCCAATCTAACACATCAACAGTGATGAAAGTAGAAATCAGTGAAGCTAGAGCTATCCAGTAAGCAAGTAAGCAAAACATGTGTAACTAACTGGCTGCAGTAAATTGTCCTACGACAGAAGAGCTAAGCAGTTACAGCTTACTGTAACTAGACCTGAAAACCAATACACGAGGGCAGGGCATGATTGGTCTCTACTCAATTTTTAGTAATACGCTTCAACTTTCACTTAAGAAGGCAACACTGACACGAAAACTAGAAGCCATACGTTATTCATAGTTCAGAGAGCGGTAACAAAGCACTAGAGATATCAACACTAGAGAACATCAACTGCGCGAAGACGACAGCACGTGCGCATCAGATTCATCGAAGCCCAGAACAGACCCCCCCCCCCCCTCCTCGCAAGCACCACGACCCACCAGCGAATCTAAACTCCCCACACCGAGAAATCGACCAGCCAGCTCCAACCGCACGAGCCAACTCAACTCAGATCTAGAACCACACGGCAAAACCGATCGCGCGCGCACGTTCCAGACCCCCGAGGCACGCAAACCACCCGCCGGCGAACGGGCGGATCGAGGCGGCCGGAGCTACGGGCGAACCGAGAGGACGGATCGGGGCGGAGATCCGGGAGCGGATCGGGGCCGGCTACTAGATCCGACTAGGGGGAGACTAGGGTTTTGACCTGGGCACTTACGTCGCTGGGCGCGCGGAGACGACCCCGAGGCGTACGGGCTGGACCGGAGCTGGAGCCTTCAGCGCCCCGCGGTGGGAGGGCGGTGGGGAAGCGCGGCCGCGGACCCGATCGGCGGCGCGGGGGGAGGGAGCGGAAGGGGTGGAGGCGGCGGCGGCGGGGAGAGGAGGGTAGAGAGGGGAGGAGGAAATCAAATAATGCGGGGAAAAGAAAAGGAGGGCATCTTTGGTGAGGTGGGACGTGGGGAGCGGGTTGGGCGCGGGGGGCCGGTGGCCGTCCGATCTGAGGTGGACGGTTCGGATGGGGGAGAGGGTTTTCTTTTTCTGATTGGGTGCGGCGATTTTTTTTTTAATAATGGTTTCCGTGTGGGTTTGGTTTTTAGTTTTTGGACGCTGCCGTGGGGGTCTGGTTTTCACGGCCACCGTTGGTGGTTTCGCGGTCGGTGTCTCTGCGGATTTACAGAGGTTATTACCCCTACGTTTCTTCCCTAGTTAATCAAGAGTACACATGTATATGTATTGTATAATATGTCTACCAGACGGTAGAGGAAATATAGAAAATATATATATATATATATTTATTCGAAACATGGAATCTCGACTAGCCAGCGGTGTTAGATGTGATATTTTATTAAACTTATAAAATACCGCTTCGTTACACTCTTCTATACCTTGTTACGTTTCAAAATTCAAATTCACTTATATGTGAATCTTTTTAACATGTGGGCTCTTCTATGAATAAAGTGTTCTTAATAAGTAGCTACAAACTTGTAAAATCACCACCTAAAAATTGAATATTTGCATAAACAAAACAACTGATCATATGTATTCATCTTTCTAGTCTCATCAACTTGATATATCCGACTTCGGTGTTACTATCCACAAGCATGAGTGATAAATTGGTACTTGACTGTTACCGGGGAGCTTTTCCTTAATCCAAAGCGTTTGAAACATTACTATTGTCTTTGGTACTTATCTGTCGCTGTGGAGCTTTTTCTTTAGTCCAAAGCCTTTGAAACATTACTATTGTCTCATTTTCCCGTGGTTCTAGCATGGAAGGAATGGCCGCAATTTTATTTTACATCATCCACGCTATTAGCCATCCTCGGTTGTAGTACGTTCGTTTCATCCTCATCCATTTTATACTAAAACTACCGCTCGTCTTGTTTGGGATCTTAAAATTTTTTACCGTAGCTTGGATCAGAAGCTTGCGCGTCTACCATGCACGCTTGATAACTTTGGCTAACTGTAGCCTGTAGGATTATTAAAAAAAAAACTTTGGTTCACTGTGTGTGTTTTGTAAAAGCCAGCCTGGAGATGAGAGAGAGATATTCTCCGACTCGAGCTTGGGCCAATCGGTGGCCCGGTTTGAAAAGGAGGCCGGCAAGTCAAGATTGGGCCGGTGCCCAATTCGCCCCGATGGCATGCATGAATGGATGCCCTGGCCCAATGGATGCATCCCCATGGAGCTGTACGAGAGTCAGGCAGACCTGGCATGCGGCCCACCTGCTCACCCTGCAGACCAAGCGCTCCTGCCGCCGAGGGCAGCACGGCGGCGCCCTCATCGGCACGCTTAATTGACGCGGAGGGGCGCGCCACGGAGGGGAGCAGGGAGCGGCCGTGCCCGGCCGGATTCATTCAGGCTTGCGCTACTCAATGTCATTCCGCCGCCGGCGGCGTTCGCCGGTATCGGCGCCCAAGCAAGTAGGGGCGGTGCGAGCAACCACGAGCTCCGGCCGCCGCCGTCCGATCTGCAGGTTGCGGCTACCCGCTAGTCCGCCGTGCCAAGGTCCGTAGATTCTTCATTCAGCTGCAGTTCAGTGAACGCCAAGCTTGATTTGGACCGTGCGTTGCTTCGTGCATGTCAAGCTTCAAGCTCTCACCGACAGATGGCTTAGTGCCTTCATCAGCGGGAAAGAGTTGCCGACAGTTGCTAAAGTGGTGACGACCATGGGCAGCGATATCCAAAGAGGCAACCTAGCGGGGAAACAGGCAAGCAGGCAGCTGCCGGTCGATTCGGTGCTGCGCCAGAACACTCTGAACCCGGCACTTTGTTCAACGATTTTTGGTCAAATTTGGAACCAAACACACTGTGAACCTTAACCAAGAGTTGAAGCTGGTACATAGGGCTACCACTTCTATGTAGGTTTTAAGGCTAAACGATGGGTGCTTCGAGCGATGAAATCGGTGGAAACACACGAGTTCAGACTAGATCTTCAGTGTTTCAGAATGTGATTCAGGGTTCCATTTTAGCCGGCTTAATTCAACCTCCTCCAAACCATCGATTCTTAAGACTACAGCAAGTACAACCGTAGATTGGAGATTGGACCGTGTACGACAGTTATCGTATTGGGCGTTTACAAAGTTTCTAAATGAAATAAATTTAGAACGGGCCCACAATTTGGCTACACAGCCATATTTCTAATATCTATAGAAAATCAGCTTAAAGGTTCCAGATTAGTAGAGTTGTTCTATATCTTTAAATTTTATTTCATGGGACGAAAACCAACCTAAGCTGTTCAGAGATGCTACATCTTTTCTGTTAAACTCTTGCAAAGTGTTTACAAAGAGTTTAGAATTTATTTAAAGTTAACTCTGAACCTCGGAAGGATTCAGTTCAAAACTCAGCCTACTTGGTCCTTTTAATCTCTTGATTCGAAACTCTATTTTACCCAAATCTTTGACCTGGATCCATCCTAAACTGAGACCCACACACACATGTACTATGATTCTTACATGGACCTTCTACAATGTTACAGTACATGCCCCTCAATATGTTGCAACAAATTAGGATGGCCGCGGACAAACTTGTAGCTACGGGCACGCTTGCTGGGCCATTGCAAAGGGCACTGCCAGGGGCCAGGGCCACCCCGTCAGAGAGCCAGAGTGCCGTCATCCTCGTGTCTGTCAAAGCTCGCCAGCGAGAAGCGCAACGCCGAGTCCGTGTCGTCGCTGCTCTACGCCGCCGACGAGGAGTCCAACCTCCTCGGCCTCTGGATGATCTAGATCTAGAAACTGGTGTGCGAGCGCGACCAGGACAGCAGCAAGATCGGCAGCTCGCGCGGCCTCCGGACCCACCGCCACGCTCGTCAGCCGCTCGCGCTCGAAGGCTGCGCAGCGTTCTCGTTCCAGGTGATCTAGATGCTGGCCGATACCACGGGCATCAGCACCGGGAAGCAGCTCCACCGGCGAGGTAACGTGGCTGCTCGCCAAGATGATCGAAGTAGTCGTGGACGCCGCCCGCGATGGCCGTCGACGTCCCGCGGCGCGGAAGATGATCCGACCATGATCCTCCGAGGTGAGGAGGCTCCGCATGTGCCTCCGAGAGCAGGGGCAGGGGCAGGGGCAGGGGCAGGGGCAGGGGCTGGGGCTGGGGCACTGGGACGGGGCGCTGGGGAGGAGGCGGCAGCGGTGGTGCAGTGGCAGTCCCCGAGCGCTGGTGGTGCGCCCAAAACAAATCGCTCCGGAACTCGAGCGATGGAACGGCACCTGACCATGGAACGGCATGATTTAGACACGGCGAAAGAAAGCAGCAACCAATCGTGCTGATCACCGACACCACAACATACCTGCGCCTGGCCGCGGCAGCTGGTTCTCGACGGCGTAGGGCGCCCGCGCTCCGCTGATGGCCACAATCGCGGCCGCCCCGAGCACGAACAGGGCTGCGGCCCCGAGACCGCCGCCGCCGACGACGCCGACGCCGTGGTGGTGGTCCGCGCCCTCGGCAGGGCGCTCGTCGTCGTCCTGCGCGCGGCGCGGCGCTGTCCGTCCGCCAGCCCGGGACCCTCCTCGGACTCCTCGCCGGGCCCCGCCTCCTCCTTCTTGTCGGAGCGCTTGGTGTCGTCGAACACTCCCGGGCCCGCCTCTGCGCTGAATTTCGACGCTGCGCCGTAGCCGTCGACGACCAGCGCACCGCCGAGGCGCTGCGGACCGGGTCCGGGAGCGCCCACCGCCGCTGCGACGTCCTCGTCGCGCTCGGCGTCGACGTCCAGCACGCGGGCCTGCGCTATCCCGTCCTCGGGCTCCTCCTCGCGGTCGCCGACGTCCGCCGCGCCGCGCCGCGCCTCCTTGTGGTAGTGCTCGGCTTCATCGACCACGCCGCGGTCCCCGGCTCCGGGAAAGAGCGCCTCCGAGCCGAGCTTGCCTGCCGCGGCGAAGCCGTCGACGACGCGAAGCCCGCTCCTCGCTCCGGGAGCGCCCGCCGCACCGGGCTCGCCCCCATTGCCGCTGTCGCGGTTCGCCGCACCGCCGTGGCCGTGGGGGTGCATGGCGACGCGCCCCGCTCCGTGACGGAGCGCCATGGCCTCCGCGGTCGCGCGCTCCTCCTCGACGTGCTTGAAAGCGTCCGGGTCGCCGACGATCATCGGGGCGCGGTCGCCGTTGGGCGTCGGCGCCGCGGGCGCTCCGCCTACGCCACCCGCGTCGCCGTCCATGGCTCGTAACTCCTCATCCGCTGCGCTCGGCTTGCCGCATGGCTCGACCGCCATGGCAGCATTCGAATCGAATTGGTTGGGTCGGGGGTTTGGGCTGGTCACGACCGACGCCATCGGTATATATATAGAGACGGGAAATGAGTGCTAACCGGGCTGCGATTTTGGCCCGATTTCGACCTCCTTGATCATCCATTCCGTGGATTAAATCACCAAATGAAAAATATAAAAGTTTAATCCCTTTCCACCCTCTACAAACCATAGTTAGACTTTTTGATGAGTCACCACGAAACCTCGAGAAATCTCAACGTGAAGTTGAGCAGTTGGCGTTTGTTTTCTGAATCGAATGTAAACGGTCTGGAGCCGAGGAGTGTAGAGCTTGGCCGCCCCTCTATCTCCACCTCTTGCCGTGCCTGAGCGCCTGCTCTGGGGTTGCCATAATGCCATCCAGGTACGAGCACGGTTTGTCTCTAAACTTGCATCACATTGCTCTTCCTCCTCCTCCTCCCCCTTCCCGTTCTTGCAGCCATGAACTGGTGGTTGGCTGGCTAAATTCGAGCCAGCCACGCCACCATCCTTCAATCCCTCTCGACAATAGCACTCCAGATACCTCCTCTACATCTCCCCTCCATCAATTCCACGCTCACGCAGCCGAGCTTCACCGCCAGACATTCACGTTTTAGTTGGCCATCTGGACCGGGCCAAACAGGCGGCACAAAGCCCGGCCTGAAAAAGCCCGGCCTGAAAAAGCCCGGCATTAGCCCGGCCCGGCACTAGCCCGGCCCGGCACGATTCCATTCATGTCCGGGCCGGCCCGGCACGATGGAGCAGGCCGTGCCTTGGCCACCACCCCGGCCCGTAGTGCCGGCCCGGGCATGGCCCGATTAAGAGCTAAGCCTGATAACAGCCCATTAACAGCCCACAATCTTTCCTTCACACACACACACACTCTATTTACTCCAACAAACTCTAATTTTCACCCATCTCCCACCCTATCCAGCCGCCACCTCCTCTCTCTTCTTTCTCCCACGACATGGCTGCCGGCGGCCTTCCCACGCCGCCGCGCCACCGCGGGCCTCCCATCGCGTCGGACCCCGCCAACCTCCCATCGCGCCGGACCCCGCCGGCTTTCCCTCGCGTCGTCGCCACGGTGCCGCCGGCCTCACATCGCGGCGGCCCCCGCCGGCCTCCCCTCGCGTCGTGCCGCGGCGTCGCCGGCCTCCCCTCGCGCCGTGGCCGCGACACCGTTGCTTCCGTCGTGGCGGCCCCCACCGGCCTCCCATCGCCCCGCCACCACCGGCCTTCCCTCCCACTGCGACCGCCCGCGCCGAGCTCCGCTGCAGCCACCGCCTCGTCGCCCTTCGCACTCTTGGGTCGTCACGGGCATGATGGGCCCGACGTGCCGAGTAGCCTGACCCGGCCCTATTGTAAGGGCTTAGGGTCATGCCTAGGCCGCTGAGTCGGCACGTCGGGCGGCCCAGCCCGGCCCAACTAAATGATAGGGCCACATAGGGCCGGGGCGAATCGTGCCTAGGCCGAGCCGGGCTAGGGCCGGGTCGTGCTGGGCGGCCCATTTGGCCAACTATACGTTTTCCCGCCGCCACGCACCACGGCCTCGCCGTCGACCAACAC
This sequence comes from Panicum miliaceum, assembly GCA_032594955.1. Classification (NCBI taxonomy): domain Eukaryota; kingdom Viridiplantae; phylum Streptophyta; class Magnoliopsida; order Poales; family Poaceae; genus Panicum; species Panicum miliaceum. Next base: position 53,498,122 of record CM064058.1, on the reverse strand, counting down.
CTCCCCGGCAACATCCACGCCCATGAGCCAGGTAAATCAACTCAAGGTAAGAACCTAAAGCTCTGGAGTGCACCTGCTTTTCTAGCGCTCGGCTTCACCGGCGGCCGGAATGCCCGGCGCGTCGCTGCGGCCGCGAGCCCGCACCGCCATACGCGCCGCTGATGAGCTATGCTTAGAAACTCACCGCGAAAATTAGGCAACCCGATGCGCCTCGCCACGCTTTACCTTCCCTGGGTGATCTCGTCGCCGGAATCCTCACCGGCGGCGAGGAAATCGCCCGCCATGGCCGCTCACCCACGGCCTTGGCCACACCTGCTGTAGCGTTGACCCCTAGGCCACCTGGTCAGTAACTCAGAGAGAGGGAGGGCTAGGACGAGGCCCGGTTTAAATTTTTTTCAAATGTAGATTGTATTTTAGGTTTAATTGTATTTCTGGAATTTTGTTTAAATGGATGGAATCGTACAAAAATGTTTATAATGTGAAACCACCTTTTTGTAGCGTGGTTAGTTGTATACCCAAATGTTTATATATATAGCCGGCTATAGAATAACTAATTCTATATATAGACAACACACACACACACAATTCCTCGATGTTCTTCTTAGCTTTTATCTCGTCACACATGTTTATCGAGGTTGTAGGCTTGTAGCGGTCCTTGGTTGTTTCACTCTCTCAATTGGCTGGAGCCGATGTATGATGCCATCGCATCCTCGGAGTTGGGCCTCCCCTCTACTTCAGTTCAGTTCGGACTTCCCTGCCGAACGGGACTCTTCTCGATCGGTCCCGTATGATAGTAGTATATATTGCTGCTGGGGCGCGTCGCTGAACTCTTATCGATCAATTTTTTGACTTATATAATTGTAGAAGACACAACAGGTATATAGGGACGATGGACGAGGAGCCGACGAGCAGAACACAGCTGCAGGAGGCGTCGGGGAGAAGGCCGCCGCCGTTGATCGCCCCGCCGCCTGACAACGGCCCAAAGCGATTTACTTTCAGGATCCGCCGGCGCGGGTTCAGCTTCCGAGGCAGCCCGAGCCTGCTGATGAGCGACTACCTCGGCGTCTGGTCCGTCGCGCACCGCCGCTACATCCGCAGGACGCGCCTGCACCGCTACCTCGAGCTCAGGGAGGCCCTCGACCCCTTCCACAAGACCTACACGGCGCTGGTGCGGGAGCACGGGATGGACAGGTGGCCGCAGTTCAGGCGGGTGGCCGGGGAGATCGGGGCGCTGCGGCAGAAGCTGGTCGACATGTACTGGGACGCGAGGCCGGAGGAGAAGAAGGCCAGGACCGTGCTCTTCTACCAGGAGCGGCGGAGGCGGGCTCGCGCCAAGCTCGCCGCCCGCGTCACCGCCTCGGTGGCGCTCGTGGTGGCCGTGCTTGGCTTCGTGCTGCTCAGGGTGGTATTTAAAGAAGGTGTCTAAAATAAGGATGGAATAGAAAGGGAAAAATGGAAAAGAAAAGAAACCAGGATGGTCTTTTTCTGTCCACTCAGCCTTATTTCCCGATCGCCTGACCCACCCCTGTCGGGGGCATCTATTCACAGCCCGCGCGACTGCTGTCGCGCTCGTCGCGGTGAAAGGCCATCGATGGCCTGTGCGCTCTGTCTGCACGCGGAGAGTTCTAAAGATAGAATAAAAATTATTTTAGAACATACAACAATGTTTTAAGTAGGGCCGCTGGAGGTGTCGCTGGGCCTCGCGGTGCAGCAGGTGATGGGCCCTTGGCGCTGAGCCCTCGGGACATAAGTGCCCATGGAGCTGGCCGACTCGACTACGTTTCCATGGCGGGCTTATGCAATTCGTCCCCGACACCACTCCAGCTCCTGTTGAGGTTCAGGATCTGGGCAGCGATCGAGAATACAAATAAATCCAAGACACCTAGATACGCCGTGATTCAAGGCAGATCAGATCCAAGCCCAGATACGCCGCTCGTGATGGAGGACGCGTCGGGGCGAAGTATCTGCCAGCTCGACCTTGTCGCGTTCAAGTCCACCACAGGCGGCGCTCACGGCGACCGCGGCCGGGTGCTCAACGCAAGGCCCGGCGAGGGGAACACGCTTACCGTGCTGTGTGTCGACGGCGGCAAGGTTCGAGTCGTACAGCCCGGCGATTGCACCGTAGTCGACCGGAGCTACCTCTACCCGGGCATCGTCGTCGCCTCGGCATCAGACCCCGGCGGCCAGCTCGGGGTCGTCACAGGCGTCGACAGGGTGCTGGACCTGGTCCGGCTTGACGGCGAGAACGCGGCGGCGGCGCCGGTCGCCGGAGGCGTGTCCCCCGGCGAGCTGCGGCGCGTCAGGGCGCTCAGCCTCGGCGACTACGTCGTGTCCGGCCCTGGCTCGGCCGGGTCGTCGAGGTGTCCCTCGACGTCGACGTGGCGTTCGACGACGGCGCCGTCTGCAGGGTCGCAGACGCGGGCCGCAAATTGCGCGGCGGGGACGGCCTGAACCGCCTTACGAACAGTGCGTTCTACCCCGGGCAGCTCGTCACCGGCTGCCGGTCCGTTTTTCAAGGCATCGCGGTGGCTCAAGGGCTACTGGAAGCCCAGCCGTGAGAGGGGCACCGTCGCCAGGGTGGAGATGGCCGGCGTGCTCGTCTACTGGGTCGCCTCGTCGTCATTGCAGGCGTCGGCGGCACCTCCAGCGTCGTACCAGAAAAACCCTCAGAATCTGTCATTCTTCTGCTCCCCGCCCAGCTGCTACTGGAGCATCGGCGACCGCTGCTTCTTTCGCACCCCCGGTGGCGGCCACCGTGCGCCGGCAGCAGCTAATAAGGCAGAGTCGAGCCACCGGAACCGGCCGGGGCGGATGGCAATGAAGAGGAGGATGATGCGACGAGGAGTAGACCACCGGAGCCGCCGCGCGGAGGAGTCGTTGGAGCGGCCAGTGTCCGTCGCCAACACCCGCACGACGGCCGACGTGCTGTGGCAGGACGGGACGCGGCAGCGTGGCGTGGCGTCGGCGTCCCTGCTCCCCTTCGTGACGCGGAACGAGCACGATTTCCTCCCGGGGCAGCACGTCGTTCGTGTCCGCGGCGGCGATGGCTCTGCTGCCGCCGGTGTCGTTAGAGGCCTCAGCTGCAGGGACCGGACCGCGAGCGTGTCGTGGCTGAAGCAGGCGGCGATGCCCAACTCCGGCGACGAGATGCCCAACTCCGGCGACGAGATTTTGAGCGCGTACGATCTAGGCATCGATGACCACTCTAATGTTCTCTACGGGAATGTTGTCGTTCGGCTACCGCATGATGGTGACGGAGCTGTCGTGCCGGCTCAGAGCAACGACGACGACCTTTCATGGGTCGGACATGTCTCCGATCTTTGTGAGGATGGCCACGTCCTAGTCAAGTGGGGTAATGGCAACACGACAAAGGTAATCACCATCATATTATATGTATGTATACTAGTTCAAATAAAAATGCTGATAATAAGTAAAGTTTGTTAGTTAGTTAACCTCGATCCTCTTGTTTTGATTTATTTTATTTTCAGGTGTCGCCTCATGAGATAGCTGTTGTCAAACTACGAATGGTTGGTGAGATGCTCCGAGAGATGGGGGATTGGGCGTACGATGACGGGGACATCGACGATGCTGTTGACAATGCACAGGAGGAAACGGCCGCTCAAGTGCCCGCCGCCATTGTTGTATGTATATATCCGTGGTCTCAACTTGTGGATTTATTTCTCTTGCGTTGTTAGTTAAGTTGTGCATCATCCATCACACGACGTACTATATAAACTCCTATATATGTGACTGACTTTGTATATATCTTATGTTTATTATGTTTCATAACAGCAGGACAACGGCGCCAACGGAGAAGGTGACGACGACGACGACGATTCTGACACCGAAGATGGCCTTCTTGTAGCAGCTAGGGCAATGGGTCCATTATTATTCCTTCTGCAACGGGTCATCCAAATAGCTAGTGAAGTGCTTGCTCATTGCAACAAGTATGGGGTTGCTGGTGCTGCTGCAGCTGCGGCATCGACGAGTGGGAATGGAGGTGGTGATAGCGATGTCTCTGATGATAGGCAAGGGGTTGATGATTCGTTTCGTTTCCAGCAGTTTGAAGTCATGCTGCAGAGCCCTCCGGATCACCATTACCTCCTCGACAACACAAAGCAGTTGACAGATTTGGCAAACTTCCTCGTCAACTCTTTCTCGATCGTTCTCGATCTTTTCCCTAAAAGACTCTTTCTCGATCTACTAATATCATTTATAATTAATTTCCTCCCTCCATCCATAACTCGATCATCAGCATGTGTCGCAACTGATCATCATTAGTTGGTGCTTTTGCAAATCATCAATATATATAATGAACTACTTACTACAGGGTATCGGCGGAGGAGGGAAAAAGTGGATAAAGAGAGTGCACAAGGAATGGAACATTCTAGAGAACAGCTTACCTGGTAAGATCTTGCATCGCATCGCATTGCTACTAGCTGTGTCTTTTCTTTAATTTTGGCAAAGACGACACACATCACCTGAATGAGATGAATATATTAATCTGCACTTGCCGCCTGCCTGCGTGCGTGCAGACACCGTGTACGTGCGGGCGTACGAGGACCGCATGGACCTGCTCCGAGTGGTGATGGTGGGAGCGAGCGGGACGCCGTACCACGACGGCCTCTTCTTCTTCGACCTGCAGCTCCCGCCGTCGGTGAACTACCGGTCGTTCGGCCTCCGCGTGAACCCCAACCTGTACCCCTCCGGCACCGTGTGCCTGAGCCTGCTCGGTACATTCGGCGGCCAAGGAGACGAGCTCTGGTCCCCGGAGGCGTCGAGCGTCCTCCAGGTCGTCGTCTCCATCCAGGGCCTCGTGCTCAACGCCCAGCCCTACTACAACGAGGCGGGCTACGAGGCCCAGGTCGGCACGCCTGAGGGTCGCCGCAACGAGCTCCCGTACAGTGAGAACACCTACCTGCTCAACCTGCAGACCATGATCCACCTCCTGCGCCGGCCGCCGGCGGGCTTCGAGGATTTCGTCAGGAACCACTTCCTCCGCCGCGGCCGTCACGTCCTGCTCGCGTGCGAGGCGTACCTAGAGGCAGGCCGCCTCGTGGGCACGCTCGGTGGCGAGCCGCGCGTCGCAGATGAGGGGAGGAGCTCGAGCTCGGCGGGGTTCAGGCTCGCTCTCGCCAACGTGGTGCCCCAACTTGTGGAGGCGTTCACCGCGATCGGCGCCGATGGATGCGAGGAGTTCGATCGGCCACCACTTTAATTTGCACTTGGTCTGCTAGCGGCTAGTTCGGTGCATGCATGTATCCTACGTGCTTACTTTTACACATCATTATATTAGAGTTACAATTTTGAAAAGAAGCAAAGTGTTTAGTTTACACGTTTGATTGAACTTGTTAGACCACCAAAAAATTGTTGGTGGAACCAAAGTATGATGAAAAGAATAGAACTTGAGTTGGCACAATCAGGTCACCATGTCCTGTGTATTCAGATAGAGCAGATATAGAATGGAATGGTGCAATGTCTCTGTAACTCCTGTCAACCCTTAATAGGGAGAAAGACAAAGATACAAAAATTGCATTGTCAGAATAGGAAAACACATGCTGAAGAAAATATTGTCAGGTTTCTGAACTGAATTGGTCTTTCTTTCCACACAATCATAGAAGAAAACAATTTAATTGTAGTCTTGATTAGTTTAATTGACACAGCTTGATGTCGCCAGCTTGGAGATTTTTTTTTAGAATGTTACCGCCTTTATTCATATATCAGGTTGACTGGTACAAACTCTATAAGAAGGAGATAACAACCAAACATGACGACCTATTGAATTACAAACTGAACTCTTAGCCAAACTATGAGCTTCTCCGTTTGATTTCCTGCTCTCATGGACGACTTTCGCTTCCGTGAAAATTGCCACTCAAGCCTTTATCTCCCTGATAATGTGGCCATAGGGGCCCATCCTAGGGCCTTGTATACTCCTTACCACGTTCGCACAATCAGTGGCAATCCGGACCTTTTGCAATGCAAGGTCTTTAGCAAGCACTAATCCTTCTCGACAGGCCATAGCTTCCGATGTCTCTGGGGATGAAACACCTTCCATCACAAGCACCGACGCCCCCTGGTAAGATCCTCCTTCGTCCCTCGTGATTGCTGCCATAGTCACAATACACGAGTTCTTAGAAATCGAAGCATCTACATTCACCTTCATCATTCTCCGCAGAGGTGGAATCCAGCGAGGGGCACTAGCTTGCACGCCATCCCCCCTTTCTATCTGCGGTGTTGCTCCTTCCAGGTCCGCAAGGAACCTTTCTAAAACTGTGAGTCGAGAGTGGGCTCTGAAATATGTCTTCATGTATCGCCTTCCGTCTTGCACACCAGATCAACCACATAGTGACCACTAGCCACACAAGGTCCCCATGCCGGAGGATTCCCATAGCTTCATGCAGCCAACCACGAGCATCATTATTCCACGCTTGACTGATAAACTTCAATAACTCCTCTCCTTGCGGAACCCACACACACTTAGCCATGTTACATTCCAACAAAGAGTGCCTCCATGAATCCCGTCCGCCACATATGGAACAACTGCTGTTTTGTGCCATGTTTCTGTGACGACGGATATTTCCAGTTGGTATAGACTGCTTCGCGAGCCTCCACAGGAAGACACGAACCTTAGATGGGACTTTAAGGGTATGTTTGGTTGGAGAGCAAGCTGGGATGGAGCGGTTCCATCCTAGTTTTCGAGGATGAGATTACTCCATCCTACTCCCTCTATCCTGAAATGTAAGGCATTGTAGCATTCAAAATTTGTATCCAAATTTAAGGCATTCTAGAGTATTTTGAAAACTAATTATTTCCTATATTGGTTGGGGGAGAATAAATGATATGTAAATATGCTTCAAACAAGGCACTAAATAAGGGCACATGCGTCATTTTCTCATCTCCTTAATTTGCCATGAAAATACCAGGACGCCCTACATTTCAGGACGGAGGGAGTAGTTTTCAGGAATGGGATGGCTCCATCCCACTTTAGGAGCTTGGGCCCACTGTCATTGTCACATCCCAATTGGAATGGCTGCATTCCACCATTTTTATGGGATGGGTTCGTTCAGCATCCAGGAGAATATCCTTCCGTGAGAGCCACTCCATTCTACCTCATCTACCAACCAAACACATAAAAAGATAGGATGGGATGGCTCCATCCCACGACATCCCGTGAACCAAACACTACCTAATATTCCAAAGGTCTGTCCATTCCTTCTGCTCTGCTCTCACGTCCGACTGGCCAGCATTGTGCCCGATCCAGTTGTTTCTTCTTTCCTGGTTATTGCCTAACATCTGGTACGCCGATCTAACCGAGAACACCCCAGATTTTTCATAGTGCCATGTCCAAAAGTTCTGTTGTCTCCGGGTGGTCAGCGGTATACTAATGATCTGTTCCCTATCCATCGGGGTGAAATGTGTCTTCAGAGCCTGCACATTCCATGTCTTCGGTGCTGGATCAATCAGCTCGCATACCTTTCCTTGCGGTGTGGTGCTGATGCAGCTCACCGGCATCATCAATCCATCCCTCGGCAGCCAATTCATGCACCAGGCATCTGTATCTTCGCCAGTCCCAATCCTTCGTATCAGACCTTGCTTGAGCACATCTTTACCATCGAAAATAACTCGCCATATTTTGGACGTCGAGGAGCCGATTTCCGTGTTCAAGAACTCAGACTCAGATAAGTAAACCGCTTTCAAGATCCGTACGCTTAGAGAAGTTGGCTATTCCAAAATTCTCTAGGCCTGCCGAGCAAGCACAGCCAGATTAAAGAGCTCAATCTCTCTAAAACTGAGTCCTCCCATGTGTTTTGGCTTCGTCATCTCTTCCCATGCTAACCATCGGAGCCGATGCCGCCACACTGATTCCACTGAGATTCGATGACTGAGTTCTAGATTTTAGGAGGCACGGAAGGCCCTCCACTGCTAACAAGAACAAGTAAGGTGAGATCGGATCCCCTGGCGGATCCCCCTTGATGGAGTAAAAGTGTCCAAGTAGTCTCCATTAAATAAAATTGAGAAAGAAACCGTAGTTACCAATCCCATATCATATCCACCCATAAACAGTGGAAACCCAACCGGAGCATAATAGCTTTTAAGTACTCCCATTCCACCCGGTTATAAACTTCCCTCATATCCAGCTTAAGTGTACAGAATCAGTTCCCACGAGCTCTTTTCTTCTTCATGGAATGCATGCATTCATAAGTTGTAATAATTAGCCCATTGACATCGAGCAAGTACAGCTAATGAACTTTAAATGCTGAACGCTCATTGGTCCTGGACACACGGCTCAAAAGTTGACGTGGGGGTAAGAGGGTTCTTGAGCCTGGGAAGCCAACACTGCAAAGTGAGTGAGTTTAATTAGCCCATCAGCGTTGGTTTGTACTCATTTTTTCTTCACTTTATGGGTGAGATTCGGCTGATTTCTCGTTTGGTTTTCAACCAATTTTTTCTCTTCCGTCAACACTGCTACGTAAAATATCGAGTGAAATAGAATACAAAATCACTAGAGTAACGTGTGGTCACTTCCTAAAAAAAACTTTGGTTCACTCTCTGTATTTTGTAAAAGCCAGCCTGAAGATGATACTCACCGACTCCGAGCTTGGGCCAATCGGTGGCCGGCAAGTCAAGATTGGGCCGGCGCCGAGCTCGCCCCGATGGCATGCATGAGCATGAATGGCCCGACCCAATGGATGTACGAGAGACACTGCTCGTCAGGCAGACCAGGCAACAGGGATGCGGTGTGCGTTGACCAGCTGATGACTTTTGATGCCCACCCCAACCTGTGATACGTGTCGCTTTTTGTTTCGTGCCAACCACGGCCCTCTTCGCTCGTGCGCCGCGCGCATCAGGCCGCGCCGGCGGCCGGCGTGCCGGTCGGGCCGTCGGGGTGGGCGCTGTTAGAAGATAAGCTGTTCATATTTAACATGAGTTGTAACATAGTTGGTCAATGTACACGACTTGGATCTTGATGTAGTTAGAGATATATTAGAGATAGAATCCTGTTGTAACTTGTAGCTCAAGTTCAAATCGTGATCTAAACCAACTCTTGCAATTCTGGCCGATTGGCCCCTATATAACATGTAGCCGTGGTATGCCAAGGATCAGGCAACCACGTTCCGTCCAAAACTTTATATGGTACCAAGAGCCACTTCTTCCAATACACACATCTAGTTCGTCAAGATCCATGGCGTCGTCCTCCTCCTCCGTTGCGCCGGCACCGTTGGGCGCACCTATCTTCGAGAAGCTGACGTGAGAGAACTTCCTACTCTGGAAGGCTCAGATCGTGCCGGCGATCCGAGGCGCGCAGCTCACCGGCATTCTCGACGGGAGTTCTGTTGAACCGGACAAGACCATCGAGATCACGAAGGACGATAAGACCAAGGCCATCATCGTCAACCCAGAGTATGACAGATGGGTGGCCAAGGATCAGCAATTGCTGTCCTACATCCTCAACTCCCTCACCACGGGAGTGCTGTCCCAGGTAGCCACACTAACAACATCGGCATCGGTGTGGGCTGCACTGGAGGATATGTTCTCAGCACAATCTCGTACGAGAATCACCAACCTCTACGTGCAGTTGGTAAACTGCAAGAAGGGGGACATGAAGACCTCAGCATACTTCGCCAAGATGAAGATGTTCGGCGATGAACTTGCAGCTGCAGGAAAGCCGATCGACGACCAGGAGATGGCATCGTTCATCCTCAACGGCCTCGGCTACGACTACAATCCCCTAGTGTCTTCTGTTCTAGCACGAACAGATCCAATCTCGCTCAGCGAGCTTTATGCTCAAATCCTTGCCTATGATACCAGGCTTGACATGCTGCATGACAATTACATCTACCAGTCCTCGGCCAATTCAGCAACATGTGGTCATGGAGGATCTCGTGGCCGAGGAGGAAGCCGCGGCCGTGGGAGTGGAGGACCTGGTCGCGGTGGTAGCAGCCAAGGCAACGCCAATATCCCCAAGCAACAAAGTGGCAGCAACACCAAACCACGTTGCCTAATCTGCAGGAAAGCCAACCATGAAGCCCATGAATGCTGGTACCACTACGACGAGGCCTATCAGGGTCAAGGAAGCTCCAAGACTGCAGGATCAGCTACCGCCAGCTACGGAGTAGACACAAACTGGTACGTTGATAGTGGCGCCAGCGACCATGTCACTGGAGAACTCGAGAAGCTCTCCGTGTGGGACAAGTATCACGGCCAAGACCAAGTTCATCCTGCAAACGGGTCAGGTATAAAAATTAGTAGCATCGGTCATACAATTTTACATACCCCAAGAAAAGATTTGCATCTACAAAATATTCTTCATGTTCCAAGTGCAAGCAAAAGTCTAGCATCAGTGCATCGGTTGACAGCTGACAACAATGCTTATATTGAATTTCATCCAAACCTTTTTTTGATAAAGGATCAAGCCACGAGGAAAGTCATCCATCAAGGCAGATGTAAAGATGGGTTATACCCTCTTAAGCTACAGTCATCAGGAGTCGAGTCAAGGAAGCAAGTTTTTGGTGTAATAAAGCCATCATTGTCACGATGGCATAGTCATCTAGGTCACCCTGCCTTTTCTATTGTTGAGCGTGTTGTTAAGAATAATGGTCTTCCCTGTGTTAAAGATCAGAACAATGGTTCAGTTTGTGATTCATGTTTAAAAGCTAAGAGTCATCAGCTTCCTTATCCTATATCATATAGTATTTCTGCTGCACCTTTGGATTTAATTTACTCTGACGTTTGGGGTCCTGCACCCACTTCTGTTGGGAGATTCACCTATTATGTGAGTTTCATAGATGACTTTAGCAAATACACTTGGATCTATTTGCTCAAGAAGAAGTCCGATGTTTTTCAAGTGTTCCAGAATTTCCAGAACTTTGTCGAAAGGAGATTCAACAACAAGACCATATCTGTTCAAAGTGATTGGGGAGGCGAGTATGAGAAGTTAAATTCCTTTTTTGAGAAAATTGGAATCTCTCACCGTGTCTCCTGCCCTCACACTCACTAGCAAAACGGCGCCGCCGAGAGGAAGCATCGTCACATTGTAGAAGTTGGGCTATCTCTCCTTGCAAATGTGTCCATGCCACTTAAATTCTAGGATGAAGCCTTCCTATCTGCAGTTCACCTCATAAACTTGCTCCCAAGCAAAGTCATTGACTTCGACACTCCGACAAAACGTCTTCTCCACCAAAAGCCTGAGTATAGCTCTCTTCGTATCTTTGGATGCGCATGTTGGCCTAATCTTAGGCCATACAATAATTGGAAACTTTCTTTTCGATCCATTAGATGCACCTTCCTTGGGTACAACACCACCTCGTCCTCGGACACGTCTTCAAAGTGGTATAGTTAAGCCAAAACACATTACTGATGGTAGGATTCGATGGTGCAATGCATGTGTATCGGGTGAACCAGCAAGTCTGCAGGAAGCTTTCACTGATCCAAGATGGAAGCAAGCTATGCAAGAGGAGTATGATGCTTTGATGAGAAACAAGACATGGCATCTAGTATCTCCAGAGGAAAGCAAGAATGTGATTGATTGCAAATGGGTGCACAAGATCAAGAAGAAATCAGATGGCACTATTGACAGATATAAGGCCAGGTTAGTAGCAAAAGGATTCAAACAACACTATGGTATATATTATGAGGATATCTTTAGTCCTGTTGTCAAAATTGCTACTGTGAGATTAGTTTTATCTGTTGCTACTTCCAAGGAATGGTGCTTAAGACAACTAGATGTGCAGAACACGTTTTTGCATGGTGTTCTGGAAGAAGAAGTCTATATGAATTTGAGAAAGGAAGCTCATCACGATTTGTGTGCAAATTGGATAAAGCAATTTATGGTTTAAAGCAGGCTCCGAGAGCCTGGTATTCAAGGTTAAGTTCAAAGCTCATTGACCTTGGTTTTAAAGCATCGAAATCAGATACGTCCCTATTTATTTACTCCAAAGGAAAGGTTGTTATATACATGTTAATATATGTAGATGATATTATTGTTACTGGTTCTTCCAAGGAAGCTATTGCTGCGCTACTACAAGATCTGAAACAAGACTTTGCTCTTAAGGATCTTGGAGATCTACATTATTTCCTTGGTATAGAAGTAACAAAAGTAGAAGATGGCATAACTCTACCTCAAGAGAAGTTTGCTCGGGATATTCTAAACCGAGTAGGGATGATGAATTGCAAGATCTCTCCGACACCTTTGTCATCATCAGAAAAGTTATCCAAGCATGAAGGTGATTTGTTGAATTCAGAAGATAGTTCACGGTATAGAAGTGTTGTTGGGCTTTACAATACCTTACACTCACAAGATCAGATTTGGCTTTCTGTGTAAATAAGGTATGTCAGTTTTTGCATGCACCCACAACAATTCATTGGTCAGCCGTGAAAAGAATTCTTAGATACATAAGAGGTACACTCGGTGTTGGTATAAAAATCAAGAAGTCAAGCTCCACTTTAGTCAGTGCCTTCTCTGATGCTGATTGGGCAGGAAGTGTAGATGATAGACGATCAACAGGAGGGTTTGCTGTCTTCTATGGTGGTATATTATTTTTTGGAGTGCACGTAAGCAAGCTACAGTCTCTAGATCAAGCAAAAAAGCTGAGTATAAGGCTATGGCAAATGCTAGTAATTTGGCTAGAATCATTACTAGCTGAATTGGGGATTAGTCTAAGTCAACCTCCATGTTTGTGGTGTGATAATCTCGGTGCTACATATCTATCAGCTAATCCAGTGTTTCATGCTCGAGCTAAACACATATAGAGATTGATTTCCATTTTGTTAGGGAACGAGTAACAAGCAAACAATTGGAGGTTTGGTTTGTATCTTCAAGTGATCAACTCTACGCGGATCAGGGGCCCAGCTAACGCGTGAAACACTCCGCCTGGGGAGTACGGTCGCAAGACCGAAACTCAAAGGAATTGACGGGGGCTGCACAAGCGGTGGAGCATGTGGTTTAATTCGATACAACGCGCAAAACCTTACCAGCCCTTGACATATGAACAACAAAACCTGTCCTTGGTTTTACAAAGGCACTTCCATCAGTTAAGTTTGAAGATTTCAAGAACAATCTTAATCTTGAACAAAGACCAAGCTTAGATTGAGGGAGGCTGTTAGAAGATAAGATGTTCATGTTTAACATGAGTTGTAACATAGATGGTCAATATACACGACTTGGATCCTGACGTAGTTAGAGATACAGTAGAGATAGAATCCTGTTGTAACTTGTAGCTCAAGTCCAAATTGTTATCTAAACCAACTCTTATAATTCTGACCGATTGGCCCTGTATAACATGTAGCCGTGGTATGCCAAGGATCAGGCAACCACGTTCCGTCCAAAACTTTACAGGCGCGGGATCCGATCCTGTGGACCGGCCATCCGGAAGCGGACGGCGGCGACCCTACCGCAGCGCGGCCCCGAGGACGCCGTCGCGGCGGGCGGTGCCTGACGCCGCGCTGCCCACCGCCAGCGGCCCACCTGCTCACCCTGCAGACCATGCTCCACCTGCTGCGCTGGCCGCCGCCGGGATTCGAGGAGTTGATTAGGGATCACTCCTGCCGCCAACGGCAGCACGGCGGCGCCCAGCGCCCTCGTCGGCACGCTCCGACGACGCTCGACGCGGAGGCACGTGCCACGGAGGGGAGCAGGGAGCGGCCGTGCCCGGCCGGATTCATTCAGGCTTACCGCTTGCGCTACTCGATGTCATGCCGCCGCTGGCGGCTCGTTGAGGCTCTCTGCTGGTTGCTACTTTTTTTTTTAGAGTTAAAGGGCTTGAAAACCCCAGCCATACTTAAAAGCAGGACCGTATCATCAGTTCAAAGCACAATTCTCAGAGGCAAAAGGGGAAAACGAGCGCCACGCAGGGCTAGCCAGCAACACATTACATCCATCCAGGGGCATACCCCCACCATGGCACCTGCCAGGAAACGTCTGATGACAGGAAGAGATTCTAGATGCCGTTGCCGATCTCCTTTAAGAGAGACGCAAGGTGTGCGGGCGCCTGCCCCCAGTCGCCATTGGAGGTCACCAGGAAGTCCACCAGCTCCTTCTGTAGCTCGCCAGCTACATTGCTAAACGCCCAGGACGTTTTGCCAAGCATTTCAGACCTTCTAGCAAAAGCTCCAGCTCTGGCAGTTTCTCTGGTGGACAGAGCAGCTTCCAACTGTTCGCCAGACTCGAGATTTGGTACAGCACACCCTGTACATCTTTCCAACTTCCATTCTGAAAACACAGAAAATTTCTCAGTTTCCAGAGCCCCCACAGGACCGCGGAAGTGACAATGTTAATTGCAGCATATCTCTTATTACTAAGCCACAGTCTACCAACAGAGACAAAATCATTACCACAAGCAAACCTAATACCTCAAAAACGTCACACCAAATTTGAGAGGCTACTACACAGCCAAAGAACATGTGGTGGGGGGTTTCATCTTCAAAGCAGAAGAGGCATCTTTTATCCTCTAATTTTTTCCTTTTGGCTACATGATCTCTAGTATTCTGCAGGTTGCTACTACCCGCTAGCCCGTCGTGTCATGGCAGCAATATCCAAAGAGGCAACCTAGCGGCGAAACAGGTTACAGGCAAGCAAGCAGCTGCCGGTGCTGCGCTAACACTCTGAACTCGGCACTTTGTTCAACGATTTTTGGCCAAATTCGAAACCAAACACACTGTGAACCTTGACTAAGAGTTGAAGCTGGTACATAGGACTACCACTTCTATGTAGGTTTCAAGGCTAAACGATGAGTGCTTCGAGCGATGGAATTGGTGGAAACACACGAGTTCAGACTAGATCTTCAGTGTTTTAGAATGTGGCCTGGTCAGGGTTCCATTTTAGCCGGCTTAATTCAATCTCCTCCAAACCTTCGATTCTTAAGACTACAGAAAGTGCAACCGTAGATTGTAGATTAAACCATATACTACAATTATTGTATTGGGTGTTTGTGAAGTTTCTGTACGAAATTAATTTGATCAAACGATGCTGGTAGTGTCTGTAAATTTGATCATTTGACTTTTCAACTTGTTAGTAGCTGATTTTACAAACCAAGTAGCAACTACATGTTATCGATCATTGGATTTATACCAAAAGTTAGTAGCTGATTTGAGTATGATGGCTTCAAACTCAATGGAAGAATTTAAAATTATTTTCGTTTTGAATTTAAGTACGGGATCATTGTACTATAAAAGGGGATGTGATCAATTGGCTTGGAGTTGCCAATGTGCTCATTAGAGAGGGTGCATAGAGCTGATTCTCTGTTGAATCCAGCAGGAGCTCTGCTAACCAGTTTTCAGAGATAAGTGATTCTTTGTTTATTCTATGAAGTGATTCTGTGAAATGATCTAAGAGATTGTTGGGGGCTGAAAAGAGTAGCTTCTCCTGATTATGTAAAGTGATTCTCTATTTTAAGAGTTTATGCTAGAGAATCACTTTCAGCCATATATCACTTCTTTTAGAGAATAAACTCCTATAGAGAATCAGAATTAGAGGAGCTCTACCAAATAGACCCTAACAATCTTGAGAGACACCAAATCACAACACATACAATGTGCTCTTTGCACTATTTTTAGGGCTCCCGGAAGTTTTGACCTTGCATCGGAAGTTCCGATACATGTTGAATTTGTCCGGAGTTATGTCTAGTTTGATCAGGGGTCCTCATGTTCGAAATTGTTTTTTGTTGGAAGTTTTGATACGGTGTGGAGAACTGACTGCATGTTGAACTGTGATCGTCAGAAGTACGACGGTCGCGTAAACTGCAGAGTAAGAACCAGTTTTAGGCCTTGGAAATAATTACCACCGACACCGCCACATCACGAACCAACACCGCCTCTCAAGGTTCCTATATACCGTACCCTCCGTATTTCATGTCATCTGTATTATCATCCGTACATACTTGGTTCAAGATCTGTGACAGAGTCCAATGTGGCAGAGGCCTTTGCAGTAAGAGCCCCTTTAGTATGGCTCCACCGTGTTATAAACCAATGACAAATAAATGATGAAGAAAACATAGATCAAATCAGAGGAAATGAGGATTTAACGTGGAAAACCCTTCCAAATTAGAAGGAAAAAAACCACGAACGCCAGCCAGCAAAACTTTACTATATCGAGTGCGGTTATAACGCTAGCGATAATCAATCTAACTCTCTTATACCGAACGGTAGCCTACAAAAAGTATATATAAAGGTGTAACCCTAAAAAGCATGGATCACAACTCAACACGCCGGAAACGGCTTCAGCCCCATGCTACAGGTAGCATCACTGTTTACACTGTTCTACGTTGTAGCAAGGAGCCGGAGTGCAAATCGAGGTCCAAAATGAACTATGGTCTTGTTTAGATTTAAAAAATTTTGGTCAAAAACGTCACATCAAATATTTAAATACGTGCACGAAGTATTAAATGTGGGTAAAAAGAAAAACCAATTGCATAGATGGTTTGTAAATTGCGGGACGAATCTAATGAGCCTATTTAATCCATAATTTGCAATAGTAACCATCCTCTAATTATATGGATTAATTAGGCTCATTAGATTCGTCTCACGATTTACAATACATCCGTGAAAAAAATTTATAAATAAATTTTATTTAATACTCCTAAATAGATTCTGATTCAAAATTTTTTGGCAAAATGATCCAAAGCCACATGGGAAAGAGGTGAAGTCGGGGGAGCCACAAAAGTGGCCCATCACTTTGGCTCCGCCTCACTACAGCACCACTACAATACTGCTACAGTGCTGGAGCTGGCGGAGCCCGGCTAAACAGGGCTAGCTGTGATTCGATCTCTATTAATCAAACAACTTCTACTGCTGAACATTCAGCGGAAGCCCCGTTCACACCATCTAGTTTGTGAACATGATGGACGTCAATGAAACAATTAATCATGTTGTGCCCCAAGAGACGCATGCATGTGCGTTTTCTTTTGTCTTTTATGTGACATGATTAATATACACACACACAGAGATTTACTCCTTGTCAATCGGTTGAGATCTTGCAAATCCATCAATCACCCAAAAACATAAAGGTTCCTCTCCCTATACTTTCTTTCTTCTCCAACTCCGGCGAGGTTAGGATTTCGAGGTTGCCGAGGGGCGGCTGCTCACCGCCGACCTTAGAGGGAGGTCCGGCGGAGGAGGCGGGCGCGGGGGTGGCGAGGCGCGGCGGCGAGGGCGTCGTCGGCCGGGCGGTGGTGGCCAGCGGCTGGCCAGGTCGGGACGGGCGACGGCAGCAGTGGTGGGAGGCGGCGGCAGGCCCCTAGCCCGCCCGCGCCGGAGGGGCGAGGGAAGGTCGGGCGGGCGGCGGCCGGGCGGCGCTGGGAGCCGGGAGGAAGAAGAAGATAGGGGAGGAGAGGAAGAAGAAGGTGGAGGAGATAAGGTGGAGAGAAAAAGGGGAAATATGGACCATTAGATTAAGATCTGATGGTTGGGAATGATAATTGAGAGATAAGTGATTTTTCAACCATTGGAACGTGGAGACATTTTTTTTAAAAGGAACTTGTACGTGTCCAGAGGGAGGTGCTACGATTGACACTGCTGCTCAACACGAATTTTCATGAAAAACTACACAGTCGTACGTGCATTGCATCCACACAAGACCACGAGTACGTACGTGTATACATATATATTCATCAGCGCGCATGACCGAAACAGAATTTACACGCGCTCAGATTTACTAATGCTACAACTAATACCAACCCAACACTCCGCTTGCATTAATGCACTCTGCTGCCAAAGCCCGCTCTAGCACTCGCCGTTCACATACACAGAGCACGCCACGCCCACACGGCAGGCTATTCTAGCAACCAGCCGCTGGGTCAGCCGACTAGTAGGCGGAGGGCTGCTGCGGCGGCGCGAACCGTGACCCGGTGGCGAGGAAGCAGGCGACCCGGAAGCCGGTGAGGAGCGCGGCGAGCGCCAGGAACGCGAACGCCGCGAACCCGAGCCCCACAGCGACGTCGCCGCGCGCGCACGCCGCCGCGCCGGCGCCGCACGACGCCGCGTCCCGCGCCGCGACGGCGGCGGCCGCCAGCGCCATGTAGCCGAACCCCTGGTCGTGCCCGAAGTCGAACCAGAGCTGCACGGGCTCGGGCAGCAGCGTGGCGCCCCCGGCCGCCTCCCGCGCCGCGGCGGCCGCCTCGAGCGCCGAGTACGCGACCACGATGGCGTCGGCCGCCAGCAGGAACCGGAACGGCGCGCGGCCGAGGAGCGCGGCGCCGCCGGTGGCCGCGAGCGCCGCGGCCGCCGCGGAGGCGCACAGCGCGGCCACGCGGAGCAGCAGCAGGACCACCACCGCCGCGCCGGGGCGCCTCGGCCCCGCCCCCGCCGGCGGCTTCCCCTGCCGCTGCGCCTCCGCCTCCGCCGCCGCCCGCGCGCCGTTCTGCAGCGGCATCGTCGTCGTGCCGGCGGGTCTCGGCTCGGCACGGGCGCACAGCTCAGCTGGCTCGACGGGGACCTCCCCTCGGTCTCGGGCCGGTATATAGCGTCGCTGCTGGCGCGGGCGGCTGGGGGTGTCACGGGGGCCGGGGGCCGACGTGGCGGCGCCGGTGAGGCGGGGAAAGGGGAGGAAGGCCCCTGCTGCCTCCGCTGTGCTGGCAAGGTGTGCGGCGGCCGGTGGGTAGGTGCGGACATGTGAGCGGATTAATGGGGGCATCAATGTGAAGTACGCTTGTGACGCTGTCTGTTTTGCACGCCAAAGCACCGCCAGGCCAGCTGCACACTCGAGCGGCTAATTCACAAGTGTTTGTCGGGAAAAATCAGCTCATTGTTATGCACCAAACCAAAGTTAGTGGAAAATATCATCCGCCACGAGGGTACGCATAGAGTCACGGGCTAAGTACTGCCAGCGAACACAACGAACCAACCTTCTCCTCGCCTAGTAACTAGTGATGCTTGGACCTTTATCAATATCCCTTTTTGTCACAAATCCAAAGCCTATTCTTGGGAGGAACAGCGAACATCTTATTTGGCGGTCTCGGTTGGAGACATTTGTGTACGGATAGTTGCAAGAGTCGCAGTAGCACCTCAGATTCTAGGTTTAACTTCCGTAGAAGCGAATTTTCTAGAATTTAACGGTGTTGTGCTTTCAGTGGTAACCGATGCAGCATTAAAAAAAGACCAACCCATAATCGGCAGTTACCATTGAGACATCCGCCGCAACTGAATCCCGTCACATTAATACTCCACCAGGATCCAAACTAGCACCAAATACTAGTAGGAAACTTACGGGCTCCCGAATTACATGGTCTTGGAGCATATATGAGCTTGTTGTCATCAGTGAAGTTCATAGACTTCAGCTAACCAGGGCTCCTATTGGCACCAGATCAAATTCTCCCCTACCCTGGTGCAACCACCCTTCCATGATCTGATGATCATACCACACAACAAATCGCCATGGTCCCCCAGAGCATGTATGGGCTTCAAAAGAACCAGCGGCATTGATCTTCACATAGCCCTCCCTTGGGCGTTCCCGCGTCTGAAAATGGTTTAGACATACAAGCTTTCAGGTTTACTGAAATATCCCATTAAATTCAGTCTTGCATCTCTGAATCTGAGCACAAACAAATCCATGAGGCTATCCCCAGCATTCCGTGTTGACCATTGCTTCCAAAGGATGGTGGTTAGTTTAACCTGCAATACATCCTCGCAGTTCAACATACACACCATTCGAGGATTGGAGGCCTGCTAAAAGAATTCTTTGCTGTTAGTTTACTAACAGCTCCCTCCATATTTGCATCTTGGAAGTTAGAAGCAAATGCCCACCATCTTCATCACATATTCACATCTGCAATGCATTGGGAAACTAGTATCAGTCTCCATTCCTCTAGCCTGTATTTTGCTTCGCTTTGGCAAGCTGTTATGCGCCAACCTCCTGGCAGAACCTTTCACCTTATGTGGACAGCACCAATGCCAAATCTTTTCCCAACTGAAAGATTGGACCTATTGCCCGATCGGGCATGGTAACATGAACTGGATCACTCACCAGTGCCGTATGAAGCATGAACTAGGACCAGGCAGAAACCAGAGTATTTCAGAAGCAGAATACAGTATGCAGACCCGATCGCCGCAGAAACTTCAGCAAGCAAGCCCGCCACACACACACACAGCCAGTTACACCAATTCCCTCCAAAACACGGCTGCCCCCATGGAGCCTGAGAACCTGTTTCACCAATTCCACCCAGCCTTCGAGGACAGGTGCTTGAAATGTTAAATGGGACAGAGACTCTGTTTTGAGTTGCCGTACAGTGAAGAACTGAATATTACTGTATGACAATTATATGCACTACAGCAAGCCAGCCACAACTTAACGCAGACAGGGCAGCTTGTTGCTCTGAAAACTGAAATGGAACGCCAGTGGATGAACTCTATCCATCTATGCTGAATACAATTTTTTTCCATCGCCAATTACAACACTAATATGTTCATGCAGGATCTGGTCTATGAGCGTACAACTATGTGGTGTGACAGTTCAGTTCGTCGTGTGAGTTCAGATTTGATCTTCTGCAACACTAGCACAATGTCTAGATTAAACAAAATGGCTGAACAAAACAGAAGGGGGAAGGCGCTCATCAATTCTAAACTCGCAATAAACTGAAATAGAACAACAACAGAAACAAGGATCCAAACAGGTACTGTAAAGTACCATGGCCTAGCAAATCCACAACATTTAGCACAAAATATCCGACCAAAATCTTCTTTAGGCATAACGCAAAATCCAGACAGCAACCATGAAAACTGACACAATGGTTCACCAGAGCACCAGGCAATAACACATCCATACTGGAGCACATGTCCTTTAACCATCTAGCGGCAGCAGATATAGATAAACAATGATAGGATGATAACTCTAAGTGGCCTTGTCGGCCTTGGCGGCGGTGGCAGCGGCCTGACCCCTGAGACGTCCAGTCCTCCTGGCGGCGATGAGACCGACCTTCTGACCGGGGGGAGCGTCACGGCGGACGGTGGAGGCATGACCAATGTGCTGGTGGTTACCTCCTCCATGGGGATGCTCCACGGGGTTCATGGCAACACCACGCACCTTAGGCCAGCAGTTCCTCTTCACGCGGTACTTGTGGTAGGCGTTACCAGCCTTCAGCATAGGCTTCTCAGTCCTGCCTCCACCAGCAACCTGACCGATCATGGCACGGCAGCTGCTGGGGACAATCTTCTTGGCACCAGAGGGGAGCTTGATCCTGCAAGAACAAAACAGAATGAGTCACTACATCCAGGCAAGACTGAATATGATTGTGGCTGCATAAAACAGGAACACACAAGGTACAAGGGCAGACAAAACACTAACAAAAAAATGCATTATCAGAGATGCATAAATTACAATCAGTTGCATCTACAAGATGTTTAGATATACAAACACTGTGACTAAAATCATCTTCAGCATGTTATATCCTCATTACATTATGATGAATAGCAAGTATTCAAGTATATGAACACATGAATAATCAAACTCACAGACCACATAGATTAAAGGCTCATCAGAAATACAGAATCAACAAGATAGGTTAATAAAATACCAAAATTCTCAACATGCAACAATGGAGCTACAAAATACTAACAGTTAAAACTGCCAGAACCACAATGAAATGGATGTAAACTATCTCATATGTCAAATTAAATTGAAGGCCATGCCTATTCTAATGTAGCCATCCACATCTAGTCATCTCGATTACTATCGATCAAATGCATACGAACTTAAAAGATGGCTACGAGCCACGGGAACAGAGCAACATCAATACCAAGCGAAGTGCTACCACGAACCATGGCACCACATCAGATCAGATCTAGTAAAACAACTGCTAGCAGGAGCACAACAGATCTCATGATACGAGACAAAATGGAGACAGAAGATGATGGGATTTATACCTGGATGTTCCGTTGTCTGGGTTGTGGCTGATGACGATGGCATAGTCCCCGGAGGCCCTGGCGAAGACGCCGCGGTCGCCGACGTGGTGCTCGACGTTGCAGACGACGGCTCCCTCGGGGATCCCGCGCAGCGGCAGCACGTTGCCGATGGAGAGCGTGGCGCGGCGGCCGCAGTAGACGAACTGGCCCGTGTACATGCCCTCGGCGGCGACGAAGAGCTCCTTCTGGTGCTTGTACCTGAACGGGTGGCGGAAGGTGACCTTGGCGAGCGGCGCGCCGCGGCCCGGGTCGTGGATGACGTCGGTGACGACGCCCTTGAGGTACCCGTTGCGCTCGCCGAAGTCGAGGGAGCGGAACCGGGCGGGGCCCTTGCGGTGGTGGGTGTGGGACTTGAACACGGACCCCGCACCCTTACGCTGAGCGCGGATGACGCGACCCATCTTCTCCGGCGGCGGCGCGGCGCGGCGGCGGCGGGAGGGGGGATGCGGTAATGGGCGCTGTGCGGCTAGGGTTGGAGGAGGGAGAAGAGGAAGGGTTATATAGTGTGTCGCGGGGGTTTGGGGAGGGATTTACCCTAGGGTGGACGGTTGGATTGTGGGTTTGTGCCTTCGGGGCAGATGTGGACCGTCGGATCGGGCTGGGATTTTGGTGGGATCAGTCTGTCAGTGAGACAAAGACGCTCGGGGAGTGAGGAGTGGGCTGGTCCTGATGGGCCGCCCGCAGTGAGTGAGCCAATAGTCAAGGTGTGGCTAGGCCGAATGTATTGGGCTCTGTATGTGCGCCCAGAAATGTTTTCCTTAAAAAACTGTTTTATTTTCTATTCGTACAAAAAATACTTATTCCTCCCAAACATCTTGTCTTATTACTCTTTTTTAATTATATTTTGGCTGATCCACTCCTTAGGAAATGGCATTGATGGCTCAGCTGAGCTTGTAGAAATGGGCAGGTGATGTTGCTCTGAATTGGCATGCGGTAGATGTTGAAATTGAGACATCCATTGGGCAGAGGCGCAGAGCTTTATAACCACTGGCACTCAATATGCTAATCTCCAGGTCAACTTACCATGAAGCAGGTTAAGACAGTAGTCGCAGTACAACGTGAAAAATGTAAGGTCCGGATTAGTGCAATAGCAACTGCACATGACGGGGGCTTCTATTCATCGCAGATGCGGTTTGAGGACGACGCATCGCAGAAGCATTCCCCACCACCCGGCTCCGGCGCCCACGCTGCCACCCCAGGCTGGTGGCGGGGCCGCAACATCTACCGCTTTGCTTTCAGCCAAGCTTCTGCCCAAGAACTGCTTTGCTTTCAAATTCACACACGAGCACGGCAATCATATGAAAATGTTCTTTCAAGCAAAATTAATTTTCCTAATTACAGGTCCTCTGGCTCTGTGTCAAGTCACTGACAATGAAACTGAAAGTAAAAACCAAGTAACCAACCAAAATTACAGGTCCACTTTGCTAACCGATGTGCATTTCGTTACAACTTATGGTGGGGCTGAGTAAATCTAAACTTCAAAGCTTTCGTTCAGCTCAAACGATCAAGAGTTCCTCCACGCAAAATAGCCAGCTACACTGGCAACGACGACCTACGAGTAGATCAACGTCTCTTCTTGCTTGCTTTTGAGCTGCTCTTCGACGGGCTCGCCACCAGGTAGATAAACAGACCAACGAACGAGACAACAGAAACCAGTGACCCATATTTCGCCACAAGCCTCTGCACATGGATAACAAATTGTTACCATCCAGCAAACGAATGCTAGAAATACTTTAGAGCAGCTTATTTAGATGGACAAGGAAAATTGATTGAAACTGAAGGAATGAAAGAAATTACCTTAGCCTGAACATAGGAGAGAAAATCCGGATTTTCCACACGTGGGGGTAAGCACCAGAAACAGCATCCAAATATCAGTATCAAAAAGAAAGATAAACTAGGATGTTTAATGCAATGGCATGATACTTACCCATTCAAACTTCTTCTCTGGAGGTCTCTCAGCGAGGATATCCAGTGGGAAGATGGGGGTTGAGTAGGCCTCCTTCAACATGTAGAAAACAATGATTTAGCAAAATAGCGTCGCTCGAGCAATTGCAATGTATAAATAAATAGGATAATACAAGATGCATAGCATAAGAAATGTGGGAACAGTAGAGGTAAAAGACAAAACCTGAAGAGCGGTCTTGGTGGGAACACGGTATGTAATAACAGCTGGTGAACCCTGGAACCTGCCCTGTGTTTTGGTCTCCAGGACAAATGTGTGTGAAACAGTGGCACCGCTGCAAGAGTAAAAGTAATGAAATCATTTTTCTGTACTACGGACACACCTATAGCAAAGAGGTAAATTACAAAATGTACTCACGGGTCAAGCCTTTCCAATGTCTTCGATTTCTCTCCAGTGACAACCTCAAATGCTTCTGTTGGCCAAGAGTCATCATTAACGGTCACATCATAGGCAGTCCTGAAATAAATTTTACAGTAAGTTCATGCAGGTGCTGTGAAAATATACGAATTAATTTGCCATCATATGAAACAGAAAAAAATCTTAGTTACATGCCATGCTAAAATAGTACCAGGGATTAAGAACACACACCGAAAATGATTGTGGTACTATCCAGGGATTAAGAACAGACACCCAAAATGATATATGGTACAATGATCAAGCAAGTGGCAATCAGCAAAGCAAACCCAAAACCTATGTGTCATTTTTACATCCTTAGAGTCAAAGCAGCCAATCTTGTAATTTGTAACACATGAAACATGTTACTAATAAGCAGCGAAGCCAAATAGAAAACAGGAGGTCAAACTCCCTATCTAATTTTATTTATAAATTTCTACATTTTCCTGAAAAAGATCTTCAGTTATGTACTTTTAACGAGTTCAGTTGTTGCACGGAAATATTCATATAAAATTTGCAAGCACAGCACTACAGCCTGTTAAATTTCAAAGAAATGGATTTTTGGAAATCAAAGGGTGGTGCGATGAATTTGTAGAATTATCCAAACCTTACTCTGATAGTGATAGAACCAAGGTGCAGTAATAACATGTGAATGCCCAAATTCAAACTTAAGCACATCAAAAGTATTACTGGAACTGTGGTACAAGAGAAAGCAGTAGCACATAGACATGCAGTGAAAAATTCCAGGTCATTTTATCAGGTGATGTCTAACATAATCAACCAATCATAACGTGCTTGACTTGTAGATCTAGCCAGATAAGCTATAAATATGTGACTGACATATCAAACCAAGTGTATCTTTGTGGTAAGTAAAGGAACACAATTTGTGCATGCTTCAACTGCAAAGGCACCAATTGCCTTAACCTTGAAACTAACTCAATTCACAGTTTTGCTAATAAATAGAAAGTGCATTTCCTTTTCGCAGCGTGGATCAATTCCTTTAGGGAAACATACAGCGCATTACTTATACATGAAGGAAATTACTAAGCTATGTTCATGGAAAACAAACTATGATACCATTAACCATCTGCATGACTCACCCGTAGAGGAATAGCAAGTGACAAAATAGATGATGTAACATACCAGATGGACCCTATAAGCATTTTCAATTAGTGAAGCACCTACCTACATGCATGCCAGCACCAGCACAATCCTTCATGCAGTGAGTGAAATGTTGACCTTACCAGCTGTTTAGCTAGATAATTATAAACATCCACACATATGCTGGGGAATCATTGATTAGGCCGCAATTGCGAATAACAAGGTCTTGATCTAGCACTCAATTAAGAACATCAGAAACATAACAGACGAGATGCTGGTTTGCTTCCTTTTCCAGCAGGGGTTTGGGATAACTGGGGGATCCATGATCAGTAGAACAAGCAGTGGTTCGAATTTTATCAGATTTTATAGTCCTTAAAGCACAATTAAGCAAATCTACCATTTAGATTTAGCTGACTCACACTAAAAAAAAGGTAAACTAAATCCCTCCGCTGAGGTTTAAGAAGGAAACCTCGCATGGCTCTCTCGCCCCTCACCCCACGATGCAGATCCAAGCACATGAAGGCGCGTTCAAAACTCCCAGAAAAGGAAGGCACACCCGAGTCGGATCAGATCCCGGGAGCAGGCGAAACTACTACTACAAGCAATAACCCAGATCGGCGGTGCGGGGTGAGAGGGAGCGGCTGGTACTCACGCGGATCCCTGGTTGTAGAGGTCGAGGGAGACGGCTACGCGCTCGACGCCGGGCTTGGGGCGGGAGAGCGACACCTTCTTGTGCGCGACGACGAAGGGCGCGTCGGCCGCGGAGGCGGTGGCGGTGGCGGCGGCGAGGCCGAGGAGGAGGAGGGCGACGAGCGCGAGGGACCGCGCCATGGCTGAGTTCGCCTTTCTGGCTAGGGTTCGAGGGCTCTCAGCTGAGGCGCAGCGGCGGAGGGAATGGATCTCGTCTCGCCTGCTCCCTCGCTTCGTCGACTGGTAATAGCCCCGCCGCCCCGGGGCGTGACGCGGCCTGTGAGGCTGCACGTGGGACCCGCCACGCAGGACCTCGCCTCGTCAGCGCGTGTGCTACTGCGTGATCGGCTTTGCCTTTCAGTTTCAGCCGCCGAAAAGGCGATGAGAGTTCTTCTTTTCCCTCTGCTCCATTATCTCTGAGGAAAAATGATACAGCATGAATATTTCCCCGGGCAAATTGTTTCAAGTAAAATTTTCAAGTTCCTGCAAAAGCTCTGTTTAACAGGGCAACATGTTCATCGTAAAAAGGATTCTCAAATTGTACTGTGACAAAATTCTCCAGATTTCAGCCTTTGGGCCATGTACAGGGAGATCTGGCTGAAACTTGCTGCACCATGGCAGATTTACATAATGCGCTATCAAACGGCAATGATTTTACAATACGAAATAAGCATGTTCAAGTAGAACAGCGTGCTTCTGCTCCTCGGATTTGAAAATGCTTGTGCTCGATTGATGGGTTAACTGTAATCAGCTCCATGGAAGAGCCAAATGCCTGCTCTGGCTACTGGAGATAATAATATGTAAATGCCGGAGCGGAATGTCACGGCTATAGTCTAGAAGGGCTTCCCTGCAGCTTCCATCATCGCTTTTGTTCGGATCAGTCTCTCGATTTGCCTCACAATCTGATAAGAAAATGTAGACAATGTTAATTTCAGTTGTAGTCCGGTTAAGTTATTAAGTGCTGTGCCTAATTGCCCAAAATAAAAACACATGCAACTCTGCCTGTGTCATGGATACTAAGCATTGCTGACTTACTTCAAGAACCATGTCCTCAAGGGTCACAGAGTCAACGCTGCTGTAGCCCAGCTGAGAAGCCACTTCTGAAAGGTGTTGAGGCATGTCAGTAAAAGTTCGCCTGATTGTAAAGACTGATCTATCATTAATTTTACTCAAAATCAAAAGGTAGGAAGGCAGTTTGAGGATTTATCTTTACTTTGTACTGAAACAGTAATATCAGAAATTCCATAGCGTTCTTTCAGTTCATCATACTGCTGACGGAGCTTGCTCATCGCCTACACGTGTAGATAGATAATAAAGCCAAGTTAGAGATAAACATGCTAATAACTAACCAGAGCATGTGGAAGCATCTTTCACCCAGGAAAAGAACACTAATTACTAGGATAATATTTGACTTTCAGTCAGTTATTATGTCCACAGAGAGCATGACACTACTGGCTATCGGGAACAGAGGTAACCTGTGAAAAAGAGTCTGGATCTGTAGTAGCTTGTGTTCCCGTGCTCTTCAGCATATCGTTCGCTGCCATCTCGAGAGGAACATCAATCCAAATGGAGACACCATGCCTCAGTAAGCCCCTGGAGGTTCATTACATATAAACACCAGCATCAATAGACTGAACATGCAACAAAAACAGAACAGACTATGGAGACACATGTGTGCATACAGATTAGTTGAGTTCATGACGGCGCCATCCCCACAGCAAAGGACAAGGCTACCCATGGACGTGAGCTGCTTTAACCCTTCGGTCTAGTACCAAGATAGAAGAATGACAAATTGGTGCAATGCAATTTAGGAGCAGCAATATTTGGAGCAACAAAACTAGTCAATAATTATGGAAAGAAAGAAGAAAGAAGGAACACCTCGACTTCAAGATAGCCCTTCTCATCGGATTCCTTGAAGGCTCTAAGGGCGTCCTTGCCACCAAGAACATCCTCGAGCAGTTCCTCGCTGCAGAGGTAGCGGTATATTATAGAATTGGCAAGGAGCTTGCCAATATTGCGCTTGGCTGTGCAGTCCGTGCCTATGCGTGAAGAATAATCCAGTCAGTGTCCGCATCTTGTTGGCCTGGCCAGGCCTGTTTGGTTTTTGCCCCAAATGAACCAATGCAAAATTTGACATGAGTGATGTTTATGGTTCTAGTAAACTCAGAAGGGGGAAAAATATGGATCAGAATAAACACTATGTGATAAGGGTGACAAAGAATCGTCAGAGCTGGGGCAGTTGTCATGCTAGGTGAGCCAAACAGGTCAGATTCTAGCATGAGCACGAAGGTCGCAGCAGCTTCAGAACAGCAAGCTAGATATGGTACTTCTCGGAAAGAAACTGCACTGGCAGTTTACAGCTTGGCCTAGAGAAAAAAATAGAAGGTTGCAGCCACTCTTCAGAGCAGGAACAAAAAGAAAGGCCTTCAGAGCATGTCATCTCGACAACAATTGTTGCAGTTTGCTAAACTTTGGTTTGGTCCCATATCCAAGGCATAACTCTATCATATCAAGGGCAGAAGATAGCCCGGTGTTCATCTCCTCATGGAAACTACTCGGCAAATCAGCTTATAAGGCACAATTCTTTAGCTTGTCTACACAAAAAAAAGGGAAAAAACAGATTGGATGCTGATTTGGAACTGGAAGCCATAGGTTGAAAATGAATGCAAGTTTTGTCCATGGCTCCTATGCCAATACAAAGTCCTCACAACGAACAAGCTATTGTGTTGTCAATCCGATTACAAAGCTCCGTAGGATGTAGGAACAAGGATGAAATAGCCCTTGCCCACACATTAATCTGTTTTTTTTCTCTCAAGTAGTTTGCCAGAAACTTGAAGGCTGGGTGGGACTAAAATTGCTTAGCCAGGCAGCAACAGCAAAGTCCCTATTCCATCGACGTTGTTTTTTAACCAGAAGACCTAGAGCTAACTATCGAGACTTTGGGCTATCCGGATTGCAGATTTTGTTTGCTGATGAAACTTCAGAGATTCAAGAATTCGACAATATCCTCAGACAGTTGTTTTCTCTTGTTCTGTTTAGATGCAACTGACCTGGCAGTCTGGCACTTTATATCTAAACAACATGTAAATACTTACTCCCCATTATACAATGACAAGGCTATTCCCCAAAATATTTTGTCATGATAAAAACCTGGTATATGCCAAAATTTAGCAACAAAAACAAACATAATAACATTGATTGGCTCGCAACCAAGGCAGGTTTTATGAGAGACAAAAATTTCCAAGAGCAAATTTGCTCACATTTGTTCTAGGAGAGAAGAAACATTCCCACGGGCAGTTTGGTCACATTTGATTGCCAAACTGCAAATTTAGGTTTCACTAGCATCGTGCCCGTGCGTTGCTACGGATAATATAAGTTTTATCTGGATCTATAAGAGATCATCAATTTTGTACACTTCCACTCCGTGTGCATTGTTCAGTTCTGATTGGAGTTCTGATTGATTTGTATAGTTTCGATTAGGATTTCGATCGATTTGTTCTATTCCGATTAGGATTCTGATTGACGGACTAAGGAATCAATCCTTGCTTTAGAAATAGGTAAAGATAAAGATAAAGATTGTGTTACCAAATTTTCGTACAAAACAATACGGTCTCATTTTGACTGCTGTCTCCAACATTTGCTTGGTCGTCGATGGTGGAAAACCATAAATGCATTTTTAATCCCAACAAGAGGGAGGTGAAGAGCATACCAACGATATAGATTGGCGTTTTCCTGAAATCACCGACGGCCTCGGCAGTTTTTCTCTGCATCAGGTTGCAGCCAAGAAACCATGTAAATGGACGAAAATTTCAACTAGTTGCAGAGAGAGAGAAATACATGGCACAGGGGGGGGGGGGGGGGGGGGGGGGGGGGGCGGGCAGGGAGACAGAGGGAAGCTGCGTACCAGTAGATCAACGGATGGATTGAGTTCCTCCAGAGGCAATTCCGAACCTGCAATAAATCCCAGGAAAATGGGAGTGAGAGGATATTATCTGTTCATTGAGAAATCGGGACACCGGTAAAAAAGAAAGAAAGAAACGGAGGGGTAGCGGTACTCGGGAAGGCGCGGAGACGATGGCGACGGATGCGGCGCCTGGCGGAGAGCGACGACGGCGGCGAGGAGGACGAGAAACGCCTCGGGGTGACGGAAGAGGGCGAAGAAAAGAAGCCTGTCGCCGCCGCCGTAGCTGCTCGCATCGCCATGGCGCCTCTCCCGTCCGTGACGCTCGTTCCCTCGCACTCCTCTTTTCCTCCTCCCCCCGTTATCCTCTAGGCGCAGAGCCGCCGGGAGGCCAGGCGAACACAGAACGAACCTACGCCATGGACGTGAGCGTGGACGGTGCAGATTGATCCGCCACGTGGGCCCCACGTTCCAACGAAGCACGTGCGATCCTCAACCCGGTGCTCTGAAACTTTTTTTAACACTTTTTTCCTATCTTTCTGAAAGGAAGAATATAGTTTTAAGTCACGATAAAAATGAAGATGCATTCATGACACTACCACTACCAGCAAAGTTTACGTGCCCATTTGATTACTGAATGAAGGAGCTAGAGTTTTCGATTCGATCCGTAGCGTTACCGTGAGCTCACGTATACACAAGTTGAACTTTTATTCCCTATTTAACACTTCCATTCATTCCATCGGATAACTCACATCAACACTAACATGTGGACTCTCCCTTATCATTTCTCGGATAAAATAACATTTAAATATAATGAATGGAGAAGAATCCATTTTGAATAGAAACATATGTGTAGCATTTTAAATTTTAATTCACTAAAATAGGCTACTTTTGAAGCTTATCTTAATTTTTAGGGCACAACATTACTTTACAAATATTATGGAAATATACCTAATAATCCTATCATGGCATGAAATAATTTGTAAAATTATCTTCAACCATAAGTTGCTTAGGGAATCTTAAAGTTATTTCTAAATTTTATTTTTGTAAACAACTTTAAAATTTATTTTTCTTAAAGAAGTTCAAAATTTCTTTGTAAGTTATCATGTAAAGTAATTTATAAATTCTTTCATGCTATTGTAGGAATATTATGTATTTATGCATAACTATTGGAAAGTACTTTTGTGCCCTAAAAATTAGATAATCTTGAAAAGGAGTGTACTTGGTGAATTTTTATTTTGATTTTAAATGATTCATATGTGTTTTTATGTAAAAATGGGTTCATCTATATTTGTTATATCCCAAAAAAGTTTCATAATTTTTAGAGGTGATTTGATAGTCATTTTAGCCTAGAAAAGAGCGGGCGAGTCCACATGTTACTATTCATGTAAGTGGACTGATGGAATGGACAGAAGTGTCAAATTGGGAATTAAAGTTCAACGCAGTGTTAAATAGGGAAGTTGAAAATTTTCAGTGTTAACTAATAAATTTTTAACTTTACCCGTGTCAAATAGAAAATTTTCTCATAATAATAAAGATGATCAAACAAGGGTGTATGCGTACAAGCAAAAAGAAAGTATATATAACCCTATACACCATGCAATTATATAAAGAGGAAAATCAACTCAGGGACACTAGCCGTGCAGAAAACTTCTCTGCAAGTGGCTTAAGTGGCTGTCCATTACTTTCGGAGATAACTTAAAAGGGAATGGAGGTAAAAAAAAAAAGAGGAACAGAAATATAGCAATATAGCACTAGTTACTTTATCCCATGGCTTTACCTAAATAAATTAGGGGAATCATATATGAAAAGGATGTCTTTTGATCAATTTTTTCCTTTGCTTGTTTGTTACAGGCGACAACTAGTTTTTCCATTATTTGTATGTAACAATATTTTTTAGGACGATTCATACTACCAAGCATTTTGAGATTTCTCTTGGGTATTCACATGCATTTTAGAATTGATTACTTGAGCCAATATTGTGAGGATAACATTATTGTTGAGCTAACAAGTTCATCTGTTCATTATAATAGATACAATCAACTATCCTCATAAATTAATATGGAAATCTTTAATATGCAAGTATATTCCGATGTGATCTGTACAAAACAACTCAGTGGGAAATATAAAGAATAGTATATACTAGAAGGTTAGCCGATAACTAACCAAAAAAATAATTCTAATTTGTTAGGTCACGAGTTTTCATAACAAGGGATGTAGGAGAATTTGATTAGGGTGGGTGTGCTAAACCTTCTCTTTTTGACCTATTTAGGGTGGCCCCATTAAGTTAGAGGGGAGGGGGCATGAGCCCCTGCTAGGAACCGAGAACGCGACAAGACTAAACCAAAGAGCATCAGACATAAATATGCCAAGAAAACAAAGTATACTTACAGGCTAAAGAAAAAGTAGCAAGCAAATCATTTATCTGATTACTTATCACTGGTTACACTTCCAGCTCACGAGCATCTTAAGAAACTTCATAACCTGAAAGTAAAACTATAAGAATAACGTGCAACACAAGGGTTACAAATATATATGCACTGATTAGAAAAATCATCTAGGAAGAGTCCTTTAGTGAAAAGAAGGCGCTCATCTTCCTACTGGCCTCATTAGGTTGAGAGGGGGCAATCCATAGTGGGTTGGCCTATGGTAATTAATCTAACAAAATAATTTTAATCCGTTAGGTCATAGTTTTCATCACCAAGGAATGTAGGAAAAAATAATCGGGATGTGATGCTAGACCTCCTCTTATTAACCTAGGGTAGCCTCATTGGGTTAGAGGGGTGTGGGGGCATGAGCCCCCTATCTCCATAGTGGATTGGCCCTTGGTTCTCTTTTTATACCTATACCCCCGCATATCGGATACGAAACACGCAGGTACCCGTACGGGTAAAATTGTCATCCCTAAGTGTGGGTTAGAAAAAAAAATCATCTAAGAAGGGTTCCTGCGTGGAATTCCCATGCGTGCATGTAAAACTCACTGAATGACATATGTCGTTCAGAAGAAATACCGTGAAGGCATCCCCGTCGGTCCTGTCATCTCCAATGTTATGGAGAAAGAGTCTTCTAGACCGAACTCTCATAGAAGGTAGACCTATTCCAATCTACCGGTGGCTGAAATTTGAAGACCTTGCAAAAGTAGAGAAATGAACTGCTATAGAAGATATACAAATGCATAATGTTTTGAAGAGTTAATTTCACAAAACTACCCTGACATTCTAAGTTTTCAACAAGGAGGTACAACTTCTAGTCAAAATTTGAAAAAAAAACTACACAAATTTAAGTCACCATTTGACAAAACTACGTCAATGACCTTGTAACAAGTAACAACTTTCAGAAAAAAATAGAAAAAAAACTAATTGTGGCCACTCGAATATGTAACAGTAACTAATTCGGGACATGTCATTCCAATTATGTTAAGATTTTTTTTGCCAATTTTTTATTGTTAAATGGTTATAGACATAGCTTTTTTTGTCATAATATCACAATTGGTTACTCTTTTGGAAAACAAACTCTTTTTAGAAAGAAAATGTGTACCTTGTGCCCATCAGTTAACTTTATAGCATCCTTCGAATCTTTCAAAATCTTCTCCACAACCTGATGAACGCGGGGCACTTTGAATAAGAAACTAAAAGAAATATGTCAGGGTATGTCCTGTGGCTTTCGACGGCTGAGTTCAAAGCCCCCAGACGACAACCTCTCTTGAAGATGGGAAAGCGGCTCGTGACATTCAAGATGGGAAACAAGAAGCGGGCGAACAAGGGGAAGAAGGATGATTCACTCACCGACGACTGGGAGAGAAGTAAGTGCACCCGAGCCAATCTTCTTAACTTGGTCGCTCAGGGTCTTCTTCAGTCGGAGGAAATGGTTCAATGGAGACCCTCTTTCCGTCAGTTTTTCCCGCAAGAAGATGTAGATCAGACCGTCCTTTTCGAACACTTTGTTGAAAGGGGATTGGCCCTCCCCACCTCTAATTTCTTCCACGTTCTTCTTTATCACTGGGGTATTCAGGTCCATCATCTGAACCCCAACTCCATCGTCCATCTCTCAATCTTTGTCCAGTTTTGTGAAGCTTTTCTGGGCATCGAGCCCCATTTCGATCTTTTTTGTTATTTCTTTCACCTCCGCCAACAACCCTCCGAGGATAGACAGTATCTGGTTGGCGGAGCCGGTATCCAGTTCAAGTTGGGGAAGGGAAGGAGTGCATCTATTACTCGCTTCCCACAAACCACTCGGGCTGGAGATCCTTGTGGTTCTACATCGGCAACCATTCACCTGCACTACCCAAGAGGACTCCAGGGAAGGCAGTGTGGAGAGGTGAATGGAACAAGAAGCTCAACCCCAATCAAATGTTGCAAGTCAGTGAGCTGCTCAAGCTGATCAAGGAGCATAAAGATGCTGGTGTAACCGGAGTGTCTGTTCTGGCCACCATGTATAAAAGACGTATCATGCCGCTGCAGAAGAGGTGCCAATTTGGGTTCGAGTACTTAGGAAGTAACGACCCATCTCGCTTGACTGCAGAGGTCCTCCCTTCGCAGACGGCTCTGGACCGTGTCTGCCGAGTACTACTCGACGCGAACACGGTCCCATATGTCCCGACGCTATTCAGCGCAGCCAATCCACCAAAGCCGGTGAGTAGTCTGTTCGTCGAGTACCTGTAGTACTTTGTAGATGTGAATCATTACTGACTGTTGGTCATATACTGCGTTGTTTTGCAGGGACATGTGGAGTTGTATCGCTGCCCTGCTCCTGATCCTGATATTCCTCGCGCTGATCATCTCCGACCGAGTGCGTTTCAGAAGCTCAAGAGCAGCCGTTATGACAGTGACCCATTAACTGATGAAGAACTGATAGATTCTGATGATGATGTTCCTCTGGCAGCCTTGTTGAAGAAATCGGGCAAGGAGTCGAGTAGTAGTCTGGAGGTGCCGAGCCACCCAACCAAGTCGCGAGCAACAGTGAGGAAGCGCAAGCTGGTCCTTGGTGGGGCGTCGGATGATAATTCCAGGTAAGCGCTATTCTCGAGTACTTCCCTTGTCGATATTTGGTGTTTTTGTTGATATTTCTCTGTTCTATCTTCAGTCCTCCCGCCTCCCCCCTGTCCAAGCGTTCCAAGGACGGGGGAAAGTCGGGCTTTGTTGGGGATGATGCCGCACCGGAATCCGATGTCCAGCCTGATGCGGCGGACCTTTCGGCTGTTGACGTCTCGCCGAGCCCGAGTAGCTCTATCCCAGCGAGCGCCTCGCAGGTTCCACCAAAGGAACCTGCTGGCGGGTCAGGGAAAGAAACTATTCGAGGGCCACGCCTAATTGGCCTCAAGAAGATGGTGACCAAGAGGTCTTCCACGTAAGTCTCGAGTGCCTGTACTTGCACTTTTTTCGATTCGTCTTGTTGAGTAGTTGATATGTGTCTTCTTTTCCAGCCCTTCCTCTGCTCTGAGCTTGGGGGACCCTGAAGAAGTTCTTGCTACCCAAGCCCCCGAGCAAGGAAAGAGCTCAGATGTTGTAGCGTTGGAGACTGGTGCTCCTCCTCCTCCATCTCCTCCGGCCGTTGTTACCGAAGTGGAGGAAGAAGTAGCACCGGATGGAGGTGGTGCAGAGCGAGTGGAGATAGATCCGCCGGCGTTTGAACTCCCTGAAGGTGAGCCCATCGTGCCTCCTCTGCCCCCCGGTACTATTCTGCCTGAGGCGACGCTAGTAACCGCGAGCGGAGTGGCAGGCGAGTTGCCCAAGGAGTCAGGCGCTCAAGATGTTATTGCCGCGAGCGCTGTAGATCATGGCACCAACATCGCCAAGACCGCAAGCACATCAGGCTCTAGTGCTAAGGATGCAGGCATCGCAGGTACGTCAGGGCTCAGTACGGAGGCGGCGGATGATCTGATTGATGACCCTTATCTCGCCAAGGAGAAAAGGGAACATGTCCTTGATGTCTTCAAGGATTTGGAATTTACCACTGTAAGTAACCATATTCTTCGAGTAGTTTTCACTTCCTCTGTTTTTGTCTGATGAGTATTGACTGCTGCTTGTGTATTGTAGAATCTGATGGACCGTTCCCAGGAGAAGTCTGATATGCTCAAGCTCCTTTAGGACGGCCATCTGCAGCTGCAAGAGAAGGACCGCAGGATCTCTGAAGAGATTCTCAAGAACACGGAATTGCAGAATAAACTCAAGCAGCTGGAGGCCGAGCGGGCTCGAGAAGTTTCAGTCCTCAAGAATGATATCGACAATCTTAAGAAGGAGAAAACCCAATTCGTCGAGAAGAACAAGAAGACATCCAAAGTGCATAAAGGTAACTTGCTGCCTTGTCTTGTTGTCCTTTAAATGGTTGGTTGTTCGAGTAGTTTCTAAGAGCTTCCTCGAATACTTCTTCTTGCACGCAGAACTGAAATCCCATTGCAAAAGAAAGAAAATTTAATTATAGATCTGAAGAATCTTGTTTACCGTGGCGCAGATGACGTCGAGCGCCTGCAGAAGATCCTTGTAGACACGGATGTCCAGTACAAAGATGCTTTGCAGCAGATCAAGAACATGCTGGCAGACAAGCAGCAGATGCAAAAAGAACTCGAAGACTTCAAATCTGTTGCACAAGCGGTCGTGGAGATGGTGGATTTCCCTGCCGAGGGTGAAGCTGGAGAACAATCCCTGCTGGAGAAGCTTCGAGCAACTCCCCAGAAGGTTGCCACCTACATCGCGGAGGCCACCAGGACGTATATTTCGCAGGCGCTCGCATTGGTGAAATCGTACTGGCCCAAGGCAAAGCTGGAACCACTCGCCGAAGGCATGGCGGCCGACTGCTCTGTGGAGCAATTCATGAAGTACCATGAAGAAGTCGAGCCCATTGCTGACAAGATCGCTTAGAGCCTGGAACAAGATGGTTAGGAGTAGCGATATCATTGTGTTATGCCAAACACTTATGCTACTTGTATATAAATTTGCCTAGTTGATCTTTCTTCAGCGTATATCCTTTTGTGATGTGTGCTGGTATGATCCTAGGACTTAGAATATCAGGAGACGTTTGGGTTAAACTACTCCAAGAGTATCGGCTTGGATGTAGTCAATAACTTGAGGTTCCATGAAAGTGCTCGTAGAGCAAAGGACTTAGCTTGGGTTTACCCGGTCGAATGGTACGCAAAGCTAGCCTGTGGGCTGATGAGCCCGAGCGGTTTGTAGTTGTCATCCTACGTGTTAGCCGGGTATAACTTAACCATAATGGGCTTGGTGACCCCTTCGGCGGGTGCCTTAATGCTCTCTATCGAGTAGTCGTAGCAGCAGCCGGGATAAAAGGAGCATGTTAAGTACTCGAGTATGCTGCCTTTGGAGCGGTACTAGACGCAAGTACTCATGGCGGAGCCCCCGAGCGTAAGCGAGCTAAGTATAAGTACTTGTGGCGGAGCCCCCGAGTATAAGTAGTTGTGAAAATGCTCGTACTCATGGCGGAGCCCCCAAGTTTAACGTAGGAGAAAATTGTAAGAACTCATGGCGAAGCCCCCGAGTTAAAACATGCAGAAAAGTAGTCGAATTACGATGAAATCAACTCTTTATTTATAATAACGCTGACATGCAGCTGGCGAATTATTTATAACTTCTACTAGGCGTAGAATTTCCAGAGATGCTCTACGTTCCAGGAATTAGGAACTTCCTAGCCATCAGAGTACTGCAGACGATATGACCCTTGTCTTGTAACTGCTGACACGATGAGGGGACCCTCCCAACGGGAATTGAGCTTGTGTAGGCCAGTCTCATCCTGGATGCGGCGGAGGACCAAATCGCCGATGTTGAACGACCGCTCGCGTACATTGCGATCATGGTATCGCCGGATGCCCTGCAGATAGCGGGCTGACTGAACTAGGGCACTGCATCTGGCTTCATCGAGTGTATCCAGTTCCAGCTGCCTAGCTTCATTCGCTTCTCCTTCGTCGTACATCTCAACTCTGGGAGAGAGCCACATGATGTCTGCAAGGAGTATAGCTTCTGACCCGTAGACGAGGAAAAACGGGGTATATCCTGTGGCTTTCAACGGCTGAGTTCGAAGCCCCCAGACGACATGAGGCAGTTCGTATATCCACTTGCCACCCTTTTTGCTGTTCTCCTCCTAGAGTCTCTTCTTTAGGCCATCCAGAATCAAGCCGTTTGCTCTCTCAACTTGTCCGTTGGCCCTTGGGTGTGCGATTGACACGTACTTCACTTCAATCGCGTTGTTTTCATAGAATTCCCAGAACTGATTTGTAGTGAAGTTAGTGCCCAGGTCTGTGATGATTGTGTTGGGGTAGCCAAAACGGTACATGATGTCCGAGATGAAGTCGACCGCACTGTCAGGAGTGAGCTTGGTGATCGGCTTGTACTCGATCCACTTGGTAAACTTGTCGATGGCCACCGACACGTGTGTGATGCTTCCTGGAGCAGTGGTCAGAGGTCCAATCATGTCAAGGCTCCAGCATGCAAAGGGCCAGGAAGGCGGTATGGTGATGAGGTTGTGCGTCGGGACCTGCGACTGCTTGCTGAAGAACTGACACTTCTGGCACTTTCGTACGAGGTCCTCGGCATCTGAGACTGTTGTTGGCCACCAGTAACCTGCCCTGTAAGCCTTTCCAACTAGTGTCTTGGACGCTGCATGGTTTCCATAGGTACCCTCGTGTATCTCGAGTAGTATGTTGCGACCCCAACCCCTCGGGACACACTTCATGAGTACTCCGGTGCTAGCTCCACGCTTGTAGAGTTTATCTCCCACGATGACAAGCCCCTTGCTGCGCCTCATGATGCGGATTGCTGCGCCTCACCCTAGGAGGTAATTTCTTTTCCTTGATGAAGTCGATGAAAGTCCCTCTCCAGTCGACCTCCGACATCATGACCTCCCGACTGGGATCCGAGGGTCCCGAGCTGGTGGTTGTCTGACACGTGGTCTTGATTGATGGTTCTTTGAGTTCCTGAACGAATACTCCGGCTGGTGTTGGCATTTGGTTTTC
Organism: Panicum miliaceum; assembly: GCA_032594955.1. Taxonomy (NCBI): domain Eukaryota; kingdom Viridiplantae; phylum Streptophyta; class Magnoliopsida; order Poales; family Poaceae; genus Panicum; species Panicum miliaceum. Next base: position 53,459,224 of record CM064058.1, on the reverse strand, counting down.
CCGCCACTCGGCCATGAAATCGACCAATGCTTGGGATTTGATGGCTGTTCTTGGCTTGAAGTTGATGGAGAGAGCGCCTAGTTCTACTGCCCACTTGGATATGCGACCAGTGGCATCCCGGTTGTGGAGTATATCCGCCAACGGGAAATCAGAAAAATTGAGATCTTGTACTCGTCAAAGTAGGGGCGGAGCTTCCTTGATGTAATGAGTATTGCGTAGAGTAGTTTTTGAATTGGAGGGTAATGGACCTTCAACTCAGAGAGTACTTCGCTGATGAAATAGACTGGTCTCTGCACTCCGAATGCATGGCCTTCCTCGTTGCGCTCCACCACTATTATTGTGCTGATGACATGAGTAGTTGCTGCGATGTGCATCAGCAGGTTCTCCCCTGGACGTGGTGCCGTGAGGATAGGGGGCGACTGTAGATGTTGCTTGAGGTCCTGCGGTGCCTGCTCAGCTTCCTTCATCCAGTGGAACTTGTCTTTCTGCTTCAGGAGCTTGAAGAAGGGAAGGCCTCATTCTCCAAGTCTTGATATGAATCTGTTCAATGCCGCCATGCACCCTGTTAGCTTCTGCACGTCCTTGATCGTTGTTGGAGCCTTCATATCGGTGATGGCGGTGATCTTCTCCGGGTTAGCTTCAATCCCTCTGTGACTGATGATGAACCCGAGTAGTTTCCCTGACGGTACGCCGAAGACGCACTTCGTCGGGTTGAGCTTTCGTTGGAACTTCCGGAGGCTGTTGAACGTTTCCTCCAGGTCCGCAATGAGGTCCTTAGGAATTCTGGTCTTAACGACCACGTCATCCACATAGGCTTCCACATTGCTGTGTAGTTGGTTGGCAAAGCACATTTGTATTGCCCGCTGGTACGTAGCCCCCCGCGTTCTTCAGCCCAAAGGACATAGTTTTGTAGGCATAAGTCTCAAAGGGCGTGATGAAGGCGATCTTGATTTGGTCTTATTCCTTGAGGGCGATCTGGTGGTAGCCCGAGTAGCAATCAAGGAAGCAGAGTAGTACGCAGCCGGCGGTGGAGTCGATTACTTGATCGATGCGTGGTAGCCCAAAGTGATCCTTCGGGCAGTGCTTGTTGAGATCAGTATAATCAACACACATTCTCCATTCATTATTATTCTTCTTTTTTACAAGGACAGGGTTGGCAACCCACTCTGGGTGGTACATCTCTTTGATGAAACCAGTCGCGAGTAGTTTAGCTAACTCCTTTTTGATTGCCCCCCTCTTATCCTGAGCGAATCTACGGAGACACTGCTTTTTAGGGGTGGCATCAGGGTCTACTTTAGACTATGCTCGATCAGTTCCTTGGGCACCCCTGGCATATCCGCTGGTTTCTACGCGAATATGTGTCGGTTGGCCCTAAGAAAACTGATGGGCGCGCTTTCCTACTTGGGGTCAAGTTGTGACCCGATCAGAGCTGTCTTGGACGAGTCTCCCTCCTGGAGCTGGATGGTCTTCAGTATGAGTTCGCCAGCGAGCTGTACCTTCGAGTGGTTAGCCTTCTTCTGGGGAACCTCCAGGTCCACTTCGGAGAGCTTCTGCGCAACCGCGAGTACTTCTCATGAAGTATCTGGTACACGCGTAGTCGAGGCGTACTCGATGGCCTTCTGGTCGCAGTCGTAGGACTTCTCCAGATCACCGCAGAAGGTGAGGACACCGTTCTTTCCTGGCATCTTCAGGAGTAAGTACCGTAGTGCGGTACGGCCATGAACTTGGCCATTGCCGGTCTGCCCAGTATGGCATTGTACGAGGTTTCGAAGTTTGCCACTTTGAACTTAATGTACTCGGTATGGTAGTTTTCCCTCATCCCAAAGGTGACGGGAAGCACCACCGTGCCAAGCGGCGTAGCTGCGTTCCCCGGTACGATGCCGTAGAAGAGAACCTTGCTGGGAGTGAGCTTGTCGAAGAAGTTCGCCCCCATCTTCCTTAGATTACTCGCAAAGATGCTGTTGAGGCCGCTGCCTCCGTTGATGAGTACCTTTGCGAGCCTGACGTCCGCGACCACAGGGTCTAGGACTAGTGGGAGCTTGCCTGGCTCAGAAAAGTTCGTCCACTGATCAGCCCTGGAGAACGAGATGGGGACCTCCGACCACCGAAGGGGTCGTGGTACCCCAGGCTCGATGGACATGATCTCGTGGCGGTGGAGCTTCTGAGTCCTCTTGGAGACAAACCCCGATTCGCCACCGAAGATGATGTTGACCACCTTGGATACGTCCGGGAATTCCCCAGCGTCTGTCTTGTTCTCCGGGTCCTCGTCGTCCTTGTCCTTCTTCTTCTTCTTCTTGTCACCCTTCTCCAAGGGTGGGGCGTTGAGGGATCTCCGGAGTTGGTAGCACTCGTATGCGGCGTGATTTGAGTGCGGGTGCCACGAGCACTGCTTCTGCATGAGTTTATCGAATTCCTCTTGCAGATTGTTGTTGTTCTTCTTGCCTCGCGGGGCACGATTAATAGCTGCGACGAGATCGTCTAGCTTGCGATTTCGGGAGGATCCCGAGTAGTCCCGCTGGCCTCTGTCGTTGCGGTGGTCGTTGTTGCGCTTGGAGTAGTCATTGCCGCGCTTGGAGAACCGATCGCGCTCCTACTCCTCTTGGTCTTCCCAAGTCTGCATCATGTCGCGGAGGGCAGCAACGGTCTTGGGACGGTTGCGGCCAAAGTCGCGAAACAGAGCTTGGTCGGTGAGGCTGTTGTGGAAGCAATCGATGACGTCGCTCTCTGAGATGTTAGCGATCGTAGCTCGGGTGTCGAAGAAGCGGCGTGTGTACGAGCGTATGAGCTCGTTCCTTTCTTGCTTGCACTGGGACAGGTCAAGCCGAGTACCTGCCCTTGCAATCGCCCCCTGGAAGTTGTCGATGAAGATGTCGCGCAATTGCTCCCAGGAGTCGATGAAGTTCTTAGTGAGGCTCTCCAGCCACATGAGTGGGGCGGTCTCCAAGACCATCGGGAAGTAGATGACCTTGGTGGTGTTGGTGCCGCCTGCAACTTCGATGGCTGTCGAGTAGATTCGTACCCACTACTGAGGAGATTGCTTACCATCGTACTTGGTGATGTCCAAAGATTTGAATCCCTCCGGGTACTTGTAGTTGTCGAAGCGGGGGGAGAACGCAGGGAAGCAATCATTGTCGTCCCGTGCGGCGTTCCCCTCGGCTCTGGCGCGTTCCTTCCTCCGGTTGTCGATGATAGAGCGGGCGTCAATCCTGGCCTTGATCTTGTCGCGGAGGTCGCCCGTTGGCAGCTTCTCGAGCTCTGAGCGGCGGTAGTTGCCAACGGATGCTTGGGGAGCGTGGGATGTTGGGCGGCTTCCTTGGGGAGCAACGGGGCGGCTCCCCTGCGGACCAGTGGGGCGGCTCCCCTGTTGGTTGTTGGATGGAGCAGCTTGACGCCTGGGGTGGCCCCCAGGTGTTCTGCTGACTTGGCTTTCACCCTGGCCCTCGCGCCTTTGTGAGACCGAGAGCAGCGGGTTCTGCTGGTTGATCTGGATGAATGCTTTCTGAGCTAAGCGCAAGGTAGTCTGGACTTGCGGGTCGGGGTTGCCTTCTAGAACCGCAGTTATACCAGCGATGTTAGCGACAGGGGTATTGAAACCCGCATCTTGTGCCGCCGCGAACTCTGCCTCAAGGTTGCGTTGGGTGCGGTTGCGGCGTTCATTGGCGTCCTTTCTGCGCTTAGCAGGCTTCCGATTGCGCAGCCGGCGAACGGCACGCTCCTCCGCAGTCTCGTTGGCGGCGTCCGCCGTGTGCTCATCCTCTGAGATCTGCTCAGGCTTTTCATTGCGATGCCTGTCGCTATACTCGTCGGATTCCGCCATGAAGACGTGGCGGTGGGTGGATGGATTGTCGGAGCTGTAGTCAATGAGTACAATTCTGCCGGGGGTGGTCCCACCGTGTGGTCTGCCCTCTTGAAAAGGCAGGAAGTCAAGGTGAGCAACCAATCTCTCATCGTCTCCAAGTAGTTCGGAGGGTTTCATGCCCTTCCAGTACACGAAGCGACCCTCCGGGGTGGAGGTTATAACCAAGCCCTGGCCACCCGTGTAGGGTTCGGCCTCGGGATCGGAGTCTGAGTCATAGTCATCGAAGATAGGGGCCTCCCGACATGCGGTGGTGTGCTTCTCCCCGAGCTCGAGTAGTTCATCCAGATCCTTCTCCAATGCGGAGTAGAATTCGGACTTGGTGGCCTCCTGGTAAACAGTGGCCGCGTTGCGCAAACCGAACAGGAATTGGTCACACTATCCCCCAGATGGAGTCGAGTCCAATCCAGGGAAGCCTGGTGCAGCACGAGTCAGAGTTGCGTCGAAAACGGACAACTTCTCGATCTCCCTGGCGAGGTTAGGGAGCAACATCTCGTCGAGATTGTCAACAAACTCGTCGAGGGCGCTGCTGGAAGTTGCTGCACATGCCTCCAGCTTGTCGTCGACAAGGTGTCGACGGAAATCGCCTGTGCCGTCGGAGACACAGACCCAGGAGCCGAAGATGAAAGTTGTGCCTACAGAGAGCACGACGCAGGTGAAGTTGAAAGTCGCCATCGAATTCTCCGGTGGATCTTCGATGAGCACCCCTACCTGGCACGCCAGCTGTCGGTGTTTTACTGGCAAGCCCACCGAGGAATACCCTCGAGGTGGTAGTTTGTAGGTAGGGTGTCGCCGAGATCAGGAACTCGATGGTGCAAGGAACATAAGGGTTTAGACAGGTTCGGGCCGCAGTATGCGTAATACTCTACGTCCTGTATGGTGTGTATTGCCTTGGAGGTTATGAGATTGTTTGGAGGGGGTCCCTGCCCACCCTTATATATCCCGAGGGACAGGGTTACATGGAAATCCCGGTGTGGTACGAGCCTAGGAGTCCTAACTGAGTACTCTCGGGTAGTTTTCTTCTGTACCGACTAGTTGTACTAGCTTATGAGTACTTTACATATGGATAAGGTATGAGACATGCCCCACCCCTTACTCTAGAACGTTCTACGCCACGTGTGCAGTCTCGTTGCCCCGGGTCTGACAAAATATTAATGAATTTCTATATTTGTCATAGTTCATCAAAGTAGGAAACCATAAGAAAAAATTATGATCCAACTTTACCTTGTCAGCCACATTCCTAAAGTGGAGGCTGATGCAGAAGATAAACTAATTCTAATTTATTAGGTCATGAATTTTCATGACCAAGGGGGTGTATGAATATTAATTAGGGTGGGGTACTAAACCTTATCTTTTCCTCCTCTTTTTAGGGGATGGGCATGAACCCCCTGCCTCTGTAATGGATTGGCCCCCGGTTCTCTTTTGATAGTCGATTTGTACGCGCATACAAAGTACACTCATCATATAGCTCAAGAGTGTGCTACATGTGAGATGCAAATGCATAAAGCTCGATATTGGATTGAGAACTAACCCAGACCAAAACTAAAACCCAAGATTCGCCTGGTCTAATCTTTTTCTTAAGTTAGGATGCTAAGTTATATTTTGTTACGTTTATAAGACTGGATCAAGATTCCCAAACTTCCAACCAGATTAATAGTTGCTACCCAAGAATTATCCTACGCATGTACATCATTTAACAAATTCTACAACTCTCCATGAGATGAATACTACAACATCCCAGGCGCACCTTAAGGATAATTAGTTTAAGTGCTTGCACATTTAACTTTTCTTATTAAGAACAATCTAATGTTGGAACAATTCATTATGGAATTGGGAGCTCACTCGAGAAGGCTTGCCGAAGTGGTCATGATCGTGGCAAGGAGTGATCAACATGCATGAGGAAACCGGGGATGGTATGAGCAAACTCGTGATGGGTAAAGACCAAAACAACGCAAGCACTTGTCTGCTTTTCACAGCCGGAGACGGTTCCATTTATTATCCTAAGGGCCTTATCGATGGAGCTTTTTCAATTTTCTTTTAAGTGATCGTGGGCTATTTCACGAGGACGGATCATCAAGCCACACATAGCCTGTGCAAAGCTTTTTTTTTCGAAGCCAGCTGGGCAGCTTAAAAGCTTTAGAGCCACATGTAGAACCCCTTTGAATAAACTTATATTTGTGATGAGAGGAATATAATCACCCTAACCGTTCAACACTTGCTAGTTGCCATAAAGATATAGCATTTGTCGATTAATATGTGAAAAGGTTAACTTTTATAGAGGCAAAATAGCCAAAATCATCCCTGAACTATCGAGCTCGGCTCAATTTCATCCCTGAACTATCAAAAGGACCAATTTTATGCCCTGAACTATTCAATTTGGTCCGTCTAAGTCCTACTGCCGTCTTGGCACGATACGGTGGACTGCCACATCAGCGCCTAGTCAGTCTAGGTTTCCAACACGTAATGAAATGTCCATTTTATAGAAAAGAGTAAAAAAAAATTGAATGTTAGATGAGAATAATTATATCCATTATAAAATATATTTTCATAATTTATTTATTTAACGTGTTAGATGTTAACATTCTCTATAAATTTAGTCAAATTTAGATTACATTGATTTAGGACAAAGCAAAATGCCTTATATTTCAGAACGGAGGGAGTACAAGTTAGTGCAGTCCCAATCTATAGTATTTATAGGTAGTGTTTACGCTGTCATATCGAATGTGGATCTCTATTAAACTCAGTCGCTTTTGTCCACATATCATATGAATATTAGATAATAAAGACACCATTATCTTCCAATGCACAATTTGATAGTGCCTGCGTATAGATTTTCGTTGAAACTGGATCTTGCATAAGATCTGATCTTTCTCTCTCATTTATTATAGTAATATAAGCTAAAAATTTTATATTATTGTATAATTAATGATATAAAAACTATTCCACGTAGAGGGTTGGAATGGACACACCTATACATCACCGAAGGTGATGGCAACATCCATCGCCTGAAGCACGACCCACGAACACCTTCTTCTTCCTTGCCTCCCGTGCTGTCGTCCTCCTCGGCTCCGGCGACTCCGAGACGCCAGAGCTGCTACCGCCGCTCGTATCCCCGTCCTCCTCGCCCCTGCGGCCGCCGCCGGATCTGCTGCCACCGACCGGCACCAGCTCCGGCACCGCACTCCCCGGCCAACGGTTGTCCTCCGCGGCCTGCGGCCGCTGGCTCCCGCCACCTCCACTGGTCCGCCGCTGTCCAAGGACCCTCCTCTACAACTGGGAAGCAACACCAACCCCAACCCCGATCCCGAACACCCAAACCCGAAGACCCTAACCCGACTCGCGAGCGCGAGGAAGAAGGAGCAGCTCGCGAACGCGAGGAAGGAGAAGGAGCTGCTGGGCCGCTGCGCCGCGTTGGGTCGAATTGATCTCACCAAATCCTTCAGGCGATGGATGATTGATTTGGCGACATATAGCTGCCAGGTTGGGAATGCCCTTGTACACCTAAAGCAAGGACTCGGACCTGACCATAATTCAAAGCCCTGAACTTGTCGTCAGTTTCTCTTGGTTGAAGGAGGAAGGAATACGATCACTCCACAAGTCCACGTAATCTCACAAGACCACTATCCCAATTCCTATAGGGGTAGCATGGTCTTTCTCAAAAATCTTGAGGCCTAATTTCTAGTCAAAGTAGGTAAAATCACAATAAACTCACGGTCACTTATCGTGATGGCAAAAAGAACATGGGAGCAGAATTGGCCGTGAGTTTAACGAAATCGCGCATGTTTGCAGTGGCTATATATAAAAATCTGCATTTTTTCCCACCGATATCCTCTGCATATGTTATGAACTGGCTGCATTTTTCACTTGAGGTAAGAATGGCGAAGCCTTTGCTCTATCTCGCGTTCTTCTGCGCCACCCTGTGGTGGTTCGCCGCCTCCGCGGCCAGCCTCCGCCTCGAGCTCACCCACGTCGACGCCAAGGACAGCTGCACCGCCGAGGAGCGCCTGCGCCGCGCCATCGTGCGCACCCACCGCCGCCAGGCATCCATGGGCGAGGTGACCGCGCCCGTCCGTTGGGTGGAGACGCAGTACATCGCCGAGTACCTCATCGGCGACCCGCCGCAGCGGGCTGAGGCCATCGTCGACACCGGTAGCAACCTCATCTGGACGCAGTGCGCCGCCTGCCGCCCCGGCTGCTTCAGCCAGAACCTCTCCTTCTACGACCCGTCCCGGTCGCGCACCGCCCAGCCCGTGGCGTGCAGCGGCACGGCGTGCGCCCTCGGCTCCGAGACCCAGTGCACGCGCGACCGGTCGGCGTGCGCCGTCCTCACCGCCTACGGCGCCGGCGCCGTCGCCGGGGTCCTCGGCACCGAGGTCTTCACGTTCGGGTCGCAGAACGCGAGCCTCGTTTTCGGCTGCGTCACCGCGTCGAGGCTCACGCCGGGCTCCCTGGACGGCGCGTCCGGCATCATCGGGCTCGGCCGCGGCGCGCTCTCGCTGGTCTCCCAGCTCGGCGACACCAGGTTCTCCTACTGCCTCACTCCCTACTTGCGCGACGCCGTCAACCCGAGCCACCTGTTCGTCGGCGCGTCCGCCGGCCTGAACGGCGACGCGCCGGTGGCATCCGTGCCGTTCGCCGAGAACCCCAAGGAGTACCCCTTCAGCTCGTTCTACTACCTGCCCCTGGTCGGGATGACCGTGGGCAGCGCCAAGCTCGCCATCGCCGCGGCGGCGTTCGGCCTCCGGCAGGTCGCGACGGGGGTATGGGCTGGTGGCGTTCTGATCGACTCCGGCACCCCGTTCACGAGCCTCGTCGACGCAGCCTACCAGGCGCTGAGGGCGGAGCTGGTGCTCCAGCTGGGCGCCAGCCTCGTGCAGCCGCAGATCGAAGGGTTGGACCTGTGCGTCCCGCGGGGAGACGCCGGCAAGGTGGTGCCGCCGCTGGTGCTGCACTTCCGCGGCGGCGACGTGGTGGTGCCGCCGGAGAACTACTGGGGCCCCGCGGACACGGCCACGGACTGCATGGTTCTGTTCAACTCCGCGGCGCTGCCGATGAACGAGACGACCATCATCGGCAACTACATGCAGCAGGACATGCACCTGCTTTACGACCTCGGCAATGGCGTGCTCTCCTTCCAGCCGGCGGACTGCAGCTCCATGTAATTCGTGCATTGTGCACGAACGTACGTGTTTATTCATGTCATATGTGAGGGGAAGAGTTTATCGTCTATTTCTACGATAGGAAAAATCAAGATATCAAACTAGCTAGCTGATTAGCATCATCTCCGAAAGTCTTTCTAAATTTCACTCTTTAAATTATTATTTAGAGAGCCTTCTGCAAAAAAATCACTTTCAATATGTTCTCACACTCCAACATCTTTTCTATATCTTGTGTACATTTTAGAAAGTCATACTGTACGGGGATGGTTAGATTTGGATAACTACTTAGAGAAGCTGTTGGAGGGTATTTTTCCATCAAAATCTCTATTCCTAATAATAAGAAAAAGATATGGAGTCTCTTAGAGTTGCTTTAATGCTCAAGGTAAAATTATCTATTCTCCCATATCGGCCTTGCGAATCACCTTTTTATCAAGGGGTAATTAACCACCATTTCGCTTCCAAGTTCCCCTTTCTGGAAGACTAAAAAGAAATCATCTACCTTAGAGGTGGGACTTGGGCCGGGCTGTGCCGGCCTGGCCCGACCCTCTCATGCCTCGTGCCATGTCGGATCTAGACTACTATGCACGTGAGGCACATCGTGCCGTACCAACCCAAGCACGTCTCTCAGTATATTTTGCAGTTATCGTTCTATACTCATATGTTTAAGTAGCCGTTGCTATATAAAGAAATTTCTATACATACAAAATGAAAAGTCATCTTTATTTTTGAATGACTCTATTGAAGAAGAAGGGTTGTTAATTAGAAAGTAGCATAAATTGATTGATATTAGAACAACTGGCTATACACAGATCGACGGACCATTTTCGTGCCGTGCTGGCAATGAAAGCCGCCATCAACATTCGTGTAGAGAGGTGCTTCCCAAAAAGGGAAGGGAAAACAAGATGATTGCTTTGCCCGGTAAACTATGCTTGCTCTGATGGGCCCAAGCATGGCCCAAAATGCGGTCGTGTCATACAACCCATCGTGCTAAGATTCTAGGCACGACATGACCCTCGTGTTCATGTTGTGCCAGCACGACCCAATTTTTTTTCATATCGTGTCGTGCTCGGGTCGTGCTAAAAGATCGTGTCGTTGCCCGTCCAAAAATAGCACAGCCTAAATCCCAGCTCTAGTTTGCCTGTAGCTCATTTGGTCCAAAATGTTACCACATTCTCTCTCTTTTTAAAGGGGAAGAGAGATTTTTTATTACTCAGGAGGTCATTTCTGAGAAATAATTTGCTCGACACGCATCGGGGCAGCAAATCGCCAAACAACGGAATGTTTTGTTTGCTTTGCCAATTGCACGAGCTCGTGCGTCACTCCATTACTCCCTCTTCCTTGTGGATGATCTTCCGCTCAGGTAGACAAAACCTCCAGCTTCACACGCTTCTTCGAGAATGAATTTCAAACTCAATCTTAAGTTCTTGACCCTTCCCGCTTTGCCAACATGCTTGCCATGGTGCTATTCCCAGGATCACCTCCAGCTGCCCGCACCATTCAATCAGCTGCTAGCATTAGCCCCTCCCTGCAGGCCATTGCTTCCACTTCCAGCTCCTCAGCGTTGTTTCCGTTTAGGATGGAAAGCATGCATCCTGCTGTTGCCGGACGGCACACAGTTCCATCTAGTATATTTGAAAATGTCACCACATTCGACAGTTTGTGCCACAGAATGAGAGTTGGTATTGCACCACTTATACAAGAATTGCGACTCGTGCAAGCAATCCTCAAGATTTATGGCTTGTTTATCATTGTATCCACCTCCCCGGTCGTTATTGTAACTTGCCAGGCCATACCCACCCAACCACAGAACATTATATTTTGTTGGGATACAAGTAGATTGTTGTGAAGCTCTAGGAGATCAAGATTGTTTTATTTGCCATCCATTTGGCAAAGACTTGTCATACGTATTAGGTATAGATGACCAAGTCAACATAACAGCTAATAAAATGCTACCTACTCGTTGATACCAATGTCCAATGCACCACAATATTGTCTATAGCAGCTGTCATGTACATGACATCTGCTCTAAGAGAATACACCAATTATCCGAATTTGTTCGGTTTGAAGTTTTGAACAATTTAGCAAAATATAGATCATCAGTTATAAGGTCTCGTCAACTTGATTCTTTCCGAGATGATGCATGACTGAATCTGCCTGATATGATGATGATCATCAACTCGTTGATCATGTACCTAGAACTTCATCAAATCCTTATAAAATCTGTTGCTTATCCTAACCAATTCTTTGTTGAAATTTTTAATGTTTTTGTTAATCTCAAATTTCATTTCATTTCCCATCCAATAATTCCCCACACTCAACTGTTATATATACACTCACCCTCTCCTTTTCCATGCACACACACACTAACGATACACGCTAAGGAGTGCCCCCACAAGACAAGAATGGCGAGACCCTTGCTCTGGCTGGCGCTCTTGTGCGCCTCCCTGACGTTCACCGCCTGCGCCGGCATCCGCCTCGAGCTCGTCCACGTCGACGCCAGGGCGAACCGCACCCTGGCGGAGCGCGTGCGCCGCGCCACCGAGCGCACCCACCGCCGGCTGGCGTTGGGCGAGGTGACCGCGCCCGTCCACTGGGTAGAGACGCAGTACATCGCCGAGTACCTCATCGGCGACCCGCCGCAGCGGGCCGAGGCCATCATCGACACCGGCAGCAACCTCATCTGGACGCAGTGCGACGGCTGCCGCCCCGCCGGCGGCTGCTTCGCCCAGAACCTCTCCTTGTACGACCCGTCCCGGTCGCGCACCGCCCAGCCCGTGGCGTGCAACGGCACCGCGTGCGCCCTCGGCTCCGAGACCCAGTGCACGCGCGACCGGTCGGCGTGCGCCGTCCTCACCGCCTACGGCGCCGGCGCCGTCGCCGGGGTCCTCGGCACCGAGGTCTTCACGTTCGGGTCGCAGAACGCGAGCCTCGTTTTCGGCTGCGTCACCGCATCGAGGCTCACGCCGGGCTCCCTGGACGGCGCGTCCGGCATCATCGGGCTCGGCCGCGGCGCGCTCTCGCTAGTCTCCCAGCTCGGCGACACCAAGTTCTCCTACTGCCTCACGCCCTACTTCAGCGACGCCGTCAAAACGAGTCGCCTGTTCGTCGGCGCGTCCGCCGGCCTGAGCAGCAGCGCGCAGGCGACGTCCGTGCCGTTCGTCAAGAACCCGAGCGATGACCTGTTCGGCACGTTCTACTTCCTGCCCCTGGCCGGGATCACGGTGGGGAAAGCCAAGCTCGACATCCCCGCGGCGGCGTTCGACCTCCGGCAGGTCGCGCCGGGGAAGTGGGCGGGCACGCTCATCGACTCCGGCTCCCCGTTCACGAGCCTCGTCGGCGTGGCGTACCAGGCGCTGAGGGCGGAGCTGGTGCGGCAGCTCGGCGCCAGCCTCGTGCAGCCGCCGGCAAGAAGCTTGGACCTGTGCGTGGCGCAGGGGGACGCCGGAAAGCTGGTACCGCCGCTGGTGCTCCACTTTGGAAGCGGCGGCAGTGCTTCGTCGGACGTGGTGGTGCCGCCGGAGAACTACTGGGCGCCCGTGGACGACACCACGGCGTGCATGGTGGTGTTCAGCTCGGCGAGGCCGAACTCGACGCTGCCGATCAACGAGACGACCATCATCGGCAACTACATGCAGCAGAACATGCACCTGCTCTACGACCTCGGCAATGGCGTCCTCTCCTTCCAGCCGGCGGACTGCAGCTCCATGTAATTCGTCAGATCGTCAACCGTATGGTTTTATATAGCCAAAAAAAAATACACAACGGTATAAAACGGAAATTGAGTTGAGGGCTAGACGAGACAAACTATTTGCACGACATGTTGCATGTACCTTTTACCGACAACTTTCATTGACAATGTAAGCATGGTGCGTGTAGATAACTAGCCGAAGCAGCTACGTGCGGAGCTGGTGCGGCAGCTCGGCGCCAGCCTCGTGCAGCCGCCGGCAAGAAGCTTGGACCTGTGCGTGGCGCAGGGGGACGCCGGAAAGCTGGTACCGCCGCTGGTGCTCCACTTTGGAAGCGGCGGCGGCGCTTCGTCGGACGTGGTGGTGCCGCCGGAGAACTACTGGGCGCCCGTGGACGACACCACGGCGTGCATGGTGGTGTTCAGCGCGGCGATGCCGAACGCGACGCTGCCGATGAACGAGACGACGACCGTCATCGGCAACTTTATGCAGCAGAACATGCACCTGCTCTACGACCTCGGCAATGGCGTCCTCTCCTTCCAGCCGGCGGACTGCAGCGCCGTGCGATGACGTGCATATGGCGCCGTACGTCCAGCTGTATGTAAACCCTGGTATGGATGAAAGTGGAGCGGATAATTTCCGCATCCGATCCGATCGAATCTGAATTTTGTGGATGTGGAGAAGGTTTTTTGATATCCACGCGGATATGGAAATGGATAATCCAAATTTGATTGTACGCGGATGCGGAGTAGGATATGGTATTAACAAAATCCGGAGGATATGGATTATCCGATAATTGAACACGAATAATCCGAGGTTTATAATAGGATATCCGACTACTTTCGCGAGCCCAGCAGGCCAGCATTTTGTACAAATTAAGCGCAGTCCAAATACACATATAATATTTTTATAGCCCATTAACCAACAAGTATTTATATTATATGCACATGCATCGGTAAACCCTAACGGCTGATCGACAATATTTTTATTTTGTTTTACATGTTTGCTCTATACACCTAAGTCTAAACTGAGAACCTGTAATGATTTTTGTTTAACGTCAAGTTTGAAGTGTCACCATCAACTTTATGTCGTGAACTATAAAGGTGAGTATTTTATTTCATGATGTTGTGCTGTTTTATAGCTTTGGTTTACGAATTATTAATCAACGTAAGAAACTACACATAAACATATATTATCCGACCACATCAATCCGCATTCGGTCCGACACCGACCCGACTCCGCACCGCATCCGATATCCTCATAGCTCCGTATCCATAACCGTATCCGTGTAATATCCGCTCCGCTCCGCATCAAATAGAAAAATAGGGATGAGGATATGGAACATGTATTATCCGCTCCGATCCGATCCGCTTTCATCACTTGACGATATGTTTACCTAATTTGTGTTGTAACTCTAGTCTAGTAATACCAACTGTGTGAAAGGCTTATTTGTATTTGCGTATTCGTTGTACGAATTCAACAAAATAATATGTATTTTTCCACGCAAAACTAAATAAAATCGGAGCTTGCTATGTACTTCATCCGTTTGCTTGGAGAGCTATATAAATTATATGAGTAATTTGTCATTTTGGTTTCGAAGAAAAAGCTAAAATTCCAATATTATGAAATAGATGGAGTACTATGCAACTGCGAAACCTATACGAGTTCCATTATTCTAATTTTTATATAGTTGGGCTTCACCGGTCACCAAGCATATACACTTCAGATATTTTACACAATTTATTCTTTTCATTTTTGTAGACTATACTATATACCCAAAGTTGTCTCCATAGAGGGCCATACCAAAACAACGCCTTTTTTTTTATTTGGGTGCGCTAAGAATCATGCATGGTCAAAAAGGATTATTTCAAAAAAGAACTAGCTAGTATGTGCTATTCAAAGGGGAAAAAAGGGGGTTAAACAATAAGAAGAAGATTCGTAGATATACTACCTATATTTTCAGTGTGCAAGTTGAGAGTCCGAGAGTTAGGGCTGGATAACGAGCCGGCTCGGCCCGGCCCGTGATAGCTCGTTAAGATACCAAGCTAGCTCGGCTCGGCTCGATAAGGAAACGAGCAAAAACTTCAGCTCGGCTCGGCTCGCCAAAAACTCGAGCAGCTCGTTTCAGCTCGTGAGCTCGACGTGTGACGAGGCCGGCGGGCACCGCCGGCGTGCTATCGAGTGCAGCTAGCAGCAGCGTGGTGCCTGGTGCCCGTTGATGCCTTGCTCGATTGAAGAAAGAGGAGCAGAGAAAGAAGATGAAGGACTAGTGCTGATTTGAGTGAAGAAGAAAACAAAACAGCCGGTCGCTTGCATCTCCAAGTCCTGCCTGCTAGTATCTCGGATTGGAGAGAGAGAAATCGACCGGGAGAGCTTGCCTGTGGTTGTGCGTCCGAGCAAGCAGCAGGCGCCCACGGCAGACGGACCTAGGACGGCCACAGCTGGATCCAGATAGGAGCGCACGAGGCTGCCTCTCGCGACGCCATGGCCCGGTGGCGGAGGAAATTTGTCTCCATGGAAGGTCGACTTGTGAGCTGCGATGGCACACTCGCAATGGAGTGCGCAGAGAAATATTCACATGCGTTAGGGTAGACTGTTAACGTTGGGCCAGTTGGGCCGCTGTGTGCCTGCTCGTCGCCGTTGATTTGCCTGGCTCGTTGAGCTGCTCGAGCGAGCTCATTAAATTAACGAGCTGAAATGCCAGCTCGGCTCGTTTTATTAAAAGCACGCCGAGCCGAGCGTGCTAACGAGCCACCACGAGCAACTGTATACAAAGATGGCGGGCGAGCACATCTCGTTGACCTCCGCATCCCATGCCAAAATCATGCCGTTAGTCTTTTGGGCCAAGTGGCGTCGAGTGGACCGTGGAGAAAATAAAATATGGTCCTCTCTGGGCCTTGCTCAGCCCGACCCGTATCCACTTGCTCTGTGCCAGGCTCGTCAGTCGTCGCCGAGCGCCGGCGCCTCCGTGGGGACGGGGAGCGCCGGCTCCTCCGTGCGGTCGGCCTCCCCGTCGATCTCGTGCCGCACTGCCGCCGGTGAGCCCTGTTTTTCTCCCTCTCGGAGATATCCGTCACCCCATGCGGCTCAACCTTTGCGAAGGAAAAAAAAGAAGAAGAAAACTTCACAACTGTCGCGTCATATGATGCTGTGATGCGAGCAAGATGATTCCCTGGTGCGTTTAATTAGTAGCTCTATTTTTTCCCTGTCTAGGATATTCCTTCACCAGTCATGTCGCATCCGCATTATTAGCTTTATTTTTTCTAGGAATTTCATCTTGATTATCCGGTCCCCCTTTTTTTTATTACTATGGGCTCATACATGTTGCTCGTTTAAGATGCTTTTGCTAATGGTTGGGGCTGCCTTCATCTAAAAGGAATTAATATCTAGGGCTATGATATATCATCATCTATCAGATCAGCTGTTTGTTGTATGTAGTCAGTATTGACTAATGAGCTACTGTAACTTTCTGCAGCGTCAGGTAGCGATAGTTTTCGTGGTGTTTCTTCTGCGTATGGTGCATTGGCTTGATTGCCCTCTGCAGTAATTATTTTGTTATACACTTTTAAAAATAAGTCACAGTATGTGAACAGGAACCATAATGGTTTGAAACAATCTGTTTAGTTTTTATTCAATTATATACTTCTTCAGATTAATCCCTGCTTGTTCGAGAAAAAAGATTAATCCCTGCTCCGAAGGAAAAATTATATACCTAGAGTTCTGTCTTGCAGGGTAATCTGTTATCTCTGATGGGGTCAATATTGTCAAAAACCTGTGTTCTTTGCATCGTGATTCAACTCTGTGGTTCTATATATAGAAATATGTATGTGTAATGCAGGCATTGGTTGATCTTTTCTGAAATAGCAGTTCTGATAATCTACATTCAGTTTATAGGTCGTGATGACAGAGAACTTCTTGAAAGAGTGGACGATATAACAATGTCACAATTCGCTAATTGATGGTGTCATTAGATAATGAACCCTCTGTATCCGTTCCTGTTTAAAATACCTATCTGCTGCAGACTAGCTAAATTTCACTCTCCACATTTACATTTGGCTATTCACCCCATAAGATCCTATCTCAACAAAGCTTTTAAGTATAATATAGACAAACTTGTTCACATCAGATGCTGTTAACGTACCCAAGAACCATAGCAATTAGGAGATTGGGTTTTGAGTCTTGGTTCTATTTTCTATCCCCATTAAATTTTCTGTCTCCATGTTTGAACTTGGAAATTACATCCTCAGTTTCTATCATAAGAATACAACATTCATAGATGGAGAGTTGTGCAACTAGTTACTCTATTTAACAGCTCAAATAACATGATGAAATACAATTTTCTGATGCATCTCTGATTTACTCCATGAATTCTAGACCATTATCTCATCGTGGTGCAGGATCTAGTTGAGTTGATGATCTATTGCCTAACTGTTCCAGCTCAAGCACAGTTTCCTGTCTTGCATCACTTTCTTGTGCATCACTCTGCAAGTCAACACTTGCTGCACTGAGATTGATTGTGCTGCTCGGCGCCGAGCTGTAATATCCCTTTGCGTGCAACACATCCAGCTCCATGCACTCCTTGAGCTCCACCACAACGTCAGTCATCGTTGGCCGTTCCCGCGATGGCCGCTCTTTGCATTGCAGTGCCAATTCTGCAACTTTCCAGACAGAGTTGACATCATACTCTCCTCCCATCCTCGGGTCAACAATGCTCTCAATGTTGCCTGTCGAGAGCTTCTGGCGCACCCAAAGTGCAATGTGAATGCTCTCGGTGCCAGTAATATGGACTGCTGGTGGCTGGCCTGTGATGAGCTCCAGTAGCACAACACCGAAGCTGTACACGTCACTCTTCTCACTGAGCCAGGATGTGTTATAATATTCAGGGTCCAGGTATCCCAGGGTACCTGCTGGTTGTGTTGTGATGTGGGTCCTGAAATCATTGTCAAACACCTTCGTGAGCCCAAAGTCAGATATCTTCGCCTCAAGTTCAGCAGATAGCAGAATATTCGTTGTCTTCACGTCCCTGTGGATCAGTGGCGGTTGACACGCCTTATGTAGATACTCCAATCCTGCATTTGTGTGCATGAACCGGTAATTAGGTTGCAATTGTTAAGCGTTTGGTGGGTTGGAGGAAGCTAACTTAACTTATTGAGGCATTTCCAGACCTAATTGGGACAATCAGCTGGTTATTAGTGCATACGTTTAAGTTCTATATACCATGACATTTATCTCTTACTACTATTTTACTATTTCAGGTGTGTACAGGCTTACAAACCATGGGCAGAGTCGAGAGCAATCTTGAGACGCTGATGCCAAGTGAGGGGTGTAGCAGCAGAGGCTTCGCCTGCGATTGATGGTCACAACAAATTGGTTACAACAAGGTTTGTACAAAAGCATGATAACATAGCATGTGGTTCGTTGGTGAATTAGGACAGTAGTGTGGCAGTTACTCAGTTCTGATTCTCATGATAAAGCTCAGATTACGCCATGACGGTAGCAATAGATAAATAAAGTCGACACATTTCAATTGGATGGGTTTGAAACCATAACCAACCCCCATAAAGTAAGATTTTTTTGGCATAATTTTTGGAAATGCTGGAATTGTGTTTGACAAAGCTGAAATAGAACCCTAAAAGCGAGTTAAAGAGTATGTTGAAATATTCGGCACCTAAAAGTGTTTTTTTCCTTTCTGGTGGTACCGTACCTCTTAGACGGTCCTCTAGGTTACCACCATGCATGTATTCATAAACAAGGGCTAGATGTTTCTTGTCCTTGCAGTATCCAATCAAGGAAACAAGGTTTCTGTGATGAACTCTAGTCAAGTGTTGAGCCTGAAATATCAAATATGTAATAAGGACATTTCTTTCAGTTTTCAAGCATTCGCACAGAAGACAAATTCAACTGAATGGCCTACCTCAGCTGAAAATTCTTTATCCCCTTGAGATGTTTTGGAACACATCTTGACAGCAATTGGACTTCCATTCTCCAAATATCCTAGGAAGACAGCACCAAATCCTCCTCTCCCTATTTCTTCTTTGAAATTAGCTGTCATGACCTTCAACTCCTTGTAGGTGAACTGTCTGTTTTCAAATATATTCGATCTTTCTCAAGGGCTAGGAAGCCTTATATTTTTTGCCATCCTTGTAACTACAGCCAATCCACATCTTATATGAGCAACCTTCAGTGAATATGGAATTTGTGATTTCGTTTATGAAATATTACCTTGTTTATTTTTCATTCTTCGAAGGATAAAAAATGCCACCAGAAATAGTAGAGCTGCTACTGCTATTGGGACAGCTATTGTGATGGCAAGTACTCTGTTGCCAATCTTGTTCTCTGGTTTGCAGGTAGAAGCACCATTATCGCACAGATTTGCATTGTTACCAGTCCTAGCATTGGAGCAACACTGTCTGAGTTGGTTAAGTGGAGAGGAAGTATGTGGTAACTGCATTTGTTTTGTTCTAGTAGTAGTTAATTCATTTTTCGAGCATCTAGGAATAACTGTGTAATCCTTCAGAAGGAACCCCTTTGGATTAAAAGTAAGTTCTTAAAGTTAGCTACATGATGCAAACCTTAATACAAGAGATCCATTTTGACGTTTTCGTAGTAGAACTGCAGGAACCGGTCCACTGAGTTTGTTGCTTGACAAATCACTGCAGAAACCCAGTATGATACGTTGATTGAACTTTTGATAAAAGTGATTTCTGTTCAGAAATGTACTAATACTTACAGGAATGTGAGTGATGGCATTTGCGCAAGAAAATCAGGTACTGAACCAGATAGACTGTTATTGGACAGGTCCCTGCGATTATAATTATTGTGAAAATACTAAAGTAGATATTGGAATAGATAAGGAACACTTGAATATTATGCCATTTTGAGCTTTAAGTAACCATGGTCGAATAATGACTAAATTATCAAATTCGTGATGCGCCGAGCACTATGTTTTGTATGATGAAGTTGCCTTACAGGTAGTGGAGGGATTTTAGATCTCTGAAAGAAGCATCGATTTGACCACTCAACCCACTAGATGACAAGTGTCTGCAGCAAATCCAATAGTTGGTCAATGTCAGGGCATGAAACATATTCAATTATTCATTCTTTTCAGTTATCTAGCATCCATGTAAGTCCATAATCTTGCTTTTTTGTGTGTGTGTGGAAGAAAGCCTTTAGATGTCGTACTTACAGAGCTGTGATCCATGCAGGGCCAGATGAAGAATAACTGCAGTTCAATCCATCCCAAGCAAATTCTTTTGGTGCACAAGGATCACCCATCCAATTTTTCTTCAATCCATACTTTGTGCGAATTTCCATCATGGCCTTGGCTGTTCATGACGTCCAGATCATTGAAAACTGAGCTCGTAAGTGCTAGTTGAGATTAAGATATGTTGACAAAAGAAACACGTCAATGCAAGAAGTTATGCACCCTATTTGCTTGCAACCAAAATGTGCCTAATCCTATGAACACAATACGTTGCAGATGGATGCAGGAGGCTGAGAGCATTTCAAGCAAAGCTGAAGTTCCAAAACAGATACCATCTCCATCATTCGTCGCAAGTTCAGTCACTGGCAGCACTGTATATATCTCAAATGCATTCAGGATTGGTGGAAGAGTTGCATCTGGTGTGGCTACAAGCGATACAGTATGCTGGCTTGATCCCTGCACCGTCCTTTTCACAAGCTCGGCAGAAAGGTATTTCGGGCTGTAGCCCTTGCTGCTGTTCCATGCAACGTTATCGACAAGGATATCAAATCGCCTCAGTGCATTGCTTGATAACCTCTGTACCTCCGCAAAATAAAGCATGAGGAGGTACGATGTGTTGTCATTGTTTATGGAGGAATCCGAGTTCCATGTGAAGTCAATCCGGGTTCCATTCACCGGAGTGGCGGCACTCCACAAAATCTTCGATGGCATATGGAAGCTGCTGATGTTGGAGAAGTCGACGGCTGTCGAGGTTGTTATGTTGGTCCATGTATCAGTATCACCAAAAGACTGCCAGAGCCGGTCGTATGGATCAAATGGGTACCTGTTGTTTTCAGGAGATCAATATGAACAGAATTGACGAAAAGATGCTGGAATTTTAGACACTACTAGGAGGAGGCAACTTTAAAACATTAGGGATTTGAATGTAGATTATAGCTTACAATGGAAGAGGAACGAGCTTTCAGTCAGAATTTTTAGAAGATTTGGTGAGTTTGTTTCTCCAGAAAGATTTGATGATTAGGGATCTGAACGTTGATGATAGATTTGATGATTTAGGGCCCTTTTAGAACACATTAAGAATGGAAGAATGTTGAAGAATTCCCATCCAAATGAAAAAAAAAACTCATAACACAGCTTGTTTGGATGAAGCTGACTCTATAGAATCTATCATACACAATTTGGGAGGAAAAAGTGGTGCTAGTCTAAGCTCATCTTGACATTTCTTCTGAGTTCTCAAAAGAAACATCTATTTTTTTCACTCCTGTGATCCTGTCTCTCTCTCTCTACCTAACCGTGCGCCTACCATTCAAAATTTAACTGTTTTTCATACATCCAAATACAACCTTTTGACTATTCTGTGTGCTTTCCATCCCCACTATGCATCACGATAGTCTTGCCCTTTTCCTATTCATAAGTTTTCTATTTCTCGTGATCCATACGGTGCCTCATGGTCAACGAATGGCCAGCTATCAATTAAGTTCCATTTCAGTCTTTCACAGCCCCCTTTCACATAGTGATTGCCGATTTTGCCAATCGTGTACTTAATCTATTGCGTGCATAATTTTCTTTAATCCTTATGTTTTATAAGTCTACACGAGCATTGCATAGTGTCAGATGGTAAAAAAAAATACAAGTGTCAGATGGTAGGAAACGTAGTTTGGAACTATCAACTATACTCATCACCTGAACACCCGGTATGTACTGGTCGGCCGCCAGAAGTGGTAGCGGTTGAAGCTGTACGTCGCCGCCGGCCGGCGGAAGTTGAGCAGCGCCAGCGACTGGTTCACGGTGGCCTCCGGGTACATGTCGTCCTGGAGCGGCCTCAGGTCGAGCCCGGAGATGAACGGCGTGCCCAGGCCTCGGTCCACCAGGCACACCTGCAAGAAGTCCGCCGGCGCGACCGCCACCGCCTCGAAGATGTACACGGCGCCGGCGGTGGTGACGTTGACGGTGACCCAGCGGTTGACGCCGACGTGGAGGTCGAAGGCGGGGGGCCGGTCGAGCCCGTCGTAGTTGCCGTAGTAGAAGCCCGCCCGGACGAGGTACCTGCCCCCCGGCGCCACCGGCCGGAGCGTGTAGCAGCTGCGCGCGCCGCCGCCGCCGGGGAAGTAGCGGGCGGTGAGGTAGCGGTCAGCGAGGCCCGCGATGTTGTACGGCGGGTTGACGCCGGTGTTGAGCCCCGCGTCGGTGAACCCGGCGTCGGAGACGTAGCGCAGGCCGCGCGTGGACTGGTCCGCGTACGCCGCGCCCTCCGGGATGCCGCAGTCGATGCTGATGAAGCCGAGGGCATCGACCTGCTGGCCATGGGCGCGAGCGGCGAGCTCGGGCGAGACCGAGACGGCGACGAAGCACAGGAGGAGGAGGATCGGCGCCGCCGCCATGGCTGCAGCGCGCGAGCTGGCTTCCACCTGATCTTGTCGTTGGTGGATCGGAGTGATCGCCGATGCATGGGAATTGATAGATGGAGTAGCATCTGATCGATCAGGTAATTAAGCGTGTCGTCGTGTCGTGTGTGGATTGTCAGGTCAACGCCAGTGATTGGGATTGGGTACGGTGATGGGAGGTGGACTGGTGGAATTTCTTATGGCAGGTCAACAGGTCCAACTGTCCAAGAGCTATTGGCGTGCACTCAGCAGCTGATGACGGTATTACCCGTGCAATTAACAAATGGGCCGGGCGAATACTAATCACTCGGATATTCTTTTCAACCAAATTTTAATCGGTTGAGCTTGGTTAAATACATTTCCCCCATGATAGCATCACAATCAGCATAGTAATACTACTTAGT
This sequence comes from Panicum miliaceum, assembly GCA_032594955.1. Lineage (NCBI taxonomy): Eukaryota > Viridiplantae > Streptophyta > Magnoliopsida > Poales > Poaceae > Panicum > Panicum miliaceum. The sequence goes on along the minus strand of CM064058.1, from coordinate 53,436,531 downwards.
ATGGACAATATCACGGAGATGCACATCTTTCAGAGCAAATCACTACCTGGGCCTACAAAGTAGTATTACTATGCTAGCCCACATGTAGCCCAATAACTTCCATTTAGCATTTTGACTGTTCATGGCTCAACGAACCCTAGAGGACTCACAAATAATATTGTGGGATAAATTATGAATGCTAACAACAACTCCAGTAATAATTTCTAAATCAGACTCTCCAAATGCTAAATGAAGGTTGTCTCTATTTTTCAGGGGCTTCCGAATTTGCTTCAACTCCAGCAATAGCTATCAATTTTAGCTTATAATAAAGGGCTCCTTAGAGACCCTTAGGAATGAAGGGTGGAAGAGGAGATTAACTCCAGCAAACACTCTAAACAACCCCTATCTTAAGTTAGAGGTTTAAACTAAAAAGATACACTCTAGCAGATCTTCTATTTTGGGGAGGCCTCCAAATCCCCTCCTCTAACCTTCATTCCTAAGGGGTCTCTAAGGAGACCTCTATTATAAGTTAGAATTGAGGGTTATTGCTGAAGATAAAGTAAATTTTGAAGCCACTGAAAATAGAAGCAAACTCATTTAACATTTAGAGGGTCTGGTTTAGGGGCTATTGCTGGAGTTTGTCTAAACCTACGATAGACCTTGTACTGAGGCAACCCAACCAAACAATTCCGCAAATCTCTATTACTAATCAGGATCTCTTTTTTATATTAATGAGTTCGATCAATGCGATCGATCTCTTTCCGTCTATAAACTACTGTTTGTCTCATGTCTAAGAAGCAGTTTCTGTGTGCAGTTATGTGGCAGCAAATAGAATGTTTAGTTAGAGGCCGGCTCAATATTCAACCTACAAGCCACTTTCCACACACTCACTGACGGCGACCATACACAGCCATGCTTCTTGTTTCTTCAACTCGTAAATTAATGTCTTGTTCAAGTTCAACTATATTAGTATATTCGACATAGTCGTTACATGCATCCTTCTTCCCTATCCACAGTGAGAAACCCTGTAGCTTCACCAAAATGACCTAATGGCTCAAATAAGATTATGGTCGGTCAAAACCACAGCTCGTCGCTAATCGTCTCCATGCAGCCACCTGGACCCTCTGATCATCAGCAACGTTTCTCTTCGGTCTCTGTCACACGCTAGATGCCAAGAAAGAACCTTTTAAACCACCGTATCAGGGATGCTAATTCTGTTCTTAATGATACTATAGTCTTGCTGAAATCTCAGTACAAATAGGCTCTTACGGATGTCTTGCCGGCCGCACCATTTTCTTCTCTACCATTCTGAGCTCACCCCTTGTTCTTCTTCCACCGCGAAGAGCAGCTAGCATGTCTCGGGACCGGTCGGCCGGGGATTGATGCCCGGCGCCGTCACGATAGTGGCGGGGGCGGCGTCGCTCGCCGTGGCGTACGGGCAGCTCTTGAGCCGGCCAGACGACCTCGCGCTGGCGTGCGCGGCCTTCACGGCGATGTTCCTGATGGTGCACTACGCTGTGGTGGCCGTGGACGACGGCTCCGGGTCGTCGCCGTCGGGCGGCGACGAAGGCGGCGGCGACGCGGAGAGGGAACGCGGGAAGCGCGTGGCTCTCGCCATGGCGCTGGTGCTCTACGGCCTCGCGTGCGCTGAGGTCTGGGACGCCGCCGCGAGCCGGGAGGTCGCCGTGGCCGCGCTCGCAAGCTGGTGCGGCGCCGCCGTGCTGCTGCTGGTTTACCTGGTTGTGGCGAGCGCCGGATGCCACCGCGCTGTTGGTAGTGATGACGTCGCGTGCCTAGCCGTGTGAACTGACGATAGACACGATGATGAGTGGCAAGTGACATGGCTACACGAACATTAAGAGGCATATCCCCATATATATGACGTAGTCAATACCTTCTCCTGTACAAATGATGCTTGTACATATATATGTGCGACGATTTTGTGCATCATTAGTACTTAAGTCTGTGTTATGCAAACTAGAGGGTAATAACTCGGTTTGTAGGAACAAACCCTCCGGATTCAAACTCAACACATATGCTCGTATTTCTATGTATTTATATCAAAAATAAATAATATTATTATGTTAGTGGTAGGTGATGTTTTCGTATATGTAATTGTAAATTTGTAAAATTTAAGATTTCTCAGTTCAGTGCGCAGGGTGGCCCTGGGCAGTGTGGGAGGGGCGACCGCCCCGGGCCCCCAAAATTCTGGACCCCTATCTGGAGATACATATGATACATGTAGTACATATACTAAGGTCCGGCCTGCTACCGTGTGCTGGTTCTTTTGAAATTTCAATCCAATCCAGCTCAAATACGAAAACAATCCAAGCAGCCTTAAATAAGAGAACAAATCCACTTCCCACCAGGCCACCCAATTGCACATTACATACAGCTAGGAAGGCCGATCGTGGCCTGATCGCCTCCACGATCACGCGGGTTGCCGCGACGGCAAATCAGCGATCACCTGTTCGCATGCTTGCTCCGCTACTCGGTTTCCAATTTGCCATTGTCGGATCGCCCATTCGCCCCTACCCCAATCCCAGACAGGATCGCTGTCACCCTATTGGCCATCGCGTGTCGCCCGGCCTGGGCCTGATCGTCCTTGCAAGAAATAAAGATTTGCACTCGCACCTTTGCTAGACGCCTGGACTGGATCATTGTTAGGGGAAATAAGATTTTATAATATAGTTACACAATTGATATATTATCATGTTATGTTACGTTTATGGTCAACAGGGCCTCCATTTTTTTTCCGCCCCGGGCCACCAAAATGTCAGGGCCGGTCCTGAGTGTGCGTACCTGCGCATGAGCATATATCTATATCTACACCATGTTTCGGAAAAAATCCTTGTTATGATTTTGTGTTATATAAATAGAAACAATTAATGGGATACGGTATTAGGAGCACATTGGAAATACAGATACATGCATGTATCTAGCCATGTGCAATGTGCTACAGCAGAGCCACTTGGCTAGTTATTACTGGGGACAAGTGCATACGGGTACACACACCAACAGCATGCATCAAAATTTATCAGTGTGTCGTCACATGGAACTGCATAGTCTGCCGGCTGGAAGGAAAGGACGCCATTGCCGAGGTCGTAGAGCAGGTGCATGTTCTGCTGCATAAAGTTGCCGATGACGGTCGTCGTCTCGTTCATCGGCAGCGTCGCGTTCGGCATCGCCGCGCTGAACACCAAGCAGTTCAGCACGCACGCCGTGGCCTTGTCCACGGGCGCCCTGGGATAAGGTGCGGTCAATTCGTCGACGAGGCGGACGCCGTCGCGGTGGCGCGGTCCGGCGCCGACCGCAAGGTGCGGCGCATGCTGGCGGACAACCTTGCATCGCCTGCACGGAGTTGGACATGCGCGCGGCAGAAGCGGCTCGCGTTCCAGGCGTGCGTTGCGAGCCTGCGAGATCGACATGGAGGACCCGGCAGCACGGCACGGCACGGCACACACAGAGGACGGAACCGCCAAGATCGCCGCGGCGTGCTCTAAGGCGGCACGGCAAGTGGATGATGGGACGAACGCGGCGAGGTCGCCGCGGCGTGCTCCGCGGCGGCCGGCATGCGTGCGGCGCGCGGCGACCGGCACGTGGTGACCCACGCGGACTTAGACGAGCGAGGAAGACGGAAAAGGCCCTTTTGGGACTATATGCTCGTCAAGCTCGATCAGCCGGTAAAACTTGATCTAACGGTTAGTGTAGCACCTAGGGGTGGACGGTATTTCATTTACCGTCCACCCCGGACGGTATTTGATTTACCGACCGCCCCTAGGGTCCGTCCGGCCGCCATCGTCGACGGCAAACCACGCCAGCAGCGGCAAGCCGTTACGAGCTAACGCACGGAGCCAGAAGGTTCTCGAGGCCACCGAGCTGCCTCTGGATCCGGCTCGTCCCCATCCGTACCGTCCCTCCCCGGACTCCCGTCCGGCACTGGAAGACCATGCCCCCACCGCCTGGGCGTTCGCGCACCTCGGCGGCATTGATTTGTGTCAGCTCCAGGGAGTTCCGAGAACAAGCACCTCGGAGATGAGCACAGGCTGGACCCGCCGCTGCTGCCGCCGCCTGCCGGACGCAAGGAAGAAGGGTCTCGCGATCCAAGCCTTCGCGGCGGGGATAAAGTGGACGTACCGCAACGTGCACCTGGAGGACCAGGCGGCGCGGCAAGACCGAACGAGCGCCGCTGAGATCGCCGCGCGCGGTGGTCTGCTTTGAGGCAGGCGGCATGCCGGCTGTGCGCGGCCACCGGTGCGGGGTCGTCAGCAAGAAGCATGGCGTTTTGATCGATCTGTATACTGCAAGCTCCCAGAGCTTCTCCGTCATGGGCAACTTGCGTCGCGTGTGGCCGTAGGCGCGGCCGTGGCAACCAGCCCGCGAGTGCACGATGGCGGCTGGACTGACGCGTGGTCGAGCTCCTGCCGCAGGACGGCGCCCGGAGCTGCTCGTGTTCCAGGCGTGTACCTGGAGGACACGTGGCGACGCGGTACGTACGACAGAATGACTCTTCCGGGGCCTCTTGCTGATGTTCGCCACCGGCGGGCCGGCGGCACGAGACTGGCGCCCAGCTGCGCCGCCAGCTCCGCCCTGAGCGCGCGGTGCGCACGTCGACGAGGCTCATGATCGGGTAGACGGAATCGATCAGCGTGCCCGCCCGCCCACTTCCCCCGCCTCACCTCCCGGAGGCAGGCCGAACGCGGCGGCGGGGACGTCGAGCTTGGCTTTCCCCACCGTGATCCCGGCGAGGAGCAGCCAGGTAGTACTACATGCTGTAGGGTTCTCCTTCGGATTCTTGACGAACGGCACCGCGGCGGCCGGCCGGCGATGCACACGAACGCGCGAGGCTCACCTTCTCCGACCCGAACGTGAACTCCTTGGTGCCGAGGTCCTTGGCGACGTCCCCGTCGCCGTAGCTGGCGAGGACGGAGCACGCCTTGGCTCCTTGCCTTTGCACGAGCACCGGGTCCGGCGTCGATCGACAGGGCGCACGCGGCGTCGCTGTACGCAACAGCCCGGGAGGTGCTTGACCGAAGGGTCGTAGTAGGAGAGGTTGTGCCGGAAGCAGAGGGGGGAGCAGGTCGAGCACTGCGTCCAGAAGAGGTCGCTGCCGGTACGGTGCCGATGACCGCCTCGGCCTTCTGTGGCAGGTCGCCGATGAGGTACCCGGCGATGTACTGATTGCCCGCCCAGTGCAAGATCTTCGGTGGCTGAACTATTTCAAAAGCCTTCATGACCACGGGATGCTGCTACGGTCCTAGACCTCCAAATCAATATAGCATGAGTATTTGAGTGTTATTTTTTCGACCAAAGGCAATATGCCCCACTTTTATTGAAAGCGTAACGAGCATGATTACATTGGCCGAACTCTGGCTACAAGCCAGCAACGTTTCACGGGGCCACCACCAGACCCAGCACTGGTTCCACCAGAGGGAACGAAGTTAAGCTACACAAAACTCTAACACTACCTCGACAAGACACCAAAGCAAAAGTGACAACATTCAAAGTTTTTACTACCCAGGGATCACACTCTCAAGCCAGCCGCCTGACCGAGCTCTGCAATCATCAGCTCTGCACGTTCCCTATTCTTCTCAGACCGCAATAGCTTCCAGCTTGACAGAAGGGAACAACCTTGTACACGGCCACCATTGGCGAGACAATCACTGTCGTTGAACACCAGATCATTTCTTGTTTTCCACAGCGTCCACATCACACCTGCAGAAAGAAAAAGTTGGAGAGATTTATGCGGGCTCTTCATTTTCCCAAGCACATCATTTAATAGCTCAGCAACAGAGAGCGGAGCCCTCTCCCAACCCATCGTTTCTTTGATGAAAACCCACACTGATCTGTAGTTTCTAACTCTGCACACATTTTGCAAGTCACTGCCCCTGCCCATTTTCTCCTTTCAATTGGACAGCTGACTGTATTCGGTCATGGAAGACCATCCAAAGGAAAATCTGAATCTTGAGGGGGATTTTACATTTCCAGATATCCAACATTACCGGATCCTTGACTCCTCCAAATGTCATCATTTGGTATAAGGATTTCGTCGTGTATTTTCCTTTGCTCTCTAGCACCCAGGTCATCACATCTTTGCCCTCTACTAAACTCACATCTGCCAGCAGAGTTGTCAGACTTCTCCACTCATCCATCTCATTGGGAGTGAGGGATCTCCTGAAGGAAATACGTCACTCCCCATTATGCCAAGCATCCTTTACACTCAACTCTCGCTCTCTACAGAAATTGTATAGCTGGTAAAACGACGTTTTCAGAGCACACTCTCCCAGCCAAACATCTTCCCAAGATCTGGTTTGCTGTCCACTTTTCACTCTCATGACTCTTCTCCATTGAAACCATTTTCTTGTGCCAAGTAGGCCCCTCCAGAACTGCGAACCAGCAGCCTTCTTAATTTGGAATATACTTTTATGGCCCAAATACTTTTTCCTCAGGAGTTCGCAGCACATGCTGGTATCATTGCTTTCTAATCTGCTCAGCCATTTAGCCACTAGACAGATATTCGTAGCTCTAACATCCAGAAAACCCAGCCCTCCAAAATCCTTCGGTCTGCTCAGGGCCTCCCATTTAACCATATGATACTTCCTTTTCTTATTGGTCCCTTGCCAGAAGAACTTGGATCTGACATTGTCTAGCACTTGATAAATCCCTTCATAAAGCATGTACACTCCCATAGAGTACATGGGAATGCTCGAAAGGCAAGAGTTGATCAGCACTGCCTTGCCCCCCGAAGACAAGGTATCACACTTCCACAGACTCAACCTCTTTCTCACTTTGTCCCCCACATAACTCAACTGAGTTTTTGATAACTTACAATCGCTGACAGGAAGACCCAGGTAGGTTATGGGGAAAGTGCCTACTTTGCAACCAAACACTCCAGCGATTCTGAGTTGTTCCGTTGCCTCGAGGCCAACAGTGTAGACTTCACTCTTCTCAAAGTTAATTTTCAGCCCCGACATAGCCTCAAAGCAGAACAGGATGAATTTCAGATTTCTGACATTGTTTTCAGAGTGGTCTAGGAAGATGATAGTATCATCTGCGTATTGTAAGTGTGTAAGGCCTCCTTCCACCAAGGAGTTACCCCTTTTATATCTCCAGCTGAGCAAGCAGAAGTTAACATAGCTGATAGGGCATCCCCTACTAAATTGAAGAGGAGGGGGGATAGGGGGTCCCCTTGCCGCAACCCTTTGAAACTTCTGAAGAACTCACCCCTCTCGCCGTTGACATCAATTGCAACTTTGCCCCCTCTAACAGCCTGCATGACCCATTTGATCCAAATTGGAGAGAAGTTTCTGGTGGCCAGGACCTCTTCTAAGAAGGACCAACTAACTCTATCATAGACTTTTTCAAAGTCGAGTTTGAGGATAATCCCTTTTTCTTTTCGGCTTTTCAGGGAATGCAAAACCTCATGTAGCATTACTACCCCATCCAAGATATTTCTGCCAGGAATAAAAGCTGTTTGATGTCGGCTGATAACTCTACTTGCCACCTCTGTCAGCCTCATCATGAGAACTTAAGTGATAATCTTATAAATGATGTTCAACAGACAAATTGGACGAAATTGTTGGATATTATTGGGTAGTTTCAATTTCGGGATCAGGACAATCACACCATAGTTGAGCCTCCTTAAGTCCAGATTTCCTGCATGAAGTTCATCCAACATTTCCTTGACATCGCCCTTAATCTGAGGCCAGAATTCTTTAAAAAATTCAATTGAGAATCCATCTGGACCAGGGGCAGTGCCATTTCTCATGTCCTTAACAGCAGCCTCCAACTCTTCCATGGTAAAAGGCTTGACTAGCTCCATGTTCTCTTCCTGGGAAATTTTTTGATAGTCAGGCCAAGTGTTGGTTTGGATGTGGATGTTGGCGGTTTCTTCCCGGCCAAAGAGCTTTTTGTAATATTCAGTAATGTGTTTTTTGAGCTCCTCTTTCTCAGTGAGGGTAGCCTCCCCCTCTTCCAAGGAATGGATGATCGACTTACGTTTTCTGCCATTAGCACACTTATGAAAGAAAGCCGTGTTAGAATCACCTTCAAGCAACCATTTAACCCCTCCTCTCTTCTGCCAATAAATCTCTTCAGCAGAGTAAATTGCCTGAAGTTCCTGTTCCACAGCATATCTATGTCTCCACTGGGAAGCAGAGAACCCCCCAAGTCAGCATCAATGTCCATGTTTTCCAACATCAATAGTAGTTGGTGTTTATGTTTTCTTAGACTGCTCTCAAAATTTGCTTTCCAGCCACCCATAACTCTCCTCAGCTTCCTTGACACCACGTGTCAATGATCAAGAACATGATGTTTGAATCTCAAAGGCCATTTCTCAATCACCCAGGGCCTGAATCCTTCCTGGGTCAGCCAAACTGGATCAAATCTGAAGGGTCTAACTGATCTCTCTACCGCTTCTTCCAAAGTGACAATTAGAGGATTATGATCAGAACCTACCCTGGTAGCAGCATGAACTCTAACCAAGTTATAGTGGTCTTCCCAAGAATTGGTTACAAACACTCTGTCTAGGACACTTTGAATAGGATCCTCTTGTTTATTTGTCCAGGTATATCTACTCCCTCCTCTGTGAAGTTCTTTTATGACAGTTTGGTCAATCATATCATTGAAGGCCTGCATCCAAAAAACATCAGTATTTCCTGTGACTTGTCTTCAGGTGTCCTAATCATGTTGAAGTCACCACCCATTAACACAGGAAGGGGACATTGGCTGAACATGTCACACAATTCAAGAAGGAACTCAGCTTTCCTTTCATCCTGCACAGGCCCATAGACATTAACAAGCCTCCATGTCAAGCCATCTTTAATATTTCTGATATCCAAGAACTGAGAGAACTCCCCTTTGCCCTCATGGAGAACTTCAACAGAATCTTTATCCACTCCCATCAACAAACCACCAGAATGGCCATTGGCAGCAACCCAAAACCAATACATGTCCATACCTCTACTGAAGTAATCCAAATCTCTATTTCTGAAGGAATCTCTGATAGTTTCTTGCAAACAAATGAATTGAAAGTTGTGCAACTTACATAACTCTACTAGTTGCTTCCTTCTCCCGGCACCACCCAGCCCCCTAATGTTCCAAAATAGTGCTCTCATTGTTAATTAACACCTTTTGGTTCCTCCCCCCTCTTTTCAAGGAAGAGGACCTCTCTCTACCAGCTTCGGACCTTATTGTTTCCTTTGCAGGATTCTCTATCTCTTCCACAGCCTGTTCTGCCCCCAGGTTGGACTGTTCACTCCTTAATTTTTTCTGCTCATTGGCCATACGGATGGCAGCCTGTGCTAACTCTTTGGCTTTAAGCAGAGAGATGTTTTCAAGGTCAGTAGACACATTTCCTCCAAAGGATAATCCACAGTTTACAGCAACATTACATAAGTCATTAACATCTACATCTTGCAGAACCAAAAAGGAATTATGGGTTTGCGTACCTGAGTTCTCTAGATTCTTCTTTGCTTGCCTGGCTTCAGCAGTCTCCAATACTGACAGGCCAGACCGTTGAATCCTTCTGCTGAAGACTTGAGCTTGAGCCGGGCCCTCTTTCTGTGTTTTAGTCGTCTCAATACTTAGCTCTCCTTCCATTAAATCATCAGCCTCACTCCACTCTTCCACCACCACAATCTCCATTTCAGATGTACCCGATTCAGTCCTCACAGATGAGTCAACCACATCATCTTGAGCTGGCCTTTTGTCTAGTGTACCCAAGTGCTCACCAATTAAACCTGCTTCCATCCAAGGATCTGCCATATCATATTCTTCCACCACCACAGTTTCTGTTTCAGTGACTGAGCTGTCTGTCTTATCTACTGGTATCAGTGTGGGCTCAGAGTTGTTCTCCTGATTTTCCTGCGTGATCATTGTGTGATCCATTGCGTTTTTGGCACCAACAGCTCCACCCTTAGACTTATCAGCAGAAGATCCCCCCTTAGTGTTGTTGTCAGGCTGGGTTTTCTGAGGTGGTTCACCTCCCTTTAACAACTCATTAGCAAGCTCATCATAATTATCTTGGGAATCTGGGTCCTCCTCATCAGTCTCTTCATCTTTCTCCTCTTTCTTGTCCAGAGGGACTTGACTGTTCTTAGGAGGCCCTTTATCAGAAGCAAACCAGGTTATCCTGTGGCCTTGTCTGTTGATATACACTTCTGAAGATCCATTGATCGAAGCTGGGTTCTTGCAAGCGACCTTTATCCAAACCTCTTTCCACTTCAAAGAATCAGCATATACCTCCTCTGGATCACCAACTAAATATGCTAGCTCCATTATGAATTGTTCCTTCCTAGCAATTTTTGGGATACCCAACGCTCTCACCCATACCTCTTTCAGAACACCAAAAGACTCAGGAGTCATATCAGTCTCCTCTACTACTCTATGTCATAGCATGTGAACCTGATCTGCCCCATCTTCATGAGCAACTTCAAAACAGCAACAGAGGGGATTGTGACCAAAAACTGGGTAGCTGAAATCCTCTTCACCTGCCAATCCCACTCTGTGTCCACTAAGTACTCGAGTTCAGTATCAATCCTAAACTTAGTTGCCCGCCCTTCAATTACTGTAACAAGTGCTCTAATGCTCTTATCCTCTTCTACTTGTTCCACTGGAATGTTCAGACTATAGAAAGTTGACCAGGCATCCCAAATCCACACAGCTTCAAGCCTTTGTTAATTTTGGCATTTGGGCACTTTGGAGCAATGTGGCCAGAAAGCTTACAACTATAGCAGTAGGATGGATTGGGGCACTGAGATTTGTGATGGCCAATTTGGTGGCAGTTGTAACAGAGCATACCTTGGGTTGCTTCAGAGGTACCCTCCCTCCCCATCTTCCTGAACTCCTCCCTGCGTACATGCTCACTCCGCTAAAACTGGGGCTGCGATGAGGATTGTTGAAATCGACGCTTGTCTTCCTGTTCCCTGTTCAGCTTGTGCCTAAGATCATCCTCTGTCATCTGCCTGACCTCCCTGCCTTCAGGACCCTCACCACCTCTCTTCAAGCCAGCATAGCTCTTCCTCTCAAAACCTCCCTCACCCCGGTTATCTCTACTCTCCCATTGCTCCTTGTGTTGAAAACCAACATTCTCCCTTCCACTATTGCCAAATCTCGCTCTGGAATCTCTGTTCTCCCAGTTCTCTCTGCTCTCCCGCGAACCTTGGAAACGCCGTTCCATTGCCCTCGACTTCAAAACTTGCACAAAAGATCTGGAATCAGTGGTTGGGTGGATTACCTTCTTCAAGAATTTCGCTCTGCTTCCGAAAAGACGCACTTCCTCATGCCTCGCGGGGAAGCGCTCCGCATCCGAATCCCAAACCCTAGCCGCCTGCACCCAGAGCCATTTGGATTTCCCCGGAGTGGTTGGCTGTGTCGGCGGAGAGTAGAGTGGTTAAAGAGATCCTGGATGTGCGATCCGAACTTGGGCCGGCCTAAAGTAAAGCCATCTCGGCCCACAGCCGGGAGGTCGTCTTCAACCTTTGGATTCTGAACTCTGTCCGCACCAGGACGCTGTCCATCCACGCCTTGCACAATCGGAGCCTGAATCGCCTCCAGAATCTGGAAATTGTCCCGACGCACTTCATGATGCTTTGCCTGGTCAATCTGAGCACCCGCGCCCCCACGAAGCCCCCGGTCTTGGTCCTTGGCCTTTTGTAGTTTTACCCGTTCTCATAGCCTGGCCAACCTGGCAACCAACCTGGCAACCGCTTTTGAGAGGCCTGTCCATGAAAGATGCCTAAGATAATTTTGTCAATTTCAAGATGATTCAAACAAGAAAATTTCAAATTGATTAACAGACCCCAATTAGATCGACCAAAAACAATTTTGATTAAATGAAATTTCGAACGGGTCTAACAAAAATTTATGTTAAAAATCTTTCCAATTGGTTTGGAAAAAATGTATTTGAAATTCATCGAGAAGGACCTCCAATTAGACTTAAAAAACTTTCGACATTTCTTCTAGAAAGTTTTGACTCCAAAACTTCTAGACCCATTCAAAATTACACACTTGTAAAGAATTTGGTGAAACTTTGTAGTTGATGAGCGCCTAGTTTATACACCACAAAGGATAGAAAATTGCGGCCCTCGGGATTGAAACAAGGGATAAAAGGTAAATGTGGTCTCCGTGGGTCAGTCTCAGTGCATAGTTTTATTATACAATTATCAAGACCGAGAACTAGGTAACCGTGACAGCTGAGAGCATGTACAACGGACAGACAACCCCGATCTGTATACTGCCACGCTAGCTGGATTCTACGTCGTGAACACAATTAAATGACGAAAGAGAACGCGGCCGTCACCTTGTGAGAGGACGGCTCCAGCTCATGCTCCCAAGCAAAATCCTCTGTCCACGGCGTATTGTACGTTCCCGCTCCCACTTGTCGACGACTTGCTTCGATCTGCTGCTGTGAACGTGTTCCGACTCGCAATAATAGCGGAGACACTCAAATAGACAACCCATTGTGCAATTTTTTATTTTGCTGTCTATATATGATGTGGCAAGTATTTACACACAACCACTGTCTATACCGTTGTACATGCTCTGAGTGTCGTAGGGATAAAACTTATTATGCATGTAGCCTAGCACACTATTAGTCGATGCCAGCTTATGTCGTCGCCGTGGACGGCAGCGTCCCCGGCCGCTCGACGGCGACAATCCCGGCAGGCTATATAGATTTCACTCCCTCACCATATATACCCGCCAAAAATTTAAATGGACGTCGCTTGCTTGACTTTGTTTTACGCGCGGGAAGTCGCGCCCGCGGCCTGCAGGGATAAGGACGCCCGCCATTGTTAATCGCTTGCCAGCCGTCCTCGCGCGACGCTTGGCAGCTCATGCCTCGCCATGCGCATCAACACCAACCTAATCAGCAGCCCCTCCTGATTTTTCAACAGAAAAAGATCGAACTAATCAGAGTTATTTAGCTTAGCTCGTTGACCCAGGAGCCATGTACAATTCCAGTGCTTGCGATGCACGACGTTGACCGGGGGGCTTGCGTGCTGACGTGTGCCGCGTTCATTCGCTTGCTTCGCGCATCGATCGATCGACCGTACCAACCCGTACATATAATAGGCTACTAACCACCTTTGCTACCAGTCTAGTTTGCCTTTCATTCGCCCCAATCAATGGCCGCGCCATCACCTGCTGTGCCGTAGTGTCCATGCTAGGATCGTCCGAGCTCGCCGTCGTCCATGGCGACGACCTCGATCCTCCAGGCACCAAGCTGCTTCATTCATTCACGCTACCATGCATTTCCTTCGTCTTACTTTCTACCCTCCGTTCCGGTTCCGGTCTCATGGTTTTGTTTTCTCAAACGTACATAGTTTTATTTAATACATGCAGCGGGTTTCATCAGCATCGACTGCGGCATCGCCGAGAACTGGAGCTACCCGGACTCCTCCTCGGGGGGCCTCCTCTACGTCTCCGACGCCGGCTTCGTCGACGCCGGGGACGGGATCAACGCCGTCGTGTGCCCGCCGTACGTCGACCAGGGCCTGGCCGACAGGTACCGCAACGTCCGCTACTTCCCCGCGGGCGGCGCCGCCGCCACGCGCAGCGGCTACACGCTCCGGCCGGTCGCGCCGGGCGGCAGGAACCTCGTCCGGGCCACATTCTACTACGGCAACTACGACGGGCTCAACGCGCTCCCCATCACCTTCGACCTCCACCTCGGCGTCAATCACTGGGCCACCGTCAACGTCACCTCCGTCAGCAGAGTGTACATCTTTGAGGCGGTGGCCGTGTCGCCGGCAGACTACATGCAGGTCAGCTGTTTGCCCAAGCACCGGGTATATTGTAATCTCTATTTTTTATGTCCATTTAGCATTTACTCTATCTCATAATTCAAGGCGTGCATGTGATGCAAATTTACCTTATAAGGTTACTAGCATCTATCATTTAGGCATTTAGGCACCTCTGGTATGTCATTAATTAGGAAAAAAAGGAAAAGTTCTATTTCTACCGTGGTACTAGCACAATAGTCCAATTTTTAATTTTCAACTAAGACCATTCAACTGTGGGAACCGGATAAATTTAACCTCTTGAGTGATTTTAAAGGTGGTTTTATATTTTATGAAAATAAAAAATATCCCAGCTTAAACTAAAATTTTTATAAGTAATTTATTTTAAATCAGAAAAATTCAAAATGGATGCCAACGTTTTTCTTAAAATGTAACCTATCTATTGGCACTCTACTTATCAGTTTCAGATTTATTTTTATGTTACTAATATTTATTTTCTTGTAGTTATACCTATTAGTTTTGAATTTTTTGAATAAATAAGATTCAAATAGAGCACCAATAGATAAATTACATTTTTTGAAAACATTTGGTGCCAATTTTGTATTTTTTCAATTTAAAATGAATTAGTTTTGATTTTTAGATCTAACCAGAATTTTTTATTTTTTTAAAATATAAAAGTACATTTTAAACCATCCAAAAAGTCAAATTTATCCGGCTTCGACGGTTGGGTGACTCCCATTATCTGGTTTTATAGTTGAAGGTTGAAAATCGGACTAATGTGCTAGTTCGAGGGTGGAAATTGGATTTTTCCCTTCTTCCATTGAATTTCTACCAAAAGTCATTTGTCTATTTTACCGTATGTGTGTATATATATATATATATTCTTGTTAAATCACTTCATCATGATAAGTAACTTGAGCATGTACAGGTGTGCTTGGTCAATACAGGGTTGGGTAGTCAATACAGGGTTGGGTACACCGTTCATCTCTGGGCTTGACCTCAGGCCGCTCAGAGCGACCATGTACCCGGAGGCCACTGTCAACCAGTCCCTTCTTCTGCTAAGCCTCTCAAGGCCATCAGCCAATTTCGGTTTCAATCGGTACCAGTTCTGGCCAGGCTCTCAACCACAATTCAGGTCAGTGTGATCTATAATTGGCCAAATGGGCTGGCACGACACGATCCGACCCTAACCCTAATAAGCATATGATACCACTAGGCACGATGACTTAGTCGTGCCGTGCTGTGCCAGCACTGCGTGCCTGTCCAGGGGCCCAAGGCACAGCACGACTAAGGTTTAGCCGTGCCGTGCCGGCCCATCAGCACGGCAAACCCACAGGGTTAGTGCCGACCCAGACATTATAGTCTATATGACCACTTCATCGGTTCAAAAAAAAGAAGCTAACTTCAAAAAATTTGTAAAAACACACAGCAGCACAACACACAGAATCACAGATAGACACATACATATTTTCAAAGTTTGAGCTGGTGCAATGACCGCCTCATTAAAAACCTATCTAGGTAAAACTCACACCGCATGAGAAACCCTAGATAGGAAAAAAGAGTGCAGCCCAGCTCAATCAATATATAAAGTTTCAATATTACATTATTCAGGTGTTCCAACAGACCAACACATACATAAGTTACACTTGATGTTACCCATCAAGATACAGGTCATCAAAAGAGGTTTCAAGTTCCTTGTCCTCCACAGAATGCTGCACTCTTACACCACCAGCCTCCCAGTCTTTGATGCAAGAGAGCATCTCCACCATTTCAGGAGTCAGTCGGTGGTGGTGCTCCTCGATGATCCTGCTAGTAAGACTGAAAACAGACTCTGAAGAAATAGTTGAGACAGGAACACATAAAACATCTTTAGCTAAGATTGAAAGCACTGGATAGGTTTGTTTGTGCTCATGCCCACCAATTCAAGATGTTGAAATCATCATCAAACTGGTTGATAGTGTCACTGTCCAAGTAGGAAGATAGTTCAGACCAATACCAAGACCAACACCAGTTGGTGCTGCTTGCAACAATGCACTTGTAGAAGTTCTTCTAGACAAAGGGGAAGGGGATGGAGTGCATGAACTATCAGAACCAAAACTGGATGAACCAGCTCCAACACTAGCAGCATCATTACCAAAGGTCTTACCCCAGACAGTTTTTTTTCTTACCAGAACTCACTAGTTGTGAAGGCCTCTGCATTCTCACTGCACCAAATTTCTCATCATATTTGTTAAATATGGTAGAAAGTTGAGCTCTTACTTTAGTTAAATAAGGAGAGTAATCAGTACCAGAGAGCTTAGATAATAGAGCTAGAGCTTTGTTAAATCCTCTCACCTTAGCTCTACGATCCATGATGAATGCAATTGAGTAAACCATAGGTATGTCCCTCCAATACTTAAAAATTTAGATTTCATAGGAACAACCTCTGATCTAAGCAAGCTATCATTTTCATAATTATTTATGTGTGCAACTATCTCAATTATATGATGCAGGAGATGTAGGATCATATACAACAGACAGTGCAACAGTTGAATTATAAAAAAGCTCAAGAAATGACAAGATGTGTTCAACAACATATTAGTGTGCCTCTGTCAACAACATAGGAGCACCTTCACCCCTAGGGTAGTGAGTCTGAATAAAAACACTAAAGCTCTGCTTATGAGGGAGAAGATGTTTAAGCATGAGGTAGGTAGAGTTTCACCTCACATCCATATCTAAACCAAACTTCTTAGGTCTCTCATTGACAACAATACAATAAGATTTGTATACTGCAATATGTTGGTTAGAAGAATTCAAGAAAGAGATGACTGTCCTAAAAGCTTCAAGGTAAGGTGATATCCTCTTCAAGCCAGACTTCACAATCAAATTAATTATATGACAAGCACATCTCTGATGCAAGAACAAAGTACAAACATAGCCAGAAATTTGAGGTGATAAAATGTTCATAGCAGAAGTATTAGCAGAGACATTGTCCAAAGTAAGAGACACTACTTTCTCAGTTAAACCAAATTATTCCAACACAGCCAGAACACGCTCAACAATATTCTCACCATTGTGAGAACAATCAATGAGCCTCATACCTATGATGCGCTTCTCTAATTCCCAATCAGCACTAACAAAATGAACAACCACACTAAAGTAGTCTTCCGTAGCATTACCACACCAAATGTTAGAGGTTGAAGCAATAGAGGAAGCAGAAACTAAGGTTTCAACAATATTATTACGATGATTAGTGTGGTACTTGACTAGATCTCTCGCGGTTGATTGCCGTGAGGCAGTAGAAAACCGAGGATTGTGTGCAATTGTAATGTACTCTTCAAATGCTTCACAATCACCAAAAGACAGAGGAAGATCAAAATTAAACGACAAAGTTGTGTACGTGCAACCTCGAGACTGTACTCCCAGTGACCTAGAGTACCATCTGAGCTAAGTGCAATCATGGATTGAGATAAACAAGAATTATTATTCCTAACAGAGCATGCGGCCCTATGCCGCTTGAAAGTTCCGGTGCCAAAGTTAGAAGGAGCAGCGTATATCTTACCACAATGGAGAAACTTAGCTTGGAATCGTACCCTCTTACCATTCTGAATTTTGAAGATCTTCTCGTAGTCGTCCCAAACATCAGAGGTGCATGGCCGGTTCCGCTTGGCGCTAGTGCTCTGGGTGTCAGGCTCAGCACTAGCACCATCACCGGTACCAACACCAGCACCACCAGAACCAGCACCAGCACCAGCACCAGCACCATCTCCCTCGCCGGCGTCAGCAAGGTCGATCAGCGCATCGGCACGGTGGCCAAAGAGCTCTTCCCTATCCCGCGAGCAAGTCTTCTTCATTATCTCTGACCCTTCACATCAGCCGAATCTCATCATTGATGGAGTGCCCGTCGTCCTCCATCGCCGGCATCTGGTTCCTCGACAGCTCTACGCATCCAGGGCCAAAGTTAGAAGGAGCATCAGACACAATCAAAAAAGAAAGAAGCTAGAGGAGGGCGAACATACCTGCGGCTGCGATGCGAGTCCGAAGCACCAAAGTCGCCGATGAGGTCGACGAAGTTCGAGTCGGGAGCACCAGAGTCGCCGACGAGGTCAAAGAAGTGCGAGTCCGGAGCACCAGAGTCGTCTGTGAGGTCGGGGACCCACGGTTCCGGCGCTCTGGTTCCTCAACGGACTACGAACCGGAGCACCAGAACCGCCGGCAAGGTAGACAACGGTGGCGGGTAGCACAAGGAGATGATGAGTGGAAGACTAGGCTATGGTTAGGGTTTCGGGATAGAGTGCCGAGCCAGAGTAGGGGACAGAGGAGGACAAGAGCAGGAGAGGAAGAGTCGTGCCGTGCCGGGATGTAGGCCACCGGCGGCGGAGGACTGCCGACCGGACAGGGACAAGATGAGGAGCTCTAGATCTGGACGAGGGGAGTGGAGGAGGGGAGCGAGGGTGTAGGAGATGAGATGGCCCAGGCTGCCGGCCATCAGTGGCCGGAGGCGGCGGAGAAACGCCGGCTGGAAAGGAGGAAGACGAAGAGCACAGGCGAGTCCGGGCGGTGGAGGCGAGGAGACGCAGGGGAGGCGAGGGGGTGGGGGAGGGGCGAATGGGCTAGGGTTTGCCCGGGGGGAGCAGCGCCGACGGCTTATATAGCCGGCGCCCTCAGCGGGCTGTTAACGGGCCACCCAACCCCAATGGCTAGTAGACCGGGCCCAATTTAGCTGTGCCTAATCGGGTTAGATCCGTTAGCCGTGTCGTGTCCGGGCCGGCACTATGGGCCGAGGTCCCACCTCAGATCCGATTCATGGTGGGTTGGGTCGGTTTCGGGCTGTATTTTTTCGTACCGGGTTCGGGGCAGCCCACCAGGTCGAGCTCTGGCCAACTATAGTGTGATCTTCAGACTCACTATCTCAGATGATACCTCTGTAATCAGATATTGTTACTTGTTGCTCCCTCGGCAAAAAAAAAACGTCATTTGAAATCAGCATTAAGTGGCTACTTATTTCTGTAGACTGTCTAATAACCACGACTCAGTTTCTTGAAAACAATAATAGGTACCCGTCTGATCCGTACGACCGCCTCTGGCAAAGGTACGGCAACAATGCAGCATGGACCAACATAACAACCACAGAGAATATGGACGTCTCAAACGCTACTACCAGCTTGGACAAGCCAACGGAGATACTGGGGAGCGCTGTCACTCCGGTGAATGGAACCCGGATCGACTTCTCATGGAGCTCAGACCCCGCTTTGGATGATGGCAACTCAACTCACCTTCTGCTTCTCTACTTCGCGGAGTTAAGCATGGTGCCAAGCAATGCGCTGAGGCAGTTTGATGGTGCAGGGGTCAGGCCAGCATACTGTCTCGCTTGTGGCCACACCGAAGGCCACACTTCCACCCATCCTGAATGCATTCGAGATATACTTAGTAAAGCCGGTGACTGAGCTTGGGACCAATGATGCAGATGGTATGTCTTTAACACTCCTTTCACTAATTGGTAATAAACTGCTGCCAATCACTTGCATTGATCAGCTTTATAAAGTTCAGAGCTCTTCTCGAATATAATTATAATAAGTACAGTTTTGAATGCTTCAAGAACTCAGAGTTGCATTCTTTTTGTTTTTCCATATGAACAGCTAAGGCTATGATGATGATCCGCACAACGTACGCGCTAAAGAAAAACTGGATGGGAGATCCTTGTGCACCAAAAGCATTTGCATCGGATGGCTTGACCTGCAGCTATCCATCATCTGGTCCTGCATGGATAACAACTCTGTAAGTAGCACACTTATTTTAAAAGCATCCTACCAGGAATTTCAAGAGCATTAAAGACTTACATGGATGCAATGGTAAATAATTAAAAAAGATATATATTTTCCATGCACTGATATGTACCTGATGCTGGATTTGTTCCAGGCGTCTATCATCAAGTGGGTTGACTGGTGCAGTTGATTCTTCTTTTGGGGATCTAAAATCCCTCGAAAACCTGTAAGTGACCAATATTGTCATACAAAGTACAGTGTTTCATACATAAGAATATTGAAAAATTATTCATGTTAGTTCTCAGCTCCATACATATAATACTTACCTATTAATTCTGCTTATGGAAACTTGAAGCAGTATAAAATTCAACTTTTCTGATAACTGTATGTAAACTTCCAGGGATCTGTCAAATAATAGCCTATCAGGTCCAGTGCCAGATTTTTTAGCGCAACTGCCATCACTGAAAGTCCTGTAAGTATTTTTGTTTACCTGAAGTTACTTCATGATAATATTTGCATCACTATATTGAACAAACTGAATTTCTGCAGTGACTTGTCAAGCAACAAACTCAGTGGACGGATACCTGCTGCTCTACTAGAAAGGCATCAGAATGGATCTCTTGAATTGAGGTTTGTATCATGTAACCAACTCATATTTCAATAGTTCGCTGCATCCAAATGAGGTCCATTGGATACTGATCATGAGACCTTCCATAAGTTAGAGGAGAATAAAGTAGAAAAAACTTGTCTTAGCTCCTGCTATTTGAATCAAACAAGTATGTCGTCAAATTTTCTTTCTCTAAATTGAATTAATTCAAAAGGTGTTGCTCCAATGCTAGGACTGGTAACAACGCAGATCTGTGTGATAATGAAGCTTCGACCTGTGAGCTAGAGAAGAAAAGCAACAAAACACTTGTTATTGCAACAGTGGTTCCAATAGCATTAGTAGCAACTATACTGTTTGTGGCAGCATTTCTTATCCTCCGTAGAATGAGAAATAGGCAAGGTAACGTTTCTCTTAGGGATTTTTTTTTTCAAAAACATCGAGGAATTTGATCATCTAAATTTGAATTCACTGAAGATTCTTCGTATGTGACATGTGGTTCTTTCCTAGACAAATGGATGGCAACCAACTCAAGGCTTAATAGCCAAGAAGACAGATCAAACATATTTGAGAACAGAAAGTTCACCTACAAGGAGCTAAAAGTTATGACTGCTAACTTCAGAGAAGAAATAGGGCGAGGAGGTTTTGGTGCTGTCTTCCTAGGATATTTGGAGAACCAAAGTCCAGTTGCTATCAAGATGCGTTCAAAAACCTCCTCTCTGTTAGTATCGAAACTTTTACTCTCATCGAGAGGATAACACTAGGAATTGGGGCAATTTTCTAGTTTACTTCCCACACAATACCATGCCAACCCGAGAGGTTGGGGTTACATATTTATAGCTTGCTAGGCAGCCAAGCTTATGCAAACTGGTCTAAGATGCCTAGATGCTGTCCTAACAGCTAAAGCTAAGATGTTGTTCTCTGGTTTAAGATGTTGTCCTCTAGATGTTGTCCTAGGGGCAGCAAGACCACAGCACATGAGCTGTCCTCTAGATGCTACAAAGATTGAGACCCACAAAGATTATAGTACAAGGACTTATTCTCAGGACCCACAAAGACTATAGTACAAGGATTTATTCCCAACACTCTCAAGGGGATAAAGAGTTTTTAGCAGAGGTAGTCAGTTCAATTATATTTTATCTTCTGTGTGCATTTGAAAACTGAAACAAAATGTTCTTATCACATTTTGCAGGCTCAGCATTTGACAAGAGTTCATCACAAGAACTTGGTTTCCTTGATCGGATATTGCAAGGACAAGAAACTATGGCCCTTGTTTATGAATATATGCACGGAGGAAATCTATAGGACCGTATAAGGGGTAAATTACCAACTTCATGCACCCTCAAAAAGGAAAAAAAACACCTTTGTGCCCAGTTGGTTTAACATGCTCTTTCACTCGTTACCAAGTTTTATGTTTTGATTCGTTGCAGAAAACAAAACACAAATGATTGTTAGTGATGGGGATATTTGTTAGGTGGATGTTTCTAAAACATAAAAGTGTAGTGTATCGTAGCCAAGATATCAAGGGCCCTAGGTTTTATGTCATGCACACTTTTGACATGCATCGTGACCAAATTTTACCAACCATCTACTTTTTCATCATTTTGCACTATAACAACCATTTTGTTGTGATCACTCATCACACAGGAGAGGCCTCTGCTGCTACACCCATCACTTGGCATCAACGTCTAAAGATCGCACTCGACTCCGCCCAAGGTTAGTAAGACTAGACACGCCCTAATCTCTACTAAAGCAAGCAATGATTTCTTGGTCCGTCAATCCAGATCCTAATCAGAATCCGGACAAATGAATCGGAATCCTAATCGGAACCCGAACAAATTACTTGGAATCCCAATCGGAATCCGGACAATTAATACCTCACACGGTTATAGCACGACCTATGCACGGAGTGAAAGAGTACAAACTTGGTGGTCTCATGTAGATCTGGGTAAAATTTATATTACCCGTTGTAACGCACGGGCATTGTAAGAGATGCATCCTGATGCATGTGCATCTATCTGTGTCATACTTCATACTTGACAAAGCTTTATTTTGCATGCATGTACGAAATGCTGCCTACACTAACTCAATCTGACAAACTAGCTTCTTCCACAAATCCACCTAACCACAAACTCTACTGCCTGATGCAGGATTGGAGTACCTACACAAATCATGCCAGCCTCCACTGATTCATCGAGATGTAAAGACAAAGAATATTCTGCTTTATGCAGACCTTGATGCGAAGATAGCTGACTTTGGGCTCATGAAGACGTTTGCTGATGACGAGTTCAAGACCCATGTCACCACCATGCCGGCAGGTACCCTGGGGTATCTTGACCCTGAATACTACAACACATCCCAGCTCAGTGAGAAGAGCGACGTACGCAGCTTCGGAGTTGTGCTACTCGAACTTATCACGGGCCAGCCACCAGCAGTCCCCGTAAGCGATACCGAGAGCATCCACGTCGCGCTATGGGTGCGCCAGAAGCTCTCCGAGGGCGACATCGCAAGCATTGCTGATCCGAGGATGCGAGGGAAGTATGATGTCAACTCTGTCTGGAAAGTTGCAGAGTTAGCACTGAAGTGCAAAGAACAGCCATCAAGGGAGCGACCTGCAATGGCTGACATTGTAGCAGAGCTCAAGGAGAGCTTGGAGCTGCAGGTGTCCTATGCAATGGGATACTACAGCTCAGCCCCGAGCAGCACACTCAACCTCAGTGCAACAAGTGTTGACTTGCATAGCGATGCCCAACTAAGTGATCACCCGGGAAAGGAAGCTTTGCCGGAGTTTCAGCAGGTGAGCATTGCATCAGCAACTCATATAGGTCCTGCACAAATATGAGACCAACGGATCAACTTTTGTATGTTTTAGTATCAGTTTTGTATATCAGCATAAATTTATATGTTCTGTAATTTGAGTTAATTGCCAGCGAACGCTAGACCAGTTGGTCTAGTGGTGCGCTCGGCACCCTACCGGCCACGGTTCGAACCCCCACGGGGGTGAATTTGTTGTCGGAGGTGGCGCAGTTTATCTGCGCGTTGAAAAAAATCCCCTCGCCTGTCCCATGTCCAAAGCATAGTTGGAGCCTGCCCTTCTCACGGGTGTCGGGCCACTGTGTAAAGGTGGGGTAGGGGTTCGGGAATTTTCTAGACCTGCGTGAGAAGGTCTTTCTTTTTAGTGCAATGTCGTGGGGGCAGTCTCCCCCTAGGTCTAGTTTTTTTTTTTAATTTGAGTTAATTACCATTGTATTCAGGTATTTGGCCAAAGCTTTGTTTGATCAAGTTGCTTTATTACTCCCACCGCCCCAAAGTAGTAAATGTATTTCTAGAATCTTTCAGGTAAATTAGTACTTAAAAGCTGTTAGTTAACCAAAACTACTGCATGCACCTTCATGAGCAAAAAATTGGAAAATGAAAAGAAATCAGGCAATTAAATGTGCATGCACATTGGAAAGAAAAAGCCTGCGTACCAGACGATCAGCCTCTGGGTACTCCGGTACTGTGTGTTCCTCCATCGGTGACTAGCTCACCGACGTCAGCTTGTCATTCAAGCGAAAAAGCCTGTTGTCTCACGTTCAAGCAGGGACTTGAGTATATGTTCCAGATCGGCCACAGTTGTGTTCTGCATCTACGATATAAACCTCAAGTAGAGGCATTTTTGTACAGACATTTTATAATTTGCCCTTATGAATATGAATTAACGTATTATAAAAGCACTTTTGTGTTCTGCATTTTTAGAAAGTGTCGTATGTGTTGACACACTACTAGAGACATTTTGGACCATAGAGATATTTTCTTAAGACACTTTTATAAAAATGCCAATACATAATATTAGGGACATATTTGAGACACTTAAAAATTAACATTACCCCCGTAAAGACATAGTTTGAGGCATTCACAATAATATCTTGGGACACTATTTAGGCTATTGAGTGATACTCATAAATATTATACTAAGTAAATATGCAAGAAATGGTGTGAGGATGAGTTGGCTAGTAGGTGGAGTTTATTATGTAGTATGAGATCTTGAGTTCAAGGACTCATCACTTCTAGCCATCTAGATGATAGAGATATAATATTGTGTCATTACAAGTTGCCCTACAAAACATAGAGACATTTATTAAAATGTATTTTTATTTAAAGAGACACTAGTTGTAGTGGCACCTCTATGATATATTGAAAAAACGACTCTATAGGGAAAACATAAATTGTCTCTAGACGACAAAAATGTCTCTGCATGTACCGAGCGCGCATGGGCCGTGGAACCCTAGGATGAGCGACATCAAGATGGCCTTTTTTAAGCAGGGGAACTCAAAGGCGCCTCCTTCCGCGGCCTCCTCCTCCTCCTAGGCATTTTTCTCCGGATCAAAGTTGAGAAGAGCTAGGTCGCCGGAGACGCGGCGTGCGGGGGCGGGGAGCCAGACCGCCAGGGATTCGGCGCCCCCGGCCATGACGAGGAGGTCTCGGAGGGGCTCCTCGTGGGCGTCGCGGAAGCGGTGGGGCGCGGGGGCGACAGGGATGCAGAGCTCCGGGAGGAGGGCCCAGCGGCGGGAGAGGACGCTAGTCCAGGCGGCGGCGGTGGTGTCGATGTGGAGGAGGATGAGGACGAGGACGTCTTCGGGGAGCGCGCTGAGGCGGTCCTTGCCGGCATCGCAGGAGGAGAGTTTTGCGCACTTGGCGGCGCTCTCGCCGTCGCCGCCGCTAAGCATCCCACGACGGCAGAGGTCGCTGCAGGCCGCTTGCAAGGCTGGAGACAAAAGCTCAGCGTGTGAGTTTTGCGGAGATTAGGGTGCGTTTAGATCCTAAATTTTTCCAGCACTACAGTAATTGTGAACGTTTGATCACTAATTAGTACTATTAAATGTGGATAACTAACAAAACTCGTTCCATAACCCCAGGTGTAATTGCAAGATGAATTTTTTAAGTCTATTTGGACTATGATTAGATAATATCGTGCTACAGTAAACAACCTCTAATGATGGATTAATTAGGCTTAATAGATTCGTTTCGCGATTTTCCATCCATCCGTGTAATTAGTTTTATAATTAGATCATGGTTAGTCTTTTTGATCTTTGGTTGAAAATTATTACAGTGAATTTTGTACAAAAATTTACATGATCTAAACACACCCTTAGCAGAGTGGCTAACGGGGTTCGCCGGCGGCGGCGCGGCCTCGCCGGAAGAAATGTCGCTTTCCCGAAATATTTGCAAAAGCCTCCTAGTTCGGACCCGAATTTTTCAATTACCCTCTAATTTGGATCGTGATTAATAATCGCGATCTGAATATATGCAAATAACCCTCTTTGGACTGGAATTTAGCGAGGTGCCCTCTGGCTGTCTCTTGTTCTGCCCTCGTCATCTCTTCACTCGCGCCACCGCCGCCGCCTTCCATCCCCGCTGGAAGCGCAGAACCCAACCCCACGATCCGCTCCAGCTCTCCAGTCTCCACTACCGTGCGTCCCGAGCGCTCGGAGTCTCTAACTAAACCTCGAGCGCGAACCAGCGCCCCGCTATTCCCTACCCCGCCCCCCGTCGGCAACTTCACCCTCCTCGTCGGGGACTGGTACAAGGCCGGCCATCGGCAGATCCTCCAGGCGCTCGACGCCGCGCCACCCTGTCGCCGCTCGATGGCCTGCTCGTTAATGGTGTCCAGTCGCCGGCGGCGTTCGACGGCGACCGCGGCAGGAGTACCTGTTCCGCGTCTCCAATGTCGGGCGCAAGGCCTCCGTCAACGTCCAGATCGTGGCCGGCCAGTCGCTTGCGTTCCTCGACTCCTCGTCACGCTTGACCAGCCGTCGCTGGACTACGCTGGCGTCGTGTCCACGCGCTTTGCCCCTGCGAACCTAACGGCGGAGGGAACGCTGCACTACGCCGGCGCCACCGCCAGGGCGCCGGGTTCTCGCTGCCGGACGACCCGCCGGGGCAGTAGTGCAGTACGACTGATCCGTGAAACGTTTGCAAACAGAGACTCGCACTTGATACTTGATCATCGCCTAACAGCATTCAGGTACAGCAATGGCCAGTGGACTGAAATGCAGGGCAAACCTACAAATTGGTCCACGGGCAAGCAAGACATACAGTTCTGAAATAAGGACATAGCTCTGAATCTGAACATTGTATCAAGTAACTTTTGTTTATCATCAACCATAGGGGCCAACAAGTTGTAGCTACTACCTAACCAAACAGCATAAACTTATTTACCAACAGCTTCAATAATGCAGACCCTCATGTGGGTGAAAAGAAGGTTCAGAGGTTCAGGAGTGAAAAATAAAACATGAACTAATTTAAAACATATAGGATGATGATGGATTATAAATTTTGCAAGGATCTGTTATCATTTTGATATTCTTAAGCACTGCGCAGTACGTGCAAACAAGAAAACTGAAAAAAAAAATTGGTGCATCGCTTCAGGTATAACCTGGATCCGCAGTGTTGGGGGGTGCATACAACACCTAGATGTTTGTGGCCAATCGTAGCATCTTGCACAACTCCTTGCTTGGCCATCCTTTCCGTGAGTGAATAGCCAAAAGTTGCTTTCATCTTTTGCAGCACTAGCGCTGTTGGGGATCGTAACCTCCGGAGCCCGTAGTCGAAGGTCACAGGCGAGCCAGAGGATTAAATGTCAGATATTGCCTAACCTTTGATGTTGACGCATATGGAATCTCCGTTTGTCTTTGCACGTAAAAAGGCCCTGGGGGGATGGGACAAAGTCAAGGTCGGCTTAAAGGTTGGAACCTTCCGTGGCGAAGCTCAAGCTCGTGGAGCAAGAGCCAATCGAAGGTCATGAAGATCGACTGGGAAGACGCTGAACCTCACTGCAATCTCTCAGCTCGAAGGTTGGCGCTGAATGATTCACCCTGAAGGTGGACCTCGGTGCACCTTCGAGCTCACGAAGAAAACGTGACCTAGAAAGAGTAGGCACGTTGTACACTCCAAGTGTAGAAAATGCTTGAAAGACCGGAATAAATATCAGATATTCCGGGTGGTTAGGGGCATTTCGGGAATCATGTATCTAAGGTAGAGGGTATAAATACCTCACCTTTTACTATAATCGGGTTGATTTTTTGATAACTGAAAAGTGCATACAAGATCATTTCGTCATGCTCTTTGAACCATCTTTTCCACCATTCCACTTTTCTGTTTGGGGTTCGTATCCTTCGGATCCGAACAAGCGCCCAACTGAATATTACTCGCTTCACACGAGTAACTTCATGTTCATTTCGCTGAGTTCCATTTCTTGGAGGTGATTTAACAGGTGTTCCTTGGTCTTGCAGTTTGTTCGCTGATGACCGAAAATGCAACCTGATCTGCACGAACATTAACCTGTAAGGTTAAATGATTCTGTTCAGTGGAATAAAAAAAGGATACTAGGAAGTTATCAAATTGCAATAAGGATTCCACCCATACATTAAGTTTTGGAACCAAGAGATTGAAACATTACATGTGTTCTGAAATAAGGAATAGGGGAATATTCCATGCCAGCTGTTCTGGTTTTCTTATGTTACAGTCCAAAAAAAAAAGACATAGGTTCTGCCTAAAAAGAGCAAGACATACCTGGAAGTAGATACCTCAAGAACAAACAAGCTCTGAATTCTGAACATTGATGAAAACTAGAATGAACATTGGCAATTGTGATACATCAGGTATACCTGAACGGTTGTGTCCCTGGACAACCAGGGGATGTGGAATCAGAGGGCTGCGAGCTAGGCTCGGCAATACCTCGGCCAGCAGCTCTACCTCAGGGAGTTGATGCCGGAGCAGAGATTCTTTTCAAGCACCACAACACAACTCAAAACGATGAAATCAGATTGGCTGTAGAGAATTGAGGATGGAAGAAATTGCAACGAATCATTCTAGAGACGGCCGTTCGCACCACGGGGCAAACCAGACAGGAGAAGATGAGAGATGGTTGCGCGCAGGATGGATTTCAGAGTATGGATCGGTGAGGTAGTCGGCGCGGTCGGTTCTTACGGGCGACGGCGAGCACTCGGGCGAGCTCGTCTTCCGCTCCCTCCCGGACAGCGGGGTTCGGCGGCGGCGGCGGAGCCTCGCCGGGAGATATGTAGCCGGCCCGGAATATTTGCAAAACCCCTCTAATTTGAATTTGAAATTTTCAATTACCCCCCTAATTTGGATCGCGTCTCCTCCGGCGCTCACGCCGCCGGCCACCGCCTTCCGTCCCCGCCGGAAGCGCAGAGCCCATCCCCACGATCCGCTCTAGCTCTTCACTAACCTCCTCCCTGAGCGCCGACCAAACCGCCGGGTGGAGAGCTCGTCTCGACGCCGGTGATCTTCATCGGTTTTCCGGTCTGTGCGGATGCCATCAACCTCGTCGGCGTGAAACAGAGTTTTGGTGTGCAATCGCTCGCGATCCTCGTCAAGCTTGACTATGCGGGGAGTCTGGGACGCTCCATTGCGCCGGCGCCACAACGAGCGTTCGTTCCGGTGGAACCTCATGGCAAGCGCGGCGCGGCCCAACCCGACGTCGAAGACCCTGGTGCTTGCGAACTCGCCGCCCACCGTCGTCGCCGGACGGCGGTGGTGCGCCATGAACGGCGTGCCGTTCGTCGTCGCCAACATGCTGCTCAATGCAAGCTCCCTGTTGTCGGGTGAGCATTTACCCATTTCTGTAGTACATCTGCAATGGCCATTGGACAGAGATGCAGTGGCATGCAGTTGACGCGCAAGCAAGACATACAGTTGAGGCATTGCGACTTGGAAGCAGATTGCTCAAGAACATAGCTCTGAATCTGAACATTGTATCAAGGAAACTGAACTGAACATTGGAATCCTGAACTCTGTATTGACTAAACTGAACTGAACACATCATGAAGATGCGTAATTAAATTCAAAGGCATGATGGATCAGTAAACAGAGGTACATGAGAGAGCATTCAAACAAACATGGTCCCTTCCACTCTTCTGCATACCAACATTAAGGTCATATGCACTTCCAGCTCGTGAAAAGAATGCTTAAACCTTCATGAGTAAGGACCAAACATAAAGCAACTGAAAACATAGAATGATGGATCTTAACAGTTATATAAGCATATACAACACATTAGAATAAAAATCACTGTGTTCATCGTGATCAAAACTCACACTCTCAAAGCTTATACATCACAGTAGAGTAAAAAGCACAAAGAAGTAACTGTATTGCATTACCTCATAAGTAGCAAGTAGTTTTGGATTAAGCATCGAGCGGTATTTGATATAAATAAATAACACAAAAAAGGGATCAGATAGTTAGGGAATTCCTACAGCATCATATACTCCCTCAAAGTCAAAATATAGCTACTTTTATATTTGTCCTAAGTCAAACTTGGCTCACAAAACTGGCTTCACTGGTCCCACCTCTCTCCCTAATTCATTTTTCCCTCAAATGGGGAGGCCGCTTCTTGCTACCGCAGCAGTACAGTACCGCTACAGTACTTGGCCGGTGAAGCTTGAGCCCCCATGGAGCCATACCATAGAGGCCCCAAGTTCTTGACCTGTTTCCACAGCAGTTACACATACTAGAAGCAGTGAGCACCAAAAGACCGGAGCCGGTTCTTTGTATATCATCTAGCCTAAAAGCTCTTCATCTACAAGTTTCATCCCAGTGCAGATCCGTTGATGCTGACGGACTGGCTCATCCAACATTCCAAGTGCATTATTGAGCCTGCAATAAGATGCAAGTACTTACGATTAGACCATCATCAGATTCCAAAGTAACAAATTTCTTATCCTCCTTCTACATATACATATCAGCAACATTGTGGGCAAACCAATTGTAGAAAGTCGTGGTACTTGCAGAGAATATAAAAAGATTGCAATTTTTTATTTTTTCTAATATCAACTCCAGCTCCTTTTCATTGAGTAGCAAGGAAGCATATTCTTTTCTTAGTTAATTAATCTTAGGTTTAAACTGTTGCATTGTCACGTTGACCTACTTGAAAAAGGGTTTAGTGACTAGCATACAACTTAATCCCGTAATGGATGCTCTGAAAGAAGTTTTTACAGTGAAAAGAAAAACTCGAAACATTTTTGCAGTCATTATAGCATTAGGACCATCTCTTCACAGGTACTTTACATAGAATAACTCATTGATAGAAATAGGGGAAATATTAATAATCATGAAGGGAATGATAAATGGATAACATCTCACCTTGCAATGTTCACTTGTCTTATGTCATAGTTCTTGAGACGTAGACAGCAGGGATATGGGAGATAAGATGCCAATCCTCCCCCACTCCTTCACTGTAACGCTTACTCAATTCCGGACAGGAAGTGATGCTCAAATCTTTTAGAGCAGTTAGGTGTTGTATGGAATGGGGCAAGGACATAAGGCTAGGGCAACTTTGGATCCTGAGCAGCTGAAGGGCAGAGAGTTTACCCAGCCACTCTGGAAGAACAGTAAGTGCACTGCACTGTGACAGGATGAGCTGCTGGAGCGAGGTAAGGCGCTGCATGGATTCAGGTAAGCAAGCCAGGGCTGGCAAGCAATAGATGTGAAAGCTTCGGAGAGAGCTGAGGTTCCCAAATCCCTCCGGTAGCTGCTGAAGATCGTTACAATGTTCCAGCTCTAGCCTTTGGAGTGAGGCAAGGTGCTGGATCGATTGTGGAAGGCACCTCAGCCTGCGCAATTTATTGATCTTGAGGTACCGCAGAGAGCAGAGACCCCCCAATCCTTCAGGAAATTGCCCAAGGGCATCACATTTTTCTATGTGCAGCTCTTGGAGAGACGTGAGGTGCCGAATCTCATCAGGCAACTGCCTCAGATTCTTGCATGCAGTAATCCTCAATCTGGTAAGAGATTTAAGCTGCCCTATTGACTGAGGGAGCATGGAAAGATTACACCATTCAATGTCTCATACTTGGATGGAGCTGAGATACCTAATGCTATCTGGCAATTGATGATTCATAAAGTTGCAGGCGGAAACCCTAAATGTCTTGAGCGCAGTGAATTTCCGAAGCACCTCCCATCCGGACAAAGGTATTGTCGTTGCTTCTAGTTCTAGTGTCTCGAGGAGGCTATGAGAAGGCAACTTTAGTGCTCCATTCCTGTAGGAGGACGGTAAATCATCGCCATGGAATAGATTGAAATTCTCCGGGGCCAACAAATGCTAGTTGATGCAGCAATTAGGAGGCATGTAAATATTCTATGCTTTCAGGAGACTAAATGGAAGGATCAAAAGGCGAAGAAGGTTGAGGCTACTGGCTCCAAGCTTTGGTACACGGGGGCAACACCGGGTAGGAATGGTGTAGATATCTTGATCGATAGGAGCCTTAAGGATGGAGTCGTAGAGGTTAGGAGGCGAGGCGACCGGATTATCCTGGTCCGGATGGTAGTTGGAGACTCAGCCCTGAACGTGATCAGTGCCTATGCCCCTCAGGTAGGTCTCAGTGAGAGCACCAAGAGGCAGTTCTGGGAAGACCTAGATAGCATGGCTAGTACCGTTCCTAGCAGCGAAAAACTCTTCATAGGAGAAGATCTCAACGGCCATGTGGGCGCGACTAATGTAGGGTTCGAACGAGTGCACGGGGGCTTTGGGTATGGTCGCAAGAGTCAAGAGGGGGAGGATATTTTGAACTTCGCGTTGGCTTACGACTTGTTGATAGCGAATACCCTTTTTAGGAAGAGAGAATCCCATCTTGTGACCTTTCATAGTGTACAACACTCGAGCCAGATCGACTTTATCCTTGCTAGGAGGGACGATAGACGGGATTGCTTAGATTGTAAGGTAATACCCGGGGAGTGTGTTGTCCCTCAACACAAGCTTGTGGTGGCGGACTTTCATTTTTGGGTACGTGTCCATCGACATAAATGCGCCAAGATTGCGAGAACGAAGTGGTGGAAGCTTAGAGGGGAAGCGGCGCAAACGTTTAAGGAGAGAATGTTAGGTGAGGGGCCATGGGAGGAAGGAGAAGATGCAGAAGACATGTGGCTAAAGATGGCAACATGTGTTCGGAAGGTGGCCTCAGAGGTGTTTGGCGTGAGTAGGGGAGGCAAATAGGAAGGGAAAGACACCTGGTGGTGGAATAACGAGGTGCAAAGGGGTATTAAGGAGAAGAATGAGTGTTTCAAGCGCCTCCACCTTGATAAGAGTGCAGCCAACATCGAGAGCTATAATTTAGCGAAGAGGGTTGCAAAGCGAGCTGTGAGCGTAGCAAAGGGTAAAGCGTATGATGACCTGTATCAGCGGCTAGCCACGAAGGAAGGAGAGAAGGACATCTATAGGATGGCTAGAATCCGCGAGCGGAAGACAAGAGATACCAACCAAATCAAATGCATCAAGGATGAG
Source organism: Panicum miliaceum (assembly GCA_032594955.1). Classification (NCBI taxonomy): domain Eukaryota; kingdom Viridiplantae; phylum Streptophyta; class Magnoliopsida; order Poales; family Poaceae; genus Panicum; species Panicum miliaceum. Next base: position 53,404,179 of record CM064058.1, on the reverse strand, counting down.
ACAGATCGACTTCTAGTGAAGGATGAGGAGATCAAGGACAGATGGCGAGAGTATTTTGATAAGTTGTTTAATGGGAAGAATGAGGGCCCTACCCTTGAGTTAGATGACTCTTTTGATGACACCAACAGACGCTTTGTGAGGAGAATTCAGGAGGCTGAGATCGGGGAGGCGTTGAAGAGGATGAAGGGGGGTAAAGCGATGGGCCCTGATGGTATCCCCATTGAGGTGTGGAGATGCCTAGGTGCCAAAGCGATAGTATGGTTAACTAGGCTTTTTAACCTTATTTTTCAGTCCAGCAGGATGTCTGAAGAATGGAGGAGAAGTATATTAGTACCAATCTTCAAGAACAAAGGAGATGTTCAAAGTTGTACTAACTACCGTAGGATTAAGCTGATGAGCCATACGATGAAACTTTGGGAGAGGGTTATCGAGCACCGTCTAAGAAGAGTGACAAGTGTGACCCAAAACCAGTTTGGGTTCATGCCTGGAAGGTCGACCATGGAGGCGATTTTCTTAATCCGACAATTGATGGAGATATATAGAGAGCAGAAGAAGGACTTGCATATGGTCTTTATTGACCTTGAGAAGGCGTATGATAAAATACCGAGAAATGTCATGTGGTGGGCCTTGGAGAAGCACTAAGTCCCAACTAAGTACATTACCCTCATCAAGGATATGTATAAGGATGCGATGACGTTTGTCCGGACATGTGATGGTGACACCACTGACTTTCCTATTAACATAGGCCTACATCAGGGGTCAGCATTTGTCGTTGTCAAGATTAGCGGATCAAGACTAAGACTAGTAAATTTCTTTTATGCGCGTAAGGCTCCGGATGGTGGCGTGGGAGACACGGGGTTTAGACTAGTTCGGGCAAGGAAAGGCCCTACGTCCAGTATGAGGAGCTGCTCGTGTTGCCCACGCGGGGTCTGTAGTAGGGGTTACAGGAGGGCGAGAGAGGGAGCTGGTCCCAAGTCTCTTGGGTGTGCACTGATGCTCTAATGGTGAGTGTGTATCTTCTCTTTTCTGGAGAGAGTCCGTCCGAGAGTCAGATCCCCCTGTCTCAGGGACCCCGGTCTTCCTTTTATAGCGCAAGGGAAGCTCGGGGTTACCGATGAGCCAGGGGTGAGGAGAAAGTAAAATATAGAATACAAGGCGAAGGACCAAGTCCCCGGGTCACCGCCCCCTGCTCCGGCCTTCGGCTCCAGTCAGCGCGTCCACGTCCACCGGAAGAGGACGGCTGCCTCCGGATCCTGTCGACGATTTCCCTGGTGGCCGTTGCCGCCAGGCATGATGATGGTGTTCGGTCGTGGCATCCGTGCCCGTCGAGGAAGGCGCCGCGGACCCAGGGTCCTGTTACCTTGCTGATGGCCCGTGGGACGCGGACGTCGCGTCTCTGTCGCTGGATGCGCGGGGCGCGAGGATGGGCGGGGCTTCCTCCTGTGCCGGGTGGCGCAGGCCACGAGTGCCCTATAGCGAATCGGGGAAAGCTGCGGCCACTGTAGCCTGTGCTGGGCGGTCGTGCTTGGGTACTTGTGACGGGTCACGTCAGGGGTGCGGGCGCCTTTCTGCACGCCAGAGCTGCGACGCATTTATTGTGAGATCGGCAGGGGGCCCACGAGATCCGCACTCCTGCCTTCCAGTCTGCGCCTGAGGCGGATGCTCGTCTTGTGGGCCCAGGTGAGTCCGACCCCCTACGCCCTGGGTCGGGCGAGGTAGAGCCTTGTGGCGAGGGGTCGGGCGCTCCCAACCCTGGGACTGCGGTCGGGCGAGGCGGAGTCTGGCCGTCGAGAGGTCGGGAGCGTCCGACCCCGAGGCACTTGGTCGGACGAGGCGGAGCCTGGCCGTCGAGGGGTCGGGAGCGTCTGACCCTGGGGCACTTGGTCGGGCGAGGCGGAGCGGGGTGCTCCCCTCTCATGTTGGGCCAACGGCGGCCGCCCCTGCCGGAGGTGGGCTTGGGCCCTCATGATTGTTGTTTTAATGGTCATTAGGAGGTCGTTAATATTTCCCCCCGACAGCATTGAGTCCTTATTTATTTGCCTTGGTGATGGATGAAGTCACAAGGGACATACAAGATGATATCCCTTGGTGTATGCTCTTTGCTGATGATGTGGTACTAGTGGATGAGAGTAGAGAAGGGGTTAATAGGAAGTTAGAGCTGTGGAGACGCACGTTAGAGTCGAAAGGGTTCAGACTCAATAGGATCAAGACCGAGTACATGATGTGCGATTTCAGCGCGACTAGGCATGAGGATGGAGATGTTAGCCTCGATAGGCAAGTGGTGGCCCAGAAGGATACTTTTCGGTATTTAGGATAGATGCTTCAAAAGGATGGCGACATTGATGAAGATATTAGATATAGAATCTCAGCTGCCTGGTTGAAGTGGCGTCAAGCTTCTGGCGTCCTATGTGACAGAAGGGTGCCACAAAAGTTAAAAGGTAAGTTCTATAGGACAACGATTCGTCTGGCGATGTTATACGGTGCTGAATGTTGCCTACAAAAAGATGACATATCCAACAACTGAGTGTAGTAGAGATGCGGATGTTGCGGTGGTTTTGCGGACACACACGAAGGGATAGAGTCTGGAACGAAGTTATTCGGGATAGAGTCGGGGTGGCACCAATTAAGGAGATACTTACCCAACATCGATTGAGATGGTTTGGACATGTCCAACGGAGATCCCCTGAGGCGCCGGTGCGTAGTGGAGTTTTAAAGCAGGCCGAAAATGTAAAGAGAGGTAGAGGTAGACCTAAACTAACTTGGGACGAGTCGGTGAGAAGAGACCTTAAGGAGTGGAATATCTCCAACGAGGTAGCTTTGGATAGGAGCGCTCGGAGACTCATCATCCACGTAGCTGAAGATCCGTGATCTTTATTTTTTTTATGGGTTTCATATCTAGCCTACCCCAACTTACTTGGGACAAAAGACTATGTTGATGTTGATGATGTTGATGTTAAGGACTGCATCCATGGAGGGAAATAAGGCTTCAAAGACAATATCGGACAGTCCCATATGCCAATGGTGGACAGGCGGGGGAAACATTGCAATGTGTGATAACCGGATGCTCCATCCTCTTGATAAGACAGTTGTCGTTGTCCAGAGCTCTACCAAGTTAGGCATTGATACTAGCTCAAGGGTGTTCAACAAAGGCAACTCCACAATTCCTCGCATATGCTTCAAGGTCGGCAATCTTTCCAAAATCAGTCGAGTCAAATAGGGGAAACTATGTCTATCAATTTGTTTTGGTGTGCCACCCAGACAAGAAGAACCATATTGCTCCATGATCCAGCATGGAAAATACAAACCTTCGTAGTTTCGGATTGTCGGAGACTTGATTCTCGATGGCGGGCGGTTGAAGAACATTAAGAACAGCCAGTTCTTGTTCCATATTAAACCCTTCTTCACTGTTGCTGGTCTGAAACTCCCGTGGATGGCACCAGTCTAATGTTAGCCTGCATATACCAATCTTTTTATTCAAGTAAGCATTGCCTGCATCATCTGGGTTCTTCAGGTTTCTAATTCTCACTATTTCTAAGTCACCATTTATCATATTAAGATTTCTGAGTTCTGATATCCCTGCATTCTTCTCTCTATCACCCCCTATAACAAACAGACTGAGGCTTCTTATTTGAGTTAGGTGCTCAAATCCTCTTGGCAAGCTACGTAAATTGTAACATCTTTCTAGGTTCAAAACTTTTAGCCTCTTCAAGCTTCCTATACCTTCAGGCAATTCTAGTAGCTCCATGCAACGTACAAGCTCTATATATTCTAGATTAATCAGAGAGGTGATGCATTGAGGTAGTGTAGTAACTTCGAGCATACTGAGCTTCAGAACACAGCCTGTAACATTCAAATGAAGTAGGCAGGTCTCTGAGACCTCTACAGTCATTTAAGTTGGTACTCTGCAGATTTTGAAGCATCCCAAAAGTTTCTGACGGTAGTTGTTGCAGAGAATAACAACAGTAGATATTGAACACCCTTAATTTTTCAAGTTTACTTACAGATGTTGGTATCTCTTTGAGATTTGAACAAGAAATTAGGTCCAGCCTTTGTAAATTGCAGCAGTCACCAATTGAATGGGGCAAATGTTTAAGATCCCAAGCATGAGACACCTCTAGACTTCGTAACTTTTTAAGCTTACCAATAGAATCAGGTAATTTTGCTAATCTTCTGCAATATGTAACGTGAAGTCCCTGCCAGTTACAGCAATCTGAGATAGCTTCCGGAAGTGTTCGGCACTTATTATCGGAGATTCTAAGATACCCAAGACATGGAAAATCCAATATGAACCGGGGGAATGAAGCAGCAATAATATCCTCCAGAATAACAGTACGGACATGACGTCCCTTTTTTATTGGCTTGTTAACTGCAAAGTTACCACCACAAACACAGAGAGCACGGACCTTATCAAATAACTCACTACTAACCTCCTCAGTACATGAATCCAACGATAAATACCTGCATCTCTGAGCATGATCATTATTTGTCTGCTTTGGCAGAAAAACTCCTTCATTCAGTAAAATTTGTCTAGCAAGATCATGAACCAGGTCATGCATCTTGCATGTTACCTCACCAGTATTTATGTATACAACAGGATCTTGAAGAAAAGATACATTCAAAAGACAATCAAAGTAGTTACTTCTAATATCTTCTGGTTTTTCAACTTCATTTGTTGGATTGACAATGCCCTGTGCTATCCATTGGGCAATCAAGTGTTCCCTTTTCATTATGTAGCCTTTTGGAAATATAGCGCAATATGTGAAACACTGCTTTAGATGATCTGGAAGATGAAAATAGCTCAGCATCAAGGTTGCGTATACTCTATCTTGTAAATCCTGGACATTCAACAAATTACTGTCTCTTATGGCTCGCCATGCTTCTATTTCTCTCTTGTTACCGAGGGAACCTGCAAGAGTTTTAATTGCTAGAGGCATCCCACCACATTTCTTAACAATCTCCTTTCCAGTCTGCATGAATTCATCATCCAAATTTTCTACAGGCATTCCAAAACTCTTGCAGAATAACCTCCAACTGTCACCATCTGATAAGAATGCCAGATTGATTATCTCCACAGATTTCACTAAATCTGCAACTTTTCTACTGCGAGTAGTAAGCAAAATTCTGCTTCCAAGTGCACTACTATTGAAATGTTGTTCAAAATTCTGCCAGTCATATTGGTCCTCATTCCAAACATCATCCAAAACAAGTAGGAACTTCTTTGTGCTCAAGATATCTGATATTGTTCTACACATATGTTGCAAGGTATGAACCTCAGATTTCTCATTAGCAACTAACTCAAATAGCTTCCCAATGAGCTTTTCCATGTTAAATTCTCGAGACGCATGAACCCAGAATGTAACTTCAAAGTGCTCCTTTACCCTGTTATCCTGGCAGACGTATTTAACTAAATTAGTTTTGCCAGATCCACCTAGACCTACAATAGAAACTATCCGGAGTCTCTCTTGTTTATTAGTGTCCACCAGCATACAAATGATCTTATGCTTGACATCATCTCTTCCATATACCTTCGTCTCATCAACATTTAGCAATAACGACAACTCACTGGTTGTCTTATTTATATGTTGAGCAGGATCAGATGGTAAACTGTTTGCTATTGTATTGAAGTCGTTTCTTTGCTTCACAACTACAGCAAATCTCCTCTTGATTTTCTTGATTTTGTGGGCTGTCCAGCATTGGAACAACACTAATTTTGGTTTCTGTGCAAATATTTGCCCAGAATATGCTTGTCACCATCAACATCTGCATCATGCCTCTCAGCCTCAAGATAGAATTCATGGACCAAATCTTCAACATCGTAAGCAATATCTTTCAATTGCTCCAGCCAACTAGAAGATGAGCCACTCCTCATTCTATTACAACCTGCTGCTAGGAGACAACTTTTGGTCTCTTCAACTAGACCCTGGAGTTCCTGGAGATCTTTTTTCACACCCGCGATGGAGCTAAGCTCTTTGAGTACTGGTGGAACTAGCTTGTCAGCCACAATCTTCAATATTCCAGATACTAAAGCAGCTTCCATTCTTCTTATATATTTGGAATCCTCTCTTGCCCAAAACTCTACATTAGTGTGTATCATTAGCTTTACTTTTGAAACAAGAATAAAAATAGACCATGCTAAACTGTGGGTTTTATAAGTTCTGTTGCTGAACATTTCAGTTTACCAGGAAGGCAGGAAGTGGGGGAAAAGATTCAGATTTCAGAATTCAACCTTCAGATTTCAATTAAGTTTCAAGTTAGTAAAAACGTTTCAAGCTAGTCATAAATTATGGTAAATTTCAGAATCCAAGCAACTCTGATGTAAGTTTATATGCAAATCTAAGACAAGTTTTGCAAAGTGATACTTCCTTAAGTCAATGAAAGGAGTAGGTGGCTTGCAATCAGAATTAGAGGTGGCAACTTCAGTGCCCTGGACAGGGGTTCGCTGGACAATACGACGAATGTGCAGGGAATCTAAATGCCATTAATGTTCCAGCTGGGTCATAAAACTGAACATGCTACTGACTGGGTGTGTTGCAGACTTGCGGCCACTTAGCCTTTTCCTTTGGTGAAATTCCTCTTTTCTTTGCATTACCTCTTTCTGCTAAGTTATTCCAAACAATATGTGTGTTCATGGAATAATATGATATACGGTGAAAGCAAACTAGCAATAATTCATGTGGAATCACAATAATGAATATGTACGTTGATGGAATAATATGATATACTATAAAAACAAACTAGCATAGGAAGATATACCGTAGCTTCTAGCGCAGAAGGATCAATAATCATATATCAAACTTGTATCAAATATCAATTACAAGTGTTCGACCTTCAGTATTGGTGTCCTCCCTGAAAAGATGCGGAATAAAATCAATTTATTTACTGAAGAAATAAGTCATAAAAGTAGCATGGGTATATGCTAGAGGAAAAATTACAACTGTAACAAGCCAAAGAAACCAAGATAAATGGGGTGTTCTGGACTGAAATGGAGTAAATACCTAGAACTTGGATTTTTTTTTTCTTGAGACCACGTACCTGGATCTCAGATTGACCACTTTTATTTCCTGTGCCACTTTGAAACATGGCCCTCCTATTATCATAAGCAATACGCATGGGAGCCTTTTGGGTTTAGGTTGCATGAAGATTGCTTCTGTGTTTCTGATGTTGTTAGATGCCTCTAGTGTATCCTCTCATTTATATTCAACCCAAACTGATATTACCAAGAAAGAAAAGACGAGGGCCTGTAGTACTAGAAACAAAATGTACAGCCAAATGCTACCCATCAACCAGAAATCTTAAATATTCTCCAACACAGAATTGATCTAGGATGACATGGTAACCGCAGACTGCAACAATGGAACCAAATGATGCCAGCGAAGTACTTCCAAATGCTACCCATCAACCAGAAATCTTAAATATTCTCCAACACAGAAATGATAACTAGGATGACACGGTAGGTAACCGCAGACTGCAACAATGGAACCAAACGATGCCAGCGAAGTACTTCCAAACCTTGGGTGTGTACAGAGAGAAAGACGGATGTTGACCCTTGAAAACTCCATCCAGTCGATCATATACCTTCTGGAAATTGAATATAGCATACTTGCAACTCCAACTTTTCCAGTTTTGAAGTAATCATACGCCACACCAATTGTGGACCCTTGAGCCAGCAGCCCAGCAATCGCTACAAAGTTGAACACAAACAATTCGATCCCATGCCACTTGGCTTGGTTAGCCCTCATTCCTAACCATAAAAGCCACAGTAGAGGTGGAGGTCTGCTGAATACAAGAACATCAGGTGCTCCACGAAAACAATAATCATGCACCACTCAATCTTCAGTTGCACTGGAATAACACACCCAGTAAGGTGTGTTGTTTCTGGAATAGTGCAAAATAGCAGGGCATTCTGCGCGGGAAATCAATGTTTCATCCCACTTCCATTGGCGGTAGCATAAATCGAGTTGTTCTTTCAGTCCAGACTGCAACTCTGCAAGCAAAGCTTCCCGCCGCTCGGTGTGCGACCAGCCCATGCCACTGAAGCAAAACAACAAACAGGTGGCGCGCATGAAGCCAAGGGCAAGCGAAGGCGAAGCTCCATCACATTCTTGGACTCGCACGCGGCGGAGAGCAGAAGGCCGCGGAAAGGCGGATACTTTGCTCGGATCCCGGTCTCCCGGAACCGACACCACGTCAGTGGCGAGGCGCGAGAACAGCAGCTGCCAGTGCCCCAGGGGGTGGCGAAGGCGGAGGGGGGCGCGCGCGAAGCTCATCAACGCAGGGAGGGGCCCCGAGGCCCCGAGCCCTATGGGCAGCGGCGTGGGGCCCGTTTCCTCTGGTCCGATCCGCCACCACCTTCCCATCACCTTGTCCGGTTGTCCCCCACGGCCTGGTCACCGTTGGCAACAATTTTTCTTCGCGGTCTTCCCCGCGTGAGCCAAAATAAACCATCAGGCCTATCTAGCGGGTTATAGAAGAGTATTTATTGTCACCGACTACTCGGTGTCACAAGTCAGTCGGGCATACGGTCCAATATTCCTCGCGCACTAGCATGATTTTTTTCACAAACTTGTCCAAAAACTAATTGGTGACTGCAATACTTTTGTTCCTTTTAATCCTATTGTCTACAATTTCGGTCAATTATTAGGCATTTAATTAAGCAAGTTTAAATTTTGAAAAACTCATCCATAAAGCTGCAGATCTCATCGAAAACTACAGCATAATTTTAAAATAAGGTTTGCCTCCATCTGAGTCCATATAAAAAAAAGTTATGAACTTTGAGTCATGAGGCTTATATTTTCTTGTTGGAAGGAGACTTATCTTTGTAGTTGTTCATCTCCAGTTCTTTTCTTTGTAATCTCTACTAAGTATGCTGGGCATATATGTAGGATCGAAACCCTCTAATCTAGCTATCAGAGGGGGGTGAATGATAGCACAAATCGCAGCGGAAAACTTTTCACCCTTAAAACAGATTCTGGACACTTCACTAAATCGTATGTCGCTCTTCAACAGTAACTGATAAAATCGTGAAACTTGGCCAGAAAATAATTTATCAAATTATGAAACTAACCCAACAGGAATCACGTCAAACGGAGGTCTAGAACTTGAGATATAAATAAAACAAGCAGACTGTGTCGAATGATGTCGCGAATTAGCCAAACCCTAATTTCGAGATTAATCAAAAACTAATTAGGCCTAACCAACCAAACTTATCAGATCACTAACATGAAACCCTAACACGGTTTTGGATGGATCAAAATAAGTTTAATCATGATGAGTAAGAAAACAATCTAGATCCAAAACCGTAAATATGAATGGACAAACAAAGCAATGAGCGAAGAGGAGAACGAGATTACCAACACATCAACTTACTCAACTTGATCATTATTCCATCAAAGATGTGTTCAAAAAATGCTTACACAAGCATCCATACAAAATCTCCATAAGATCCCAAAACCCTAGATGAGTTTAGAAAAAACAGAAAAGACGCAGCCTTCTCGCCCGTCCTTTTGCCGTCTCACATCGCCAACCCCCTGTCCACCGTGATCTCCTTTTATTTTCCAAATCCGACACCTGGACCTGGTCTCCTACTCGGTCACGGCCTGCACCATCTCTAACCAGCTAGTTGAGCCTGCCTGACATAACAGCCGGCCAATCATTGCCCATGCATCCGCAGGCACCACCCAAAACAATCAGACACAAAATCTGATTAGGCTTGCATGCAAGGCCTAACACCAGACCGCACCAAACCAAACCAGCATGCACCTGCACACCTCATCTCACGTAGCCATGCATATATGCTGTGCTCATACACATGCACGCACATACACATAATGCATGCAACACCACGTGCACGTCCAGCCACGCCATCCACACCACCACGACTAGGGATCACACTACTAGTCTCTTCTCCGATTAGAACGCTGGCAGTCCCGTTCCAATCAACATCATCCGTCGACATCGAGACACATGCTCGCGCATCGACAAGTCTTCACGCGCATCATTCTCTAGCCCGAACGTCTCGCATGACATCCTTGACCGATAGGACCTTAGTTCCTCCCTGAACTTAGTCACGAAACCTCAGTTCCTCCTGAACCTAGTTCCAGTCCGTCACCGACCACGTTCCGCCTCAAGCAACACCTGCCCATGAACAAACACGCAACCGCGTACGAGCACAAGTCCACGACTTGACTCAAGATCAGTCCATGCAACACTACTCACATGAGTGTGTTACATCCAAACGAAAACCATCATGAGTGTATCATCACCCTATGTCAATTATGCTAATCACTTTGCAATGCCAATTTCAATATAAACCAATGTTTCATCACACATGATCTCACAATATATAACTGTATGTATGGATGACACTTCCAATTATTATCCCCTGAATTTCTCTATAATAAATGATGGACCCGAAGAGTGCTTTCTGACACCAATCGCAGTATCATCACTTTATTACTGTAGTACATGCATATGGTCGTCATATGGATGGTTGCTGGCTTATTTATTCATATAGTCACAAAGCTGCGGAACGAAGTGGATAGAAGAACGCAAACGCAGCAAACCACGGCTGTATATAGGATCGATCAGTTTGGTCTCGAGCAGCAACCATTTCTGCAGCAATTGGGGTCGAATGTACAGAAAATCTTCTCCGGGCAGCAAAAGCAGACGGCGTCCTCATCAGCAGCGAATACTATATATAAAACCAGCATGGAAAAAAAAGAAAAATACCGACCATTGGTCAATCATTTGTCAATATATATGTATGCATGCTGTAAAAAATGAAAGTACTAATAACTGAACTTTGCATTGTTATCTTCAGTAGTAATTATTCCGTTAATTCATAAATACTTGACAATCTGATCAAAATCTAGTATGACTTTTGAAACTGCTTTGCCCCTCAACAGTTTTAAAATTTCTAGTTTGAAAACATAAAACCAGATGTGCAGACTTTTTAAAAAAATGTACTTTCATATGATCCATACTTATTATATATATGAAAAAATAGAGAGCGAAAGAGAAGTCAGTGTGTGTAAAGATTCGTGTACATACCGTGTGGCTGGAGGGCTATAAAGATCACCATGGCCATGGCCCAGATGAAGAGCACAAGGATCGCCTTCTTGCCAGCCATGTCGTCGCCTCCACAGCTCCGGAATGGCCGGCAGGTTTTAGAGTGGCTGCTAGCCGCTAGCTGCTGGCATCGATCAGCTAGTCTCCACATCGCGTAACGTTTACATATAGGCAGCCCGTAGGCATGCACAATGGTATATGCTACGAGCTTTGAAGCTACCCTGACGGGTCCCTACATATTTCCTTGGTAGAACCAATGCCAACCTGATTACCTTATTGATAGGTCCAATCCAATGCCAGTCTGAGCTTCCTTGATAGATCCTTCATTATATTGGTTTTGATAAATCTCCAGGATGATGGCCACATCCATGGGCGGAAAAAAAAAACCAGAGTTAAAGATGTGTTCTTGCAAGCCCAAGCTACTGCTAGGCATGCTGGGGAGCCTTTTCTCTATTTTTTGGACCTGCTATTTTACTGGTCCCGGAAGATTTACAATATTTTTTTTATAGGATTTAGAGGTCGTTTAAGACATGATTGTGCATACCAAAGTTAGTTTTCCCTGTTTGCCCATATTAAATAGGGTTGCGGGTGCATTCTAGGCACCAAAATACACACAGCTTGATTGGTTTGTGCCGCTTGCCCCAAGGTTAGAGGGCACTGTTTCGATTCTTGGCCAGTGCTCTTTTTGATAAATCTCCAGGATGATGGCCACATCCATGGGCAGAAAAAACCAGAGTTTGGCATGGGGAGCCTTTTCTCTATTTTTTGGACCTGCTATTTTACTGGTCCCAAAAGATTTGCAATATTTTTATAAATTTTACAATGGGTGAGAATAGACATGATATGAATTTTCATCACATCTCGTTACTATATACTCACCTAGTTAAAAGGGTCAAGTATTTTTTTATAATATATATTTCGAACATTTCTCAGAAGATAGTCTGGAATGCACTAATTAGAAATATAATCTAACAATTACTATATAGTATATACATGTCTCAGTTGGACTATATATGTAAAAAATAAATCAATCTTATTTATAAAAAAAAGTCTAAATTACTCCCCTCAACTATAGCCAAAGTCCGGATAACCTCTTAAACTATCTTTTGGTTCATTTTACCCCCAAACTATGCCATTTGGTTCAAATTACCCCCTAACTATGCCATTTGGAGTTTTAAGTTGAAATTTTACAAGATGATAGTACACATTACAACAGATGTTATAAAAATACATCATAAATTTTTATCATTATTTTGATAGATTAGGGTATTTAATAATAAATAAATCATTGGAGTTCAAAAGTATATGAAAAATAAAGATGAAAAAATTCTAACAAATTTTTTTAATATTCATTGTGATGTCCAGTACTACCCTGCAAAAGTTGAAATTAAAATAAAACTTGTGTATGGAGAAACTAAAAAGAAAAATTATATTATGGTGTAAAATGGACTAAATGGCATAGTTTAGGGGTAAACTGAACCAAGTTATAGTTTAGGGGGTTATTCAGACTTTATTTATACTTGAAGGGAGTAAATTAAACTTTTTCCTTAATAAAATGCCAGTGATATAAATATTTTCTTAATAAAACTTTTTCATTAAAGTTCTTTCAGACCCAACTAGGTCCAATAGAAACACTGGGTATAAATATTTCCTTATCCTTTGTTCTCCAAATTCCAAGAAGCACTGGGCCAAAATGGGCTGGGGGTGAAGGGGGAGAGAAAGTGGACTAGCTGGGTTTGAGCCCGTTTCGGGTTAAGGAAATAGGAAAGGTTTTATCTTTTTCTTTGGGGGGAGATTTGTTTCAAGTTCAAATTCAAAAGGGTTTTCAAGTATGGTTTGGAAATTTTTGTACCTCGAATGGTCCATAAAGATCTCAAGCACACAAACTGTAGCTTTTGTTGTTTTCAGAATATTTTAAAATGACCTGCACACAAAGTTATTTGAATTTAGAAAATATTTTCAAAATTCAAATAACTGTGGATGGTTGAGATAAAACTACAACAGTTTTTTTAAAAAATTTAAAACAGTAGACATGATCTTATCCTATTTGATATATTATCAGAAAATTCATAAGGGAGAAACAAATGCAAACATGTGTGAGACCTCTTTTCCGGCAACTATTATCAAATAACTTATATATGTCAGATAAATTGTATTGGTACTTATGCATCATTCGTTCTATTAATAATATAAGTGGAAGAGCTATTTAGATCATAATACGATATTAAATTAAAAATAAGCACTTTTGATAACAAATGTATAAATGACTTAATAAACTGACTCGTGACCATTATTAGTAATGGTGCGGTGGCTCCACAAGGTTGCGTGTGGTGATAATTCCATACTTCCATTGTATGTCCATATGCATGAATGAAGGAGAAAGAAAATAAATGATGAAGCAGCCACTGAGGATGACAATATGAAAGGTATTTCGGATAAGAACGGGAATACATCAAAGAAACTATCAGTGTGGTTTTCCTTTGTCCCTCGTCCTGGCTGGAAATGGATACAGTCGCCACCCTCTTGTCCAAGTTAAAGTAGAGTACTCGTCAAGCATGGACATGGCTCCATGAATTTTGACGAAGAAATAAATCACAATGCCAATAAGAGCGACATTTTTGTTTCTTCTACTGCATTGACAAAAGAATTATGATCCTTGACATCATCTTTGTTTACGTGTATACATACAGACACACTCATAACGTTGCGTTTGAATTCGACATTTCTGTTGTTTGTCCATATGCATGCATGAGGGAGAAAATAATTCTAGCAGCCACCAAGGATGACAATATGAAAGGCATTTTGGATAAGAACGGGAACACACATTGAAGCAACTAGTAGCAACGTGGTCCTCCTCTCGATCTGTCGCGCTTATCTTTGTTGGAAATGGAGAAGATCGCCACCCTTTCGTGCTAGTACTCTGATCATGGGCATGACTGAATAATGATGAAGAAATGGCAAATTGGCAATGCCAACGAAGGAAATCTTTGATTTGTTCTCCTGAATTTAGGATAATAAAGGGGTAATAAATTAACATCAAAAGCAAATAGCGTGCATGGTTTGTGGTCGCTTATCCTCACCACCCTCATTATTGTTGAGCTACACAATTAAGCATTTATGTTAGGAAACCATCAAAATAGCAGCACACCTACAGCCTTCTATATTGACGAATATGGAAGCACACAAGATCACAGCAAATACCATAGAACATAAGGAATCACACAAGAACAAGACCGAGACATGATATATTTTTAGAGAGCTTCAGCCTTGCTGCATCCGCGGAGCAACGACTACATACATATATATGTGACTGGTGTACTACAGTTTTATACAAGTATATGGAACTTTACAAGACAAACATAAATTTATTCTAATTTTGTTATATAATTGTATATGTGGGTAATTTGGAAGCAACTATTTGGGTTGGCATGCGTGGCCAATATAGAAGTAGGTATTCAGGTACATTTGTTTTGTTTTTCAGAGGTGGCAAATTTTAGAAGCAAGTATCAGGGGCTCCAAGGCAAATATAATGCACGTAACTGGACATATGTTTGTTCTAATGGATGTTATTAATGATGATTATATTGCACAAAATATTTTTAAGATTTGTTTTTTTCTAATGTGTCTGCGGATTAATATGGAGACTCTTAATGGGAACTTCAATTAGTAAAGTAATAAGGTACCTGCGTGCATAAACGAGATATGCATCCTTTTCACATGAACAACATGCATGCACTTGCATAAAATGTCTATGTCAGCTATCACTAGATGCATGCATACTCTTCACCAAACCTGCATGCAGTCACATATGTAGTCGTCGTCAGCTTTGTCACAAATATGGGAAAGCAAAAGCCTGTTTGGTTTACTACTGAGTTTTGGCATATATAGGCACTAAACTGAACATATACATGGGCTCCTTAAATACGTAACTGATGAATAAATTGCAAGAGGCCAACGATGACATCAACCTTGTTGGTTGCTTCTCAAGCATTTTGGATAAGAAATGAGTACACATCAAAGCAACTAGCATGCATGCTGGTCGTCTGCGTGGTTGCTTATCCTCGCCACTCTCATCGAGCTCCACAATTAAGCATTCCTGTTAGAAAACCATCAAAATATATAGATGCGCGCTTACAGAGCCTTCTATCTGTGAACATGGAAGCAAACAAGATCACAAATGCCATAGAATAAGGAACCACGCTAAAAAATAAGATCGAGGCACGAGCAATGTTTTCAGCAAGGTTCAGTCTACATCCATAGTGAAAAGACTACATGTGACTGGTGTAGTATATACGGTTTTACACAAGCATGTGGACAAACATTAGTTTATGCTAGTTTTGTTGCAATTGTAGATGTGGATCATTTAGAAGTAATTATTTGGGTTAGCTTTAATTTGAAATAACGGCATGTGTGGCTAATATTGAAGTAGGTATTTCAGGTACTTTGGTGTTTCTTTCCGAGATGGATTTTTAGAAGAAGCATGTACCTGGAAATTTTTCTTAATGGAAAATACAAGTAACTTGGAAATATCATTGATCGATCGAATGGATGCTTTATACTCATGATTATAGTACACAAAATCTTCTTATAAAAATTTTAAGGTTTTTTTTTTCTAAGATGTTTGAGAATTAATATGGAGACCCTGAAATAAACATTAATAATTGGTATTGATGATAAGATGTGCTCTTAACGAGATGCATCATCTTCACCTAACCCCACATGCATGCGTGCACTTGAACATACACGGGCTGATTCAAATTATTAATTAGCTATAACATGTAGCTGGGGTCTTGCCACACATCTGGTGTCTATAAAAGGGGGAAGGTTCTAGTGACAATCTCGCACCACCAATCTTTCTAGGCTTTTAGCTATAGCTGCCATGGCTTCCCCTACTGCTCTAAAGATGGCCTCCATCTGCATGCTGTTCCTAACCATGGCCCAGCTTATGGAAGCTTCTGATTTGTCGGCTCCGCTCAAACAGGCTGCTCAGCGGCCGCTAGGGGCAGACCACGAGCGCTTAGCCTCCGAGAACTGCCTTTGCAGCCCCAATACTTGGTGGTGCTGCCCTCAAGTTGTAAAAGAGATGTTCTCAGCCTCTGAGAACTGTCTCTGCAGCCCCAATACTTGGTGGTGTTGCCCTCAAACTGCTATAAGAGAGATAAACTTAGCCTCCGAGAACTGCCTCTGCAGCCCTAATACTTGGTGGTGTTGCCCTCAAACTATAAGAGAGTCATTCTCAGCCTCTGAGAACTGCCTCTGCAGCCCCAATACTTGGTGGTGTTGCCCTCAAGCTATAAGAGAAACATTCTCTTCAGCCTCCAAGAACTGCCTCTGCAGTCCTAATACTTGGTGGTGTTGCCCTCAAGCTATAAGAGCTACATTCTCAGCCTCCAAGAACTGCCTCTGCAGCCCCAATACCTGGTGGTGTTGCCCTCAATCTATAAGAGTGACAGACTCAGCCTCCGAGGCCTCTGCAGCCCTCCTACTTGGTGACGCTGGTCTGAAGGCAGTGGAATGACAAAGTAAAATCTTTATGAAGGGGTGGCCAGACGGTAACAGATGAATCATCAGTCGTCTTTCTTTAATTTCCAAACCATGCCTACGTCATGCGCGTGTATTATATGTGTTGTCATGTCCTTTCGTGTGTCTCCATGTACGGTGTGATGGTGTGCATTTGATACCTGATATATTCCACGAATAAAAAAATATAATAAGCTCCAAGGTAGTTAGCAGCTGCCAGCGGGGTATATTGTGCTTTTCATAAATAATGAATTAAATATATGTGTACACTAGGAGGATAAAACTTCAACAATCATGTATACGTGTAATACGAGCAACTCCACATGTAACAAATCAAATTTTCAAGACCAAATTGATTCTATTATGGATTCTATTATGGCGGATTAGCTTTCGTGTTTGTTACTGTGGTAGCTAAGCTACTCATGCTTATGCGAATCAATGACCTGATGAAGAAACTGCAAGGTGTGTGGCAATGTCAGGTGTGTGGGAACCACGAGCGGAGCCATGTTGTGAGCTCTAGGTGCGGCCGCACCCAGCTGAGAAAATCTATAATCAGTTATCATCTCTAAATATTTACCATATTTGTTTGAATATCATAGATATGCTATGAAGTACCGCACCCCCCTCCCTTTCTTCTCTAGCTCCGCCTCTGGTGGGAACTATGGCAATGACGGTATATGTTCTCCTGCCAACATGGGGAGTTTTTTACAGAAAAATGGGAAAGTTAATGGACGCTTGGGACTAACTAAACTAAGGGTGGGTACAAAAATTAGGCGGCGAAAACAATTTCTTTATTTTTTGTCCAAAGGTGCCTAAGACATCTTACATTAGATTTATATTAAGAAAAGCAATAATTTGTATAGGAAAGATAACATCAAAAAAGAAAATTAAAATGAAAGTTGACAAAAGCATTTCTCTCCACCGCAACTATGGCAATTATGTGTTGCTTCCCATCGCCACCACAGTCCACAAGCGTGCCATTGGAAGTGAGGATGAATAAAGAACCAAGTAATTAAGATCTGGATGAACCCAGTTGCGTAGTTGGTATTTGGATGACCGTAATAGTCGTCCATCCTGAAGAGTAAGCCTATTGTAACTGGACAATGATAAAGAAGTATTATATGATCGAGTACCGTTTTAGAACACTAACATCAATCTGACTAGCTATGACTCTTATATTTATCTATAACTCACTAAGACTTATCTCTTGTAAAATTAAAGCTCATCGGTTAACACACTAGTATTCATAATTGTGCATGCTCCACAATGTTGCATGTAGTGATAATTTCATGCCTGTGTTGTACGTCCATTTACATGAACGAGGGAGAAAATAAGTCAAGCAGCCACCAAGGATGATGATACGAAAGACATATATAATAACGGGAACATCTACATTGAAGCGACTAGCAACACGGTCCTCTGTAACTTATCTTTGCTGAAATGGAAAAGATCGCCACCCTCTATCGTCCAAATACTACGAGCACAGACAATGTCTATGGCTCCTTAAATATTGATGATTGAATTCCATGGTCAATGACAACTACCTTTTTGTTTCTTCTCCAGCATTATTTAGGATATATAACAAATGGGTATAAAAAACTGGCTTGTGTAGGCTAACGCACTCATTTAATAATTGTGCATGGCTTCACAACGTTGCGTGTGGTGATAATTTTGCACGAGTACGTCCATATGCATGCATGCAAGAGGGAGAAAATAAATCAAGCAGCCACCAAAGATGACCATGTGAAAGGCATTTTGGATAATGATGGGAACACAGCATCGAAGCAACTAGCAGCATGGTCCTCCTCCCTAACGTACCATTGCTGATGAAAAGGATGAAATCGCCACTCTCTCTCGTCCAAGTACTACAAGAATACTGACACATCTATATGGCTCTTTAAATATTGATGCACAAATTTCAAGGCCAACGACAGCAAACGTTTGGATTCTTCTCCAGTACTTAGGATGAGAAATGGGTACACATCAAAGCAATCTCTCTTAAAAGTAAAAAATATAGTTGGTTGATGCACTCATATTGATAAGAAATTGTGTATGGATCCACAACGTTACGTGTGATGATAAATTCCACGCCTCCATTGTACGTCCATGTGCATGCATGCATGAGAGAAAATAAATCAAGCAGCCACCAAGGACAACGAAGTGAAAGACATTTTGGATAATAATAATAGGAACTAAGACATCGAAACAACTGGCACCTAGCCCTCCTACATAACTGTACTTTTTGCTTTTTGACTCTTTTCTCAAACAAAATTCACGTTTGGACCCTTGGGAAAACTATTCCCGAATTTGGACCCTAGGGGGACGCCGTGAACCATGGCGCCGAGCTTTGCGACCTAATTCAACGTGGCAATCTACATGGAGGCGACGTGGCACCACCTCGGCGCCGTAGATCTTGGCGCCGAGCTCGTTGCTGTAGATCCTTGCGCCGAAGCTTTAACCTATATTTTAGCATGCGAAATATATAAGTAGAACTGTTCCAGAAAAGATATAAACTATGTGCTCTAGATTAGATGGTTAAGGCAAATGAATCCACCCTTGTAGACCTAGGTTCAAGTCCTAGTTTTGCAGTTTTTTATATCATTTTAGATTCATACATTGTAATATTTTTTGAAGTTATATACTCCAAACCTAAGATAGTTTGTCTTTCGGCAAAAAAATATTTTTCATAAAATATTATTATTCCGTTGTTCTATAGAAAAATAAAATGATATTTACACCTATATCTATCCTATACATGTAATCCAACATGGGCTTGCAATTTGCAAAGGAATTAAGCACAAAAAGTAGAAAAAAACTGCAAAAAAGGGTCTTGAACCTAAGTCTGCAAGGCTAGAATCAAGTGCCTTAACCATCTAAGCTAGAGGACATGGTTTCATATTTTTTGGAACCATTCTAGTTATATATTTCGCATGCCAAAATATAAAGGTTAAAGCTTCGGCGCCGAGTCCTACGGATGAGGTTGGCGCCAAGATCTCCGGCGCCAAGGTGGTGCCACGTCGCCTCCACATCGATTGCCACGCTGAATTGGGTCGCAAAGCTCGGCACCATAGTTCACGGCGTCGAGACGTGTTACCTCGGCGTCGTGAGTCACGACGCCGACCACTAGGGTCCAAATTCGGGAATAGTTTTCCCAAGGGTCCAAACGTAAATTTTATTTGGAAAAAGAGCCAAAAAGTAAAAAGAACGGCCTACATAACCTATCCTTGCTGAAATAGAAAATATATCCACCCTATCTCTTGTCCAAGAACTACGAGCACGCACATGTATATGGCTCCTTAAATATTGTTGAACAAATTCCAAGGCCTTGTGGTTTCTACAACAACCTTCTGGTTTCTTTCCAGCATTTAGGATAAGTGGGTACACATCGAAGCAACTAGCATGCATAGTCTATGGTTGCTTATCCTCGCCACCCTCATCGAGATACACAACTAAGCATTCTTGTTAGGAAAGCATTAATTGAATGTAAATTCCTTTGATATAACAACAGCAGAAAGCAGTATATTCATCTTGTTTTGTTTTTACAAAAATATAACCAAACCTGACAGAATGTGCGCGCGCGCGCACATATGAATCATTGTGCGAATACTTTGAAGTATTAACAAAAGTATGGACAAATGAAGACATATTAATAATTAGTAGCCAATGAAACTAGAAGTATGGTAGTATTGTGCTATACATGTAGAAACAACTTCTATTACAGCTGATAACGTCTCTAGATCACAGTAATGGCATGTCTGACATGGTTTTTCTAACGTTTTAAACCTATATAGATTGCTGATGAAGGCGTTTCAAGTCTTGTGTTATTTTGAGGCATTTTAATATCACTTCAAATAGCATTTTACATCCTAATGAATGTTGTCTGATATGTTTTATAGCGTCTCTAGATGCTACATACTGACAGCTGAAGGTGTGTTTAATTTCCTATCATTTTTTAAACATTTTTAATATTGCATAAAAAACATCTTTAGATGGTTATTGATGGCCGTCTGGTACACTTTATGAATTATGATGCCTCTAAAAGCTATAATGATAATCTTAGTATCGTAACAGAAATCATCTTTATGTGGCTACGGATATGCTCTGTGATGTCTAGATGCTACTTACAGTTGAAAGCATGTCTAACTCCATGTTAGAAAGCATCTTTAGGTGGCTTTTTGACAGTGTAAGCATGTCTAACATCGTATATTACTTTGACATGTTTTGAAATTTTGTCAAAAAGCATCTCTATGTGCCTAGACATTTTCAGCCGTGCTACTACGGAAGCATGCCTATAGAGGGCCTTTTTCTTCAATTCAAGCTTCATCCATAAAGATATTAAAAAAGTTTGCAAATATTTTGTAACTTTTAGTAGTCTTTTAGTAGAGATGATGTTGGAATGACATGTTCCTCCAAAAGAATTCATTAGCAAAATCAATTCAATTAATATAAAAAATATTTTTTTACAAATATTTCCACAAGCGTCCACATAAAGAACCACAAGAAAATGCCACTTACATAGGTGGTACATTATGTAAAACACCAGTGAAAATGCTTTATCACAAGGTTCAAGAGGAAAGGTTATCTACTGTCATGAGCAATAATTCTGTTGTGGGATGGTAAGGATCGATCGCGTGACGAATGTGGTCATTTGTTCAAATCTTGGAACCTCATACACGTATTTTGCACCAAAACTGTGTGACTGTGGGAGATTGCTAGTTGGGTCACAGCCTGTGCAAAATTTATTTACTTTTAGTGATGTTATTTTTGGAAGGGATTTTGCTGGTGGTTGCCCATTTTTGCATAGGTTAATCAGCAATATGAGCAAAAAAGTTTGTACACATCAAGGTACGATGCAAAGTAGAAAACAGTAAATCATAGACAGACAAAGACAAGAAAGTATATTGTATTCTAATATGAGCAGAAATTTTGATTGGTTGTGACTTGTGAGTCCTGGATTTATCTATGACTCTCCGGGGCTTATCTCTCTTAAAATTAAAACTCGTAGGTCAATGGACAAGTATTGGAAATTGTGTGTGGCTCCACAACCTTGCAAGGTGATAATTCTATGCCTCCACTGTGCGTCCATATGCATGCATGAGGGAGAAAATAAATGAAGCAGTCATATTATCAGAATCCGGAATTGCCTTGGTGGCTAAAAACCGCTAAGGAATATACTAAAACCGTCAAAGAAATAGTCCTTAGCGGCCGACCGCCAAGCAAAATGCAACAAGAATAGAGAGCCTAGAAAACTCGATTTCCTTAGCAGCCAACTACCAAGAAACACTTTCTTGGTGATTCTACTGCACCGCCAAGTTAATAGCTTTTCTTGGAGCAGAGAGCCGCCAAGTACAGGGGTTACCTTGGCAGCCCTCAAAATCTAAGGTAAATAGTTGTTTCCTTGGTAACTCTTTTCTTGGCTGCCAACCGCCAAGAAAACGCATTTGATCATGCATCCATTCATATATAGCTAGTCAGGCTGCTGAAGTTGAACACGGTGTAGCCCGTATAAGAACCAAGATGCGAACCATCGACGACAGAACCTGCTGGCCGTAGGGTATTAGCTTGAGCAGCAACCGTTAGTGCAGCAATTCGGGTCGAATGTACACTCCCTTTTTGCAGCGCAGCACATGCAGTAGATTTCATCGGCGGCGGCCAGCACTGTAAACAAACAACATGGGAAGAAAAGATGGAAAAAAACACCGACCACTGATCAGTAATCTTCTATGCATGCTGTAAAAAGATAAATTACTACTAATTGAAACGACGATAATACTTGATAATTTGGAAATTGACAGAAAAAAATATGGAGAGCGAAATAGAGGTGGGTAGTTCAGACGCACAGTTCGGGCGGATAGCCGTCATGAAGATCACCGCGGCCATGGCCCAGATGAAGAGGGCAAGGATCGTCCTCCTGTTGCCACCCATTTCACCGCTCAGGATGATCTTCTCCTCGCGTACTTTATTACATATAGGTAGCCATGCACAAGGGTTTATATATACGCTCAATGATACTAGGTCAAATTAAGCGGGTCATTTTACATATTTACTTGGTCGATAGAAGCAATGCAAGACAGAGTTCCCCATTGATAGGTCCAAACCAATGATGGCCAGAACTTCCTTGCTGGATCCCCCCAATGGTACCAGGTGGTCACTTCGTTGGATTTGCTATCCTATAGTCAGCCACAGATGAAAGTGAGCGCCTAGTTTGCCATGAAAAAGAAAGGCTTAGAAGGCATCACAAAATAATAAGTAAACATTGTGTTTTGTAAAATTCCTTGTGAGGCCTCGTTTGGAGAAAGAATAACCCCTCGAATCCATAAATATTGGGAGATTTAGAGGGAAAATAGTTCTTTTTCACTACAATCCACTAGTATTAGGAGGGTATATGGTTGAGAGTTGCATGGGTCCCAGAGTAGGGCAGGCCGGGTTAAAGATGGTCGTCGGAGATTAAACTAGCGAGGGGTGAAAGTGGTGGGAATAGATTCAATATTTTACTATTTTGCTCATGTAGAACATGTGGAATATATTAAAAAAGAGAGAAAGTACGTATGGATCAAGTAATTGTTATTTCCTGCAAGATTATTTAAACATTAATTTTGAAAGAATTGAGAAGGTCCACCTTTGAAATATAGACATATAGGTAGTATTCGCTTCTTGAACATAAAATACGTACAGTGGAGCTACTGATTTGAAGAAACGAAGTAAGGGATTTGTGTGTGTTTGCCACGCACACAACTCTTGTGGCAATGAGGGACAACTGAAAGCAAGAGAGTATTGTGCATCTAATACTATTTTTACTTTTGGATTTTTCCTAACATTTATTGGAAAAATATAAAATCTCTTGCTTATGAAAAAAATTGAAGTCCCTTTTCACTATCATTGATGGGGTGAACACCTAATGAAAACCTACAAAGCAAAATTAAATTTTCAGCGGCCTTTCTTTGCGGATAGGCCTCAGCGCCTGCAAATTAATTAACCAGCAAGGTGAGAGGGAGATGAAAACAGATTGTCTACCCAACACCTTGGTCAGGGCCACCAAACATCATCGTTTTAATTCCCTGCAGAACCATGGTTTGAATAATTACATTGATGAGTGCCCATGTGCATCTATTAATTTTGTTCTATTGACCTTTTATATGTAATGTGCATGTGCATCAGTTGATCTAGTGTTCCAAAATTGCAAGCAGCAAGCCTTGTCTTCTGCACTTGAGAGTATCACATTAGAGAAGATTGATTATGGTATATTCGTGACAATTTCATGTTGAAGAAATCCAAGAGAATGATGTGTTTGAATTGAAAGATTATGCAACTGTCAAAATTTAAGACATCTGTTCGAGCAACAATTACAATACTGAGTCTATCTATCATATTGATGTGGTATTGTGGTACATACATATTGTTATTATTTAAACTTAGGAACTTAAGTTTGGGCCCGCAGTTTAGAATTTGGTACAGAGACCTCGGAACTTTGTTGGATAGACCTAACCTCGATATTTCTTTTACTAAAATTGTTTGAGTGAGTAAATTGAGCACAAATTTTACTAACTGGATTAAGCAAAAAAAAAGTAGATTGCTCAGGGTGGAGTTTTTTCCTTTTTGAAATATTTTGTTTGAAACATAAAAATCAGATGTGTGGAGTTTTCTTAATGTACTTAAATAATCTCATATTTATTATATCGGCAGTGCTATTCTACAGATTTGGTATAACAGTTATTGTACACCCAGTAGTCAGATAGCGAACTACTTGACCGAATTCATATGGATTGTACTACTGAACCACGATCGATGGAAGGGTGTCATCAGTTGCACTTAGAAGTTGCTATACTGAAATTCTAGCTATTCAATAATATTGTTGGGTGCAGCTACATCAAAGGTGTAGAATAGCACATGTGCTTATTATACATTATAACTATATTCTAATTAAAAAGTAGTGGGCAAAGTTAAACTTCGAAGAAAAAAGGTAATCATGTTAAGATGTCATAAACGGAGGTAGTAACATAGAAAATATCTTTCCATCAAATGTCATTACTCATTACTAGACTCAAAGTAGTTAAAAGGATAAAATATAATTTTATATAATACATATTTCAAATATTTTTTCAAAATACCGTCTGGGATAACTAATTAGAAACATATTTAGAAGAACAACCTACGATGACTACCTACGTGTTTCATTTCAACCTTTTAAGAAATCTGTTTCGAATTTGATGAATTTCAGATGTCCGTCATGCTTTGGATCCATTTTCCTTGTAGGTCCAACTAGGTCCAATAGAAACCCTAGCGCGCAGTTATTATTAAATTAATCTCTCCCTAGCTATCCCTATGTTATCCCAAATTCCTATTCTCCTCTCGTACAGCCGCCGCCAACTTTCCACATCAATATCCATAGCTCTCCCACCACAACACTGCCTGCACACTCCTCCCTCATGATCCGCTGCCGTTGAACAACAAAGCATGGCCCAAGGGTGGACTTTTTTAAAAAAAAATTAGCAGGAGCACTGCTCTGTCATTTAATGAGAGGAAGCAGATATAGTGTCTTATACAGTTGATATTACATAGAAACTAAGGGACTCAAACTCTGAAGCAAATAAGCGATACATATGAAAACTAAGATAACTCTGGCCCTCCACAGGCCAATTTTCTAGTACCGACTTCCAGCTTGATTTCTTGCAGCACCTCTACCGGAGTCTCTCTTTCTGCTCAAACACAATGTCCTAGACAGCAACGAAATGAAATGTGTCGGTATATCAGTTTTTGACAAGGGTGGACTGATATACCGTTTGTGACAGTTTTCATCTGTTTGGAAAATTTGAATTCCTAGTAGTGGACTTGGACTCAGACCTTATATTACCGTTCCCTCCTAATCAATACACGTGTATTGAAGCCAAAAGAGAACTATAATCTTCCAGTTGTCACCTCACAATATATTTGGACTGGAGAGGTTATTCTTTCTCCCAACAAAACCTCAAGGAGTTTTACAGAACACAATGTTTACTTATTGTTCCGTTTTTCTTTTTCATGCCAAGCGACGCGCACACCATCACTTCATCTGTTGCTGAGTAGATAGCAAAACCAATGAAGTAATAACCACATGTTACCATTGGAGGATCCATCAAGGAGGTTATGGCCGGCATTGGTTTGGACCTATCGATGGGGAAATCTGGCTGGCATTTGTTCCATCGACCAAGTAGATATGCGGTACACCCGCTCAATTTGTCCTACTATTATCGCGCGTGGGTGGCAAGAGGAAGACGATCCTTGCCCTCTTCATCTGGGCAATGGCCGCCGTGATGTTCATGGTAGCCCTCCACCCAAACCGTACGTGCAAATTTACGCAACCCACCTCTCTCTAAATTTTTTTTCTATTACGTACCGCTTCCATCAGTGAAAGGATTGAGTCCCAAGAACGGGGGGTTGAATTGGAACTTTTTCAAATTCTATCGAATCCTTAACCTGTACTAGTGTTGCCCAATCTACAAGTTTTGTTCCTATCAACTAGAGCACACTAAATTAAACGTTCTTAGGTAGGATAACACACTAACATGCTCATGATTCCTAGTTCCAAGATCACACTAATAAGAATTGATCTAGTCAAGAGAGCATACTAGAATATGATCATCCTAGTTGAACAAACAAGCAAATATGCAAGGATAGCAATAAGAGAAGCAATGTAAATGCTTGAATGTAAAAGTGAGACACGAGACAACCCAATATTTTCCCGTGGTATCGATGAGTTGACGCTCCCCACTAATCCACGTTGGAGCACCCACAAAGGGTATGGCTCCCTTGCATCACCAAGAACGCAAGTGCTTCACTAAGAATGCTCCTTCTCCATCTTCGGAATGGCGAGCTTCACACCGTGTACAACTTCTCTTCTTGGAACTCCCACAAACTCCAAGAGTTCACCAAGAGCAACCAATCACCAAGACCGTCTAGGTGCCGTCAAACACCAAGAGTAACAAGCTCTCAAGACTTCACTTGACCTAACACTAAGTTGGCCCTAAGCTCAAGCACACCTGCTACTCAAAAGATTGATGCTTCTTTGTGTTTGGATCAAATTGCAAGCTCAAACTCTTCTTCTTATGGCTTCAAGTGTTTCTCTTCTGCTCCGGGGTGGCCAGGTATTCAAGATGTCAAAGGCAGTCCAAATGACCCGGGGGATGAGTATATATAGGCTAGAGCACAAGAGGTAGCCGTTACATGTACTTTCTTGAAAAAGTACATAGTGTCGGTTTAACTGACTGCAACCGACCCTTTAAGTTCCAATAGAGCCGTTACTATTCTGACACTGTCCTTTTGGCTGACATCATTACACCGACCAATGCACCGACCCAGTTATTGAACCCGTCGGTTTAACCGACTGTGAAGACATTTATCACCCACCCGAGAGGAATGGTACTGAGTAAAATGTGCATTCAACATACCAATGCACCGACGCTTGAAGATGTAACCGTCAGTTTAACCGATCGTGAAGGGTAATTCTGAGCTAAAGCTGCATATCTCTCCGATGCTACGGTTATTGCACCGACACGTGCATTGTCGGTTTAACCGACCGTGAATAACCTTTTCGAGTGAAATTTACTGCTCTCTGATGATCCTGACATGCACCGACCCAACTGATTCAGAACCGTCGGTTCAACCGACCGGAGGGTCACATACTATATCCAATTGCACCGACCCGTGCAATTTTTGAGAGTCGGTTCAACCGACCCGTTGAATTCATTTAGGTCTTGTTCAAAAGATTTGAAGTTGATCGTTTCTTCGAGATTCATTTGCTTCCAAGTATTTCTATGGCTTGTTTGAGCGGTCTCTGACTTAGCTTGAGCAAGTGTGCATATTTTCTAGGTCAACTCTCACTAGGTCAGGCTACTAACTCGAGAACCCCCTTAATAGTACGGTCAAGTACTAAAAGCTATAAAAACCTAAGCTAAATCAAGTGTCCTTCATCTCCTTGTGACACTCGACACTAGAAAGATCCTTGATCTTCATGTTCGAGTACTTGACACGCATTTCATTTAGAATTGAGGGGTCTCCTTTCATATTTCATATGCGACATAACCATTGATCGATAATTTCTTCAAAACACACGTTAGTCA
Organism: Panicum miliaceum; assembly: GCA_032594955.1. NCBI lineage: Eukaryota > Viridiplantae > Streptophyta > Magnoliopsida > Poales > Poaceae > Panicum > Panicum miliaceum. The sequence goes on along the minus strand of CM064058.1, from coordinate 53,376,496 downwards.
CATACGTCGTCATTAATCACCGAAACTTACCATTAGCATCTATCAGCCTAGATGCGCTTCAATTAGTAATTTGTATTTTTTATTCGCAGCATGCGTGCACATCATGGCATAATTGATCGGTCGTCGGTGTTTTTTATCCATTTACAGTACTCGTCGCCGCCGATGAAACCTACTGATTTTGCTGCCCTGAAAAGAGAGCGTGTACATTCGACCCAGATTGTTGCAGAAATGGTTGCTGCTCATCAAACTAATCCTACGGCGTGGCTGGCTCTGTCTACTACTGTACGTCGTCGTTGGCTGCTTTTAGGTACGTTCTTTCCGGTTTCGAGCTTCATTCAGCAGCCTGACTAGCTATGAATAATGGACGAATGAATGAAAGCCGGCCAGCAATGCTTCATGGATGCACTACAAACATTTTCTTTCCATCAAATAATACTAATAAACTAAACTTCGGACAGAACTCCCATCGATCCCATGGCATCTTCTATTCTGCGTATATGAATTGCATAGCTAGATCTAGATGGATACTCCTCCGCGAGCTGAGAGTTGGCGGCTCCGATTCATTTGGGGCTCATTTGGCCGTGTCCGGCTGAAATTCAGCTAGCTACTGACATTTTGAGTAAAATGCACCGCCGGCTCTGAACTTGACAGCAGGTGTTATCCAGATCCCCAAACTTCTAAAATACACATATGGATCCCCAAATTTGTTAATTGGTTCACGTTAGGGCATCTCCAAGAGTTCCTCATCTCTCTTCCCCATCCTTGTTTTCTTAGAAAAAATAGAAAAAAATACTCTCCAATAGTTTTCCATACTGATTCCTTATCTGCTAACAATTAGCAAATTGCCTCCCTTTATGCCTATATATGCACATTGCTCTTCGAGTCCCATCGGACCCCACGCTTTTTTTTCCGTCCCGCTTCTTCCTCCGTCTCCTGGCTCCGCCTGCGCCTGGCTGCTTCTTTTCCAGGCCTGCCGCTGCAGCTGCCGGCTGCCCGCTGCTGGCCGCGCTGCGCTTCGCTTTGCGTGTGGTCTTGCCTCTCTTGCTTGCGCACCAGCTGCGGCAAACAGTTGACAATAGTCTGCCGGGCAGGCCGCCAACTCCGATTCCCACACCGATTCTAGCCGCCATGGTGCATCATCGGCGCAAGTAAGAGGTAAAACGGGACCCCTCATCGTCCTTTTTTTTTCCTCCGAATTTTAAACCCTCTCGTGCCTCAAATCGCCGGCAATCTGACTTGCAACGAGCTCCCGTCTGTCAGCCATGTCCGCCAGCCATGGAAGTTTCCCGTAGAATTAACCGTGTGGGGCCACAACTTTTTAGGTTTAGGAGTAAAAATAGGAAACTCTTGGGGATGGACTTTTTTCCTCCTCATACTTATTTAGAAAGTTGGCAAACAACAAAATTTAGGAAGAAAAAATGGGAACTATCGGAGACGCTCGGAGGCCCAAATCACCGTTACGCTTGTTAAACAACCATCGTGTCAAGCTGACTCGATGTTGATATGGACCTGACATGTGGAGCCCACATGCCCCACATGTCAGATCCACCTTCCTCCTTCCTCTGTCTTGCCCCACGCCGGTGGTCTTGCCCGCCGCCGCGCGCCAGCACTATCCCGCGCGCCGCCCCATGCCCTGCGAGCCGCCCCTTGCCCTGCGAGCCGCCCTTGCCCCGCGCGCCGCCCTTGCCCTGCGAGCCGCCCTTGCCCCGCCCTTGCCCTGCGAGCCGCCCTTGCCCCGCGCGCCGCGCCCTGCCCGGCGAGCCGCCCCTGCCCCGCGCGCCGCCCCCTGCCCTGCCCGCCGCCCCGCGCCGGCGGTCATGCTTCTTGCCCTGCGAGCTGCCCTGGCCCCCGTGCGCCCCTATTCTGCCCACCGTCGCGCGCCGCCACTGCCTCCAGCCAGTTGGAATCGGAGAGGGAGAAGGTGCGGCCGGCGTCGGCCCTTCCCCGCACAAGCCGGCGCCACACATGCCGCTGCCTCCGTGCCTAGCCTATGGCCGCCGCATGCGCAAGCCACCGCCACGCCTCGCCCATGCCGCTCACTTCGGCGCGCTCGCCCGTGGGGGAGCAGAGCAGCCGGCGGAGCTCGCGGCGGCGCACTCGCCCGCGGGGGCGGAGGCGCTAGCCGTGCTCGTCAGGGGAGGAGGAGCACGCCCTCAGGGGCAGAGCTCAGCGGCGCTCGCCCGGGGGCGCGAAGCAGCCGGTGGAGCTCATGTCAGCGCGCTCGCCCGCGGGGCGGAGCAGCCGGCCGAGCTCGTCAGGGCCGGAGCTCGCGGCGACGCAGCTTCCGCTCCCTCTCCATGTGTGCCGCCACCGGCAAAGGAAATGAGAGAGAGGAGTGGTGGAGGGAGATAGACCTGACATGCGGGTCCTACATGTCAGGTCCACATCATTGCACAGTCAGCAGCCACATATGTAATTTAAGATAGATAACTGTAATTTGGATCTCGCGTAAAGCAATTAGCAAGTTTGAGGGCTGGATGTGCATTTTAGAAGTTGGGGGACTTAGATGACACTCGCTGCCAAGTTTGAGGGTCGGTTGTACATTTTACTCCGACATTTTGTTTGCTACTACCTCTGTCCAGTTTGGTTAAAGTCAAATTTATTCAACTTTAACCATCAATATTCTTACGAATGAATTATTTTAAATATAAACACTTATATATTATGATAATCGCTTTTATAACTAATCTAGTAATACTATTTTTATCTTATAGATCTTTATAAATTATTTACTATATATTTACAGTCAATTTTTTTTTAAGGAACTGGCATGAACGCTGCCAAATCATTTAAGGAGAAGAAGCAGAGCTTTACAATTAATTAAGTCGATATTACATAGAAAATGAAACACGCGGACTCAACAATAAACAAAAGTAACATAAGAACTACGTGGCGCTCGGCGCTCTCAATGTTGCTTGTCGCAGGCCCATCTCCTCCAAAATGCAGTTAAAAACTAGTGGAGCTGTCATTGTTTTCCCTTAAAGATTCTTCTTATTCCGCTCCTTCCAAATATTCCACGTCGTGTACATTAGGAGGGTAGCTACGTGGCGCCGCTGGTGTTTTGACAGGGGGTGCAGAGAGGATCTCCACCAAATCTCAATGTACAATTAAAATCGAATAATTTTAATTTTGTTAAATCTAGAAATGCTTACATCCTGGGATAGATCCTGGGACGGAGGGAGTACAAATTTAGCGTTGCCTAACGAGCGACGATGAGAGTATCCACATCCTTCGGATGCGACCAGTGGTCCCCACGTGCCGTGGAGAAAGAAGCAGGTCAACAGGGAACGTTAATGTGGCTTTTCCTTTCCGGCCCAGCCGAGCAGGCTTTCGGCCAGACGGGCCGGGGTGTCCGGGGTGGGTTGGTGGTCAACGTGTGGGCTGTGGACCTCCAGATGTCAGCAGGGCTTAAAGCCGCAGGCCCACACGTACCGGACAAAGCTGATAGGCTCTCCTTCTGATAAACAGTGGTAAGTTACCTCGAATGATTGTAGTATGAACCGTGCCCGTTGCTACCCTTCTCTACGTTACTTTGGAGTAGCAAATTCGAAGGACTTACACTTTGTGCCCGCCTGGTACAAAGACAGCGCGCGCCAGCTGTGAAACCTTCAGACTTTGCGATGAACACCGTTCCCCTCGATGGCTGGGTACTTGGGCCTTAACCTTCCCCTAATACTACTCCCTCGCCACTCTCACCCTTGAGCCGTTGGTTTTGCCGCACTTGTTGTCACTTGAAGATGGGGAAGAGGAAGAGATATCAGAGTAGGGCTTGGCTTTGCCCTGGGACGTTTTGACTTTCGGAAGCGGGCCATGGCACGTCTGGACGGAACAACAGTGCGGGCATTGATGCGGCTTCTTTTGGGCCCACGAAGAGCAGGCTAACGGCCAAACGGGCCGGCCGTACACTCCACGGCCTGGGCTGTAGTAGATCTGCGAGCGTGTCAGCAGGCCCACACAACTTCAAATTCTATTACCGGATATCCTGTATATCTTCCGCAAGAAAATTGCTTAGGTACCTTCCAATATTTGAGATCTGTGCTAATTAATTCCACCTGTCGATTAAGCTCACGTTCCCGGGCAAGAGAGAGCGCGACACCGTAGCCGGTAGGTGTACGTGGCTTTTGATTTAAGAACTTAAAATGCAGTTTTCGCATAAACGGTAAACTCAATTTTCAATCTATTTAAACTACTGTATTGTTAAGAATTAATCCAATATAATGAGATCCAATATGAACATATCTTTATTGTGCTTTAAAAGTCAACATTTAAGATCAACGAGTTCAACATTTTAGTATGTTGTTTTAAACATTTTCGTATAAAATGCTGAACTAGGTTATATGAAATGTTGAAGTAGGTTATAGAAAAAAGTTCATCAACCATTTCAAATTGTTGAAAGGTATAAATTGACAAATGCATACACTTGATGAATTAATGAAAGTATTTGAAAAAGGCGTCTGGAAAAAATGGACCGGAAAGGAAAAAAAAGAAGGGCTGGCTAGCCTCTCTGTCAGCTACTGATCCTTTCTTATCTAGGGCGCTGCTTGCATGTTAAATGTAACCTGACGTGCGGAACGAATTGTGGACCGTGGGCCGTTGATGGGCTGTTATTGGATTAAAGATAAGAAGCTTAATTATCTACCGGAAGGTAGATAGGAGCCCCCTTCTATTTACTCCCACCACAAAATTCACCTAAATTCTCGTTTTCTCTCTCGGAGAAGAAGATTTGACGTGACGTCTTTAATTTCTCACCAACCAACCAACCAACCAAGTAACCACGTAACACCATGCATGCGCCTGCGACATTCTCGACACCATCCCACTGTTCCATCACACTCTTGCACGACGACGTTGCACGCGCTGTACGTCACCGGCGGCACGCCACGAGATCACCCTACACCTCGTGCGTGCATCGCCGCGGGCCTTTCCGCCGGTCGATCCGTGCCGTGTCCGTCCGCCCACCACATGTTCCACTGGTGGCCTGAGAAATCTCGACGCGCCATGCGGCGGAAGAGAGACAAGGGGCCCGGCGAGCACCAACGCACGCACGTACGAACGTTACGCCCACTGATCGAGCGACGAGCTGAGCCCGGCCTATGGCACACGGCAACTGGTAGTGGCTGCTATAGTTTAAAGCGGCCACCTGGTCGCACACACGACTGTACGTTTTATGACGTCATCGTTTTGTTTGTTTTTTTACTTCTCGATCTCCTTTCTTATATGGATATATATATCTCGTCGCGTGTTAACCTCAGCTCGATCGGAGCAAACATGATCACAGCTAGCTAGGGAGCTGGTAGGAGCACTTTGGATGATGTTGAACTGTTAGTTTGGTCTTGTTTAGATCCAAAATTTCAAATTTTAAATAAATATTTGCATACATGCATAGCGTATTAAATATAGTTGAAAAAAATCGCATTACACATATGGTCGGTAAATCGCGAGATGAATCTAATGAGTCTAATTAGGGCGTGATTAGATAATAAATTGCTCATTAGGTTCATCTCGCGATTTACGGACGGAATCTGCAATTAATTTTTTAATTAGTCTATATTTAATATTTCAAATGTGAAAAGAGTTTATTTCAAAAAATTTACAGAATGGATCTAAACAAGGCTTTTGTTACAATGAGTAGTTTTTATTTCTCACATAAAAACATGATTAAAAAAGACACACATAGTTGTTATTTCTCACATAAAAATATGATTAAAAAAGACACGCATACACAAACGGCTATGAATAATCCTATCTCGTCGACTTTATACTTAGTCGTCATAGTTATACTTGCCATGCCACTTGTTTCACTAACAAGACGTCTCCACCTGGCGACAATCAATTGGTGGGCGTCACCGTCACCATCGCCGCCGCCGCCACTAGAATAGCTCGGCAAATTGAAATTAAGAAGGAAAACCAAAACTCTTCCCCCTTCTCTTTTTCATCACCATCAACACTTTTTTTAACTATGAAAAAAACACTTTTTTTAGAAAAAAAAAACTGGCAGATCAGCCATCAACACTTTTCGCACACACGGATCGGACGGCAGGCAGCCTCCCACGCGTCCCCATCGATCACAGCTAGATCGCCAAGGTAAGAGCACTGACAGAGAGTGAGACCAGCACGGAATTAATCCCGCCTAATCTGACGCCATCCATCCCTTCTTACATCGTCTCATCTGTTATCGATCTCGTCCTCTCACATCAGCATCTTCAGGTGACGCCGGAGCTAGTAACAGGATGATGAGCTTGCGTTTCCTTCGCGCATTGGAAAAGCTGCTGGCCGGCCGGCGGCCACCGGCCAGGGCCGAGGTACCGCACGAACCGCCGTCGCGTCCATGTCACCGGAGACCAGCGCAGGCCGGCCGGCGACGAGAGGACGTCCAGGGCTTGACGCCTCTTCCGGAGGGGGAGGGGGGGGGGGGGGGGGGGGGGGGGGGGTTCCGTTTTCCGTGCCGCCGCGAACCGGTGGCTGGTCAGGTCTGGATCGAGCCATACGTGTCCACTGTCCGGTTGGTGCGAAGTTGCAGTCGTGCATCGTTTCAGAAAAGTTACGGTCGTGCCAGGATCGACAAGAGTCGTACGTACGTCAAACCCATATCAGGGGTTAAATATTATGTTTTCGCGCGGCTTTTGCATCGAGTCAATGGAATTTCAGACTAAACACTACCCTGCTTTTACTTTAAAAAGCAATATTGGTCGTGATGTAAGGATTTTGCGTGCGATAATTTGCGTAGATATGTGCGTTAGATAATATATAAATAGCCTTCGATATGATTTATGCCTTTGTGGTCTGTTCGTGAATTATTTTTATATGCAACTAAGTGCTAGAGCATACAATTTTAAATACTTTTTTTATTGAAAAGATTCGTTGCAATGTACAGGCACTTGGTTAGCCAGCGAAACTTATCTTGATTTTACCAATGGGAGCCAACTCTAGACAACTTTCATCGAATCTGACGGCCTTCGGCGCAAAACCGACAGACTGCCATAAAGCTCTATTCACGGGGGAATCCATCTGAGAAATACCATGACTGATGTCTGATGATGGAAACAAGTGCAGCGAAGCCTATGCAACGATCATCAATCAGCAAGACGACCCCAGCCTACGATCATCCTTCCGTTCCTGTGAACATACAAAGTGCAGCGAAGCCTATGCAACGATCATCAATCAGCAAGACGACCCCAGCCTACGATCATCCTTCCGTTCCTGTGAACATACAAAGTGGCCGTGTATTGCAGCAGCCTACGGAAGGAATAACTAAAGAATCAGGAAAGGGGGCACAATAAGTACAAAAACTTTGGTGCCGTCCGAATAACTTTCCCGAGCACAATACCCAGGTCGCTTTTAAACGTCAACAAAAAAAATCAAGTAGGCAAAAAAAATCCGGAAAGCAGGCGTGTTTGTCAAAAGACAACAACAGTGCACTCACGCACGCACGACACACGATCCTGCGATAAATCAACGACCGGAGCAGGAAACACATCGGTGCGTAGTGCGGCACGGCTGTACGAGATTACTCCGTCGTCCCGTGACGATCATCGTCATCCACTGCTCACCGACGGTGTCACACGATAACAAATCCGTAGCTTTGCCACGGGGTCGCCGGTAGTTTAGGATAACGTGGACACGCGTGAAACAGGTGGCGAGCAAGGTCTGGGATCGGAAGAAAGCTCGGTCCTGGGGTCGGAGGGGCACTGATGGCCACGCTGACCCCTTCTGGCCCCGAGCAGCCGCCAGCCGCTCACTGAGAGTCGCCTCAGAAGAAAAAAATCATGGCGAACAAGTAAAGGAAAGCAAAGCGAGCAGGGGCACAGTCGGTGTCAGGTGACGGATTAAAAGGTGGACGATGAACAGTTGACCAACGCTCAACTGTGCCCAGTGGACACCCATGCACAGTGCGCGTGCCAAGAAAACGCGGTGAAATACTGGAACCCGGCTGGCTACTCCAATGTCCAAACAGCACGAGGGCATCCATGAACCATGACCCGTCCGTCCATCAACTGGTGCCCGTTCGGTCAGTGCGCTTGCACATCGGGAGCTGCTGTTCAGTTCGGGGTGCCGCACAGCCCGAGTCAATAGGGGGTTTTGGTGGGTGGGGTTTCAACGGGGCACTCGATGGGCACTGGATCGAACAAGATTGAGCGCTCGGCCCTCCACCGCCGCGGGGCGCCGCCGTCGCCGCGCCGATGATGAGCCGGGCCGACCGGCCCTGACGGTGGCGCGTGGCTCCCTCGCTGCTGCCGCGCTGCTACCGCGGGAGGAAGAAGAAGAGAAGCCGGGGAGGGGACCCCGGCCAGGGCGGCCGCGGGTGGGAGACCACCGCGGAGGCGCAGCGCGGCAAAACAACAAGCAGAAGCGGCGCGGGAAATAAAGGGCTTCTTTGTAGTGGGGCGGCCTCGGAGCAGCGGCCTGCCGAGCCTTCCAAAGGCAAGACGCCAAGCCAGGATAAAAAGGCGAGGCCATGCCGTGCCCATGCCCTAAAGTGGGCTGCAGATCACAGCTGATCGGAGCTCGGTGGCCTCCACATCAGAGCTAGCTCCCGTCTCCGTTTCCATGGCCTTCTGCCCTTTTTCCCCCGTCAGGCTCCTGCTGCGCATAATCATTTTCTGCGAGCTGCTGAGAAAGCCCTTTTTCAGAAGATGGGGGAGGATGCAGACAAATAGCTGCTGCTGCTGCACAGTAATGGAGAAGTTAGGTCCCAGGGATGTGAGATGGGAAAATTTTCTCGTGGAGTGGAGGCCCTACACCCCTACTGTGCTGGAGATGTGGCTGTTCCAGAAAGGCCCCCCCCCCCCCCCCCCCCCCCCCCCCCCCCCCCGTGCCGTGGACACCAACACGAGGGGCAGGCAAGAGCATTTTCTTAGATGGTGAAGCCAAGACTTCAGCAATCACCGAGCATGGATGAGAGTGGTAGTGTGGTGATGATGGCAGCAGCAAAGGAGAGAACCACTCAGCTCACTCGCTCACCTTGACATGCAGCATGATCCAGGCTTATTAGCGTATCAAGAAAAAAACTACGCAAGGGCCAAAAAAAGGGGCGGCATGTCCTAACGCCCCGCGGTCGCCAATCAATCAATCGGCATGTCAGCGGCGCAACACGCGTGCCACCCACAGTCAAAACATTTCTTAATCCAGCAAGCTATGGGTTGATGAGGATTTACCAGTTGGAGATAATGGAGGACATGTGTGTGTTGTTGACCTGACACCACCGAACGTTCATCAGGAAAAGAAGATCCATCCACCGGAGCTAGCTTTAGACGGCGCTCGTCTCAGTGAGCTGTACGGGCACAAGAGAAATGATGAGCCATTGTCCAAAACTAAGGTCAGCTGAGGAGGCCTCTGCAGGTTCACAGGAAAAAGCTTTGCTTCCCAGAGCCCCAGCTGCTGGCTCCAGCAGCTCTAGAGGGTCGCCCCTTTCCAAGGACATCTTGTGCTGGTGTGCGGGCGTGCAGTGAACTGGGAAGATCTTTTTCCTGTGCCTCTGATAATGGCTGACACAAAAGGAGGATGGAGTCCTCTGTGCCAATGATAATGGGTGGCAGAAAGGCTAGTGCTTTTCACATCAGGACAGCAGAAAAAAAAATTGTGGAAGAAACCAGATGGGAACTTTAGCGAGATGCCCAACATTTTTTTTGTCAATGGCAAGCCCCCAGTTGAATTTGTAGAATACACAGCTGCTTTATGGACTACTACTATAAAGTGCAATTCAACTGTAAATTACTCCAAACTTAGCATATTCAAAGAATCCAAGTTTCATGGAGTGGCAAGCCACAGCCTACTATGATTTCCAGTGTTCAGCCCAATAGGTAAAAATGTTCGGTAGACATCTGCCTTAGCAAACAAATTTGGCATATGTTTCATGTATAACACCAAAAACCATGGAATTCAGGTGCATAGGCAAAGACTTTCCAAGTTGGAGAGAATCAGAAATGAACTCAGAACTTTTATACTGAATGGTAAGCTTTTCTTCTGTTTCTTGAACTTCATACTTGCAAACATGAGTGAATCTAGAACTACTGTGTTGAAAACGAAAACGCACATCCAGCATGTGAAGCACTTTATGTATCCATCTTATCTAATGATGGCTGTATACTTCATTTGATTGATCAACAGAAATAATGTTATTTGTAATAAACTATGCCCATAGTGGTCCATCAAGGAAAAGTTGATAAGCACAACAACTTTTCTTTTGTCAAGAAACAAAAGTAAAACATATTAAAGCAGAAAGAGAAAGAAAACAAAAGGAGGAGGAAGAATATACCTTCAGAACACCATATTTGTATTGCGCTGATATATAAAAAGAAGAAAAAAAATTCTGGACATCACCATGGTACAGGCATCCAAGCTGATATTGGCCCAAAGCCTGAAACCAGTATTTACTTGAAGAGTTGCTTCAGGAGAGACAAGTGTCTGTCTGACAATAAAAAAAATTTAACCGATAACTAGCAACCACCTGTGTACAGGTAGTGAACTGGACAATGTTCTGTATACTGGTCAAGTGCAGTATTAATAGTAACTGGTGTTTATTAGACAGTAAAAATCAGGGCATAGTTTTAGCCTTTAAGCATACGAAGAAGCTTCAACAAGAATGGATAAAGCTTCTACTGTAGCACAGATTTATGAAGAAATCAAATCAAAAGGACAAGTTTCAGGTAGAGTTATGGATCAGACATGGAGGGTCCATAAATTTTGAAATGCGCTCATTATTAACAAAAAATTACTTGCATGATGCATCAGCATTCATGTGCACTGTAGTTTTAACACAAAGCAAGAATATACCACTATAAATTCCAGGGGCCAATAAAGTGAATGTCTTAACATGCACACCTATGAATTCGTAATAAAATATGCCCAGCATGAGCCAATTAAAAAGCTACTTTATCAGTTAGAATCTGAGGGCAACCCAAATGGTGGAATATAGGATCTTAGGAAGCTCCAAATCACACCCACCACATCACCTGGCCACCAAGACCTCCCCCTCTCTTACCTATAAATGAGAGGCAAAAGCCACCAAACCAGTAAGCAACTAAGACAAAGTGGCGTACTCTTCCCTGTACTAGCTTTCTTCTTCTTCCTCCCCTCCTCTCCCTTACAAACAGACTGGAGTTCATCAAGGTCATCCTGAAACTGGAGCCAACAAGTATACAGAGAAAGAAGGGCAGGAAGACCGGCTCCCAGCCGATAAAAGGTAGGAGCGAGCAGCGTTAGGGCAGTGTCATCGTATCGCAGGGTTGATATGGTGACAGTGAGAGAAGAGACCCGCAAGGGGCCTTGGACAGAGCAGGAGGACCTGCAACTGGTATGCACTGTCCGTCTGTTCGGTGAACGTCGTTGGGATTTCATTGCCAAAGTATCAGGTTTGAGGGGTGGGGGATCCAAAATTAGGTAGCTATATTGAAATCTTTTGCGCTAAGTCGCAACATGGTGTATCAGCTCCTCTAACCAATTCTCTTCTTGCTTCCCCCTTCCCCTTTGTATCTCCATGCAGGGCTCAACCGGACAGGCAAGAGCTGCCGGCTGCGCTGGGTCAACTACCTCCACCCTGGCCTCAAGCGTGGACGCATGTCTCCCCATGAAGAGCGTCTCGTCCTTGAGCTTCATGCTCGATGGGGAAACAGGTTTGATCACCAAAGAAGATACAAAAAAATGGATATATATGATTTTCTCCACTACTAAAGTGATAACTTCTCTTCAACAGGTGGTCCAGGATAGCACGCCGCTTGCCAGGGCGCACTGACAATGAGATCAAGAACTATTGGAGGACACACATGAGGAAGAAAGCACAGGAGAGGAAGAGAAACATGTCCCCATCATCGTCCTCATCTTCACTGACTTACCAGTCCTGCTACCCAGATACTCCCTCAACCATTGGAGTTGAGGGGCAGGAGCTTCATGGTGGCAGTGGCTGCATCACAAGCATCCTGAAAGGCAACCCCTCGGACATGGATGGATATCCCATGGACCAGATATGGATGGAAATTGAGGCGCCTGAGGTGCCCTCAGGGCTGGGCCTTGATGGAGGGAACGATAATGCATGCAGCAGCCTCGCCACCCCTCTGCTGCCACCTACAGCATGGGATTACTACCCAGAGGCCTGCTGGAAGATGGATGAGGAGATCAAGATGGCACCACAATTTGGTTACAGTGAAGGAGTTGGCCCTTGCTTTTGAAGTCATACATATTGGGTCAGATTACTATGTTACATACCTATCTAGCACAAGTGAAGTGCTTTTGTGGAAACAAGTTTAGCATGGATCTGAATATTTATCTCCACTTAGAATTGCAGGTCTGTGGTTCTATGCATATTTTCTATGTATCTATCTAGTGTGCAAGACAAACTTATCAACTTTGTCCTTGATGCTATGAATACAAGGGCAAAGGTACTCTGTACTCACAGTATAATTAGCTATCTCATGTGAGACTTCTCTGGTGGTTAAGAATAAATGTAACTTGGTCAGATGCTTTAATTTGAATGATTTTACAGTTTCGTCAAAAGAAGCTGTTGGTAAGGTGAAGACTAAGCTGTTACAATTGAAAATATATTTTATTTTTGAACGGTCCATATAAACCAGTGAAGACTGTGTGTACAAGTGGATGGGCTAGTTGATGGCCTGAAGCAAAAACTACTAACACAAGAAAGAAGCCAATTGGCATGACCAAATTAGTGCTCAAAGAGGGTTGCCTACCTTTATGAAAAATTGTATTATTCCATCATACCAACTTGGCAACTTGCAAGCCATAGAATTAGGAAAGAGAAGACAGTTCTCAGCAGCCACCAAGTCTTGAAGTGAAAAGGTACTATAGTTTGATCCAGCAAAAAAAGCTAGGGCAAAAGAGTAACTCTAATTTTAAGTGTTCTCAATGTAACTCTACATTCAGAAGGATTTCTGTAAAATCCAAATCATTCATGATGTATTGTGCACAGCATTTCCAGTTCTATAATAATCACAACTGGATAAAGTAAACTTCTGAGTGCATAGTAACATAGAAAAAGTAGAAAAATTCAATTAAGATGAAAATCGAAATAAGAAAGATAGAACCTCAAGTGACGGAGAGGATTCAAGCAAGCGTCAAGACTGTATAAGCACTAGACTTCTGAATACATTACAGATTGAAAATATATTCTGACAACCTTGAGATTGTCAATTAAAATGACAGTTTTCTTAAAGGTCTTCAAGAACAATAACAAAGTGTTTGAGGGTTGACCAGAGAAATGCATATCAGACCTTATATCCAAAATGGAGGCGTAAAGATTTTGATCTAAGCATGCCAGATCTAAGTCCATGTCCATAGGAAAAATTCAAAACACACAAGAAATAGCAGCAGAAAAGATAGCTGCCTGTTTCTTTCGTGGAAAGCGCTACCAGTTGCACATTTGATCCCTGGCTTATATGTCCTTTTATACTATGAAACAATTATCAGGGTCTATAATTTGCAAGGAGATGACAAGTTAAGAAAAAAGTGAGTGGGCTGCCTTTTATTGTTTCTCTCTTTAAAAAAGAATGAGCACTAGAATTAAATAAGAAAGCTAATTTTCCAAACTAGTAATTAGCCTTGCAGGTCAAGCACCAAGGGGAAAAGAAACTTCACTGCGATACGGAACTAAAAGGTGTTGATAAGTGACAATGCAACAAATTAACCATACGTCATCTTTTAATTGATAAAAGGCTAGTGCTTAACTATCTGGACCCAAACATTACTGGCATATGGTGGCTTCAGGAAAGTAATGAACAACTGAGGTAATATCGATGGGATAAGATTCTGGGATTTCCATTTCCTTTTCTACCCCCCCCCCCCCCCCCCCCCCCACACACACACACACAAAATAACAGGCAAAATCTAGAAGGTAACATTACTAAGTACCAAGGGATAAAAACATCACTGATGTTATGTTAACTGGTATACATGAGATAACAAACGCATGCCATTCATTTCTGGTGGATCTACTTATCACATATAATGGTGTTCCCAGCATCAAGGAGCCAACACATCCCAATTCCTACCCTTGCCTTCAAATGTGAGAAACAATAACTACATTTTTTTTATTTTGTTGAGAAAAGATAACTACATTATCAAGCTCCTTCATGATTCATGCTAAATGCATCTTTGGCATTTGCGGATACAGGGGTACAAGGTGTTTGCTCTTAACCACACAAAGTTGAATTCTGCGAAATCAGATTGTAGCCCCTAATACTTGAGGTGTTAGCTAGGAAACATGATTGATTTCCAAAATGTAATACGGATAGACATAAAACAGTTGTATTCCTCTTAAAATTTGCAAATACCAACTATTAATTCATCTAGAGCAAAAAACTCAAGTGATTATGTGTACCCTGTCCACTAATGCATATCAACATGATATTTCGTTGTCAACTTGCTTGCCAATGAAGGAGAACCAATAACATGTCAGCAAAGCATGACTGCAGGGCAAAATAATCCAAGATAACTCAGGGCAACAAAAGTGACATGGTGACAGGATAGCATTGTTGATCCCTTGATGTTAAAATTATGGAGAAATAGAAGAAACTAGAAATCGCCTTCAAGTTGGAACTAAGAAGTTCCCTTCAGTCAGTAAGAGCAAAACCCAGTAATTATAAAAGCACTGAATGTGACACTTTATGAATTGTTGTAGTTGACAAATAACCACGACTCACACCAATAATGCATTCTGTCAGAAGCGCATTAGAAGATAGCAATTTTATGGAAATACCTAAATAGGCAACATTCATCTCAGCAATTAACTAGTAAGCCAAATCATGCTGCAGTATATCAAGGTAGATCTGTAGGCAACAATACTGAAACTACACATTGACATCCGCTTATTGCCAAAGAAATGAAACAGAAAATGGTTGGACAGGTGTATACTGCCAATGCAGTGTTCAAACCTAACACAGTAAGAGTACAAAAGGTGAACAACACTAGAATACTTGACAAGGAAGCCTCTAATGCTGCCCAAATTAAGAAACCATAATTAAGAATATCTGAACAGGTGTACTGGTACCAAGAACATTCTGTTATAACCAATCTCACAAGCACTCAGTGGGTAGCTAACCCTTCTGTCTTGGTCCCCAGTACCTAACAATATTTGGTAAGCACATGAGTCAACAGTGAAACAGCACAATGTATCATGGCTTAGCAAAGGGATTAGACAATTGGTAATATCTTAATATAATGCTAAATATTAGGTCAGAAGAAATATATCATTTCACTTGTAAGGTACTCTCGCTGATGCCAAATTGTCCATTAGTGATATATACACTACCTCCCTTTGACTAGCAATATCTATATTATTTTAAATACAAAAATCATGTATTATGAGAGTATTTATCATGATGAATCTAGTAATAACAACAACCTTATGTTGTCAATCTATATGATCATTTTAGCCATTGACCAACCTTATGTTGTCAATCTATATGATCATTTTAGCCACTGATGGTCAAAGGTAAAAAAAGGTTGACTTAGGGCAAACCTAAATGGAGTTTTATTTGGGACGGGGGTAGTAATTCCTTGCGGATGTCACTACAACTATCAGTTTTGTACAATTAACCATCATACAGAGGATTTTCAATACTATGGCACCCATTCCATGATAAGAAAATTAGTTGATGATAATGCATGAACATATAAAAGCTAGGGATCATTATGCTAACCACAATGCTAGCTGTGGTGTTAACCAATGTAGACAAGCAAAAAGAGAAAACACTATTGATAATGAAACACTATTTCTTTGCACAATAGACATCTATGCAAATCACATCAATATCAATAGCTTCAATCTGATTCTACTACCTGTGCACATTAGTGGCTTAAAATGTCAGGAGCATCTGCCAACATAAAGGGCCCATCTCCAAAACCCTAAATCTTGATATTTCAGAAGTTTTCTATTAACAATCAGAATTTGACATTCTGAGTTGTATCCTATCATGCTCCATCCTCAGCACAATGCAATAGAAAGAGTACAGGTGCTCGCAAGTTTTCAGATGGTATTGGGCAGGTATTATCTGCTTATATCAATGCCTAATATTGACTATAATATCTGAGATGCAGGTAGATAAATCTTAGACCTCATAAAACTGACCTAGTGAGCAACAGATCCATAAAAGACGGCCTCTGCCGGACCAGTCATGTAAACATGATTGTCATCCTCCCTCCACTCTATCTTCAATGGTCCACCAGGCAAATCAACTACGCATTTCTGTTTTGCAATTAAATGACAAACGATTAATATACAACCCAAAGTATTGTAAGTATGAGTCAATGTGTGAAAATAAGAAAAGGAAAAGAAACACAAACCCGCTCAGCTCGGCCCTCAAGAACAGCAGCAACAACAACTGCACAAGCACCGGTACCACAAGCGAGAGTTGCTCCTACAGTCAAACCATAAAGGTCATTTTGCATAGCCACTCCAAGTGACAAATGCATAAATACAAAAGGAGATAACATTAAAGACAAACATCTATTATAGTTATTTGCAATATGAAGTTTTTTTCTCAAATATGCAGGAGAGTTGCACATCATTGCATTAAGAAAAGTACATAGCCCCCACCAGTTCAAACTTAAAACATATGCGCCACAAAAAATAAACTAAAAAGTAAAAAGACTGGCGACAAAGCCATGCGTAGGTCTCAACCATGGTCAGCATGCCAACCCTTTGGCCCCGACCAGGACCCACAGCTGTGACACATCCCTAATCATATGCAAAACCCTTTGAATGTTGGGCAAACTCCCGTTGAAGATACAATCATTCTAACACTTCAAAATTGTCCAAGCACCCAACGTGATCAAGTTAATTCCAGCCAGCATTGAACTCCACCAATGTAATGGTTCTGGACCACCATTCAAAAAAATGTGCGGATGATTGGGGTGAAGATAGGGGAGACCATAGGGTTTAAATAAGTCTCTCTTGCAAAGACACAAGAGATTAGGATATGATTGATTGTCTCATCTTCCTGATCACAAAGCAGGCAGCGCTCTGGATTTGGTAAACTCTGGAGAGCAAGACGGTTAGCTGTCCAACTCCAACACCAATTATAGGCTAATAACCATAGAAAAAATTAGCATTTCTCCGGAGTCCACGACTTCCAAGTTCCAAATCAACTTCCATGGTTCCAAACTAACAGCTTAAATAAAGAACGCTGCATAAGCTGTCTTTGCATTATGAAGTATAATGTGGACTGCGTGGTACTACATATTGACACATCAACCAAAAATACGAGTAAAAATCGAACATATAGATACGTAAGGAAGAAAGCAAGAGAAGAGAAGACGTTCTGCGATTCAAGCAAATAGCATGTGCACATTTAAGGAGGCTAAGGGAGACCAGTCATACCAGCGCCGCGCTCCCAAACTCGCATTTTGAGGTGTGAGCGAGACAAAACCTGTACAAATTCTGCAAAAAGAAAGTTACTTAAACAAAGTCCAAATAAAAGGATGTATGCATGGAACGACATAGAAACACAAGAGAGTAAGATTTACCTGTGTTGGTGCGAGCAGGAAACATTTCATGATGCTCAAATTTAGGCCCAATTTCACTAAGTTTTAGATCATCAACCTGCAAGACCTGATGGAATCCAAACAACACGATAACCTATGGTTATAATCTAGTTGTCTGAACAGCTTGGTTATAGTACTATTCATGATGCGCATAGTTCAACCAGCATAGAACTCTCTTAACTTGTGCCCTATCCTAATTCACACGACAATCAGGGCAGGGTAGCTAGGTATTACCTAAATCCTAATTCACACGACAGTCAGGGCAGGGTAGCTACGTATTACATGACTGCATAAATGGACCTCAAATTAGACAACAACAGAACTATATTGAAGCCTCTTAACGAGACCTCTTTTATCTCCAAAAGGATACCATATATAATGCTATCACAAATCATTCACAAGTTAAAACAACAAGTTGTGCTGATCAGGGAAACGAACAACAAAGATCACAGGGGTCGCTACTTTATACAATTAGCAAGTTTCAGACCTAAATGTTTCATGTACAAAATGTAACGATGAAGCACGTTAAACAAACAACTCAAGGTTCCATTATTTTAACAAGGAACAATATCTCCATAAACAGATCCATAAAATGCATGGATGCAGTTCGCTAATCAACAATCAAATTCAGAACTTTGAAAAGAAAGCATTTTTGACATGAATAGAGTATGAATTTGCAAGTTTATTACCTTTAAGTCCTTCGCACCAAATGTGACACAGTGAGGGTTGCCCATGCTAACACATGTTACATGCCATGTTCTGCCCTCAACATCCAATTCAGCTTGGACAACAGCTTTGTTCTTGGTAGCTGGCAGTTTTGTGGGGATGTCTGGTCCAGAAAGGATGGGCTTGCCCATATCAACCTTTACCTGAAAACAAGATATGTGTATAAAATTCTATTCGCAGCATAACTTCAGAATTGGAAGTTGCCATGTTGGACAAGAATGAGTGAGTGGTTTTGAACCTGAAAAGGAACAATAGGAAGCAAATACATTTTAGGCTACTAAAGCCAAGATAACTCAAGATAATGGATTTCAGTAGCTTAAAAGCTCTGTTTCAAAAAGCATTGCTAGGTGGCACCTAGTTGCTAGGCAGTCGCCTAGCACCTAGGCGCTTCGTCTGGGCGTTTTTCCTCCAAGAGTGGTTTAGGACTTGATGCATAACTGAAAAATGGGACAGATGGAAATGGAGACTCATGTACGTGTGATAGTGTCAAATTCTTTCTTTTAATATGCCATATCTCATATATTTAACAAAAGAAAACTCTAACTTGACCGAAGGAGTGCAACCGCCTACTATCACCTAGGAAGCACCTAGCAGATAGCGCTTTTTGAAACACTGGTAGTAGAGAATTCTCACTCGATAACTTAACTAGGGCCTTGCGGTTTACTGTACTGAATTGGTTTTGGACTTAAACTCAAGTTCATCGATCTTTTTTGGCTACCGATTGGTTCACATCATTTTTGTGGAGCTCAACAATTTTGGTGACAATTTCTTCTTCTTAATGTAAAACAATTGGATCTCATTTTTCTGCCTGTAACATACACATATTCTTCCAACGAATTTCCCATATTTTGGAGGACAAATTGGCTGCCATGGAAGTTAAGCTTGCTACAGTGGCAAAATAAGAGTCCTATCCGAACAGACCATTTATCTTGTTCTTTTTTAGTCGCATGAAATTTCATGTTGAATGACTCCAGAAGAGTGCAACATGAAATGGAATTTACATATCTCAGAATTCAGTTGAAGTCGAGGAAATGAACCGTACCAGACAACTAATGACCAAAGAAAAGATGCTACCTTCGCTCAGGACCAAGCAACGTAAATAGCAAAGCATGGTTATAGTCTTACAGACTTAAAGAGCACTAACATATTAAGATTTAAAAATGACTAAAAAGAAAGCATTTACCTGCCCATCACTTTGTATTTCAGGAATGATCGGTCCAGCACCAGTATGAATCGTGAAGCTGAAACATTTAAGGAAATAACTTCAGGGGGGATAACAAATAATGACGCGTCCACATTATTATATGCATACTTTTCTATCATTCTTGTGAATCAATCATTAAATATATTAATATTAGACTCAGATTAAACAACAAGTCTACCAAGTTGTTTCAACAATGACAGTCCTATGACCAGGTAAGGAACAGGGTTGTGATAGGCTCGGCAAGCCAAAATAAATAACCCAGCAACTTTTATGAAGATGAAACCCGAAAGAAGACCAAAAGGATTAGGCTCGGATTCCCCTCAAAGAAAATGATAGATACAGATTAACATAAGACCTCGTGTACAATTTTTGTGTATATCATTCTACTTGTTTTAAAATGATGCTGCAATGTCATACCTATGTGTTCCCTGCAGGTTTTCAAGCTCAGATATAAACCGAGCAAAGCAACGAACTCCATTACCACACATCTGAAACCAAAATAAATAAAGGATCAACATAGTGTATGAGAAAAATTCAGACGGACAAACTTCATCGAACATTTTACGATTGTCAACAACATGTAGATTAAAAAATTAAGCAAACAAAAGAGAGGACTCTTCAGGCTACTTGATAGCTGGTAGAGCGGAGAAAATAAAAAGTATAACTGATCATAAAGTAAGCATCTGGATTGGAAACATGATGGCACTTCAAATGTTTCACAGTCAGTCCAGAACCACACCACAATTCACAAATCAGAGCTTATTAAAAAACATCGCCCTGATACATGCTAGGGACTGAGCCTTGAGGCATGTATGGCATAGAAAATATTCCAATAATGATTATATTAGTTGATATCCCAATATACATGGATTGTTAAAACATAAAAAGCCCGAGCTAGCAAGCTCATTTGAAGGCCAAAGTTTTCTTCTACCTAGCATTTAAGGAACCTGATCCCATAACTACACATAACATTTTTCCTTTAGCATCTAAAGATCAGAGGATATCAATATTGGCACCAACTTGGCAGCAGAATGGTTAAGTGGTGACCTCGACTGGCAAAACACTAAGTTCAGAATATCTCCACTTTCTGACAGAGAAATTATTACAGATTACGAACAGCAATTACCACAACACTGAACAAAGCATTTGCCCAGGCGCTACAGAATTCAGTATCGTGATGAAATTTGGGGGACACGGACCTCCGGCTCGCTGCCGTCGGAGTTGAAGATCCTCATAGTGTAGTCCGCGCCATTGGACCCCGGCATGACGAAGATGACGCCGTCGGCGCCAATGCCGAAGTTCCGGTCGCACAGCTTCGCCGCTTCTTCAGGAGTCACCTTCGGCACAGACGAATCCCGATTGTCCACCTGAAAATCCACGCAGAAATCAGAGGACAAACAACAAAAACAGCTACCCCAATGCATATAAAACGACATTGACTGCACGAATTCGTAACGGCAGATTTCCCCCAAAACAAACACCTCGGGCTCAGGATATGATTGCTGAAGTAAGTCCAAATACAAAAAATAAAAGCGAAAAACCCGCACCATGATGAAGTCGTTTCCCAGGCCCTGGTACTTTACGAAGTGGAGGGCGCGCTCGGACTCGCGGCGCTCGAGGAACGAGGCGGCGGCGGCGGACCTCGGGGTGGAAACGGCCACCGAGGCGACGGCGCGGCGAGGGGCACCGGGGCCCCCGTGGAGCGGAAGTAGGACGCAGGCGCGGGACGGGGCGGTGGGCGCCGCGAAGGTGGCTGCGGCGGCGGCGGCGAAGGAGGTGGCGGCGGTGGCGGCGGGCGACATTGCCACAAGAGCGGGTGCGGGAGCGCGAGGGGTTTCGGCCGTTCGGGGGATGGAGGGTCGCGGTCGCTGTCGTTGTACTGTACGGGTAATGACGCGGGCCTTTGGCCCAATGCAGGTGGGCCCATATCGAAGGTTGGCCCGCTGTCATTGAGAGCGGGCTTGGCGCACGTGGACGAGGCAGGATTGTCTGCGCAGCGTATGGATGTTGATGTGTTCACCCACGTGTGATGAGGGTTTGGTTAAGGTCGCACGTTGCATTCCAACTTCCATGTGGTCGCTCGCTCCACTCTGTTCTAAAGAGAAATTTGAATTCACCAGAAAAAGAAGGCAAATTTGAATTTGGACGTTGGACAATGCCATTTTATCGATGTAATCCAGATTTATCACACAAACTTTTAGGGCATATTAACGTTTATGATTGAGGTGACGAGGGCCAACGAAGTCACATAGTCGTTGGACTTTGGGAGCACTGCTTATGTCCCTCGCCGCGATTTCATTGCTATCTTAAGATCATCTCTAAGAGTCTTTCTAAATCTCTCTTTAAATTTAAAGAGTTATTTGTATAAAAATTATTTTTTATATCTTTTCATTTTTCAACAGTTTTCCTAATCTTGTGTGCACTCTGAAAAGCTATTCTTTTTTCTATATTTGGCTAGCGAGAAATCCGGAAATAGAGAGTGGCTATGTTTGAATAATCAAATAGAGAAGTTGTTGGAAGATACTTTTTAATTAAAATTTCTAAAACTAGCAATTAGAAAGAATTTAGAGAGCCTCTTGGAGTTGCTTAAAAAAGAGAGGATCAGAGGATGAAGTAAAATCGCTAGGAGCGTGTTGGAGCATGGATGAGTCATTACGGCCAATAAGATATAGATGGCCATAAGAAATCATCATCCTAGCTAAAAGAAAATTAAAAAAACATGAATGACAGTGACACCAAACCCAACAAATGTGTCCGGTTATGAATATATGATCGCTGAGAGACAACTTGAAATCTCAACTACAACCAGCAAACTAGACCAACGTGTGTTGGTTCCATGTGCTAGTCTTAATCTTTCATGGGGGAGGAGTGCTGCAACATTTTTTTAGTGAGGATTCCTGTCATCATCCTATATTAAAAGGCAAAGCCTAAATGAAAATGCTACAACGACACCACGTCATGTGTGATGCTTGCTTATTGAGTATTGATCAATGATATAATTTATTTTTTTAGCAAAAACTGTATATCTAAATTTATCAAAACGAACTATAATTTAGAACGGAGGCAATAGCTAATAATGATAAGTGTATGAGTGTGTGTGAGCGTCTGCGTTTGTATTATATATTTTTTTAAAAAGCTAACAATACGAGCATCAGATATTTAGATTCGACCACGCAAGTAACAACCAGTCTTTCACTCCTCGTCGGAGGTGGGCCCATGTCGTGACGTACTAATTCGAAATGCTCTGAGCAAATGACGTGGACCCGGAAAAATCAATTCGAAATGCTCGAACAAAAGCACGAGACGGGCGGAGACTTTAGCGGCAGCTATGGATGCCCAGCGCGACGAGGAGGCCGCAGCCGCGCCGCTCCTCGCCGCGCCGGCGGGCAGCAAGCTGAGCCCCGCGGCCGACGCGCACATCCTCTCCGCCGCCTTCCTCTTCGTGTTCGCCGCCTACGGCGCCGCCCAGAACCTCGAGAGCACCGTCAACACGGTACGGCCCCCTGCTCCCCGAGCTTCCTACCTTCCGCTTTTCGTTCATCGCGTTGGTTCTCAGCTTCTGCGGGCGGGCTCGCGGTGCAGGACGGCGACCTGGGCACCGTCTCGTTGGGGATCCTGTACACCTCCTTCACGCTCTTCTCGGTGGTCGCCCCGCCGGTGGTGACGCGGCTGGGGCCCAAGCGGGCGCTCGTCGTCGGCAGCAGCGGCTACGTGCTCTTCATCCTCGCCAACCTCGTCCCGACATGGTGCGTGCATTGTATCTCGGTCTGGATGCCCGGTGCCTGTTCGATAGAATTCCTAGCTTGGCGGGTTGAGTCTGAGTGCTGATCCAGTAATTCTACTTGGTGACTTCTTAGATCAATTAGTCGTTCATCACTCTGCATGTTCAGAAATCAGAATTGTGGCAACCATGTGCATGTTAAGTGCAGAAAAGTGAGACGTTTGGTCCCAATGATTGGGACATAACGATAGTATATGTGTTAATTGCCGTCAGTTTTCAAGCCCTGCGGTCTCCCTTTGGCCAATAATTTAGTTTGGAGCAACTCACCCTCTGCCTCTGCTACTTGGTATGCAGGGCCTGATTAGTTTAGTGCCAAAATATTGGCATGCCAAAACGTGGGCAAGTCAATAAATTTTGGCATTCATTTGGTTGGAATCCAAAACGTAGCCCACCTAATTAAGTGCTATTCTAAACTTGCCAAGATTTTGGTAAAATAAATTGACATGCCCATATTTGGCATGCCAATATTTTGGCATCCAACCAAGCAGACCCGTATTGCATATTTTGACTCTCTTGAATTTTCCATCGAACATTCTTAGATACACGCAACTCCTATAATGTGCATCCTAATCTACTGGGTATTTCAGGTGTGCCAAAATCAAAAAGCCAAGTAAAAGTTCCAGTTATGCAAAAATCAAAATACCGGGATGACACCATTGCCCCCGCGTCGTCTCCGCTTAGGGGCGACTCGGGCGGCGCCCCCACTCCACCGCCGCCACACACCCCCTCCCGCCCTCCTCTCCACCTCGCCGCCGCCGGAGCAGGGCACCGGAAGCCTGTGTGCCTCTTGGGAAGGCGGCGGCGCGGCTCCTCTCGTGGTGCCGCGGCGGCGGTGACTTCCCCCACGAGTTGGTGCCGGGCATGGCGGCGGCGGCGGCTTGAGGTTGTAGATCCGACATCCGGGGGGCCGGATCCGGCGGCCCCGGGGCCAGATCCATGCGGTGCCGCGGCGGCGGCGACTCCCTCCACGCGGGAGCAACCATCCTACCCGTGGTGGCCGGCGGCCGGACTCGGCACCCCCCGGGCCCGGATCCACATGGTGTGCGATGGCTCCTCACAGGTGGCTCAGGTGGCTCCTGATCTGGGGCCTCTCGGGCCGGCCACCGCCCGCCGCTGCTCGTGTCCTCTTGCCGGCGCTAGCCATGATGAGCTGCTGGGCGAGGTGGTGCGCACGCAGGTGATGAGGACACCTCGCGGGGCCCCTCTGGGCGGTGCCCCCCCTCGGCTCCACCTTGGCTGGGCCTCGCCCGCGCTGGGCCGCCGGCCTGGTCACCACCGCTGACGGCAACGCCGCTGCAGCGGCGCCGGCGCAACCGCTCTTTGCCACGCTCGACCTCTGGCTGGCCCAGTTCCCCGCCCACCCCGGGCGCCACTTGGGTACTCCGAGGCCGCCATGCAGCCGCTGGAGGATGAGGCCGCCGCGCATGGGTCGCCGGGGCTGGCTAATGAGGAGATGGCTGCTGGGGCTGGGTACGTGCAAAGGATGCTTCGGGCGAAAGCCTTTGCCGGCGATCTTGCTGGTGCTGATGACGGCGGTGTTCTACGACGTCGTTCTCCCTGTTGGGGGTGTCATCTTAGAGCCCAATTCCTACTGCACGGGGTTCTCTTGGTGAAAACCCTGTCCATGCCTGGACGAGCGACAACGGCGCCACTAGGGTCGTCCCCTTCTTGGAGGCGTTGTCTTTGGAGACCCAACTCGGCCGCCGGTGGTGGCTGGGTGGTGGCCAAGAGTTGTCTCATCATTGTCGTGCTGGCTGCTTGCAGCGAACCGCAGCAGCTGGCGTTGCTTGGCAACTGTTAGTGCGGCGTGGGGCTGCGTCGAAGGACGGCGCTTGCAACACCGGCATCGCGGGATGACTAGGCTTGCAGCGGACTGAAGCGGGTGCCTCAGCTTTGCTGAGCGCTGCCGGTGCGGTACATCGCGCAAGCGACTACCCTGACTTCCTAACAACCGTGTTGTTGCTATCAATGGTTGTGCCACACTTCCACCCTTATGCTGGGGTGCAGTGCTTTTCTATTCGTGGTTGTGCCACAAAATTGCCCTTGTGCATGGGCTTGGTGTTGGTTTAGACTTAGTTTAGCTAGGTTGTTGTTGAGGTTTTAGCCCGGTTTTCCCAAATTAACTGAGCAATAGGGTTTTGTCTCATTTCCCCAAAAATGAGGCCTTTGATCTGTGGTTTGCCACACCATTTGAATACATTTCAGGTGGGGATGCTCTCCCCTCTGGTGACCATTAAAAAAAATCAAAATACTAAGTAAAAGTTTCAGTACATGCAACACGCCCCCTTTCCTGTAACGTTAACTTACAAATTGTCAGGTACACAATGGTGCCAGCTTCACTGTACCTTGGTTTTTGTGCATCGATCATTTGGGTTGGGCAGGTAACTGAACTACCTTTCCATAAACTGCCGTGCCTCCTTTCAGTCCATCCAGCTCACACATCTATGCTCTACTCGATCTGCAGGGTACATATCTTACATCAGCTGCCCTGAGTCATGCAAGAGAGAATAATTTGCCCGAGGGTCGAACTTTGGGGAACTTCACCGGAGAGTTCTGGGCAATTATAGGTAGCACGCAGGTCAGATCTACACGAACTATTATTAGTAGAAACATGCTTGGAAAGAGTCTAAGTATTTGGTCTTCACACCACAACTGCAACGTCTACTTCTTTCAGGACTCATGTCTTCGATAGTAGTACAACAGCTTTTGACTTGTCCTACATTTGAATTTTGTAGGTGATTGGAAACTTGCTCTCGCTTGCTCTACTGAGAAATGGAAAGGTTAGATCGTGCTAGAATGTTCCAGAGTGCCAATTTCTTGGCATTTGATTTTATGTACTTGATACAACTATACAACTAATTATAAACTAAAACTAGAATTGAGGTCATGAATGTTACGGCCTATGGTTTTAGACATTTGTCGTAATACTGAAATTGAATCAATTTAACATTTCCCATCTGGTTTTTCCAGCAACTAACTATGTAGGTTATCCAAAATTTCGATGCAATCTAAACTCTAAAGCAACTGCATGAGCTGCAAAATACTTATCCCACGTGCACATACAAAAATAAAATAGAAGCAGAGTAACATCTTGTAGAATTTGATCACGCTTCATTAGATGGACATTCTACTCTATCTAGTTTGATGGGATAAGTCTTTGTACTGTTGGTCTTTGCGGTTCTCGATATGGTGGTCTTGCTGCCCCAACCAGAACAGCATCTATCAGGACAGCATTTAGCATCTTAGACTAGCTTTTAGGACAGCATCTAGGACAGCATCTTATACAAGCTTTTAGGACAACATCTAGGACAGCATCTTAGACTAAGCATCACTAGCTTTTAGACTAGCATCTTAGACTAGCATCTTGGCATATGCTTGGCTGTCTTGGCCAGCTATAAATATGTAACCCCAACCCCTCGGGTTGGCATGACATTGTGTGAGAAGTAAACCAGAAAATTGCTCCAACTCCTAGTGTCATCCTCTCGATGAGAGTAAGAGTTTCGATTCTAACAACCGGTATCAAAGCCGTTCTTTCCTGCAGCCTGAACATCTCATGTTTCTCTCGCTCCCACGTCTCCTTTCGCTCTTAGCCAGCAGCAGCAACACCTGCTGTTTCTGCTCACCTCTCCTCCCCTGCACAGACAAGCAGCAGCAGCACGTCTGAGGCAACCTCCTCCCCACGCAGCAGCCCCCCATTAGCACACCATCTCCGAAGGGCAGTCTCAGCACTCGGTCGCCTCGAGCGCACGACACCGGCAGGAGGCCGAGGTCGCCGCGGCAGAGGAGCGCGAGCGAGCGGCGGCAGCAACTGCGGCGACGGCGGCAAGGGCGGCAAGGCTGGTAGCGGCGGAGCTGGCAGCAGCAAGGGCGGAGGTGGAGGCAGCGGCAGCGGCAGATGCGGCGGCGGCGGAGCTCGAGGTTCTGCGCGGTAGCAGATCCGGTAGCTCTGCCTCCGCCGACGGCGGCACCGACGTGGACCTCGGGCTGGCAAGGGAAACAACTCGCGAGCGGGCGAGGCTGTGGGCAGTTGCGCACCCCCACGGGGGTGGTGGCGACGGCCCAGATGGGTGCGGACGCGCCGGCGGCGCTCCAGGCGTGGGTGGGCGCGGCGGCGGCAGTGCTCCCGGCGACGGCGGCCGGGTCGACGAAGAGCGCGGCCCTCACAGGCGGGGCAGCTCTCCCTCCTCAGACCGGCGCCATGGCTACCATGGCGTCCAGGCGGTGGTCAGGGACCTTGGTCCCGGTGGTGGGTGGCCTACCCTCACCAAGACCAACTACGTTGAGTGGGCCGCAGTCATGAGGGTGAGGCTCCAGGTGCGGCACATGTGGGAGGCAGTCCGGTACGGCGATGTCGACTTCGATGAAGATCGACGGGCGCTGGATGCTCTCATCGCTGCAGTCCCGACCGAGATGCAATTCACGCTTTCCAAGAAGCGGACCGCCAAGGACGCCTGGGATGCCATCGCTGCAGCACGCATCGGCAGCGACTGCGCCCGCAAGTCCACACTGCAGGCACTTCGCAAGGATTGGGAGAACCTGGCCTTCAAGCCAGGTGAGGACATTGATGACTTTGCTCTCCGTCTCAATACTCTGCTGCAGAAGATGGTGCAGTACGGCGACGACACCTACGACGAGGAGAGAGCTATCGAGAAGCTTTTTCGCTGCGTCCCCGAGAAGTACAGGCAGATCGCTCGCTCGCTCGCTCGAGTCTCTGCTGGACCTCTCTACGATGACGATCGAGGAGGTGATAGGTCGCCTCAAGGTCGTTGACAGCGATGAGGCACAGCCTCTCTCGGGGCCTATCACCATTGGCGGGAAACTCCATATCACTCGAGAGCAGTGGGAGGCATCCCAGGGTGGCGGGAGGAAGGGGGAGTCCTCTTCCTCGATAGGCGGCCGCAAGCGCGGCAAGCCGCGCAAGGCGCGCGGAGGCGCCCAGGCCGGGGCGCGAGGACATACCAAGGGTGGCGCTCGTGGAGGCGCCCAGGGCGACGCCGCCGGCGCACGTAAGCCGGCATGAGATGACTCCTGCCGTAACTGCGGCGGGGTTGGTCATTGGGCCAGGAACTGTCGACAGCCACGACGCGGCCAGGCCCACGTCGCACAGGTGGAGGAGGAGGAGTCAGCTCTCCTTTTGGCACACGCAAGCATCGAGCTACCTCCAGCGGCATCGGCCGCAACAGCTCTCCTCCACCTTGACGAGTCGGGGGCACACGCCTTTCTCGGCAACGCCTCCAACAACGACAAGATTGATGGGTGGTGCCTCGACACCGGTGCCACCCATCACATGACCGGTCGACAGGAGTTCTTCTCCGAGCTTGACTCCAGTATCCGAGGCTCCGTCAAGTTTGGGGACGCCTCCGGCGTAGAGATCAAGGGTGTTGGCTCCATCATCTTCACCGCCGGGTCTGGTGAGCACAGGCTGCTCACCGGAGTCTACTACATCCCCGCGTTGAGGAACTCTATCATCAGATTGGGACAGCTGGATGAGAACGGTTCTCGCGTAACGATCGAGGATGGAGCTATGAGGATTTGGGATCGCCATCGTCGCATTCTTGCCAAGGTAACCAGAGGCGCGAATCGACTCTACATCCTTAAGCTGCAGGTGGCACAACCTCTCTGCCTCGCCGCTCGCCGGGATGACGAAGCGTGGCAGTGGCACGAGCGCTTCGGGCACCTTCACTTCGAGGCCCTGAAGCGGCTCAGTGCCACGAAGATGGTGCGAGGCCTGCCATGCCTCGACCACGTGGAGCAGTTCCGCGACGTCTACGTGATGACGAAGCAGAGGCGGCTCCCCTTTCCCCAGCAGACGAGCTTCCGAGCCAAGGAGCGGCTCGAGCTCGTGCACGGGGACTTGTGTGGCCCGGTGACACCGGCCACACCGGGAGGACGATGTTACTTCCTCCTGCTCATCGACGACCTCTCCCGCTACATGTGGGTGATGGTCCTCGGCAGCAAGGGAGAGGCTGCGGACGCCATCAGGCGCGTGCAGGCTGCTGCGGAGGCGGAGTGCGGCCGCAAGCTACGCGTGCTGCGCACCGACAACGGCGGCGAATTCACGGCGGCTGAATTCGCTTCGTACTGCGCTGATGAGGGCATTCAGCGCCACTACTCCGCGCCGTACAGCCCGCAGCAGAACGTCGTCGTCGAGCGGCGCAACCAGACGGTTGTGGGGATTGTTCGGGCCCTCCTCAAACAGAGAGGGATGCCGACTGTCTTCTGGGGAGAGGCGATGGTGACAACTGTCTACATCCTCAACCGCTCACCCACCAAGGCCCTCGATGGCAGGACACCACACGAGGCTTGGCATGGGCGCAAGCCGGCGGTCTCCCACTTGCGGATCTTCGGCTGCCTCGCGTTCGCCAAGGAGCTTGGCCACATCGGCAAGCTCGACGACAGGAGCACTCCAGGGGTGTTCATCGGCTACCCAAAGACACAGCGTGTGCGCACGACGCGCGACGTAGTGTTGGACGAAGGGCGAGGATGGGCATGGGACAAGACGGTGGACGACGACTCGACACCGACGTACGAAAACTTCACTGTCGAGTACGTCCACTTCGAGGGACCTGGGGAAGTAGGCAGCTCCTCCTCACCGAGCGTGCCTACCCCAGTCCCCGAGTCTCCACCGACTCTGGCGCCCGCTACTTCGGCAGCGGCACGCTCTCGAGCCACGACTTCGACTGCGATGAGCTCTTCGCCGATTCCACCACAGCCGGCGACCCCACGGCCTCCAGCACCACCAGCTACCCCTCCGGGCACGCCTACTCCAACACCAGCCCGTGCCGAGCATAGCCCAGTGGAGTTTGCCACTCCTCTCTCCCACGACGAGGAGCGCATCGACGCGTACCACGACGGCGAGCCGTTGCGGTACCGCACAATGGAAGACCTTCTCGGCGACCAGCCGGTGCCAGGACTGGTGCCTCACGACCTGGAGGCGCAGTTGCACCTTGCGTGCGACGACGGCGAGCCTCGGTCCTTCGCAGAAGCCGAGAGACACGCGGCATGGCGTGCCGCGATGCAGTTGGAGATGGACGCGGTTGAGAAGAACCACACTTGGGAGCTTGCCGACCTTCCTCGCGGTCACTGCGCGATCACCCTTAAGTGGGTGTTCAAGCTGAAGAGGGACGAAGCCAGCGCCATCGTGAAGAACAAGGCCCGCTTGGTGGCACGAGGTTTCGTGCAGCAGGAGGGGATCGACTTCGACGATGCCTTCGCCCCCGTGGCACGGATGGAGTCCGTGCGACTCCTCCTTGCGCTAGCCGCCCAGGAGGGCTGGCGCGTTCATCACATGGACGTCAAGTCGGCGTTCCTTAACGGCGATTTGAAGGAGGAGGTCTACGTACACCAGCCGCCGGGTTTCGCGATCCCCGGCAAGGAAGGCAAGGTGCTACGCCTGCGTAAGGCTCTCTACGGCTTGCGGCAGGCACCGAGGGCATGGAATGCCAAGTTGGATTCCACGCTCAAGAGGATGGGCTTCGAGCAAAGCCCGCACGAGGCGGCCATCTACCGGCGGGGCAATGGAGGAAATGCCCTGCTGGTGGGTGTCTACGTCGACGACTTGGTGATCACCGGCACCAAGGATGCGGAGGTGGCGGCGTTAAAGGAATTGATGAAGGCCACCTTCCAGATGAGTGACCTGGGACCTCTCTCCTTCTACCTGGGATCGAGGTGCACCAGGATGACTCTGGGATCACGCTTCGACAGACCGCCTACGCCAAGCGCGTCGTTGAGCTGGCTGGGCTCACCGACTGCAACTCAGCTCTCACTCCGATGGAGGAGAGGCTGAAGCTGAGCCGCGACAGCACGACGAAGGAGGTGGACGCTACGCAGTACCGGCGTCTTGTGGGGAGCCTTCGCTACCTTGCCCACACACGGCCGGACTTGGCATTCTCCGTCGGCTACGTTAGTCGGTTCATGCAGCGACCGACGACGGAGCACCAGCAGGCTGTGAAGAGGATCATCCGCTACGTTGCGGGGACTCTCGACCACGGTCTCTACTACCCGAGGTGTCCTGGGGAGGCACACTTCGTCGGGTACAGCGACAGCGACCACGCCGGCGACATCGACACCAGCAAGAGCACAAGCGGGATCCTCTTCTTCCTCGGCAAGTGCCTCGTTAGCTGGCAATCGGTCAAGCAGCAGGTGGTGGCCCTGTCCAGCTGCGAGGCTGAGTACATAGCGGCCTCCACCGCTTCGACTCAGGCGCTCTGGCTCACTCGACTGCTCGGTGATCTTCTCGGAAGAGACACTGAAGCGGTGGAACTCAGGGTGGACAGCAAGTCCGCTCTGGCTCTGGCAAAGAACCCCGTTTTTCATGAACGGAGCAAGCACATCCGGGTGAGGTAGCACTTCATCCGAGGCTGCTTGGAGGAAGGGAGCATCAAGGCGAGCTACATCAACACCAAGGACCAGCTTGCGGACCTGCTCACCAAATCCCTTGGGAGGATCAAGTTTTTTGAGCTTTGTTCCCGGACCGGGATGGTCCAACTTTCCCACAAGACGACGCACAAGACTTAGGGGGAGAATGATGGGATAAGTCTTTGTACTGTTGGTCTTTGTGATCCTCGGTATGGTGGTCTTGCTGCCCCAACCAGGACAGCATTTAGCATCTTAGACTAGCTTTTAGGACAACATCTAGGACAACATCTTAGACTAGCTTTTAGGACAACATCTAGAACAGCATCTTAGACTAAGCATCACTACCTTTTAGACTAGCATCTTAGACTAGCATCTTGGCATATGTTTGGCTGTCTTGGCCAACTATAAATATGTAACCCCAACCCCTCGGGTTGGCATGACATTGTGTGAGAAATAAACCAGAAAATTGCTCCAACTCCTAGTGTCATCCTCTCGATGAGAGTAAGAGTTTCGATTCTAACATAGTTTGGCCAAACATGGTCCAGTTGTCTTATATATCACCTAAATATTGTGCTTTCCTCCTTCACAAAAATATATTGCGAACAGGAGTAACAATCATGCAAATGGATCAATTCTACTGTTAATTTTTTTTCTGAACTTTCTTTGTTTCTTTTTTTTCTCACTTGGATTTCTTTGTAGAATATACATGTACATGTAAATTTTCATTTTTCTTGATCCTTTGATTTTCATACATTTCAGGATGGAGGAAGTGTCACGGGAAAAAATCTATTATTTGTTGTATTTCTTGGCTGCATGATAGTGGGCATTGTGTTAATGTGTTTACTGTCCAAAAGAGAGGAGAAAGGATATAATCATCCGTTGCATTCCTCATTTGGAGCTATGTTGAAGAATGCTTCTTATCCTCCGAAGAATGCTTCTTATTATCCCTCTTATGGTGTATATAGGCCTAGACCAAGCTTTTGTCTGGTAAGTAGCCCATTATATATCCATAGTTGTTCTCGTTCTTATTATTCTATTCTTTAAAGAAAATACCGTGGATTCTTCTAAAGGGCTGTATTCACAAAGAGCATTGTTACACCTGTGCTTGGCATTCCTGGAGTTGGTGGAGCCATGGCAATCTATGGTGCAGCTGGTGCAATTGTAGGTGAAATCACAACGACCTTATTGTTAAATTGTTACTTTATCTTTCCTTTTCTCAACTAACATGTTAACTATTCTGAATTACCTGTACCATTTCATTCTGAACTATATTTCTATTTCATTTGCCAATGCTGAGGCTCCTGTCGGGGCTGTTGCTACAGGCAGGAATTACTGATTGCATTAGTGACTAGTCAAACGTTTTGCAGTTACACACATTCTAGCTGACCTCTGGAACATGCTTGACATTTCAGTGTGCACTGGTTACTGGATATTTGACCTCTGGACTTTATTCAGCTACATTAATTGTGTCATCTGGAGCTATTGTCCAGGCTGTAATCCTATTCTCGTTGCTTCTTTTTTACAGGTTAAAATAAAATGTTATTATTCATTTTGTGTGTCACACTGTTGTATACTAATCCTTTTTTTTGTATAAAAGTTGTACACTCATCTTTATCTTGCCACAGCCCAATTGTTGGAGTGCTTGGTGCAGCGGCTCCGCTACTCATAGGCGCCTTGTGGGGTGTTGGTGATGGGATGTTGAATACAGAGTTAAATGCAGTTGTTGGACTTCTGTTCGAAGATGCCAAGGTAATCTACACATACGTGATGAGGACAAATGTTATAATCTCATTTGCTGGCTAACAATTTTCTTTCTGATAATATTTCAAACATACACTTCGATATTTCATTCACTCCATGTATCTTCGATGAGTGCTTAAGTTCGGCAATATGGCAAACGCAGGAAGCTGCCTTTGCGCAGTTCAAGGTCTGGGAATGTGGTGCCGTTGCCGTCGTCTTCTTCCTGGGCCCGCACATCACGCTACAGGCCATGCTCGTCCTGATGACCGTGGCCCTCTTCATCTCATTCGGCGCGTTCCTGTTCCTCACCATTGTCGTCGAGAAGTCATCGGTCGTCAGATCCTGAGGCAAATCTGTTATCCATTGCGCAACCGAACTGGCGCCCGACCGTGCATCTTCATCAGTGTTACCAGCTGCCCCATTTTGTATTCGCTAGCGGCATGGAAGCGAATTCGGTTCAGCCGTCGCTGAAGTGCAGCTGTAGCAGGTCTACTGGATGGGGAAACCGACAATGGGCTTCACGGATGTGCTGCTGTTACATTGAGCTGGGCGATCCTGCATATAATGTGTTAGACAAGTACACGGTTTTGTGTACTAAAAAAACTATTTATTACTGCTTCACTGAATCACAGAACTGTACAGTTTTAAAACCGAAATGGGAATAGAACTTACAGAATTGTATGCATGACCACGACTCCAGGAGATTCACATACTGCTACGTGTCTGTGATCATCTACAACTCAGTCTTCATGAATGTCTTTTTCCGGAGAAAGCCTTAATAAATATTGAATTTTAAGGTTTAGATTCGGAGAAAGATGACTAGCATCAAGGAGGAGACTGACAAAGTATGCTGGGGGGCATCACGGTCTCAAACGCAATGGCGCTGTAGTTAGGCAGGAGACCACGTTAGGAACCGAAATTGTTTTTGAAGAATATTAGGAACCGAAATTTGAATTTAATTTAGACGGACTGATTAGAGCTTTCCAGCTCGTCTGCATATTCTAATTTCGCATTTGTGAATTGTGATTCGTTCATCGTTCTGATTCTTGCAAATTATTGCCATACCCGCGGGGTATGATTGAAAAATATGAATTTCTAATTTCTAATCCCCAGCCGGCTGTCCTCGCGTTCCCCAAATCACAAGCAGTCAAGCACGGCGACGAATCGGCAGAGCGCACGCCACACCTCCTCCCCCCGAAATTCGCCTGCCCAGCCCGACGCCTCCATGGCTCCGCCCGAAGCAAAGCTCGCCGCGGCCGCCGGCGACGTCGAGGAGGCCGCCGCGCCCCTGGTCCCCGGCTCCGGCGCCCGCCGCGCGTCTGCGTCGGCGGCGTCCCCCCGCGACGTGCACCTGCTGAGCTCGGCCTTCCTCTTCGTCTTCCTCGCCTACCACGCTGCGCAGAACCTCCAGAGCACCGTCAACACGGTACGTGCCCCCGCTCCCGCTGCCCGAGCCCAGCCGACCGCTTCCCTTCGCGGCCGCTGCTCCACCGGAGTTGCGACGGCGCAGCAGGCGTCCTCACCCAGCCACCCGTGTCGCCGCTCGCAGGACGAGAACCTGGGGTCGATCTCGCTGGGCGTGCTGTACACGTCCTTCACGGCGTTCTCGGCGGTGGGCTCCGCGGTGGTGCGCTGGATGGGGTCCAGGCGCGCGCTCGTCGTCGGCACCTCCGGCTACCTCCTCTTCATCGCCGCCAACCTCGCCCCTTCCTGGTACGCTCGCACGCGCCTCCGGCAACTTCCCCTTTCTCTCTGTTCGTTTCCTCTGCAACCGCAATGCGGGAGCCGGGCAGCCGGCAGCAGCAGCAGTGCTGCTCAGTGCTCACCGCGGCTCACTTCCTCGTCCTGGGAATCTGGGATGCTTGCTTTGCATCGGAGCATATGGATTCTGTCAGTCTAGTGCGGTAGCTGAATCCTACGGACAATTTTGACAAGTCCAATCGTGTCCTTCTGAATCCTGAACCATGACTAGTTGTAGACGGTGGCCGAGGTGGCGTGATAGAAAACAGGGGAATGCTGAGGTGGTAGGTGCAAAAGTTTGAGGACCTGCTAGGCTGCCAGAAAAAAAATTCACAATAATTTACAATGACATCAACTTGAGAGAGAGAAAAAAAATCTACTGGTAAGAATGTGTGATGGAGCCTCCTGGAAATTGGAAGCACTGCAAACCTGTTGGGCAGTTCCAAACTAAACCTGGACATCTATTCTTCTTCTTTTCGAAATACTGCGTCCACATTTCTTCACAAACTAGAATTTGCTTGCAATGTGCCAAGCGAGGAGTGTGCAGCTCAAGTACCGACCGCCAAGGATATTTTCAGGTCTCCGCGTGTCCCGTGTCATTCGCTGGTAGTTGGTGAGCTATGCGCGCGATCCCATCTGGACCCTACTTGCTGGCAAATACGCGCGGACGAAAGCAATGTTTGTATCCACGCAAATTAGAGCCAACCACTGCTGCCGTCCTGCATTCTATCTCTCCCCTTTCCTCCAAAATTCCTATATCTCCTCGTGCGAACCGTCCAAAAGCTGCACATCTAACTTTGCTATGTTTTGAAACCCTACATATGCTCACCATTTCCAGCAGATTATCCTTCTCTTATACCCTGTATATTTTCACTCTCCATCATGAATAATATTTTTTTTGTGTGTTTTTGGTAGTTACACTGTGGTAGATTACTCAAAGAATATGGGAGAGAAAGTAATCTTCGTACATTTGAATGAGAGGGAAGTGTATTTTGGTTATCATCAAAAATATTTTAGTATTTAGGATGAAATTGGTAATTTGCTGGGGCATCTTCTATTACCAAAATGATAGATTTTTAATATTAAAAAAAATACGAGTAATCTATTGGAGATGCTTTTACATTTTTCCTACTCATGGGTTCCAAATGAGCCCTCCCCTAAGGCTTTGGGTGGAGGGCACGGGGCATTCCATAGTTTGCACCCTAGTCGATTACAACTCATGTTTCTTGTTTTTGTGATGATTGGTATTTTTTTTTGTGAAACATGGTTTGACAGATTTGTTCAGTTTTTGACACTTCACACGGACTCTTTCATAGTCGATGATTTTACCTCTTTAGTTAAGCATTTCCACTTGGAACCCACCAAATAACCCATCCTTTTCTTGGCCCTCTAGGATGTCGTCTCCATTTGCGTTTGGGTTTGACCAAACTAGGTTGATTTTGAGACCAGGCACGGTGACCGATGCCATTAAGTTGATCTAGGCACCGTTGTGTTCTCAGCCAGTAGTGCCATATCTCGAGGGTGTCCCTAAAGAGGACACTAATGACAGAGAAGGCAACGTCGCTACTCGCTAAAGTCACCTCAAGGGTATCGACCGATTTCTATGGCTATTTGGCTAGCCTCCTCAAATCCGCCCAGTTCGCTCTAACTTGATAGCTGGTCTGGTGGGCTCTATGCAGAGAAGATTAAAACTACTGATGAAAGAATGGAAAAGGTCAAATGTGAAGCGGTCCCTGTGTTTAGCAAGTTGGGACAATGCTTTCAATCGATCTCGGTCATTGGATCTGCCCCGTCGTACCAGCAATGATGTTCCTTAATTTCAGCAGGGGAACAATATCATTTACCATGCCAATCCTCCTTCAAATCTAGATTCTAACTTGTTAAATCTGTTAGAAGCGTAGCTCACAATGCCAGATTTGTGTATATCTACCATTATACTGATTAACGAGTAAGCCACCATATAATAGATCTATGCAGACCTCAGATCTGAGTTGCCTCAACTAGATCTAGTTAGATGTATCCACAAGCATCTCCTCATTTCACAACCTAATAAATCCAGTTAGAGCAGGGTTCAAATTCAAACCGCCTCATATAACTCATATAAATGTAGTTAGATTTGTCAAAAATGTCTCGCCGCTGG
The DNA here is from genome assembly GCA_032594955.1 of Panicum miliaceum. NCBI lineage: Eukaryota > Viridiplantae > Streptophyta > Magnoliopsida > Poales > Poaceae > Panicum > Panicum miliaceum. Next base: position 53,339,317 of record CM064058.1, on the reverse strand, counting down.
CCATGCTATAACCTTAAAAGGTTCAATTGGACCAGGCTAATATTGCTCTCCACACCACAACCTAATAGATCCAACTAGAGGCAAGCCTCGAAACCGAGTTGCCGCATCTAGATCTGACTAGATATCTCAGTAACGTCACTTGCTATGCCACAACCTAGCTAATAGATCCAACTAGAGACATGCCTCAAATCTGATCCACCTCATCTGAATATAGTTAGACCGTTCAACTTTATCAGCGACATTGCACCATACAACAACCTGTTAGATTTGAAGATAAAGTGATAAACAGACATCATATCAAGACCCTACCGGTTTACATTACCTACATGTCACCAACGAAGATAGTCTAAGTTTCTTCAAGTAGATCCAGCTACAACTAAGACATTCTCTAGTCCATGCACCGAAGCTAAGGGCATGGCGTCGGTGTAGATGAGCGACCTCGAGTATAGAATAAAGAGGGCCGAGAGAGAGGGGAGGGTAATTTTATGGCGAAGGATTGGTGAGGGGTTGTTAAGGGTGGGGGTAGATTTTATATGCGTTTTACCCCCTTATTTGTGGTAGGTGGACAAGAAACGCAAATAAGGAGAAGTGGTAGGTGGAGAAATGTAAATTAGGAAATGGGGTAGGTGGGTGAAGATAGAAGATGCGGAATACTCCCTCCGTTTCAAATTATAATTCGTTTGACTTTTTTAACATCAAATTTGACCACTCATCTTATTCAAAAAATTTGTGCAAACATAGTCAAATTTAAGTCATTCTTGAAGAACTTTTATTAATAAAGCAAGCCAAAAAAGAAGTGATTATTTTGCAAATTTTTTGAATAAGATGAGTGGTCAAACTTGGGTCAAACGAATTATAATTTAGAATGGAGGTAGTACATAACAAAATCCTATTATTAATTATTCTAAAATTTCATTAAGCCCTATTTTTATTTGCTTAAATCGAGCCCTTGTGTTGTGGACATCATTTTCTTAATTTGAGCCTATAACTACTTTCGTTGTATGTAATTGTACCATGTCATGGATTCATATCTAAAACTTGGCCGTTAGTAGCTTTATATCCAGTCGTACCCTTCCATTGCTAGCAACAGTACGCGAAACAGTGAGTACTCAGATCATGCGAGGACAAGGACAAGGAGTGCGAGTCCGTGGAGGCCTGGAGCGCTTGGAGTAGCCGAGTAGGGTAGTCCGTAGTCGCGTCGGCCGCTGGTGGTTGGTACTTGCGTGATCCGATCGGACGCGTCACCTAACGAATGGCGGAATCCCTTCGAGTACATAACTATTTTCCAGACCGCAGTTTGGCAAGTGGAAACTGTTGGCGCTAAAATCGGCCAGACAGGAATCGGTCGATGGTATTCAGCGTCCGACATACGACCCGGGAGAATCTGCTTAGCTCCTGTTCGGGTTATCGCCCTGGTGTGGTTCGCGCGGCGTGCCAGTCAATCTGACCTGTTGATTGACAAGGAAATAAAGTATTAAATTCCAGGCGCTTCGATCGGCTGGAGTTCCGATCTGTCCTGAGGAGCGCGTCGGCGGCGAATCGGCCGATTTGCTGTAGAGATGATCGGCTATGGACCAGCCGATAATCATGTAGTGATTGTAAAGAAAACTGCTGGAGCGATCTAAACAATTACTACAGAGGCAACACTTGAGATATATCTAATCGGCTGTGAGATGATAAGTTGAAGAAGAACGATGACGAAGCCGATTACTCTGATCTCAAGCTGGATAACTGGTGATAATACTAGAATAACAGGTAAAACTTGCAATTCTAGTAAATATCGATAACTGATGAATAAATCCAAACGAAACTACAGCGATGCGCCCGTAGTTAAAGCTCGGATATTACTCGATAAGCGGAACCTACCAATTGGCCGGAGATCAGGTTGATGCAGCCCTGCCAATCCGTACGAACTCGTGAAAGAAGAAAAAGTATTGGCGAAGTCGCCGACTTGAAAATAAATTGCTGAAAAAGTAGAAGTATTATTGTTGATTGATGTGTTGATGTCCTTTGCAAGACCCTGACGACTCCTATTTATACCCTAAAACTAGGACTCCTGGTCGATCACAACTTGTTACAACCTTATTTAAAAAAAATAGGAAAACTACTATATCTATAAGAACTTTTATAGGAAACGGACTCCCGCAGAATCTTCCGCCGCCGTTCCCTAATCCAATCAGGATTCCCTTCAATTGCTCCTTGACCGACTTAGCGTGCCCTGTTGACCAACTTTTGACCAGGACCTTCCGAAATAGTCCCATTCTGTTGGCGCAAGCTGTATCACCAATCGGCCGATTTTCAACTGTTACCTCAATCGGCCGATTCCTCACTGTAGCCTTCAGATCTGCTGCATCGGCCAATCTTCTCTTCCTGACGCCGATTAAACACGTGTCAAAATCTGGCGTCAACACATGCCCCCCAGTTTCGGAGTAAAACATAACTTTTTCTTCGAAACTCTTTCTTTAATCCTTTCCTCCGAAACGGGCGCAGTAAAAATCTCCTTCCGTTCCGCGGCACAATGATTGCAATTTCCTCGGACCGAGCGCGCGAAACGACTGCTCCCCTGGAATTCGTGTAAACGGCGCGGTAAAAATACCATCTTTGCCCTCGCTCTCCCGATTTTTCTTAAGTACTGGCCTTCTCCGCCTATTCTTCGCCACAAATCTAGCATTCACTTCCAACGAACCACTGTTCGTCTTCCTCCAAGCTCTCTTGGTCTCCAAGTGCTTCCCCCTTCCCGGCGATCTCATCCGCGACCTGTTCCAACCCTCCAATGGCGTCACCATCGGCGACCGCTCCATCCACGGAGGCTCCATCGGCAACTCCTTCGGCGGCGGCGGCCCAATCGGCGGCTTCCATAGCGGTCTCATCGGCGACGATGATTTCCATCCCAGAGGTAAATGCTCGAAATTTTTTCCTTTTCGCTTTTCTACGGCTTCAGTACTTTCCAGATCTTCTCTTAGTTTCTTCCCCTTTTCCCTTTTTTAGACACTTAGGCACCGAATTACCATTCCACTCTCAGAATCCCCTGACCTCATTTGTTTGGGCCCTATGGGGAACCCTGATCCAACGGACCTGATCAGCCTAGAAACTCATAGAATCCCTTTTAAGCAATCATCCATGGATTTAGATCACTGGGTAGGCACTTTCAGATCCTGGCCAAACGAAACCCCCGGTTGGAGAGAATGGTACCAGAGGGTGGCCGGATCTTGGAAGGTTCAGTGGGAGGAACAAAAAATCGGCCAGTGCATAGACTTATCTTTATCTCAGATGGAAAGAAACGAACCTCTGATCATGGCAGCCTCTTATTTTTGGTCTGATGCACTTAATGCATTCCTTTTCGGACATGGACCTATGACCCCGACCCTGGCCGATGTTCTGCTGTTGACCGGCCTCGATGTCTCCTCCGCCGATACCCCTTTCAATTATCTGTTCAAGCCATCACATCGGTTAGAGACCAATGGAATCGGCGGGTGGAAAGGGTATATTAGCAAAAATATAAAGATCGGGACAGTCTCACAGAGGGAGCATACTGGCTTCTTGATGATGTGGCTAGAAAAGCATTTCTTCTGTGGCAGAGCAGTTGGCCCCTCTTCAAACACCCAAGCTTTAGCAGAGGCTTTGTCACAAGGATCGGCCATCCCCCTTGGAAAACATTTACTGGGATCGGCCTATTACCTGATGCACCAAATCGGCACCAAGCTGTCGAAGGGGGAGCCGATCGGGAACCCTGGTGGTCCCTGGTGGTTCATCACCCTCTGGCTCAATTTACACATGAACAAGCTCTCTCAGCAACGGATAGAGACCAAAACCTTCCCTAATATTGACTCAGAGGAGAATCCATCCGTCCGACGTCGCTGCAGATCTTTTGGAGAAGCGGCATCAGCCTTCCCCGGCTGCCAGTTTACTGCTACCCGCACAGCTGAGTAGTTCAGATGCTTTTATAATGGCCTTAGTGAAGAGACCATCAGCTGGCACCCATATCAAGCAGTGGAGCCGATTTTTGAATTACCCACAAGCTACGATTTCTCCACCCATACTTTTGACAGAGAGCTTATGGATGTCTTGATCAAGCCGGGGATTCTGCCAGCCAATTTCTTCTCAGGAAAGGACTCCCCCACCTACGAGTTCTACAATCTATCGGCTGCGGCAAGGCAACTGGGTTTTGGCCAACTACCGATTCGGATCTACTTCGCCGGTCAGGCGAAATTCAGAGATGGACTGACCTCAAGTCTTGATTACAGTCGGCTGTGCGATTTAGTACCCGATTCCAGTACTATTGACCTGAATAATTGGTCAGTTGCCTCTTTTGCCACCCAGCAATTCAAATTATGGTGGGCAGAATGTAAGCAACATCTTTTCTGTAAATCTCCATCGTCTTACTGCAACATTCTGGACCCAGAGAACATCGATCCAAATGCAGCGGTATCTCCTTTTTCTCAGCCGATTCCAATGTTATTTCTTTCCACATTGTCATCTTGTTATTAACTCATGTTCATCTCCTTAGTCTGAAAGCCATGTCCCTCCGATGCGGAGCCGAAGCGGCCGGCCGATAGATAGTCACCACCAATACACGCCGTATCCACTTATCGGCTTCCATGCTCCAACCATCAAGGATATCTCTACTGGCCGATCGAAGCGAGCACCGAAAAGGCCAACGTCGAAGATAACCAGCCCTCGAGTGCGAGCTCGCATCGGATCGGCCGATCAGACGGCAATAGCATCAGCTGAGGTTCCTCGTATCGGATTGGCCGACCAGATGGCAGTGGCATCGGCCGAGACTCCCCGTATCGGATCGGCCGACCAGATGGTTGTGACACCGACCGAGACTTCAATCCCTTTATCTTTGCCGGTTGTCGAGATGGCCGATCCCCAAGTCACCGCCGAAGTCGGGGCAGCTGCAGCATCACTATTAGTAGAAGCTGTTCATGTAATCTAACTCATCTCATATATTCTCCAAATCTTCCACTGACATTAACTCTATTCCTCTGCCAGGCTGCACAAGCTATCCCACCGCAATCTCCGCAGCAATCGGCCACGTCCCAAGTGGGAGCCGAGACTCCAGCAGCTCCCATCGTCGAGGTAAACGATCTCTTACCTTGATCTCTTAACCTTCAGAAAACTTAACCGATCTTGATGCAGGCCGATTTGGGTATGATAACTACAACTCCGCAACAGACATCGGCCGGGAGATCCACAGAGGCATGGCAAATTTCTCACGCCATCTTATCTCAATTTCCCATAGCATACTCATAGGATCTTCTTTTATATCCTTTTCAGGAAGCTGGTCCAAGCGGAGCACTAATAATCGTTGAATCTTCCTCCTCCGACGAGCCAACTGCACCAGCCCCTGAGACAAGGGAAACGCTTCCACCGGCGCAAGCAAGAGAAATTCGCTTTAAGGAGGTAACAAACTTACCATTAGAATCGGCCGATTTTCTTTTACTGCTTGCCTACCCTTTACTTCATTTCCTCACAGGAGCAAGACACCCCCAATAACAGCATCTTCTCCTTTGCTGTCTCCCTGCCTGATGACGAGGAAATTGCTTCACACCCAATTCCATCGAGCTCCACCTCCGACGATGTCCGCGCCAAGCTTGAAAGCATGCGCACTCTCCTTCAAGATGACATCGGCCGATTGGTAGAAGATGCTCGCCGATTCGACGACTTTTCGACGAGATCAAAGGTCGAATCCCGGAAGAAGTATCAGAAAATTTAGCGCATGCTGCCTATATAGAGCACATGCATATTTCGGTTTCCAGGGTGCTGCGCCATATGGCCGATCCTGCTCAGATGGCAAAAACTCAGGAGGAGGTCGATTCATACAAGCACCGGACTCAGGAGGTACACCACAAGATCAATTTCCTCGAAAGCTGCCATCCGGATATTGTCGGCGCGATAGATCGACTAAAACGGAGAAGAGCAAAGCTGGCCAAGGAGATGGAACAGATAACCAAAGAGACAGCATCTGGCCCGTGAAACGATAAGGCTTCGTCGCCGTGTGTCAGAAGTCCCAAGATCGGCCGATGACGACCAAAGAGTACTAGATTCGGTCGATCAAATTAGACGACAAGCCATTGTAGCCATAGATGCTTTTCTTAGGTTGTAAAGAACACTGTAACATTTATTGCTCCTTCAATTCTACTGCGCCGATTTGGTTTTGAACTGTTTCTTCAGTCAGCTTTGCATTTATGTATGTATTTACTCCGATAGGACGTGTCTCACCATCCATCTACCTCTCCTTCCTATATAAGTAGACCATTCACCATCTCCAGAGGCGTACACATCACTTACCTTCTCTTCCTCCTTTACTGTCCCAAACTGAACGGTAAGATGTCTTCTTCGTCCTCTTCATCTTCTTCCTCTGTCAACCAGGTATGAACTTCTCTTCTGCCTTTCTCCTAAGCATCTCAATCGCTCTGATGTTGGGTAACCCCTTTTATCTCTGTTTAGCTGAAACGTCTCAGCCCTGGTCTAGAACGAGCGATAGAAATCATGCATTCAAAAGAACCACTATCACAGGCAGACAGAGATATGATAAGAGCTCATGCTGAGGAACTCAGAGATCATGTCCCCGCTGTTGTCCAGGAATACTGGGACCTTATAGATGCTCACTTTTTGGTCCGCAAGCGCCCATCTTCTGAAAAAAATCTTCCACTTCCTTGTAAAGCTAAAACCGAAGTTGCCATGGAAGATCTGGAGGAGGAGAAGACCCGCCTGCTGATAGAACTTTGCAACCAAGCTGAAACTGGAGCCACTGCAGAGGATCCGAAGGAGAAAAGGCTCAGCCTTATGATAGAACTGGGTCGCATCGAGAGAGAAATCCAGCGTAGACGTAATCAGTAGACATATCGGTATTTTTATTCTAAGGGCGACTTGTATCATATCGTCCATGTACTCTGTCATTTTCATCCAATAATGAATCCCAATGTTTTCTTCACCAGATGTGTAGACAAAAACCGATGAGAAATCGGCCATATTATCTTGATATATTTTGTTGCAAGTTATGCATCTACCCAAATGCTTGGATAGTACCTCTTCAGATATCGTCCGTTTAAAGCTCTTGGGAATTCCTCCCCTTCGACTGTTTTCAGAATATATGCATTCCTAGGGGCACATCGGCCGATTCTGTACGGCCCTTCCCAAGTGGGTGACCATTTACCAAATTTGGGATCTTTGGATCCTATCGGCAGCACCAACTTCCACACCAAATCTCCTTGAGAGAATTGTTTAACTTTGACCTTTTTGTCATACCATCTGGTCACCCTTTTCTTGTTTTCTTCTATACTAATCAAGGCTCTCAACCGTAAATCTGCCGAATCATCAAGTTCGTCCTTCATGAGAAAGGAATAATCATCGGCCGTTAACTGATCTTGTAATGATATACGTCTTGACCCCGTCCTTATCTCCCAAGGCAAGACCGCCTCATAACCATAAACCAACTGATAAGGGGATATCTTAGTGGCTCCATGACAAACCATCCTATATGCCCATAAAGATTCAGCCAAAGACAAATGCCACTTTTTGGGTTGCTCCTCTATCTTCCTCTTGATTAGTTTGATTATCCCTTTATTGGACGATTCTGCTTGTCCATTGGCTTGAGCATAGTATGGAGAAGAATTTAATAATTTAATCCCCATATCGGGGGCAAACTCTCCGAATTCTCTAGAAGTAAACATTGTTCCTTGGTCGGTTGTGATGGTTTGAGGAATGCCAAATCGATAGATAATATGGCTTTTAACAAATCCAATCATATCGGCCGATGTCACGTTCCTTAAAGGAACTGCCTCCACCCACTTAGTAAAATAATCTGTGGCGACCAATATGAACTTATGCCCTTTGCTTGATGGAGGATGAATCTGTCCGATGAGATCTATTCCCTAACCTCTGAACGGCCACGGCTTAACTATTGGATTCATAGCCGATGCTGGCGCACGCTGTACATTACCAAACTTCTGACAGTCTTGGCATCCTTTGTAATACTTGAAACAATCTTCAAGAATAGTTGGCCAATAATACCCATTATTCCGGATCATCCATTTCATTTTGTGAGCCGATTGATGAGCTCCACACACGCCCTCATGGATTTCTCCTATCATAACTTTTGCCTCTTCTGTTCCCAGGCACTTGAGAAGAACTCCATCAATCGTCCGATAAAATAAATCATCCTCAAGCAACACATATTTTGTAGCTTGAAAACGTACTCGCCGATCCACTTTTTGGGATGGATTTTTCAAGTAATCGGCGATTTCCTTTCGCCAGTCATCGGCAGCGAGCTCTAGCATCATCGCTCCCTGAATCGGCCGATACCCGGAGGCATGTTGGGCCAGACTGTTGGCCTCTTCATTATAATTTCTGGGGATATGCTCAATTATTGCAGTCTTGAATTCTTTTAAAAGCTGAAGGCAATCTTCATAATAAACCCTCAAGATATCATCCTTGCACTCAGATCGCCCCGTTAATTGATCCACAATGAGCATGGAATCTCCAAAAATTTCAACTGCATCAGCTTTGACTTGCTTTAATAATTGTATGCCTTTAAGAACGGCTCGATATTCCGCCTGATTATTAGTTGCGGAAACTTCTATCGGCAGAGAGAAATCATAACTTGCCCCTCGAGGCGACACAAGAACAATGCCGATTCCTGATCCGACCCCACACGAAGAACCATCAAAATATAGAGTCCATGGAACTGGTTCAACGGCTGCAATTTCTGGTCACAATGCTGAGCTACGAAATCGGCCATTACTTGACCTTTGACAGCCTTGGCCGATTCGTATCTTAAGTCGAATTCTGACAGAGCCAGGATCCATTTTCCAATCCGTCCTTTCAAAATCGGCAATGATAGCATATACTTCACCACATCATCCTTGCATACGACTATGCATTCTGCCGATAACAAATAGTGCCTGAGCTTGGTACACGAGAAGTATAAGCACAAGCATAACCGCTCCACCGGGGAATATCTTGTTTCAGCGTCTAAGAGTCTTCTGCTGACGTAATATACCACTCGTTCTTTCCCCTCAAACTCCTGTACCAACGTCGATCCAATACCCTGTTCGTCAGCCGATAAATATAATTTGAACGGCTTACTAGGCTGAGGCGGGACCAACACTGGAGGTGAAACTAAATATTGCTTGATATTTTCCAATGCCTTGCGTTGTTCTTCTCCCCATATGAATTCCTGATCGGGCTTTAATTTCAACAGAGGAGTGAAAGCCTGAATGCGTCCTGACAGGTTGGATATAAATCTTCTGATAAAATTGACCTTGCCGATGAGGGACTGTAGCTCAGTTTTGTTCTGTGGGGCAACAACTTTGTTGATGGCGTCTATAGTCTTGCGGTTGACTTCTATCCCGCGCTCATGAACCACGAACCCTAAGAATTGCCCAGCCGATACACCAAATGCACACTTGTTTGGGTTCATCTTCAACCCATGTTTCCTTGTGTACTCCAGCACTTCTTGTAAATCGGCCAGATGTTCTCGGTGACTTTTTGATTTGATCACGACGTCATCTATATAAATCTCTACCGATGTACCAATGAGCTTGTGAAAGATGTATTTCATGACCCGCTGATACGTAGCACCGGCATTCTTCAACCCAAAAGTCATAACAACCCATTCGAATAAACCAAGATGACCTGGACACCTGAAAGCCGTTTTCGAGATATCCTCTTCGGCCATTAATATTTGATTGTACCCTGCATTTCCATCCATGAAACTTATGACTTTGTGTCCTGCGGCAGCATCTATCAAGATATCGGCCGTTGGCATCGGATATCCATCCATTGGCGTAGCCTGATTTAAGTTCCTGAAATCAATGCACACACGTAACTTTCCATTCTTCTTGTATACGGGCACAATATTAGAAATCCATTCGGCGTAGCGGCACTGCCGAATAAATCCTGCTTCGATTAACTTTGTAATTTCGGCCTTTATATCAGGTAGAATCTTGGGGTTACACCGTCGTGCAGGTTGCTGATATGGCCGATATCCTGATTTTATAGATAACCGGTGTTCAACAATAGACCGGTCTAGTCCTGGCATCTCATGATATTCCCAAGCAAAGCAATCCTTGAACTCTTTTAATAGACTTATCAATTTACATTTGTACTTAGGATCCAAATTAGCACTAATGTACGTCGGCCTTGATTTGCTGCTATCTCCCAAATCTACCATCTCCAATAAATCGGCCGACGTAAACCCATGCCCAAGCTTCCCGTCTTCTCGGATGAGCTGATCCATTTATTCTGAATCTTCAGAGCCGACTGCTTGGATCGGCTGTAGACCGAAATCGGACACTTTCAGAAAGTCAGTGTCCCAAGTCCTGCCAGATATACATTTGACGTGCTCGCAGCTCCACTGTTGCGTGTCGGCCGCTGCAACGCTATAGGCGGAATCGGCAGTGACTATCTCTGTGCTGTCGCCGACCCATTGCACAAGGCATTGATGCATTGTAGATGGGACACAGCGGTTTGCATGTATCCAGTCGCGACCGAGCAGCATGTTGTAGGACCCCTTACCATTAATAATGAAAAAAGTGGTAGGAAGGGTCTTACTGCCGATGGTGAGGTCAACGCAGAGCGCTCCACGGGCGGGAGACACGTTGCCTTCGAAATCCTTCAGCATCATGTCCGTCTTGGTGAGGTCTTCATCGCCCTTGCCTGGCTTGCGAAACATGGCATACGGCATGATGTTAACTGTAGCGCCTCCATCTACTAGTAATCTGGTGACGGGTGTTCCGTCAACATAGCCTTTGAGAAACAGCGCTTTAAGATGCTGCCGTTTTTCTTCTTCTGGTTTCTCAAACGTAGCCGTCATCGGCTCTAACACCAGTTGTGCCATTTGTTCCTCCTCCATTCTTGTTGCTTTATCTCGATTATTGGGCGCCATGAATTCCATCGGCAGTATGAACACCATATCGATTTCGGCTGCCGATTCTTGGTTGTTTGCTTCTTGATCATTTTTCTTTGGGCGCCACACCCGAGATTTAACATTTCTTTTCTCTGGCACCTGCCTCTGCTCTTCTTCTTGATGCTCCCACTGGCGTAGGCATTGGATTCTCCGTTTCTGGGATCTGGATAGGCCATCGGGACACCACCTGGGATTTGCTGGTTTGGCCGATGATCTGGCGTGTTCCCAATCTGGTTCTCTTTCTAGGGGATTTTCATCCGACACCCTGTCATCGGCCATCTCTTCCAGCCGATCGTGCACGCTGATCCTGCCCCCCAGTCCATCCTGTTGGTCGATCTTGCTTTTTGACCGGTGGTACTGGTCAACTCTGCCCCCCAGCCGATCATGCACCGAAACGCGCTGTTCCTCTCGTTCGCGCCGATTTCTGCTGATCGGCTCTGATCCTCTGTCCCTAGAGTGTGGCTTCGGGCGATCGTTGCAGCTCAATCCGTTACACTCCGGACAGTTATCGGCAGACGGCAATCTGATGTCGTTCTCCCAGCAATGGATGAAGAACGGACGTTGCCAGTGATCTTCATGCCGGCGTATCATCTCTTCGTGGTATCTTGATTGTTCTTGCTGCTGCCGATATTTACTGAGTAAAAACTGGGAGGTGACGGGCTTGCGTGGTCGTTCTGCCCCCCGTCTGTTTCTTTTGATTTCTTCCGTTGTGATCTGCCTCCTGGGATCAACGGCGCCGCCCCTTCTCGCCGATTCTGACGTCAGCACCTTGGTTTGACTTGAATTTCCTCCAGCGTTAACCATGTTGGCCGGGAAGGGATGCTGATCTATCTTCATCGGTTTTGCCGATTTAGCCGGGTTTCAAATTTAAGCCTCCCCTGCTCGATGGCCGATTGTATCTGCTGACGGAAGACTTTGCATTCATTTGTATCATGAGAAAAGGCGTTGTGCCACTTGCAGTATTTCATCTTCTTAAGTTGATCGGCCGAAGGGATGGTGTGATGCTGAGATAGCTTAATCTATCCTTCCTGAAGCAATAAATCGAAAATTTTATCGGCCTTTGACGTGTCAAAGCCGAATGTCTCTGGCTCCTTCTTCCCAAAAGGGCATAATATCGGTTTTTTCCCTTTGACCCATTCTGCCAGGCCGATTTCCTCTTCCCCATCGGATTCAGATCCTTCGAAGTATGCCACCTTCTTTTGGAAATTCCTCCGCTGTTCAAACGGTCGGACCTCTTGTCCTGACAATCGGTGGACGATTTGGCTCAGGCTTTCAAACTCTTGGGCAGCATATCTTTCTTTGATTTGTGGCAGGAGACCTTGGAAAGCGATATCGGCCAATTGTGCATCGGTCAGAGCCAGACTGTAGCATTTGTTCCTGACTTCTCTGAACCTCTGTATATATCCCATCACCGGTTCATCGCTCCTCTGCCTGAGGCTGGTCAAATCCGAGAGCTTCATCTCGTGTACTCCTGCGTAGAAGTACTTGTGGAACTGCTTCTCCAGATCGGCCCATGTAACAATAGAATTTGGCGGCAAGGTGGTGAACCACTGGAAGGCCGATCCGGACAGAGACGATGAAAACAAACGCACCCTCAGAGCATCTTGCGTGGCAGTCTCCCCGCACTGGATGATGAATCGGTTGATATGCTCCACAGTGGATGTATCGTCCGTCCCTGAAAACTTGGTGAAATCAGGAACTTTGTAGCGGTGTGGGAACGACAGCAAGTCATAGGCCGATGGATATGGCGTCTTGTAGGTGTAAGTTTGCACTTTTGGCTTCAATCCAAACTGATCCTGGATTACTTCTGCTATTCTTGCCGTCCAGTCCACCTGCTGTTGATGACCAGCTATTCGCGGTGCGGGCATGTGCTGAAGAGCTGGCATGGCTGGGTGATGAATCGGCGAATTTTGCTGAGCAGCCGATAGTTGATGGCGAAGTGAATCCGCCCCCCCATCGTATGTCATCGTTGGCGTCGCGCCTCTGAATGCTTCTACAGCGCTTGCCCCCCTGCCGATTTCTGATGAGATCGGCTGATACTGGGGGACCATCGGCCGGACGGCCGATTGGTGTGGCACCTGGATTGAATAACTCCCGTATCCGTTCGCTGGCTCGGAAAAATACGTCGTCGCCGATGTTCCCCAAGGTACTGAGCTTGTGGGCAGCGATTGCACAGAAGCAATCTAGACGGGTTGAAGCGGTGTCTGTGATGGGAGACATGGTGCACCGTTGTATCTTGGAGACGCTGGGGGCAATGGAGAGTTGTACCCCTCGTGTTGCGTCAATATCGGCTGAGGAGCCAATTGGGACGTGTATGGTAAGCTTCTGGCTGGCAGAGTGGTTGGCGGGGCATATGCTGGTCCCTGATAGCCTTGGACTACTCCGCTGGCCAGAGAGCTGACGACGGCGTTATACACCGTGTTGGTCATCACTGAGGATTGGTCAATGAATGCCTGATAAACGGATTGTTGGATCATATCTGACATGTTGCCCGAGTCCTCAGCAATGGTGATGTGGTGGGGAACTAGAATATGAGCCTTCTTGACAGCCTCCCCGCTTCTGGTACGACCGAACGACTGGAGGTACATCTTCTTGTAATCTTCTAGATGTTTGGCCAATTCTTCCCTCTGGTCGTCCTTGAGATCCGCTTCTGTGACCTCAATGATGTTGCTGTCGGAGATTTCTGCGTTCTTTGACATATCAGATCTTGGTTTTGGTCCCACTGGGCGTGCCAAAAGTGTGTTGGCGCTAAAATCGGCCAGACAGGAATCGGCCGATGGTCTTCAGCGTCCGACACACGACCCGGGAGAATCTGCTTAGCTCCTGTTCGGGTTATCGCCCTGGTGCGGTTCGCGCGGCGTGCCAGTCAATCTGACCTCTTGATTGACAAGGAAATAAAGTATTAAATTCCAGGCGCTTCGATCGGCTGGAGTTCCGATCTGTCCTGAGGAGCGCGTCGGCGGCGAATCGGCCGATTTGCTGTAGAGATGATCGGCTATGGACCAGCCGATAATCGTGTAGTGATTGTAAAGAAAACTGCTGGAGCGATCTAAACAATTACTACAGAGGCACCACTTGAGATAGATCTAATCGGCTGTGAGATGATAAGTTGAAGAAGAACGATGACGAAGCCGATTACTCTGATCTCAACCTGGATAACTGGTGATAATACTAGAATAACAGGTAAAACTTGCAATTCTAGTAAATATCGATAACTGGTGAATAAATCCAAACGAAACTACAGCGATGCGCCCGTAGTTAAAGCTCGGATATTACTCGATAAGCGGAACCTACCAATTGGCCGGAGATCAGGTTGATGCAGCCCTGCCAATCCGTACGAACTCGTGAAAGAAGAAAAAGTATTAGCGAAGTCGCCGACTTGAAAATAAATTGCTGAAAAAGTAGAAGTATTGTTGTTGATTGATGTGTTGATGTCCTTTGCAAGATCCTGACGACTCCTATTTATACCCTAAAACTAGGACTCCTGGTCGATCACGACTTGTTACAACCTTATTTAAAAAAAATAGGAAAACTACTATATCTATAAGAACTTTTAAAGGAAACAGACTCCTGCAGAATCTTCCGCCGCCGTTCCCTAATCCAATCAGGATTCCCTTCAATTGCTCCTTGACCGACTTAGCGTGCCCTGTTGACCAACTTTTGACCAGAACCTTCCGAAATAGTCCCATCCTGTTGGCGCAAGCTGTATCACCAATCGGCCGATTTTCAACTGTTACCTCAATCGGCCGATTCCTCACTGTAGCCTTCAGATCTGCTGCATCGGCCAATCTTCTCTTCCTAACACCGATTAAACACGTGTTAAAATCTGGCGTCAACAGAAACCATACTACCGTCGTGTTGGCAAAGGCTCCAAGAGCACGCCAACACGGGTGCAGGCCAGTGCTTTAACCTATCGCTGCAAGCCTGCAGAGTCTGTGCTTCAAGAAAAACAAAACAAAAAAAAAATAAAAAGAAAAGACCAGCGGCAGAGCCTGCAAGATCCCTTGCGAACCTCCTTGTAGTAGAAATGATCTCACAGTCCACCATGAGTCTTTGCTGACAATGCAAGACCTGCTACATAGTATAACTATCGGCAAAAAAATCATTTTTTTTATAAGGAGGACAGAAGTCATGTTAGGATATTAGGTACAAAGCTCAAGTGGGGCTGAAAACACAACAAATGACAAAAAAACAGCAACATGATACCGTTTGCCTCATTTCGTATTTTAAATTCCAGATTGGAATCTAGTTCACAAGAAACCACAAAAGGAGAACATTTCTTTTTAAAATTGGCGGCGATTTCAGATCTTGGAGGATGATGATGCAAAGGCTTCTATCCACTTGGAAAGCTTTGGAGAGGAACATCCAAGGACACACGGACAAAAGGCGCAGGAAATCATCAGCTACCGAGCCGCAACGGACAAGCCAGTGAGCCACTGCCCTGCGGCCCCACCTCCCGGCACACGCTCGGCCCGGCCGCCTACCTCGTCTCGTCTCATCCGCTCCTGCGCCGGCCACCGGCCGGACCTTCCCCCACCTCGAGGCCCCCGATTATAAGAGCTTCTAGAAGCTTCCCCCTCTCACTTCACTAAGCTGCGCTCTCGTCTCGACCCCTCGTGCCCCACGCCCCCGCAGGCCGGCAGCCATGGACGCCCACCGCGACGAGGAGGCCGCGGCCTTGCCGCTCATCGCCGCGCCGGCGCCACCGGCGGGCGGCCGGAGCCACGCTACCGACGCGCACCTCCTCTCCGCCGCGTTCCTCTTCGTCTTCTCAGCCTACAGCGCCGCGCAGAACCTCGAGACCTCCGTCAACACCGTGCGCGCTCGATCCTCCTCCCCTGTTTCGTTCCCCCAGCAGCGGGTTCCCGATCCCTCTCGTGCTCGCTCTCATCGGTGCGGTCCACGGTGCAGGAGGGCGACCTGGGCACCGTCTCGATGGGGATCCTCTACACCTCCTTCACGCTCTTCTCCGTGGCCTCGTCGCCGGTGGTCACGCGGATGGGGCCCAAGCGCGCGCTCGTCGTCGGCAGCAGCGGCTACGTGCTCTTCATCCTCGCCAACCTCGTCCCCACATGGTGCTTGCGTCTCGGTCGCGGATCGCGACCTTGCTAATGCTGTGGTGCCTTACTGGTTTGGAGTTGGAAGCGTGCTGCCTGTTTGATAAAATGCGTAGCTAAGCAGCGTTCGTTTGGGTTAGTGATTAGTGTAGATGGTTAACCTGTTTGATAGTGTGCTGTAGTTCCTGTTTGGGTAGAGGATGCGTACTGACAAGTGACAACTCCCCTGTCCTAGTGATTGGCAGTTTGGGACATAGCTGTAGCAATTGTGTTCCATTCAAATCTGATCATCGGGCTCCCGGTGATTGGGTCATTGGGACATAGAGGTAGCAATTGTGTTACACTCATCAGTTTATATTCCCTCTTTACAGTCGCCTAACATCTCTTAAGGCCAAAAAGTTCAAACAGTCTCCTTTTAGTTCAACAGCTGGGCCACCCCGGGGCTTTTGGCGGTTTCCTGTGGCAGAAGCCTTTTTCCAGTGTTGGTGTGCTTCCAGCTTTGATCTCACTTTGTCTGATGCGAAAGATGGTTTGCTTGTGCTGTGGTAACCTGTTGGATTGGAATTGGATGCATGGTAGAAACCTTTCTGATCAAATGACTTGTTTGGTGATAATGTTCATTTTGAGTTAAAGTTGCGATGTTGATTCTACTTGATTACTCTAGTTTGGAAGTGCCCATAGTTTTAATTGTATGGAGAGTGAGCAAAATTCAGATCAGTGGAAGGTCTAGGCCATGTCAATGGGACACAAGGTGGTATATGTGTCATGTTTCTACCTGTTTCTATGGTCTGCAGTAAGTGAGCCGCAAGGGACTCAGGTCCCTGGGTTGTTAATTAAGTGTATTTGAATTTAGTGGGCTTCTCAGCATGTGCCCAGTGGGGACTCTCTCCTGACACTATACTAAGGAATGTTCTATTTTTGGTTGATATACCTAAGTTGTTTGGACATGGATAGCTTGATCATAGCTGATGTGCTTCCTAATGTAGTGGGTGTTTCAGTTGTGTAAAATGCTACAGAAAGTTGTAATACATTCAAAATGATGCCTATTGTGTAATTTTAACTTGAATGAGAAATTTTCAGGTACACAATGGTGCCAGCTTCACTCTACCTTGGCTTTACAGCATCGATCATTTGGGTTGGGCAGGTAACAGCTTAGTTTTTCTCTGAAATGTTTAGTCCCTGTTTCTTTCCATCTCACACACCTATACGCTGCACTGCAGGGTACGTACCTTACATCAGCTGCCCTTAGTCATGCAAGAGAAAATAATTTGCCTGAGGGTCCAACTTTAGGGAGTTACAATGGGGAGTTTTGGGGAATGTTTGCTAGCACACAGGTACAGTTATCCAAGAGCTCTGCTTAGTCGAAACATGCTAGGAGATATTCTAGTATTTATTGTTCATCCCTAAACTGTCGCTTTGTTTAGATGCAAAAACTTTACCCCCAAAAAAATGTTTGCACACATGCATGACGTATTAAATGTAGTTGAAAAAAAATTGCATTACATAGATGGTCCGTAAATCGCGAGACGAATCTAATGAGCCTAATTAGGCCGTGATTAGATAATAAATTGCTACAGTAAACATGTGCTAATGACGGATTAATTAGGCTCATTAGATTCGTCTCGCGATTTACGGAAGAAATCTGCAATTAGTTTTTTAATTAATCTATGTTTAATATTTCAAATATGAAAAGATTCCATTTCAAAATTTTTACCCAATGCATTTAAACAAGGGCTGTATTGTCTATTTCTCTCTTGATATGTATCCTCTACAGTACAACTGTTTCTGACTATGCAAGGCTGTAAAATTTTTGAAGAATGTCCGCACACATTTAAAGTATTAAATATAGACTAATTAAAAAACTAATTACAGAACTCGTCTGTAAACTACGAGACGAATATATTAAGCCTAATTAATTCGTCATTAGCACATGTTTACTGTATCACAACATTGTCTAATTACGGACTAATTAGGCTCATTAGATTCGTCTCGCAAAATGCACCCAATCTGTGACAGGTTTTTTTTTCATCTCCATTTAATATGCCATGCATGTGCGAAAACATTCGATGTGACATTTTTGGGTGTAAAGTTTTTGCATCTAAACAAGGCCTAATACTACATTTGAACTATGTAGGTCATTGGAAATTTGATCTCGCTTGCTCTACTGAGAAATGGAAAGGTTAGCGTCACATTATAATATTTCAAACTGCAGATTCCATTTGGCACTATGTTATAAATAATGATAATTAGTAGCTAGAGCTAAATTAAGGTTCTTTTCTTAATGTCATTTTTTTTACATGTGAGGTGCCAATTTGTTTGATCCTTTGTCTCCCATATCGCTTCAGGATGGTGGAAGTGTCACGGGAAAAAATCTGCTGTTTGCTGTGTTTCTTGGCTGCATGATTGTGGGCATTGTTTTAATGTGTTTACTTTCGAAAAGAGATGAGAAAAGAGATAATGCTCCAACACATTCCTCATTTGGAGCTATGTTGAAATACATTATTGCCCCGCTTAAGGACCGAAGAATGCTTCTCACCATCCCTCTTATTGCATATTCAGGTTTACAGCAGGCATTTGTATGGTAAGTAGCTCATGTCGTTTTCAATATCCATGGTTGTTCACTTCTTAGTAAGCATTTTTCTAAGACAGTTCTGTGGATTTTTCTGAAGGGCGGTATTCACAAAAAGTATTGTAACACCTGTTCTTGGCATCAGTGGCGTTGGTGGAGCCATGGCAATTTATGGTGCAGCTGATGTAGTTGTACGTAAAATGAAAACTTACTTTGTCCTTCTTTTGCCCAGAAAATATTGACTGATGCCCTCCATTTGTTGTACCATTATTATGCTACATTCTATATTCATTTTCCCTGTTGTTTCCATTGCATTAGGCAGTAATCGCCAAAGTGTACTAGTCACACTAGCAATGACAGTATATCATGTTCGCCAGATATCTGCAATTTAGAACCATACCATTCGAAGCTACTTGAAAAAAGACGTTCTGCACGTTTACCTGATTCTTGGAACATCTGGCATTGCAGTGTTCATTGATTGCTGGACGCTTGACTTCTGGACTTCATTCAGCAGCATCTATAGTGTCGGTTGGAGCTATTCTTCAGGCTGTAGTCCTATTCTGGTTGCTTCTCTTTTACAGGTACGATATCTGTAAATTTTTCAGTGGTGCCTGTGACTACTGTATTTTTCATTTTTACTCATCTTTATACTGCAACAGTCCAATGTCTGGACTGCTTGGTGCAGCGATACCACTATTCATAGGCGCCTTATGGGGTGTTGGTGATGGTGTCTTGAATACACAGTTAAGTGCACTCCTTGGGCTGCTGTTCGAAGATGTCAAGGTAATCTTATTTTTAGTGCATTTATTTAGTGTTTCATGTACACACATGGCATGAATACTATGTTTTGATCTCATTAGCTGGCTTATGAATCAATTCATTTGATACTCAAAGGGTATAATTTGAAAATTTTAATTTCCTGGCATAACTACTTGGCTTCAATGGTGAATACTCTATTTTGACAACATGGCAAATGCAGGAGGCTGCCTTTGCACAGCTGAAGGTGTGGCAATCAGGTGCCATTGCAGTCATCTTCTTCCTTAGCCCAAACATCACGCTGCAGGCCATGCTTATCTTGATGACCACGTCCCTTTTCATCTCCTTTGGCTCGTTCATGTTCCTTACCCTTGTCGTTGAGAAGTCATCGACCGTCAGACCCTAAGGCACAATTCCATTAGCCGACGTCCAAACCAAGGGGCCAATGTGATTTCGTCAGTATTACCAGTGGCCTGTGGCCTGTGTCATCCTCATGTTGTGTTCAGTACACACCAGTGAGATGAACGGGAAATGCAGCACCCACAAGGTGCGATCTGTGGCACCATCTCACACCATTTGTTTCAGCCATTTGCTGAAGCGAAGTTGTAGCAGGCTGCAGAACGGGGAAACTGTCCATCGGGCTCGCTTCTAGCTTGCTGGTACCGGTCCTCTCCTTTTGCTTCTCTGCAGCAATGTCGTAGGTAAAAAAAAGGGTTTACGTTGTAAGAAATGTTCTTTCGTTTGGACCACAGGATTCCTTGTAAACCTCTCGCATCCAATGAGAGTGAATGCCTTTTCTGTTCAACAGAGTGATGATGATCATGAAATTCTCGTGTTCCAAAAGGCCTGAAAGATGCTATACATGAGTGGGGGTAATGGAACATATTGTAACATGTTTTAATCTTCTGGAAATTGGCACCTGGCACTATATGAAACTGCATTCGTCGACTAGTTGACCATTAAACTTTTTTTTTGAAAGGAGTTGACCATAAAACTTGAGCTAACGAGGAATCGTACAGTTCAACTCGAGCAGAAAACTCGATTCGTTGGCGAGTGTGCCGCAGAATGGCGCCTGCGCCTGCGCCTCCCGCAGCGCTACTTGCCTCCTCTGCTCCAGTGGGATGGTGAGGCTCTGTTCTGTTCCCTGAAACATTCTGGGAAACAAGCTGAATGGTTCGAGCAAGACGTTTTGGTCATGTCTGGTTCTAGGATTTTGCTGGTCCATCCATCGCCAACCTACTCCATCCACTCAACTGCAGAACGAAAACCCCGGGCACGGCTTTCATGGCTGCAATAAGGTAAAACGACCCTTGGAGTCAGCAGCACTTGAATCTGACTTTGCAAATTTTTGTTAGGGCGGCTCCAAAGGCCGGAGACGTCGCCAGCCCCGTCCGACGTGGAGGGGGTAAAGGGAGGAGAGAGGATGACCGCTAGCGATGAACAAATCGCTAATCGAGTTATCGTTGTCCAAGAAAGTGTGAAGATGACGGATGGGACCGTAGGAGAGAGAGAGCATAGAACAATTTTATTATTTCTTCTCTCGCCTCCATGTAACCTGGCTACATCGCCGATGCCGCCGCGGGTGGCCTTACCCTTTTGTCAAATTTAGTGGTTACTTTGCACTGTGCTTCTTTTGGCTATTCTGTTATTTGTCTTTACTTCCGGACCAACATGTGGCAAATTTAGCTTCGTGGCATGCCGTTATCAGCACCTTCGCTTTCAGTACGGCATCCTGTTATTCATCAAGATGACCGAAAGGATTGGACATTTTGTCTAAAGAGAGCGCACGGTGCAAAGGATAAACATCCATTGAAGAGCATTCATGGAAAGATGTCAGGACGGATCTTGATATATATGCAGTGTACCTGGTCCGTAAAATGATACTTTAGCTCCATTGTGATGTAGCTAGAAAATATCTAGGGGTTGCACATGAATTGGAACATCAGATATACGCACTGTAAAAAATGCATAGATGGCCAATCACTCCCTTAATCTTGTAGCAATGATATTGTTTATTTCACCTTTCCAAGCACCATTGAGTGATTGTGATTGTACGTTAGCTTGTGATTTTCTACTTCAAAGTCAAACTATACCCTATATATCCAAAAGTAGGAAACGGAGAAGCTACTCCCCCGTTTCAAAATGTAGGTAGTTTTAATTTTCGTAGATTTATATATTTTGCTATGCACCTAGACATACATTATATCTAGTAAAGATCTATATTTTAAAACGGAAATGCAATCACTGTTGAAGACGTACCAAAGTAGGTTCGTGTTCCCTCATGTTTCACAATAGAATAGAGGTAATCCGAGTGCAGCGCGCACACCATCACATGTGGAGCACCGCAACCCACGACACACACTGCCACTCCGTCCAACACATGCTCTCTGCCAGTGTCAGCTGTCGATCTGCTCAATGATTAAAGCCGCGTCCGTCGTCGCCGGCGCTGTGCTGGTACTGCTCGCCGTGCTCTGCTCGTCGGCGGCCGGCGAGGATGTGCCCGGCACCAGGAGCTCCGCCACCGGCCGCGGTCGCCCGGCGGTCCCGGCGGTGTACGTGTTCGGCGACTCGCTGGTGGACGCCGGCAACAACAACTTCCTGCCGCCGCCGGCGCCCAGGGCGGTGCCGCCGAACGGCATCGACCTCCCCGGCACCGTCTTGCGGCGGACCGGGCGCTTCACCAACGGCTACAACCTCGCCGACATCATAGGTACTCTCCCGCCCCTGCAGTGTCTCTTGCCTCCTCTGCTCCGGCGAGGTGATGGTGACTCTGTTCTGTCCCCTGAAATTCTTAGGAAACGAGCTGAATCGTTCAGGCAAAACCTGCTGAACTGAATTCACTGGAGTAAACGAGCTTGGAAGTTGCCATTGGTATTGAGACCAGCTTGCATTGTTTCCAAAACAGAAATGAGCAAGCTGGCTAATGCCGATTATTAAACTTGAACAAACTCTATGTCGCCCCCCAAAAAATAGTAATAGAAATGAGAGTTTGTTTAATCTCATTTGGGAATAAGAAATATCTTTGAGGTACCATTATTGTAGTATTTCTAGAAAGTAGAAACACATCAATTGCATTGGAGAATTGAGCCGTCAGATTAAAATTGCAGCGAAATTGCTACGTGTACACAAAGTTGGTGTAGGCTTTGTAGCAAGTTTCATATTTTGTTATCATAGTGAAAATTGTATACTCCGGCCTTCCCTACAAATATTTTTTTACAGAAAAACTTAGTAACAATTTCTGAAACCAGGTCATGTTACAGGCCGACTGCATGACCTTTGTCGCGCGATTGAATAGCACGTGCCAGAACGCGTGGTGCCATGATAGCTTTTATTTAAGAAAAAAGAAATAGTTCCTGTCTGTGCAGCCGCACACAATCCGATTTTTATATCATTCTGATGATACATAAATCAAAGGAAAAACACACAAATGGGAAATATTAAAAGCAAAGTCTATTATTACCTTTTCATCCATAACTTTTTTAGCGAAAATATCCTATTTATTTTGAGTAGTACTAGTACGAGGCCATGCATTTCAACAACTTTGCCACATAGAAAAATCTATTGGCAAAAGTGTGTAAGGATTTCTGTATACTGAAACTTTACTGTCTTTACTAATGTTACATATAATTGCAGCACAGCACCTAGGATTCAAGATGAGCCCACCTGCTTACCTCTCACTCACGCCGCTATCAAGCCTCGATCTCCTTAGAGGCCGAGGTGGCGCCAACTACGCATCCGGTGGATCTGGCATTCTGGACATCACTGTAAGTCTATTAGTCCTAGTGCATCACTCGTCCTTTCCCTCCAAACACATCTTCTTGATGTTTTGAACAATGATACATCTTCACTGTAAGGACTTTCTATTTGTTCCTTAGGAAAACTTTTTGTTCGTTGAAGATTTAAAAGTTTGATCTGACAGACTTCAGAAAACGAAGTATTTTTAACTAGAGCCAGCAGTGTCAGAATTGAAGTCAAGCCAAAAAGAGGCATGGACCTTTCTCGTCCTTCAAATTTATTTCTCAAAAATTCACCTTTTCTTGCCTACCAAATCTGAAGGATAGTTTGATTTACAAAGCTTGCCTTCCTCTACAACTGTCATCAAGCTCTTCTTATTTGCTAAGGAGTATTTAGGTGTTCTCACCTAAAATCACATTCCTTTGATTTACTGTTGTATGAAAAGAGTGGTCAAGTGATCACACCAATGGTGGTTTTGGTCAGCTAGTTATTAGTCCATCCTCTCCTTTTCTCCCCACGGAAAATCTGAATTAGCTTAATCAAATACATTGTTGTCAACCCAATGATTTTTTTTTTTGCAAAACTTTACATCCCTACCAAGCACTATTGTCTTGAACAAACATGCCTCTACTATGTACACGGATGCAGGGGAACGGGACGATCACCCTGCGTAAACAAGTCGAGCTGTTCGCCGAGACCAAGGCAAGAATCATCCGGACTGGCCTGGTGGATCGCGAGAGGCTGGACGACCTGCTGGCCCGGTCCTTGTTTCTCATCAGCAGCGGTGGCAACGACTTCGACGCCTTCGACAACGGCGTGCCGATGAGCCAGGCGCCGGAGTTCATCGCCGGCATGGTCGCCGATTACCTCAAGTACATCAACGTACGCATAAGCTTGTCTCGATCTCCAAGTACTAATCTTACTACTGAAATAAAACAGCCTCTCAGAGTCAGCAACGACAAGTGCATGTGCAGGAGCTGTACGAGCTGGGAGCACGGAGGCTGGCCCTGCTCGACCTAGTGCCCGCCGGGTGCCTGCCGAGCCAACGAGCCATCACGGCCAACGGCGAGTGCGACGCCAGTGGCAACTCCCTGTCACTGATGTTCAACGCCCTCCTCCGGACCGAGATCGCCAAAGCTGTTGTTGCCTCCATGCCGTTCTTGAAGTACTCCATCGCCAACCTTTACATCACCTACTCCGACATGATCGCCAACCCCGCGCTAGCCGGTAAGCAAAACATTTTGTTTTTTTGAACAAGTGATGTTAAAGCATTTTTAGGTGATCGCATTTTGGCACAAAAAAATTTCTAAGAAAATTAAAATGTGTGCACATAAAAGAAAAAAAATACAAAAATCACATGCTGCTGCTGCTAACGGTTGGTTGGATTTGATCACATGACCAGGGCTGCGTGAGGTGAAGAGAGGGTGCTGCGGCGGCGGAAAGTTCAATGGCGAGGTCGAGTGCTCCATGGCCTCTAGCCTCTGCGGGAACCGCGACGAGTACCTTTTCTGGGACATGGTGCACGGGACGCAGGCAGCCTACCGCTGGGCTGTCCTCGCCTTCTTCCACGGTTCGACGAGGGAAGCCGAGCCCATCAACCTTGCACAGCTGATGCAAGAACCGTTGTCCATGGCGACAGCTCCCTACTCCTCCATCTAATGGTGTTATTTTTCGATAATGAAATAAAACAAGAATAATACCCTGGCCTCTACCTTAGAGAGATAAGGAAGGAATCATGCTTTGAAAATCATGGTTGAGAGCGCGAAGTGACACGAGTTTATCATGAATTCATGAGACGAGACTATGAAGATCATCAGTTTGCTCGTGCTCTACCTCTTTATATAAGATGAAAGAACTTGGATTAATGATCCACACATCATTATAAGTGTGCAATGGCTTTAAGTGCATCGTTCCATTGCAAGCAGAGCAACTAAGTGACTCCACATTTATCGTGCTTGCATGGTCAATAGTAGATTAATACGGCTAAATAGTTTTTTAGGCAAGATTTTAACGGCTAAATATTGGAGACCAAGTTATGGTCACTCATCCAAAAACGACTGTCTAACCCCACCCTCTGTTTGAGATGGCAACGATCTCTATTTAATTTTTTATTTGCAATGTAGAATGCTTATTTTATGTTTCTATTACAAAAACAATCATTTACTTCGAGCGGTGTTGCTCTTACGTTAGTTGGAATACATGTTTGGCAAACACAACATCATGGTAGTGATTGACTGATGCATGCATGATACATTATTTTGTATTGTTGGTGACGCGTCTTGTATGGGGGTAACTAGTACATTTCTTTTTCATGCTGAGTAGAATACATATCTGAATAACCACAAGTTGCTGCAAGAACAACCATTGCTACATATCCGACCTCTAGTGCCGGGCGGGAACCCCCGGTTAGTACCGGTTCTCCGCCCGGTACAGGGAGGTCGGTACTAATTAAATGGGCCACTATTTAGTACCGGGTGTGGTGACCGGTACCAAACTGCTTGCCATGCAGAGCCGGCTTCTAACATCATGTATGAAGAGGCTCTGTTCATTGTCTCCGTGTTTGGATGGAGACTGATGAACTGCCCACCCAGCCTTACCTGGAGCTACAAATTAATAATGATCCGTTGTGTCCATACATGACCATGCTGATCCATTGGGTGCAGTGGGTGGTTAAAATAAATAATGGCGAGTGCTCTACTACTGTGATGCTTCGTCTTTTTCCCTTCTTTATTTATTTGGATATATATAACACACTTGTTCATTCATTCATCACGTGGTTAAATATATATATATATATATATATATATATATATATATATATATATATTATATACTTCCAAGAATCTGGCGTGCAGTATCAGCTACCTACCTTACTACCTTAACATCCATCCACACTGTGGCGTTTCACAGAAACAGCTAGCAGGAGCTCACTTTATGCCCACTGAGAATTAGTTAAGCATAAGGGGTATGAACAATTGACAGAATTAGCATGTGCCTGTGTGCCTGCAATATGCTGGCTCTACTGAGTAGTGAACCCCCAGCAAATAAAGATATACAAGTATATATATAAAAAAATACATGTTTCCTCCACCATGGCCGGCCGGTCCCTTTCTTTGCTTGCATTGCTGTGGCTAATGATCTCTTTCAAGAAGCCTTGCTGCCTAATTTTGCTTTAGTCGTTCTACCTTCATGAAAACACCGTAGCTTTAGCAAAAGGGGGTTGAAGGAAGTTTCAGCATTGTGCATAGCTTTAGAAGCATTCAGTGGATGCAATCATGAGTTTGTATAGTTAACTGTATTTCTCCTTGAGCGCATGCTAAATACCTCCTCGAGATTAGCACATGTACGTGTACGTGTTATTTCCTCATTCATAAAGTTTGTTGCAAAACCATGGCCATTAGCTGACCCAGTTACCGCGTGTTAGGTACGGAGATTATAGTTTAAATTCCTCAAGGTAAGGAATCTCAGCATCAGTCAAATTCGCGTGGAAAAAACGAACCGGGAGTGGTATTTCCTGAAATGCCAATATTTTGGAATGGCGCGTACGGATATTTCCCGTTCGGCCAGCTTCTATATATACACTATAGGTTGTAGAACATGTTGCCACCGTACCAGCAAGCTTAAGCTAAGGCGGCACAAATCAAAGCCACGGACTTGAGCACAGGTCGAAGATGAAGAAGATGCTGCTTCCACTGCTCATCGCCGCACTTGTCTCGCCGCGGCTGCCGGGGCCGGCGGCAGCCGCTGCAGAGCGCCAGCTGCAGCAGTGCGGCGGGGTGGACATCCCGTTCCCGTTCGGCATCGGACACGGCTACCTCGAGACGCCGGGCAGCAAGGAACAGCCCTTCAACGTCACCTGCAGCCACCGCACCGACAGCGGCGCGCCGCGGCCCAAGCCGACCCCCATCGTCGACGGCATGGAGGTGCTCCACATCGACGTGCCCCGGGGGAAGGTCCACGTGATGAGCATGGTCAGCTCGTGGTGCTACAACGCCACCTCCGGGTCCATGGGCGACCCGAGCCTCTGGTCGTACGAGTCCGCGACGTTCCGCGTCTCCGACGACGACAACAGGCTCACCGTCGTCGGCTGCAACGCGTTCGCGTACATGTGGACCCGGGACGGCGGCGCCGACGACAAGTACCTGGTGGGCTGCAACGCCACGTGCTCGCGCGGCGTCCGGTCGCTGGCCGACGGCTCCTGCAGCGACTCGGGCGGCTGCTGCCAGGCGCCGATCCGGCCGGGGCTGTCCTTCAACGTGTCCTTCGTCGGCTACGACGACAGCAGCACCGCCGGCGGCATCCCAGGGCTCGGCCCGGCGAGTCCCTGCATCTACGCCATGGTGGTCGACAAGGAGGCCTTCGAGTTCCGGACGAAGTACGTCACCACCGATGAGCTCTTGAAAGCCGGCGGCTCCTGGGAGGTGCCCATGGTGCTGGACTGGGTGGTGGGCGGCAACCAAACGTGCGAGGCGGAGAACAGGACGACCTACGCCTGCCGCAGCGACATCAGCAAGTGTTCCAACGCCAAGAACGGCGGCCCTGGGTATACATGCAGCTGCCCCAAAGGCTATGATGGAAACCCTTACCTTCCTGGTGGCTGCAAAGGTAATTTTTTTTCCAATTTCTTTTGCCAAAACTTTAAATTCAAGAGTGCAGATCAAACCTTTGGATCTAAAATTCAAGAGTGTGCAGATCAATAATTAACCTGATCTACTACTGCAGATGTTCTAAACCTAAACTCTCTAGGTTGAGCTAGATTTAATGCACCTTCAATAATCCAATTAAACCGAATTTTTAAAGTGTAGCTGTGGGATTTTTCCCCCCTTCACATATGTCCTTGTTTTATCAAATAATAACTTTGTCTGGCACAAAAATATTTTTTCAGTCCATTCTTACTTTTTTTGTTAGAACGAATTTCTACGAATTATCTTTTTCATTTTCTATTGTTCAGTTATGGTTAACTTGGAGATGCAAAAATCCAATTAGTAATATAATAGCATGCAAGATAAGATTACAGGGTCACCTAGGTATAAATGTGTTCTTGGCATTATTCATACCCTACATGACACAGCTCTTGGTAATGAAAATTTTCATAACGCATGAAACAAATCATTTTGGTTTTGCCTCTGCAGATATTGACGAGTGTAAGGCAGCAAACCGGACATGCCCTGCCCATAGTATCTGTCGCAACACCCCTGGAGGCCGCGAATGCTACGAACTCAAATTGCTACTGGAAATAGGTCTGCTTTTAATTTTCTCTTAGATTTGTGCAAACAACAATTTATAAAATTCCAAACCATTCAACAATCTTAAGCACATGATCAGGAAGACATCAAAATTTCCACCGTACCTAACATGAAGCATCAAAATTTCCTATCCAGTGGGCAGCTGCATCTTCGTGGTCCTGCTAGGAACCGGCATGTCCTGCGCATACGCAATCCGAAAGAAGAAGCGGCTCGCCGCGATGAAGAGGCAGCACTTCAAGCAGCACGGCGGTTTCCTCCTCTTCGAGGAGATGAAGTCGCGTCAGGGTCAGGGACGCTCCTTCACGCTGTTCACAGAGGAGGAGCTCGAGGATGCAACCAACAAGTTCGACGAGCGGTGCGTGCTCGGCAAGGGTGGCAATGGCACCGTGTACCGGGGCACCCTCAAGGACGGGAGGGCCGTGGCGATCAAGCGGTGCCGGGTCGCCGGCGACGAGCGGCAGCGGCGGGAGTTCGGCAAGGAGATGGTCATCCTGTCGCAGGTGAACCACCGGAACATCGTCAAGCTCTACGGGTGCTGCCTCGAGGTGGAGGTGCCCATGCTCGTGTACCAGTTCATCCCCAACGGCAACCTGCACGAGCTCATCCACCACGGCGGCGGCGCGCCGCCGCCGCCGTTCTCCCTGCGGCTGAAGATCGCGCGCGAGGCCGCGGAGGCGCTGGCCTACCTGCACTCCATGGCGTCGCCGCCGATCATCCACGGCGACGTCAAGTCCCCCAACATACTCCTCGACGAGAACTACACCGTGAAAGTGTCGGACTTCGGCGCGTCCGTGCTGGCGCCGGCCGACGACAACTCGCATCTCGTGACGCTGGTCCAGGGCACGCGCGGGTACCTGGACCCGGAGTACATGCAGACGTGCAGGCTCACCGACAAGAGCGACGTGTACAGCTTCGGCGTCGTGCTCCTGGAGCTGCTCACGCGCAGGAAGGCGCTGGCCATGGCGGCGGCGCCCGAGGAGGAGCGGAGCCTCGCCGCGCATTTCCTGGCCTCCGTTAGGGACGGCAGGCTTGGCGGGCTTGTGGACGCGCGGATCAAGGATGAAGTCGGAGGCGAGGTGATCGAGACGGTGGCGGTGCTGGCGAAGCGGTGCCTGGAGATGTCCGGCGAGAGGAGGCCCTCCATGATCGAGGTCGCGGAGGAGCTTGACAGGATTAGGAAGGTGTGCGTGACAGGTGACGGCATCGCTATTCTTGTTGGTGATGGTAATTGAAGCGTGATTAAATTGTGTAGTGTGGTGTTGGAGGTACGGTGTTAAATATTACCTTGTACTGCTAATTGTGCTAGTTTTGAGTAGGTCACCAAATAAACTTGCACTTAGTGAGATGGCCGATGAGCTATCTGTTACTACTTTCTGTCAGGAAATACAGATTTGACACTGATGTACGTAGTCACCCTCTTCCATGTCACTCTCCCAGCAGGAATTGTCAACAAGGTAGCTGACCAAACTTGCATTCGATGTCAGATGACCGGTGAGCTGCTTCTAGTTTGAGATTATATTAGGAATACAGGTATAGATGGCCAAATGGGCCGGCACGGCCGACTCGACCCTAACCATAATCAGCACGGCCCAGCTAGGCACGGCTCGACTAAGCCCTATGGCTTAGTCGTGTCGTGCCGTGCCGGCACTACGTGCCTGTCCTCCGACCCAGGCACGACACGCCTAAGGATTAATCGTGTCGTGTCGGCCAATCAGCACGCCTAACCCATAGGGTTAGTGCCGGCCCAAACCCTATAGGCAAAATGTACACTTGATCAGATAAAAAAAAGCTAAATTCAAATCTTTTATACAAACAAACAACAAAATAACACATATTTTCAAAGTTTAAGTTGGTGCAATGGATGCCTCATTAAAAACATATCTAGATAAAGCTCACACCTCGTTAGACACCCTATCTATTTGAACGGGCTCCAAGGGCTAGTTGGTCTTGCCCAAATTAGTCCTGCCTGATCAGGTCAGGCCGTTAGTCGTGTCGTGTCCGGGCCGGCACTACGTGCCGGAGTTCCAGCCCAGGCACAACTCGGTCCATCGGGTCGGGTCGGCACTAACCCTATTAGTAGTGGGCCGGGTCGGGTTAGTGCTGGGTTTTTTCGTGCCATCGTGCCAGTTCCGGGGCAGCCCACCGGGTCGAGCCCATTTGGCCAACTATAAATACAGGTTTGACTTTTTGCAAAAAAAGTGTTAGAACTCAGTGTGGCACAAAGATGTAAAGTGAATCGTGTAAACTTTATTGATCTCTGGTCTTGTATTTATAGGGGGATTAGTACAACAGTTAACATCTAATGACTACCATTAGCCTAATCGTGGGCATGGTTGCCATCGTGCGTCTTGACTGCACGATGTTCAGGTCGCGGTGGTCTTGCGTGGGAGTTTTCCCGCCTTGACCCTTTGACGAGGTCAACTCCTTTTGTACTGTAACACTCCCCTTTGATCAAGTCCAGTTTGAGATCAATTAGGTTAGTATCTTCGAAAACCCTACGGGAAAAAGAAAGATTAAAAAAAGGATACTCTATCATGAACTCATAGAGTTTAAGGAGTATTTCATGACCTTTTGATTTCTCCAAAAAAACCCCGGTGGGAAAACAGGAGATAAGGCATATGCTTATGTTAACATCGTCTTATTAAAACTTTGCATGAGAAAAACCCTTAAGGGAAAAATTCATGAAAGAAAAGAGTTTGATGTGATGTTTATAGAGTCAATTCTCAAGAGACACTCCCCCTGAATCCTGCAATGATCTCAGAATGATTTGAGGATGTCGCCACATGATTGCTCTATGTGGTTAATCATCCTGCATAGCCAAACACTTTCGCGTGAAGCTTCATATAGTGCAATGATCTCAGAATGATTTGAGGATGTCGCCACAAGTGTTTGCTTAGACAATTTCCATGAAATGGCCATTCCTCCGTGAAGGAAGACGAACCTTGTCTGTGCTCTAGCATTGTGGGGATCAGACATATAACCAGCATCAATATGTCCAACCAAATTAGAATCTTGGGCTTTCTGGAAGAATAACCCAAGATCCTTTGTGCCATTTAAATATCTAAGGATCTATTTTTGAAACGAACCGGATTTTTGAAACGAGAACCCGACTCCCTGTATCATTGTGGTAGTCCCTGGATCAGTAGCTATCACATACATAACTCATCTCAGAAGGATAATCATAGTCATACATCGCGTAAATCAAACATGGGGTTAATTATTACATAAATCCATAGGATCTGCATTACGAAATTCAGTACAAGCCCCTTGGGCTAGAACGAACAACAGAAAATGGAATGCGGTAGCTAGCTTCTGGGCCGTCTTTCATCTTCTAGAATCTCCACCACAGGCAAACTCGAGCGTAGCACGGGCCGTCCTAGTTTCATCCATTGTCATTGGGCTTGATCTTCACGTCGGATCATGCATCTATCAAACTATCCCCAAGGAATGGGATAGATCCACGTCACCATCCGTATGCAAGCTTTAAGTGGATGCAAGGGTATAGAAAGTAGCCAAAGGATAAGGTTAAGGTTTTCCTATGCAAGCAGCAGGCAGATTTATATCAACATCCAAACACCTCAACACGGGCCATTCCGGCATCCTGGACTCCCGGTTCAACACACACCTTCCAAACCCCCAAGGCGATGCAAGAACTCCTCTCCTCGCACCTCAACTGCACTTAGCAAGAAAAGTAGGGTAGAGGGAGGTAGAGATCAAGTAACACTACTCTATGAAAGCAAAAACCGGATCAAAAGTTGTACATGACCGAGTACACGGGTATACGTATAGTTTTTACCCTGCAGGGGTTGTACACCTGTACCCACTCGGGATGCAAGTCGGGAGCTAACCGGCTGAGACACATCCCACAACCATGACTCTCTAACTATCTGGTACCATCCTGCTTTCCAGGGTTTGGATGCGCACTCCCGTAAGAGGTTGTCCCGGGACTGTTGTAACCTGGCCAACCAGTTACGATGTCTCGAAGGTAGGGTCGGAAAACCAGCGGGGGCCCGGCGCACCCCGAACCTCCATGGGCGTGTCCAGTATGCCCCTTCTGACACTCACTCCTACTGTTCTGGTACCATACAACTAGGGATGGCTGGAACCCTTGCAATACAAGGATAAGTGGCGTGCACGTTTATCATAGTTCTGTCTCCAGGTCCGCTTACTCCCTTAGGAGCGAGGCGAGTATCTCCGTCACAAATGCGCATCCGCTGCAACGTACCACGGTAGGCACCCATTATAGGTATCACCCTCCAAACTCTTCAAGCACCACCAGTTTCCCCGAAGGAAAGACTTCCCGCACGAAGATGCACCACAACAGGTGCTCCGTAGGGTGTGCCCAACACACACCCCAAGCCCCTGATCTGAAGATCAGGTTAATTCACTCGCCCCCGCTAGGAGTCCTAATCACCATCTCCTCAGAAGTGTATCTCCACTCACGCCAAGACTATATCACCATATCCCACACATACACATGCAAAGCAAGGCATCTCGTATATATATATCAAGTGTATAGGGTGACAAGGAGTTCAGGTAATTAAATAGGCTATGCAGGTTCATCTCAAAGTAACATAACTGAAAGCAGTAGCATATCTATCAAGCAATGCCTAATAGGTATTCAAATCATAGATGGGCATGAACCCGGCGGTTCATCGTAGTCTCCCTGGGTCTTCGGGGTCTCCTGGTTGTCCGGGGCATCCTCCTGGGTCTTCTGGGCGTTTGGGACGTCGATCAGCTCCTCCTTACAGGGACCTAGTCGTAATTACACATAAATGTAGGGACCAAAGTGCTAAAGTGCACAAATCTGCTCAAATAAGATCCAACTCACAATAAAACCTACTCTAACGGGTAGATCATGATTTTAGAAGAATTATGAAACTAGTTTCATAAATTTTGGAGGTCCGGTTGATTGATTATGAATTTTCTAAGGTTAAATCATTTTCTGAAATTAATAAATGTTTAACGAAAAAGAAAATCACACACAGTCAGCCTCATGGCAGCACCAGGGCATGCCATGTGTCATGCTGACGTCAACATGACGTTATCCAGGGGCTTGGGCTGGCTGACGTCAGCAGTGGGTCCTGCTGACGTCAGCGTTGACTGGTCAACACTGATTAGTCAACGGTCAACGAGTCAAAGGGACAGGGGGGTCCACAAGTCAGCCACTGGGTCTCACTAACAGGTGGGACCCACGTGTTAGATCGGGTTAAAAGAAAAAGAAAGGCTGGCTTAAGTTAGTGGGCCGAAAGGAACTTGGGCTGCCTCGGTTCGGCTCAGCCGGCCCATCTTGGCTCGGCTTGGGGCAAAAGGGTTGTCTCGTCCTGCAACCAACAGGCCGGCTTGAGTAGCAGGCCGGCTCGACAAACGGCTCAACAGGCTGGCTCGCACACAGGCTTCGCGGGTTGGTTTCGGCCCAAGTCGCCCTGTCCCTCACCACTCTCACTAGCAGGCTGGCGCACGGGGCAGCGGCTCCTGCCCGCCCACTGCGAGTGGGACCCAGGCGTCAGCAGCTCTTGGGATCCGGTGTGGCCGGATCCTGTGCGGGGTCGTGTGTGTGGCCAGGCGTGTGGGCTATCGAGGGGGTGTGTGTGCGTGAGCGCGCCTCGGGTGCTCGACGAAAGGTCGCAAGGACGTAGCGGTGATGCGAGCGCGGTGTCGTGGGGGCGGTGTGTTGTGTTTGTGCATGGTGAGGTTGCGGGGGCTCGATTCTGGCTTGGGGAAAGGCAAAGGCTCGGCCTCGCAGCCGGGACGCGGGCAACGGCATGCCGAGCACAGCCATGACAAGGCCATGGCCCGGCAAGGCAGGTGGTCAGGGCAGGGGGGCGCGCGCATGGTGTTCGGCATGGCCGATGTCACGACGGCGCGGCGAGGCAAGGTCAAAGCTCTGGCCTTGCGGTCGGCTGGGAACGCGTGCACCGACACTCGACATGGCCAAGGCCGCAGCACGGCCATGTCGCTCGCGGAACCCCGGCGAGCAGGGCCACGGCAGCGTCACGGCTGCGGTTGCAACTCGAGAGTGGCGGCGAGGGCCTCCTGCAATAGGATGCGGCACGAAGGCCGGGCATGGAAGGGACGGGGGCCTAGGGTGCCCGCTATGGAAGGTTCATCGGCCGTGGCCGGCAGTAGGAGAGCGACGGGGGTGGACGGCGGCGCTCATCGTTCGAGCTCGTGGACGACGGGCGCGGTGCGGTGGAGAGGCGTGGTCGTGACGAGGTGGAGCCGTGCCGTGCAGCGCGGGGTCGTTGGTGTAGACGATCGGGGCGCCGGTGCGGTGAAGTCATTCTGGCGGTGGCGACGTTCCCTCCTCCTTGTTGCTTCTTCTCCTCCTAGCGAATCGGCGGCGTCGAGCTCTGGCGGGCGCTTCTCCTCCTCGTGCTCCTCCTTCTCTTCCTGGAACGGCGGTGCTCAAGCGGTGGCGTGACACGGCGGCACTCCTCCCCCTCTGCTTGTTCCCCTCTTCTTCCTCTGTTCGTGGCGGCGGAGCTGGGGAGAACCCCTAGGGTTTGCTAGGGCTGCGATGGCGGCTGAGGCGTTTTATAGGAGGGGTGCGGATAGGGTTGGAGGGCTCCAAGGCGGCACAGACGTCGAGGATTGCCCAGCGGGGCTCGGTGCTCTCACGGGGGCTATTTCCTCATCGCGGCCGTCCGCCCCAACCGCCCGAGGCCCCTGCCCGTGCTCGCCCAGCCTCCCCGTGCCTCCCTTTGCTGCCCCCGACGACGCCCCACTCTCCTAGCACCGCTGCCTGGCCATCCGCGCAGAGCGCCGCCGTCACTCGTGGTTGACGAAGCGGTGCGCAGCCGGCGAATCCC
Source organism: Panicum miliaceum (assembly GCA_032594955.1). Classification (NCBI taxonomy): domain Eukaryota; kingdom Viridiplantae; phylum Streptophyta; class Magnoliopsida; order Poales; family Poaceae; genus Panicum; species Panicum miliaceum. The sequence continues at coordinate 53,304,227 of CM064058.1, read as the reverse complement.
GTCGCTGAGTCGCCACCCCCCGCGCTTGATTCGCCGGCATCCGAGCCGGATCCAGTGGACGAAAGCGCGGATCCGCGTCGAGAGGGCCCGCCGCCGCCGGATCCGAGGTGCCTCGCCGCCGCCTCCTAGTTGGATCTGGGTTAGGAAGAGAAGTGGGGGCCGCCGGATCCGACCGGGAACCGCCGGCCACTGTGCAGGATAGGTCGCGCCTCCACAAAACAAGGTCGAGCACCGCTCCCCTGCGTTCGCGCCCGAGGGGGCCTCGCCGTGGGAGTCCTCCATCTCCACCGGAGAGGCGGGGCCAGCCGGCCTCCGCCTCCGCCTGCCGCCGCGAGAGATCGAGAGAGAGCAGGGCAGGGCGCCGCGCCGGGAGCAGGGGAGGGCGCCACGCTGGGAGAGCAGAGGAGGGCGCCGTCCGTAGCTGCCGTGCCGCACCGCCCCGAGCTGCTCCTCCGCGCCGCCCGCACGCACGGGACAGGCCGGATCGTGCCGCCGCTGCACACCTCGCGTCTGCGCTGGGCCCAACGCGGCAGCTGCTCGGCCTCGCCTCAGAGCTGTCCCGTACCACCGCCGGACCACCAGCGCGCCGACGGCTGGGGAGAAGACAGGGGGCGGTGGCGGAGGAGCTCGAGGGGAGAGAGGGGGTGACGGAGAAGGAGGGAGCGGGTGGGAGGAACGGAGGAAAAAATAAAAGAGGAAGGAGGAAGAATAAAAAAACTAACATGTGGGTCCCGCTGAGTGGTAGTTGGTATAGAGTAGAGATATAGAGGATGGATGGGTGCAGGAGAACTGGATATAGAGGAGAGAATCTCGATGACCAGGATGGAATATTCCTTTTAGAGGATGAATTTAGAGTACGACGAGTGCGGACAACCTGATTTGATCTCGCAGACAGACAGATGGTGTACTTTGGTTGCATCAGAAATTCAGAATTTTCAGACCATCCAATCTTTCAGTAGTTGTCTGAAACTGTGCTGTCTACACTTGGCTTCTTTTTTTTTTCCGTCGACACTTGGCTTCGACTGCTGGACACACACACATGGAAACTTTAGAGCTCGATCGTGAAAATACCTTCAGGCCAACATAAAAACAGATGCACACCCGTGAGGATCAATGCCTGGGCCTTGGATTCTGTTTGTCCCCAACTTTTATATTTGCATGCTCGCCACGGCCACGACATTTGAGTGAGATTCGACCGAATTTGCAGCAACTTTTGGGCCTTTTGAATTTCTCATATCCTGCCTGCTCCCTATTTTCAGTTCCCGAGCACCAACTTTCTTCCCATGATGTTTTTCATTGGGAAAAGAACTTTTTTGCGTGTGAATATTCTCTTGGCTTTGCCGCCGTTTCCTCACACTTTCAGCCTTTTCCGTTAGCTTGACACATGGGCGGATCCAGGGCCCCGCGACCATGGGCACTGGCCCGGGATCCATCGCCAAAACAGCTAACGTTGCCATGCTAAAAGTCTGTACCACTACCTATAAGTATGTATTTGGTTCAAACAATGGATACTAAATTATCAGAGACTCTAGAATCAGTTCTATAGCTAGTGTTCAAATCAATTTACCATAGTCGAAATTTTCTTCGGTTAGAGATAGGGAGAGAAGAATTGTATGTATTAGATTAGACTTGGTCCCGGCTCTAATCGATGACAGGCTTGACATTGAAGCGCATCTAGGCCGATAGATGCTCATTGTAAGTTTCAGTGATTAATGACAACCGTATGTGACTAATGTATGTTTTGAAGGAATTACTAAATATCAGATTTTTCACATATGAAATATGAAAAGAGACCCCTCAATTCTTATTAATATGCGAGCCAGATATTTGAAATGCAAAGATTAAGGACCTTTCTAGTATCAAGTGTCACAAGGAGATGAAGGACGCTTGATTTAGTTTAGGTTTTATAGTTTTTAGTCTTTGACCGTACTGTTAAGGGGGTTCTCGAGTTGGTAGCTTGATTTAAATTGAGTTGGCCTTAGAATTATGCACACTTGCTCAATCTCAGCCCCACACAACTCAAAAAGGTCACATGAATACTTGGAAGATGAAGTAACTCAAAGAAAATCCAAACCCCAAGCCAAAAGAACAAGTGGCTGAAATTTATATAGGGCCGGATGATCGGACACCCTGTTGTATGTAGGCGTCGGATCAATTCTGTGGGGCAATACGATCAGGTCAGAAATAGTGCAGTGCGGCCTGATGATCCGACACCCTCTGAAATAAGCGTCAGACCAATTTTGGGAATTTTCCCGCCCGAGAGCGTGTTCTTTAGTCTGCAAACATTGTCTTCGAGACCGGATGATCCGCCACGAGGCATCGGAGCATCCGACACTTGACCGGACGAGGCGTCGGGGTAATGACGCCAGCAAAAGCAGCACTGTTAGCCCCAATGGCTACTATTTGGCTTCAGTGTGACCGGATGATCCGCAGCCTACGAACGGATCATCGGACGCCATGCACATTTTTGGAAACAAAGTACAAACGACTACATTTTGATCTCAAGTCTATATATATCCCTCCCTCGGGTCTCTTGGATTGCCTTAGCCATTCTGAATACTTGAGGCCACCCTTGAGCAGTAGAGAAATATTTGAAGACATGAGAAGAAGAGATTGAGCTTTGAGGGTTGATCCAATCAAGAGGAAATCATTCCCTTGGAGTAGCAAGTGTGCTTGAGCTTAGGGCCAACTTAGTGTTAGGTCAAGTGAAGTCTTAAGAGCTTGTTACTCTTGGTGTTTGACGGCACCTAGACGTTCTTGGTGATCGGTTGCTCTTGGTGAGCTCTTGGAGTTTGTGGGAGCCCCAAGAGGAGAAGTTGTACACTGAAAGAGCATTCTTAGTGAAGCACTTGCGTTCTTGGTGATGCAAGGGAGCCATACCCTTTGTGGGTGCTCCAACGTGGATTAGGGGGGAGCGTCAACTCCTCGATACCACGGGAAAAAAATGGGTTGCCTCGTGTCTCACTTTTTACATTCAAGCATTTACTTTGCTTCTCTTATTGCTATTCTTGCATGCTTGCTTGTTTGTACAACTAGGATGATCATATGCTAGTATGCTTTGTTGACTAGAACATTTCTTGCTAGTGTGATCTTGCAACTAGGAATCATGAACATGTTACTGTGTTATCCTACTTAAGGCCGTTCAAATGAGCTTGTTGAGCAAATTTTCTCTAGATTGAATGTGATTATTGAGGACATTAATGCACTTGAAATTTCTCCAATGACCGACAGCGACATCATTCGGAAGATTCTTCACTCACTCATCAAGCCCAAGTACAACATTGTCGTATCTCTTCTCTATGAGAAGGATATTAACACGCTCAAAGTGGCCGATGTGGTTGGGAAAGTCCGATCACATGAAATGTTTCTCATGGGTGAACTTGAGCCCTCACAAGCCAAGAAAGATCTTGCACTCAAAGCCAAAAGTGACCATAAGTCAAAGAAGAATAACGAGTGCAAGGCTCCTTCACCAAGCACAAGTGAAGATGAAGCTAGCAATGGCTCAAGTGATGATGAGGGAAATGAAGATATGGAGTTGGCTCTTCTCATGAGGAAGACCTCCAAAATGATGTCAAGATTGAACAAGAAAGGTACAACTATGATCCGAAGAAAAACAAGTTCCGTACCCAGAGGAACAAGGAAGATGTCAAGAAGAAGTGCTACAATTGTAGCAAGTATTGTCATCTTTCCTATGATTGCCCCGAGCCGTCAAAGCTAAACAACAAGCATGAAGATGAGGGCAATCAACACAAGCACAAGAAGAAGAATCATGAAAAAGAAGATTACAAGAAGATGAAGTCCTTGGTGAGTGGGTCACCGATGGCGAAAGCTCAAGTGATGAATCAAGTGATGAAGATACTAAGAAGAAGATTGTGGGAATCGCCATCAAGGATGATGAACCACCTCTACCTCCACCGCCCATGTGCTTCATGGCAAAAGGTAGCTCCAAGGTGATTGATGATGAAGGCTCTTCCTCTAGTGATGATGATAATGATTTATCACCTAATGAGTTGAGATCGATTCTAGAGGATTATCAAGATGTGATCAAGAAGTATAAGTCTAAATTCAAGTCTCTTGAGTGTGATCATACCAAGCTTAAGGCCTCACATGACGAGTTGCTCGTTAGACACATTGAGGTAGTTGAAACTCATGAATCATGTGTTGTGTCTAGCAAGCAACTTAGAGAGGAGCATGACAAGTTCCTTGTTAAGTACAATGATTTGCTTGTTAAACATGATGAAGTAGTTGTACTCAACAAGTCTCTTGATTCTAGCAATAAGAAACTTAAGCTTGACTATGCAAATTTAAACTCAAAGTATCAAGAACTTGAATTCTCTTATGATGCCATTGATGATGAGCTAAAAATAGCAAATACAAACACTATCAAAGTCAATGCATCTACTTCTTGAAAAGATCTTGCAGAATCAACTCACTCAACTACTTGTCATCAAGTTTCTCCTTGTTCTTCCAAGACTAACCTTGATAGGGAGAGGTAACTAGAAGATGAGCTTGAGAACATGAGTAAATGTATGTTCACGGTGACAAGAGGAGAACACTTGCACAAGGAGATTCTCTTCCATAATGCAAGGCACTTTGGAACAAATGGACTTGGCACCTTCCCCAAGCCTCCGAAAAATTATCCTAAGTCACCAGAGCTCAAAGAATGCTTCAACAAGGAAGTGGGCTCCTTTTACCAACATTGCCAAATCACCGGGCATCACACAAGGGAGTGTCCTATTCCTACTCGCCCTCTTTCTACCTTGCCACCTAACTATAAATCTCAATTTTATGATTATCATTTCTTATCAAGTAAACTTAAAGATGGCAAGGTGAAGGTGAGGTTCATTGGCTCTCAAGAAAAAAGGGAAAGCTTCCACGTCAAATATGGGTTCCTAAAGTTTTAGTAACTCATGTCAAAGGACCCAAACTTGCTTGGATTCCCAAACCTCAAACATGTTTCTTTTGTACGTAGGTGAAGTACAAAGCTGTTGGAAAGCATTGGGTGCTTGATAGCGGATGTACACAACATATGACTGGTGATGTAAAGATGTTCACCTCACTAGATGAAGATGTGGGCAATCATGAACATGTCACCTTTGGTGATAACTCAAAAGGAAAAGTGGTAGGTTTGGGTAAGGTAGCAATAACCAAGGATCTCTCTATTTCTAATGTCTTGCTTGTAGAGTCCGTGAGTTTTAATTTGCTTTCTATTGCACAACTTTGTGATTTGGGACTAATATGCACCTTTAGCGATTGTGATGTTGTTGTGACAAGCAAGGAAGACAAGAGCCTTATTTTCAATGGATTTCGACATGGTAACATCTACCTTGTTGATTTCTCATCTCAAGATGCAAGCTTGTCAACGTGCCTCTTCACCAAGACGTCCTTGGGCTGGCTTTGGCATCGCCGCATTCTCATATTGGAATGAGCCAACTCAAGAAGGAATTCAAACGAGGAATGGTGGTTGGTGTGAAAGATGTGAAGTTTGAGAAGGACAAACTTTGTAGTGCTTGCCAAGCTGTGAAGCAATTTGCAACTTCACATCCCATGAAGGCCTACTTGTCAACATCAAGACCATTGGAACTTCTCCAGATGGATCTCTTCGGGCCAACCACTTACAAAAGTCTTGGTGGTAATCTCTATTGTCTCATCATTTTTTATGATTATTCTAGATATGCTTGGACATTCTTTTTGAAGGACAAAGGCAAGACGATGGGGACATTCAAGATCTTCGCCAAGCAAGCTCAAAATCAATATGAGTCAAGTGTTGTGAAGGTCTGAAGTGACAATGGCACCGAGTTCAAGAATACACAAATTGAAGAGTTTTGCGATGAGTTCGGCATCAAGCATGAGTTTTAATCAACATACACTCCTCAGCAAAATAGAGTGGTGGAGAGAAAGAACAAGACCTTGATCACCCTTGCAAGAGCCATGTTGGATGACTATGGCATATCTCAAAGGTTTTGGGTGGAAGCAATCAACACCGCTTGCCATGCATCCAACCGAGTGTATCTCCACCGCTTCATGAAGAAGACGCCCTATGAGCTCCTCATTGGAAGAAAGCCCAACATCTCCTACTTCCGGGTCTTCGGTTGCAAGTGCTACATCTTCAAGAAAAGGAAACACCTAGGGAAGTTTGAAAGTCGATGTGATGTTGGTATTTTTGTTGGTTACTCATCAAAGTCCAAAGCATATAGAGTATTCAACAATGCTACACGCGAAGTTGAAGAAACATGTGGTGTGGTGTTTGATGAAACTAATGGCTCCCAAGAGGAGAGTTTCACTTATGATGATGTAGGTGATGAACCTCTCCAAAATGTCATGAAGAACATGGCCATTGGTCAAGTCAAGCCAAAAGAGGAGGATGAAGAAATTAAGGTTTCATCCACACAAGTTGAAGCCCCTTCCAAGATGACTCCAAGGTTAAAGAACCTACAACTACCTCTCATGTACAATATGAGTCATCCGTTGAAGAAGATGGTGCTTCACATCCTCCTCAAGCCAGCCAAGTTGAAGAGCAACTTCCATTTCATGACACCAATGTCACATTTGAAGAAACACAAGCTCAAGCCGAAGTTGATCCACCACAAGCTACATCACCTCTATCACAAGAAAGGCAAACAAGAACAACCCGAAATCATCTCATTGATTTGGTCATGGGAGACCCCTCCGGAGGTATTAGAACTCGTAGACGTCAATATGCCTCTTTTTGTGAACACTACTCGTTTGTTTCTTGCTTGGAACCTACACATGTAGATGAAGCTCTTGAGAACCCAGATTGGGTGATGTCCATGCAAGAGAACTCAACAACTTCACCCGCAATGAAGTTTGGGTTCTTGAAGAATGTCCTCAAGACAAGAACATCATTGGCACCAAGTGGGTTTTCCGCAACAAGCAAGATGAACATGGTGTGGTGGTCCGCAACAAGGCAAGACTTGTGGCCAAAGTCTTCGCACAAGTTGAAGGGTTGGATTTTGGTGAAACCTCTGCACCCGTCGCAAGACTTGAAGCCATCCGTATCCTTTTAGCATATGCTTCACATCACAATATGAAACTTTATCAAATGGATGTGAAGAGTGCGTTCTTAAATGGCTTCATTAATGAATTGGTGTTTGTTGAACAACCTCCCGGGATTGAAGACCCTAGATATCCTAATCATGTTTATAGGTTGAACAAGGCGCTCTACAAGCTCAAGCAAGCACCTCGGGCTTGGAATGAACGCCTTCACAACTTTCTACTTGAGAAGGGCTTCAAGATCGGGAGGGTGGATACAACTCTATTCACAAGGATCATCAACGACGAGCTTTTTATTTGTTAAATTTATGTTGATGATATCATTTTTGGTTCAACTAATCCCACTTTGTGTAAGGAATTTGGAGAAATGATGGCTAAGAAATTCGAGATGTCCATGATCGGTGAACTCAACTTCTTCCTGGTTTTCAAGTCAAGCAATTGAAGGAAGGGAAATTCATCCATCAAGAAAAGTACACTAAATATATTCTCAAGAAATTCAAGATGGATGATTGCAAGCCGATCAAGACTCCAATGCCAACCAATGGACATCTCGACCTTGATGAGGGAGGTAAATCGGTAGACCAAAAGCTTTATCATTCTATGATTGGGCCTCTTCTTTACCTTACCGCATTTAGGCCCGATATGATGTTTAGTGTATGTATGTGTGCTCGCTTTCAAGCCAATCCTAAGGAGTCTCACCTTAGTGCCGTGAAAAGGATCCTTAGATATCTCAAACATACACCTAGCATAGGCTTGCGGTACCCCAAAGCCCTAGTTTTACACTCTTGGGATACTCGGATTCAGACTTTGCCGGATGTCATGTTGATCGTAAGAGTACATCGGGTGGGTGCCACTTGCTAGGGTGTTCCTTGGTCTCTTGGTCTTCAAAGAAACAAAATTCCGTGGCTTTGTCAACCGCAGAGGCGGAATACATTGCCGCCGGGGCTTGTTGTGCTCAAATCCTCTATATGAAGCAAAGCCTCTTGGACTATGGTGTGAAACTAGATAGGATCCCACTCCTTTGTGATAACGACAGTGCCGTAAAAGTTGCTAACAACCCGGTTCAACACTCTCGCACGAAGCATATAGATATTCCCCATCACTTTCTAAGATATCATGTGGCAAAGAACGATATATCACTTTGTGGTGTTCGTTCCGAAGATCAATTGGCGGATATCTTCACAAAACCTCTAGATGAGAGCACCTTTTGTAGGTTGCAAAGTGAGCTTAACGTTTTAGATGCTTCTAACGTCATGTAATTGCCTTGTCATGTAGTTACATTTTATATGTACATGTGTTAGGAGCTTGTCTAACCTTGTTAAGATAGTGATGAACATGGGTCTTGCATGAGCCGGTGGTACCTTGTTTCGCTCATGGCATGTTGTTAGGTTCATCATGAATAACCTTGACAAGAGCTCAAACTTGACAAGATAGATTTATTTTATGCTATGCATCTTTGCTTGTCATATAGCTTGCATTCATGTTTAATTCCTTGCATTGCATGGCATTGCATTGCGTTAGTAGCATCACAAGGGAGCAAATCACACTTCGAGATGGATAATCATGCTAAATATGATATATCAACTCAACAAGAATGATAAGATCAATGTTGCGCTTTCATGCCTATTGAACCATGTCCTAGCGAACATAAAGCGTCAATCTCTAAGTTCATAGGCCGTATGGTTCATACATTTCTTGGATCTTGTGTTTATCCTCGCTTCGTTCTTATTGCCTATGGTTATAGAAGCTCTTGAGCAACTTTATTTGTATGAGTGTTTGAGGGGAGAGGATGTCCCTTGAAAATGGTCCAATTTGAGTGTTTATGGCTGTGGTTTTTTGACAATTGGATCAGAAGTAAAGTTTCTACTTCAGCAGAGTTTTCTTTGTTGCGTCGGATAATCCGACAGGTGATCGGAACGAGCGTCGGTTCATCCGTCGCTTAAGGGATCTTAGCGCGGTAATCATAGTCATTGTACATTGATCCGACACCCCTTACGATCATGTGTCGGAGCATCCGGTCGCCTCCAGTTTGACTCGATTCAAATTCTTCAGATCCAGTCAATTTGATCCGACGCTTACTCCGTCGCCTAGGGTTTCCGGCCGTCGGTTCATCCGACGCCTTAATTCTCGTGGGTCCGCTCTGTCAGGTCTTCCTTAATCCCCTCGCGGGCCCCTCCCGTCGGTCACTCAAACCTTTTCATCCCCTTCCTCTCTTTTGAGCCCAGGCACCACCGCCCGTACGTTGCCGCCGCCGTGCTCTCACCACACCTTCACCTCCCACGCTCGTCGTAGCTTCGCCGTCATAGGGCCATCGCGCGCTGCCGTTCCACGCCACCACTCCAGCCGCCGTGTGCTCGCCTGCGCCGCACCACCGTGTCTGCGCCGCCGCGCTCACCACTCGCGCCACCGCGTCCGCGCCGTCGTGCCATGCCGCCGCACTGCTTCGTCTGTGCACCACCGCCACCCACACGACCCACTGTTGTGACCCTCGTAGGCCCTAGCTCCACCTCTCACACCTCGTGCACAGTAGGCCCCAAAGGTGTTCGACACTTTGCCAAAACCATCCCTCCTTCGGTTTCTTCTTCCAATCAGCAGTGGTGAGCGTCACTTACTCATTCTATGTCCCTGCAACTTGATCCTCTAGTCTCTACTCACTTTCATCACACTCTCATCATATTTTGTTGCACATATTGTACCCACACTTGCACATCACTTAGCACATACACATACACTTGCACATCTTGTGGCACACACACTCACATTTACACTTTCATCCCAAATCAAAATCTATGTATCCACTAGTTTGCTCTCTAGGCTCATATCACATCCTTGCTTTGCTTAGGATTTTCTTCCCTCTAGTGTATGAGTCTTGTATTGTTATATAACCCTGTCTCATTTCTATTATCTTACACCGGTTCTCTGACAGATGGATGGTGACAGAAAGGGCAAGGGTAAGGTAGTCGAGCAGCCGAAGAAGAAGCGGACTCGTGAGCAGCGCGAGTGGGACTGTGCTCTCTCAGTGCCAGACACACAAGGTCAGCCGCAACGATCAGTGCGTATCCGTGAGGCACCAACAGACACTCATGGGGAGTCAGGGGCAGCAGGTACTCCGCTACGCCGCTCACGGCGTATGCATGCTTCAGCAGCAACAGCTCCACCTACTCGTCTTGGTCCACGGACCTGAGGTGGAGATACACAGAGGCCAGCAGCTCGTCCTCAGCAGACCCAGCAGCCAGGCAGTGGCAGTGGCAGTGACAGCTCTAGCAATGAGACAAAGGCAGATACACAGGCAGCACCACCACCACCAGCACCTGAGCCTATTTTACTCAGGGACATCCGAGGGCTTCCAGGGTCCAAGGTCCGCAGACTCCGGGCAGTTGCAGAGGAGGTTTGGTGGCCAGTAGAGCTTGAGCCCAGAGTGGACGTTCGTTTCTGGACAGTGATACAAGAGAGTTTCTACTACACCTATCAGAGGCTGGGGACCCGGTTCAGCAAGCACAGGATGCTCAACTGGGGTTCACTTCGAGTGTCAGCTGGAGGAGTTCCTATACTCCTGTTCTTTGAGAGGTACCCCGAGTTGGCTGCTTTGCTGAGCGAGAGGGCCATGTACATCCGCGAGTGGGTACGTGTCTTCTATGCGACTCTGTTTGTCGAGGGCGAGAGGGAGCACATTCAATTTATGTTTGCTAGGGGTCGATGGAGGTTGTCTCGTGACACACTTGCTCATCGCTTGGGAGTACAGCTGGTATCTGATCACGGGAACGTTATTTCCCTACACTCTCTTGCTTACCAAGACGCTGAGGCACCTCACCGTGCTCACGAGCCGTTTTTTCCTTCAGTTTTCTGTTTCAGCAGTCGTTCCTGCCCTACACACCCAGGACACCTGACAGACTCACTCCTGTAGCGGACGTCATTCACAATGCCTTGAGGAGGAGTCTGCTCTACAGGCAGGGGTACGCCGAGTGTATCACCGCCCTCCAGCAGTGGATGCTAGTGTATATCTTGGGAGGGCTCGACTTCAACATTATGGATGGCATGACAGTGCAGCGACAGCAGCCTTACGCACACTGGATCAGTTGGATCTATGCTCAGCTCGCTCAGGGTCACTATATGGAGGACTACACACGCTCGAGGACCCGTTTCAAGGTCTACTCACCTACTGGACCACGAGACGGTCGCCGAGGGGCGAGAGGACAACACAGAGCCAAGCAGATTCTTCAGCAGCGGGCCGAGGCAGAGGGAGCAGCAGATCCCACAGCAACAGAGGAAGCTTCCCTTGCAGCAGCAGAGGACCACCTCCCGTCCTACCTAGCTACTGACTCAGAGGACTCGGAGGATGACGAGGACTTCATCCCCTCTGTACCAGTCCACCGGGCAGCCCACGACTCCGAGGCAGGCCCATCAGGGGCAGCAGCTGCAGCAGACATCAAGGGGGCCGAGCACCACGACCTTACACCCCCTTCACCCCCTTAGGTTACAGCTGCCCAGGTCACCGTTCCGGACACGCTTGCTACGATTCTCCTGGCCCTTACTGCAGAGCAGCGTCGTTCGAACGAGAGGCAGGACAGAGTCCAGGCTGAGCAGGCACGCATACAGGAGGCTCAGATGGTGATGTTTCAGGAAATGAGGCAGCAACAGGATGTTATTAGACAGCAGCTCCTTCAGCAGAGTCAGATTCAGCAACAGATGTTCACATTTTTCTCTGGCTATTTTGGGACTGTATGTCAGCACCTAGGACTTCCTCTACCTCAGCCTCCGACACCCCAGCAGCTGCAGTACGACCCGACAACTCCTCCTCCTCCTGCTGGTGGGTTCGTGCAGACACCTATGGCCTTGTTCCCGATGTCGCCACTACTTCAGACCGGGGTGTTTGCAGTTCCAGCTCAGGCACCGGTTCAGCAGCCACAGATAACAGAGTAGCAGCAAGCACAGTACTTAGAGCAGCAGCAGTTCCTTCAGCAGCTCCAGTAGTGCTCTCTCCCAGTCACGACACTCAGTTTTGACACGACGCCTCCGCCTATCCAGCCTATCCGTCCTGAGGTCGTCCGTCCTTCTCCGGCGGACTCCACGATCGTATCTTCTTTAGTCACTTCGGAGCCAGCAGCATCTTCTGCTCCTTCCACTTCAGCTGCTCCAGTGACTGCGCCGGTTGAGGACTCTCCCACCACCACACACTCCGACACCTCAGACGACGACGACGACCCCGACCGCTTTATCACTTTGCCGTTTGTCACTCGTGCTCCTTCCTCTCCAGCTCTTAGTTCCTTAGCTTCACCTTCCTTTTTGGTGCTTTGTTGCCAAAGGGGGAGATATATAGGGCGAGTAGAGATAGGGGGAGCAGGGAGGTTTGTGGCGTGCTTTGGATATTTCATGGCTTTTGTAGTATGGACATGTCATTTGGCTTTTGTGTATAATAGTGTGTTGACATGTCCCTACTTGTGGATTTCGTTTCAGTAATGCATGCTTGTTCAGTTCCTTGTTTATCCTCTTGCATGTGTTGTTGTTGAGCGCTTTCAATTTCATATTCTTGCTATCTCTACTTTGTGTTGTCATCAATCACCAAAAAGGGGGAGATTGAAGCGCATCTAGGCCGATAGATGCTCATGGTAAGTTTCGGTGATTAATGACAACCGTATGTGACTAATGTGTGTTTTGAAGGAATTATTAATTATCGGATTTGTCACATATGAAATATGAAAGGAAACCCCTCAATTCTTATTGATATGCGAGCCAAAGATTTGAAATGAAAAGATTAAGGACCTTTCTAATATCAAGTGTCACAAGAAGATGAAGGACGCTTGATTTAGTTTAGGTTTTATAGTTTTTAGTCTTTGATCGTACTATTAAGGGGGTTCTCGAGTTGGTAGCTTGATTTAAATTGAGTTGGCCTTAGAATTATGCACACTTGCTCAATCTCAGCCTAAGACAACTCAAAAAAGGTCATATGAATACTTGGAAGATGAAAAAACTTAAAGAAAATCCAAACCCCAAGCCAAAAGAACAAGTGGCTGAAAATTATATAGGGCCGGATGATCCGACACCCTGTTGTATATAGGCGTCGGAGCAATTCTGTGGGGCAACATGATCAAGTCAGAAATACTGCAGTGCGACCTGATGATCCGACACCCTCCGAAATAAGCGTCGAACCAATTTTGGAACTTTTCCCGCCCGAGAGCGTGTTCTTTAGTCTGCAAACATTGTCTTCAAGACCGGATGATCCGCCATGAGGGATCAGAGCATCCGACACTTGACCGGACGAGGCGTCGGGGTAATGACGCCAACAAAAGCAGCACTGTCAGCCCCAATGGCTACTATTTGGCTTCAGTGTGACCGGATGATCCGCAGCCTACGAACGGATCATTCGACGCCATGCACATTTTTGGAAACAAAGTACAAATGACTACATTTTGATCTCAAGTCTATATATATCCTTCCCTCGGGTCTCTTGGATTGCCTTAGCCATTCTGAATACTTGAGGCCACCCTTGAGCAGTAGAGAAACATTTGAAGACATGAGAAGAAGAGATTGAGCTTTGAGGGTTGATCCAATCAAGAAGAAATCATTCCCTTGGAGTAGCAAGTGTGCTTGAGCTTAGAGCCAACTTAGTGTAGGTCAAGTGAAGTTTTGAGACCTTGTTACTCTTGGTGTTTGACAACACCTAGACGGTCTTGGTGATCGGTTGCTCTTGGTGAGCTCTTGGAGTTTGTGGGAGCCCCAAGAGGAGAAGTTGTACACGGTGTGAAGCTCATCATTCCGGAGATGGAGAAGGAGCATTCTTAGTGAAGCACTTGCGTTCTTGGTGATGCAAGGGAGCCATACCCTTTGTGGGTGCTCCAACGTGGATTAGGGGGGAGTGTCAACTCCTCGATACCACGGGAAAAAATTGGGTTGCCTCGTGTCTCACTTTTTACATTCAAGCATTTACTTTGCTCCTCTTATTGCTATCCTTACATGCTTGCTTGTTCGTACAACTAGGATGATCATATGCTAGTATGCTTTGTTGACTAGAACATTTCTTGCTAGTGTGATCTTGCAACTAGGAATCATGAACATGTTAGTGTGGTATCCTACCTAAGGCCGTTCAATTTAGTGTGCTCTAGTTGCTAGGATCAAAACTTGTAGATTGGGCAACACTAGTGTAGGTTAAGGATTCGATAGAATTCGAAAAAGTCCCAATTCAACCCCTCTTCTTGGGCCTCGATCCTTTCAGACATATATCAGACCGTGTAGCTACGTGGTCCGCTTTTCGGCGTTCAGTATATCGGTCAGACTGGGAGCCTGGGGCGTATCTAGGGGATGGTCTGGGGCCCACCTAAGATTTGGCCCAAGCATTCTTATTGTAGATTTTCTCTTATATATTCTTATTTATTACTTATAGAAAAATAGCTACTAATTATTTTTTATGCACATCAATTGAATTGAGGAGACAAAAAGTGAGAAATTATATATTTTTAATAAAATTAAATTGATTTATTTACTAATATATCTAAAAAATTTTATTGGTCCACCCTAACAAGGGAATCCTAGATTCGCCACTGCTGGGAGCAGCCACACACACAAACTAATTTTTTCCTTTCTCGTATTAATTAATTAAAAGAAAAGGAACGAAGGCCACGGATGGATTCCCTCAGCCATCATCATCAGGTGGATTGTTTTACTGGTTTTGTCCCAAGAAAAAGGGAGAAATTTTTTAAGCCGGTGGATTGGATAGTATAGACTGGTAGAGCACGGCGTTTGTGTTGCGCGCGCGGCAAGTCATCATGAGCAGGTGAACGAGACGACAGCCGCGACCAAAGCGGACCATGCATAGTATTTGCAAAGGTGGCGTGCATGCAGTCATGCAGACGCAGCACAGCACAGCACAGAAGCAGCGGTCTGATAAATAAATAAAGCTATATAATGATTTTTACAATTTTCGGCTTCTCTTCTTTCAATTTCTTTCGGTTTTTTTTATTAATTTGAAGCGATCCACTTACTCGCAGTATCCTGGATGCATGCGTGGCTGTCCTGTGCCTCCATCTTTCTAGAAAAGGCTGCTAGTACTAACCTTTGCAAGTTTGCATCGACCTCCTCCACGGAAAAAAAAGAGTTAATAACAGTGGCAGCATCGCCGGTCCGTCTCCGGCTCCGGTGGCCACGAGCCGCCGACATCACCGGCGGCGGCGGTCCGCGCGGACGAGGACGACAACAAGGCCCACGGAATCCACTGCGGTGTTCATTGGGCTTCGGTGGGTCGCACCAAAATGAAAATGATGGGTGGCAGCCCAGGTCTGGCAAGGCCTATCTACCCTGTGGGCTACACTACGCTCGGGCCCAGCCACATTCGGATAGGCTCAAGGCCCACGTGCCGTGCCCAGCCTCTTCAACCAGGTCCAGAAAGGGAAAGGTCCAGGGGTGGAAAAGCAAATCCAAACCCTAAACCCCCGCCGCCGTTTGCCGTCGCCGGCCGTCGGCTGAGGGAGACCAGAGGCGGCGGCGATGGCGAAGAAGCTGGGGAAGAAGGCGCGCAAGTTCGTTCGGAAGAAACTGCAGTCCGCCGCCAAGCGCAACCGCAAGATCCGCAACCAGTTCAACCACCGCCGCCCCCGCAGAGGTGAGCCCTGCCCACCCCACTTCGCCTCCGCGTGCTGGTTTGGCCGTGCGAGGGGTCTAATTGAGAGAGCTTGCTCGAGTGGGTTTCAGGTGGGAGCGGCGCCCGAGCGGATGGGGCCGAGGACGTGCCGCAGCGGGTGGACGATGCTACAATGTAATCACCCTCCTCCTTCTCTTACCATGCTCTGTGTAACTTGGATAGTTCAAATGCTCTGCTGTAACATTCGATACCCGAGTGCGATTACTCATGGTTGACAAGTCCGCCGGCTGTTTGAGCGTTTGGCTGGACTAGTTTAGCTAGTCTCTTTGCTTAAATGTTGACTTTTTTTAAAAAAAATCTCTTTTTGCGCAATACTGAACATCTGCCGAAGTGCTGAGCTGCAGAATCATATTTACTACTAGCAATTTTGAATGTCGAAGCTCATGGCGTTTGCCTGGTTTCACTACCTTTAGCATAAACTCAGCTGAAACTGAACTAGTTTGCCAGTAATCAGGAGAATGTCCTGCGTTAATTCATCCAACACATTCCTTTCTCTCGTTAACTAAGCTCGAACTGCCTTTTTATGTAGGGCCACCAACGATGCTGCTGATGCATTGATTGATGGCCTTGAGTTTCCAGAGGATGATATTGAGATAGACGCAGATCTATCTGACAGTGACGGCTATCTTTCAGAGGTATGTCTGTTTATCCTGTACCAAGGCTTGTTATTGCCAACAAAAGCCTATGGATTACGTGCGCCCCTTTACCCTTTCTAGCCTCTTCCCATTGCAACAACACCAATGGTTTCATTGCTTGGCCGATTTGCTTCAAAGAGCTTGTGCACATCCGTGCGTCATATCTGGGTTGCTACCAATGTTATATGATCGTCCAATCGAACCTAGTCGACATGGCACCGATAAGGTCCTGATCGGGCGATTAGTCGCGATTAATCGGGCGATAAGTCCGACTAATCGGGGTTTTATCTAGTCGCCTCAGTACCGACTAGGACGACTAATTGCGATTAGTCGGACGATTGAATAACATTGGTTGCTACTTGCTTTTGTAACTGGCTGCTTGATTCATGATATGCAGGACCCTGGGTGTCCGTACTATTCTGACAGTGAAGATGGAGACAATGTCAAAGGTTAGTGTGTGCTGTCGTAACACTAATTGAGCTCGGGCTATGCTGGAGTGTATAGTTTTTGAATATCTCAATGTTTTGTGCAGATTCTATCATGCAAGATGGTTTGGACAGACAGAACGATGATATGAATCTGGATATCAAAAAACAAAAGAAAAAGTTGAAGAAGTTGCTGGATAAGGTTACATTTCCTTTCACCAACAGACTTGAATCTGCTTATTTAAAATCACCAACATTCTTCTTACAATTTCAGGCTGTCACTTTTGGATATCTTGCTCCTCTTTTGCAGATCAATAGCCTTTTTTCATCATAGAAAACAATTTACAACTTGCTTTAGCAGGAAGACATGTTTGTATTTTGTTCTCGTTACGTGTAGATTTTCAGCGTACCAAACTCATCATACAAGTGGTAGTGAGACTGGAAAAAAGGTGTGCGGAAAAATATGTTGGCAGAGTTTCTGTAGGCTGTAGCTAATAGTTGTTTGTACCATAGTATTTAATTGTAACCTTTCTGCCCAATTGATTGGGTAAGCTAATTGTTATATTAGATCGGTTCTATTTGGAACTTCCAGTCCTGTTTTATTTAGTAAATTAGTATTTGAAGTACACAAATTACATAGTTTCTCTACTAATTCCAGCGAGATTTTCATGTTACAACCTGCTACAATCAGCTTCAAACTACCTGCTCTACCTGCTACAGCCAAATAAGAAGTAAATAAAAGAAGTCACTTCAATGCCAAACGGAATTCTAGGCTTGTGATGTACATTGGTTTTAGTGATTTCAATGTGGATTTTAAGTGTTAATCTTGTTTTTAGGACCCTGAGTTTGCAAACTTCCTTGAAAAATGGCAGTCAGAGCTGGAGAGTTACAGAAGTAAAGAAGTAAGTATTAATAGCTGCTGCAAAATGCAGATGCACATTTTGCACTGTTCTGTGTAGATTGTTCTTTCTATGCCTGATCTAACCAAATAATTTTTCTTTTGTCGTGACTCGTTTTCAATCTCCAATAGGCCTCTGATGAAGAAGATGGGATGGATTCTATGGATGATGATGATGACTCCAATGATGGAAATTCCCCAAATACTAAGATCCTTACAACCAAGACTACAAGTGAATGGTGCCAGTTAGTGTCAAAGGAACCTAAATCACCTGCTCTACGTAATCTGCTAAATGCTTTTCGGGACGCTTGTCGATATGGTGTTCACTCTGATAGCCCCTCGATGCAGAGATTTCAAAGTACCAGAGTGTTCTATCAGATAATATCTTTTGTCCTTTCTGAGTCAGACAGCATTTTTCGTGCTCTTTTGGAGATTTCGGATGATGCTAACAAAGGGCAAATTATGAATCTGAGAAATTCAAAGAAATGGCAACCTGTTGATCCTCTATTGAAGTCCTACTTACGAAATTCTCTTGATCTGCTTTGTCAACTAACTGACAACAAAATACTTTCCTTTGTTTTGACTCAACTTAGAGCATCGGCGGTTCTTTTTTCTGCATATCCATCAACATTAAGTAGGCTTCTCAAGGTACTGTGGCCTTTTTGATGATGTTACTTGTTGATATTGTGTCTTAATTTTGCACGTTCATTTGTTATGAAGGGAATTCGTGTCTAAAAGCTAGTTGAGCCAATCGCTTTGTTGTTATAAGGTGAACCCATGTCATTAAGTTAAAGCTAGTTGAGCCAATCATATCAAATGATTTGTTAGAATTTAATTATTTTTGCTAGGTAATATGTTTATCTTAGGTATACAATAAATTAGCGATCATCACTTAATTTGGTTTCTATGGAGGCATCGAGATGTGGAGAAACATGGTTCTGTTTTTGGCGAAACCCTACTGCACGAAAATTGTGATTTTATGACGGCAATATGCTTGAATTCCTTAAACATGTTTCTTTCTCATCTATTCCTGGTATATGTTAATAAGGAATGCTCTATTTCAAAAGTCTGGTCCTGTTGCTGGCTAGAGCTAGACCCTATTATATAGAAATTGCGATTGTATGATGGTAATAGGCGCATACTTGGCCTCTAGTCATCTGGTTCTGGTGTTTGGTTTGATGACCTGTAGAAGAATACTGTTTCGAATCATGTGGTTATTATTTATATATCTATTTGTTTGATAGCTCTTTTGAAGAATATATGCTATAATTCTCTTTTTAGGTAGTAGTACATTTCTTGTTGATCATGAATTCTTGATGCTTAGATGTCAAAAATCCATGTGATATTCAATTATTATTCAACCATGTGAAGATAGTAGCTTCATTTTCCCCTTTTTTTCTGTGATTTAACTTGTCATATTCTGCTGCAGATTTTATTTCGCTTGTGGGCAAGTGGCGTGTAATACCCTGTATTTTACAAGCTATTAATTATCTGCTAAGAGATATAGTAAGCTAAATTAATTTTAATTATACTTGGACTTCATTGGTATGCTAAGCTAAGCTAAGCTAAGCTAAGCGAAATTCAACATGTCTTGAATATACCTTGGTGAGCATTGCTAAATTTTTATTATTTTAGCTAATGCATGTATATGTTGCTTAATTAAACTGGTGGGCCATGATGTGAGGAATTATTAAAAGGTTCTCCGCCGTACGGACTGTCCATTTGCCTAATGACAACCTAGCTACCATGCTATATGTGCCCATCTGGCACAGCTCTTCCTAGCTTCGGCTTCACTGGCTTCGGCATTGTAGTAGCAACATTATTATGGCAAAGAGTTAGTTTGGAAATTGAGGAGGAACTGAACTAGGAGTCAGTAAAGGTGTGCTTTTTTTGTTACTCCCTCTGTTTCAAATTATAGATCATTTTAACTTTTTATATAAATAGATTTTATTATGCATCTAGATATATACATTATGTCTATATACATAGTTTTTTATTTTAGATTTGCTAAAATAACCTGTAATTTGGAATGGAAGGAGTACATCACGGGTCGACTTTAATTCTCGTGCTGCCATGATTAAACTAAATATTACAAGGAGCCAGTTTATGATAGGCCCTCCTAAACGGTGCATATAGAAACAGCATGGATGCATGCAGGAGCCAGTAGCACGTCAGCTTCATTTTCTGCGAGTGCATGCCGGCCGGGGACAATAATGACGCGCGGTCTGACGACCTGGTAAATTTACCTCCTTGCTTGAGATGATGGGTCCGATCGATCAGTAAATTAAAACTAAACTAGTAATAACCGAGCAGTAAAAACCAGTCCACATTTCCACGCACGCGCGGCACGTATACGTACCGTACGGAGGTGTCGGGCTGCGGGCGCACGCCCTCCACCGTACCGATCCGTACGTCAATTATTTTTTTAATGGGAATCGCTCATGCTTTATTCACCAAGTTCTGGATCAGTGTGGACACGATCCAACAACGACAATAATCCGGGTCCCTTAACAAACCACAATGAGCTAGTTCGTGAGCACTACGGTTACAAGAACGTGGAACATGTGAAATTCTAAGAGGAACAAAATGCAACTCTAAAAACTCCCTAATCTCCTTGATGATGATTCCGGCTGGAGCACGATCAAAAGAGCCAGATTGGAATGCTGTGATCAAAATTCAGAGAGTCCGATTCAATGATGACGAGAGATATACCAGCATCCACTGCTGCGCTCAACGCCATCAGGCAAGCCACTCCTTCAGCAGAAAGAGCATCATGTATCGCCCGTAGACGGCCAATATGCCTTGGCCATCACAATCAGTACCACAAAACCCCACGCACCTGACTCTCTCGGAAGGCGGCATCCGAATTAATCTTGAGCACATCAGGTGGTGGTGGAGTCCATCCCAAAGCAGTTCTGTTCCTGTTATGACTGCCGTACGTCGATTATTGGCGCAGGCAGTCGTACTGGATAGCATCATGTCAGGGTGTACCATGCTGATGGGCTGTCCGGTGACATGTCAATGCCCAGCCAACGATGAATGAATAGCCTACCTTGCCGGAGGACGCACGGCGACACAGCTCGTCACTAGAAAATCTCAGCTCCGTGTGTACTCCTACGTGGTGCGCCACCGTGGCGCTCAGGTGGCTTGACGAATGATGACCAGGTTTACAATCTTCTTTATTTTGAGAAAGAATATTTTCTAGTTGCAAAAAGGCAATCTAAATAACTCTAGTATCTTACGAAAATATATCCACACTTTCAATAGAATTCTAGCAAAAATCTAGAGATAGATTAGGACGCAAGGAATTCAAACAAAATATCTGACAGGTGATTTGGACCAAGGCTTGACCAACCTAAAAACCCATACCAAAGTCACAAATATGCAATCTCATGGTTTTTTTTTTGACCTGTACGAGAACTCAGGATAACACAACTACTAGTAAAATTCACTTTGGCTCTCATCGATCTTGTTTCAACTTCATATTGGGGAGTCTGATGTATCATGTGTAAATGCTCTTGCAACACAGTGCCTCAAGTACATGGATTTTACAACAGTCACGTCAATTTTACAATATACATCAACCGACTTTTCCCAAGACGCTTGAGGATACCACATATTCACCGGTGCACCTTCCTACTACGACATGGTATTGTTGTGGACGCCGCTGTTCATTGCAATCTCAGTACGCAAGTGAGTCCTCTTCGTTGTGCGGGTTTTCGAGGGCAGTGATGTGCTCCTTGAAACAAGCCGCGGCTTCCTCCCTCTCGTCGAGTTTGCCGAGATGGTTGTACCCCATTGCCTTCAGATAGTACGCCTCTGCTGCCATCTCATGGTACTGCATATGACACCGGATTTAGCGTATGTGATGTCAGAAGTCTTTGTGCAAGCAGCACAGGATGTCAGATTCTAAGTGGCGTCTTGTGTTACAGTAAGGGGGAAAGGACACAGGCCGGATCAATCAGCTCACCTCCAAAACTTGCAGATCCTGGGTGGCTTGGTTCAGAGGATCCAGAACAGCTTCAGGGTCTTCAGCAACTGCAAGAAGAGGGTAAAGGGAAGAACTAACAAAAGAAAGAACTGCGTCCATATTTTTAAGAATCATTTGCAGGTCTAGCTTCTAGCATCTAGGTGTATGTATCGAGCAGAGCAATATATTGACAGGTTTACAGATTCATATCTTAAAAAATGTTTAAGGAAAACAAATCACAGATCAATATGTGGTTACTAAACCACATTAAGGATCTGCCAAGAGTTTGTCAATGTAATGGAACATGAAAGTTCTGCAAAATACCTGAGAATTTCGGATCAGATAAATGGCACTTTGCTAAAACAATGTGAGCTCGAGCACACAGCTCAAGTCCACCATGACCAAGAATCGTGGGAAGGCTCTGGTGGACAAGATTCAAGGCCCTCTTTGCGTGGCTTGATCCAAGAGCCAGCCACAACTCAGCAAGAGTAAGTGTGGCTGAGGCTTCAAGCAGATCCAAGTTGAATGATTTGCAGAATGATTGGCTGGCTAATGCATAAGGGAGCCCAAGGACTGCATTGTCAGATTTCTAGGAGAATTAGAAAGGGAGAAAAAAGATTATTAGCTTGCTCTCTGCAGGATTGCAGTATTTACCAGGTTGTAGTTTACAGACAAAAACGGATATCTTACTCTATGTATTTCAGCAAGTAATAAAAGAACACTTGCATTCTCAACTTGCATATTGTACTTGTAGCATGTAGAGAAAAGAGAATTGGCCACAGCTGCAGCCTGCACAAAGAAGTCAGGTGTCATAAATAGATCTTAATCTGTCAGTTCATGTATTGGCATGGTTAAGAGTGTACTCAGGATCAGGAGGACCCCTGTAAAACCTTAAGGAAGGAGGGGAAATATATTTCATGCAATGTGCTTGGTAAGTTACATGGGTAAATAGACAAATAAGATGAAATGCATGCTTCTTGCGTAAACATAAAAAGTAAGCAAGTCCAGAACCTGGCTATACTGCTTTGCAGCAAGTAGGGTGCGAGCACGTCGTACACTAGCTTCTATCTTTAGCTCGATGTCTACTCCACAGACAGAAGATGACAACACCCCAAACTCATCACAGATTTGCTGTGCAACTTTTAGATGCCCGCTACATATATCAATTTTACACACATCAGAATATGGAAACCAAATGCAACTACCAAATGAAGTGTAGAAACAGATCTGTACCGATGTAGTGCACGCTCATGTAGTATCTGCATTCTAAGAAGCTGGATGTGCAAACTTGTTGAGGATGGGAACTTCTTTTCAGCAAGCTTCAGAGCACAGAATGCAGCTGCAGATAAATCACAAAATATAAGGCCATGAAAATATAAGGCTCTTAGATGCTGCAGCCTATAGCACATCTAG
Source organism: Panicum miliaceum (assembly GCA_032594955.1). Taxonomy (NCBI): domain Eukaryota; kingdom Viridiplantae; phylum Streptophyta; class Magnoliopsida; order Poales; family Poaceae; genus Panicum; species Panicum miliaceum. The sequence continues at coordinate 53,281,240 of CM064058.1, read as the reverse complement.
GTTGCATGAGAACTAACCAGAATATCCTTTGAACACTGCCAATTGTTGAATTAGCTTGACATAAGCTAGTGACAGCTCTGATGAACTGTAGTAAAAAATACAATGCCATCACAAATCCAGGTTTGCAAAGCATCATAAAGATTTAATTAAAAAGTTAAAGACTGCATGAGACAGTTAAAAGGGTAGTGACAGTATAATATATAAAGCAGTAAAGGTATTGAATAGTAACTAAATTTTACCACATTCCCACCTTGCAGCATCAGCAAAGCAAGTTGCGTAGACCAGAGCATTCATTCGTACCATGGGAGCACTGTGAAGTGTGTTGACAAAAAAAATGAAAATATTACTTTTCTAGAAAGGGTGCAGGTAGAATTATAGAACACTCTAAGATTCGATATGACATAAAAACAACCATAAAAGGGTAATGAAAAGAACCTCTAGCAAATAGACAACAAGCAAGATAGATAAGTGGATCAGGGGCTGCATTAAAGCTACACAACACCAGGATTGTCTAAAAGGTCTTATGTTTATAAGGTGATAGTACTATAGAATAAAGGGTGAGGTACAGACCCTGTTATCCCAAATACAAATAGGTGCAAGGCTGATAATTCCTGGTACCAAATAAAATATCAATCACTAGTAGCCACTATGAGCCAAGCTCTTTTAGTTTGTTTGCCAGGTATCTGCTCTTTCTTAGTTGCAAAGGACACTTGTTTATTGCTTATCCAAACCCTCCCTTTCCACAATACAACAACACTGTACAAGCTGGAAAAAGTTGTAAGACAACCGCTATGGAAACTGAAACCTTGCATTAACAAAAAACAGATAAGTACCTCCCATAGTGCTCCCATGCGGTGGCTCTCAGCAAATATCCTGAGCCAGCTAATTGCAATACTGGTGCAGGTACCGGACTTGGTTGTGCATGATAATGGAAATTGTCGAAGTCATTATGTAACTTTGTAGATTTCATAGAACTGCTACGCCATGAGTCAGAAGCAGCAGACAGATTCCTAAGCCACGAAGTGCTAAAACTACCATTATCATTTGAGGTAGATAAAGCATCTGTTCCGAAGTCAGTCAACACACGGGTACTTAATCTCAAATTCTGTAAAAGAAAAAAAACACAGGAGAAATTATTAATACTTTAGTATAGAGGCAAACATATACAGCTGCAAGGATGTGCATCATGATTTGAGTTTAGAGTAAGTGCCGCATACCTTACAGACATCTGCAGGACATGTTCTGAGCTTTGTAGATGCATTGGGACCAAAGGAGACTAGTGGCCTTTGGACATGCTGGCAAGTGAGAAACAAAGGTTTACAGTCAGAAGAAAAGGATAAATAGATAACATACACTGAGTATTCTTAAGTCGCATATAGTCCCTTCGAGATCAAAGGACTGATGCCTAGTAACAGTAATATTAATACAGCAACTACCGAACTGTAAGTTCGAAGCTGTGTCAAGTTCAAATTGTGATATAACTAGGACAGATGTGCACGGATGGATAAGTAATGAACTTACACATGGCAATGTATTAAATATGTTTTCCTACAATCAAAAGTTACCAAATAGTAGCAGGGATCGTACCTTCAGATCGAATTTTGCCAGAGAAAGGTGATCAAAGGATAGTAAGCTTGGAAGTTTCAATATATCAGCTCTCTTGAGTGATCTCTTTAAAAGAACAAGTAACTGTTGCTGAATCGATAATGGTGTGCCCAGTCCAATATTGGTCCCGAGTGAATATGGTGAACTGATTATTCCAACTGTGTTTGACATGCCTATCTTTGATAATAGATTGGAAATTGCTCCTAATACATAGGCAAGGCATGAGTCATCATTATTCTGAAAAAAAATGTACGATCTGTTAACACAACTGAAGAGCACCTGTTATTTTGCATAAATGTTAATATCATTGGGAAACATAGCACACCTGAAATTTTGTTCATATGTACGAGAACTTATACCAAAATATTCCTAATTTAGCAATCTGAACATTAGAAAAATTGGACTCTGATGAACCAAGGGGCTTCAACAAAAGGCTGTTAGACTAAAAATTTGGAGAGATGCATCTTCCAACGATCATCAGGTCACCTTGGCATTCCAGGAGACACATAGATGCAATATATATTTAAGTTAAGAACCTGATAGGACAAAACTGAAAACTCTATGACAAGGAGCGTATCTTTCATGTTGTGCTACTATTAAAACATGCTGGGGACCGGGAGTGGCAAATTTACGAAGCCTAATGAAATTTGATGATTCATCATCCTATCAGGTGATAAGATTTTATTTCAATTGACAGTTATTGTTCAGTATAGAATTATTTAGAACTAAACAGGGAGACCAGAATACAATTTTGTAGACCAACAATTTGGCTGAAATATATGAAAATCCAAACCATCCGGCCAGAACTATCTTAGCAATAGAAAAATTAACTGAAGCCTTCCTCATGTACCGTTAGTAGTTTGAGACAAATTTAATTTCAAGTTTCAATCAAATAATTGGATACAAGCATATTTCAGAAAGAAACCAATTCAGTAACTTACCATTTGAGAAACACGCACTGCCTCTGCAAATGCCTGGAAGAAAGCAAGCCGGCAGAGCATAAAGAATTTGCAATGAAACAAGTAGTTCCAAAAAGTGATGGGATGATAGTACAAAACAAGAAAAGTGAATAAGTTGCATTACCTCTAGGGCTTTCTTAGGATGTCCAAAGTAACAATGCAAGTTGCCTAAGCATAGCAGGGCACTCTCATACTTTCCAACAACAATATCTTGCATTGGAGACACAGAACGACCAAAAAGTCCTTGCATCCCTGCACTACATCAACCAGATAGAACGGCCAAATAAGAACATGTTAACTTGAAGTGAAAAAAAAAAAAACCTCCAAGATTTAGGTAGCAAGAAGGAAATAACGGTTAATGAAGTATTGAGCAAAACTGAACAAGGAAACAAAAAACCACAATGGTAAATGAATATTCCTGTGGTGGTTTTACTTCACATATGTGTTTTCATGATCTAGCCCAAGGGCAACCTTGTACCTTGTATTATCACAATTCCATCCATCTTGCTAATTAAAAGGCAAAAGAAATTGAGGTAATAGAGAGACTGCAGCATTCTTAAAAGCAAACAGAAAGGCCATGTAGTACATTAAACATGCTAGAGATTAGCATTCCCCTGATTCCATACCTATAACTGGCATACTTGGTTAGTAGCCATTGATTTATTAAAGTGAATATTTGTCAACATTTGTTTGAATGAACAGAACAGTGGGCCAAAACATCAAGCACAACCCGGCCTTGACTTTGTCATTAAATATTCAAAACTGCTATATACTTACGAAGAAGATGGGTAAAATATGAGGCACGGCCTATCACATAATAGGGATAATGCGACTGACCTGTAATCAAAGTAGCGGTGAAGACTATCCAGTGAAGCAACATAGTCATCATGGCAAAGTGCGTTCAAGTACTGCAAGAATTGGACCTGACAAGCAGAACATGAATACGAAAAATCATTTAGGAAACATTCGCGGTTTTAGAGTCTCCTAGAAAATTAAAGGCATTCACTGTGCCATAACTTACACGATGAAGCTCCGGAGCTAATGTCTGAAGCTGTGTCATAGTGGCATTAAATGAATTCAAAGGCACTGAGCTGGGATCCCTATCACAGAAGAGTATAGTCATTAAAGAGTTTTATCTTTCATGTCCTTTTAGAAGAGTAGAACAAGTTTGTGGTAGTATTTACTATTTAGCCTACTACATTTAAGAATAGATACTCACTTCTCAAGAATATCAGCTTGTTGGTTAAGGTATGCCTCTAATTGCCACCTTGATCTCAGACATGTTGGGTTGTCATCCACTTTAAAATTATTAGCTAGCATAGAAAAGGAAAATATCAATAAATTTTTTAAAAGAAGATCTTCCTTTTGACGCCCAGATAAAACTAAAATAACTCTCCACAGCAATACTGCATAAAGTATTGAGAAGGTGCAATATAAAATTTAAAAAAACTTACACCCTAATCTATTTTTGGTAATATAAACCAATTAACTAGCACAAGTACAAAAAAAGGAATATCACAAATTACACCAAAATATAACTTGCAAATGCTCCGCTTTTTCAGGATGGTATTTGAGACAGAAACATGATGGTGAATGCTGCTAGGCAAGATAAGTAAATATTTATATAATTAAATGACAAAAAAAAAGAAAGCTACAACAGTAATCCAGCTAGATGCAATTACATAGATGCTCTGGGAATATGGACTTTGGAAGCACCGAAGCAATTTATCTGGGCTAGCCCAGTTCTCTAGTATCCAATGCCAATGTTGTAACATGTTAGGACGCAAACTCGTTAACCTTGGAGTCAAACAATACGCGTATTGGATGCTGCTCCTTAGAATCAAGTACTAATTCAGGCAGTGGACACTGGACAGCCCTTTCCATGGTTCCAGATTACAGAAAAAAATGCAAAAAAAAGAAACATGGGACAGCTTTCCTTCGAGGTTATGATCATCCCTTTTCCTTTCATTCTGGAGTTCGGTCAGAAAATGTCTATGCGCTTTATATTATTTCTTTGTTGGCATCTTGCAGTGATTGTATGCTTCTGCTAAAATCAAAGCAGAAACCATGATAGAGTTTAGAATTCAGACATATACCTTCATCAAAATCATGGAGTGACATTGGTGCACGAGTTAGAGCTGAAGAGCTCTCCCCCATATGGCTCTCAGAGGCATAACCTTGGCGGTATTTCTCAAATATACCAGCTTGAGAACCTATGTCTGCATTCATCAAGTTGTTCATTTCAGTATTGAAGTCCTCATCTTCTGCCAGGTCATATGAAGCAACAGTGGAGTTACAGTACATCACAAGATCTGCCAAAAGATGGCATACACCCTACACAGATTTTCAGTGAACGCATCAGTGTCTTAAAAGTGGGGAGGGGGAGGAAGAGGCCAGATATGTGAAGAACAAGTTGTTTTTGACGTCTTATACTACTTGTAGCACCTCAAAGGTCATTGAATTGAAGGCAAGAATGCAGCAGCGAAGGAAAACTCCAAGTTGACTATTTGGATCCAGAAATATGTCCTCCGCAGTTGCACCTTCTGGCGCAGTGAGCACACCTGGCAAAAATCATTTCAGAGTTAGCTGTATAATTGAATGGATTTCTATTGAGTAAACATAAATGACCCAGAAACATCAATATATCATGTGACCGTCACCTCGGAGCTTATCGAAAAAGTTGAACAAATCATCAGGCGAGTTCAGTGCTGACAGGGTACTTGTCAGCTGCTCACAGAGCCAACCATTAGTTAAATCGTCTACCACCTTCAGCTGCCTCAGAAGTTCCTCCAGTGAAGGCTCCCGAAAATCATCGCACGACTACAAGATCAATAAGTTAAGCATACCTGCTACACCTCTGCGAGAATAGAAGGAAATGGAGGATCGAAGAAACAGTGACAAAGAAATAGTTGTGCGGTCACAAGAATACAGCTGTTAGAACAGATCAACAGGGCACCAAAATTTCGAGTAAATGGTGGTTCATTTGCTCGCAGAAAGAACAAGGTGGGTCTACAGTCTAGCACAGTGCATATACTAGGGGGTTTCACAAAATCATGGAGCTAATTCCAAAATCCACAGCACCATTTAGCTTAGGTAGTGAGCACAGGGCATCGACAGGACCATGAGCAGAGCAGCATTTCGAGGGGTAGCAAGCAAGCAAGCGCGCGTATGGGCGTACCCGGGTGAGCGTGAAGAGGAAGAGGCCGATGCGGTTGTGGTGGGCGACAGACTCGAACGGGAAGGGCGGCACGGAGTCACCCCCCGCCTGCGCCGGCGGCGCGAAGACCTGCACGAGGTGGCACACCACAATCTTGTGCGGCGTCAGCTCCAGAAGCGCCCTTCCGGTTCCGCCCGCGGACGCCGGGTCTGCCGACCCCGCGCCGCCGCCGACCCCAGCGAACAGGCTCATGGTGCCGCCGGCCGTCGCCGCCGGAGACGAGGGTTTTGAAAAATTTTCTCCTCTTTTTTGGCTCGGGGACGAAACGGCGGAGCGGAGCGGCGGAGTGGTGGGGTTTGGGGCTTTGGGCCTCCCAGTCGCGACCCTTCGTCGCGCGGATAGGAGCCCAATAACGACAGATGGGCCTAAAATTGGATCGTAGAAACATGCGTGGGCTTCGTGTAGTAATTTTGACCCATCATCAATTTATTGGCTGAAATCTTTGTTTATTTTCTATTGGCACAATATTTTTCCGTGCCAGCAAAAACCGGTCTATGTGTCAAAACCATCGTCATACCAGCGCCACGATGGAGCGGAAGGTACTTCGCATGGGTTATAGGGTAATTTCCACGGCACTGATAGTTCAAGATGCTTTTGTCTAGTCTATATCTATATCTATGCCTATTTCTAAAGCGAAAGCGAGTAAGATTTCCACCTAAATTTTTGGTTTGATCCGTCTTGTGTCATTGACAGGAGGATCTTAGTCCATCCCTTATACGAGTCGGACCAACCCACTCCCTCCACGACTCGATCACGTAGATCTCTACATATTAATGCACAGGCAACTATACGTATCCGCTACTTGTACTAACTTTATCCATAGCAACGTACGGGCATAATAGCCTAGTAGTACTAAAAGTTTAATGGAAAAGCCTAAGTCTGATGAAGAGCTGAAGAAGACGTCAAATAGACATTTTTTCCCCTCCTCTTTCTCTTCAGGGTTCCTTTATTTTTCACTATTGCAGGAAAATCATTTTACTGAAGAAAAGGGTTGAAGCTTTCACCATCTTTCATCCTGCAAGCCAGGCCAGCCAACTCACACCGGTGTATCACGGGATGTGGCTTTGGACGAGGCCTCTCTCCCAGCCACAGGCGCGGAGGTGTCTGATATGCCACTGCAGCGCGTGCACACTCCCATTTCTATAGTTACCGGCCACTAATCTACAGACTCACCACAGGTAAAACCAACACAAGCAGCAGACCACCAGTCATATGCACCGGACCACAGCCAGTTGCGGCTCTCATGTCTTCACATTTTAGAGAGCACCAGCCTCACACCAGTCGCCACAAACAAGGCTAAAACTTGTTAAAAATGTCAGTAGCGGGTTAGCACAGTCGTCTGTCATTCAACAATGCAAAACTAAGGCAGTCTGATTTACCCCCAAAACAGAATAACAGCACCTGAAAAGTATTTGAGCCTGGACTCGGAAGAGATGGCGCAGGGAGAACAGTTATCCACAACTAATAATGCTTCTTGAATTCTAACTTTCTTTCCATTCTGTGTCGTGACAAGAGCTGAGTATTGAGGGACCTGGAATGAGTCCCCTAGGCTAAAAACTGTGTGTGACAGACAGGCTTATGCCATGCAGGCAGCTGAAGCTGATTATATACAACACCCAACAGATCTCCCGAAGATGAAAGAAAAAAAAAGGAACACCAAGCTGAGAGAAGGAAAAACAAAAAAACGAACATCTGATCTACAGACGCGTCATGACCCAACAGCTGATCTTGTGATCTTGCGTACGCTACCGGTAGTGATAACAGCTTCTTCGCCTTGCTTACGTAGGCACGTTTGGTGAAGTTGTTGTAGTCGTTCGCCTCGATGGCGTCGAGGATCTGCCTGTACAGCCACAGAGACGCGAGGACCTGCAACAGAAGAATTGTGCAAAGGGTGAGTGATACAGAAACAGAATACCGCTTTTCCAGGAGATTCAGATTGTAGGCATAGTTAAATGCAGAATTTTGAGGCTCGCATATGGGCCATCTGCTCGCAGAGTCTAGATGGGCCACGCCCTTCTCAGCCTCGTCCAAGAACAACCTGGCACGCTGAATCTGGCCCTTCATGAACCTTCTCCACTTATCGGTCACTTTCCCTCTGAAAATGTCATCTTCTGTCAGACCTGCCTGTGCAAGCTCGTCCAGTGGAAGGTATATTCTCCCTCTCCTTGCACTGAAATTCCATCCACAACAACAAACACTCTACATCACAATCAAGAAAAAGAAGAAAAATAATACTGAACAGCGACAAGTTAACATGTTCCTTGCTGAAAATTAGGCAGAGTAAAATACAGTGCACCTACTTGCATTTTAAACACTACTATATTCTGCTCTAGGTAATATCGCATAAGTGTTTGATACAAAAATAATTGGGTGCTGTGTCAAACAGATGTAGGCCCGGCATTGATCCAAGATATAATTATATGCTTAGTGGTGGATATAGTTGGTACTTACTCTTCTCCTACATCTCTGAGAATATTCGTCAGATGGTTAGCGATGCCAAGAGCCAGTGCAGCATTGTACACGCTCTCAGTTGAGGCCTTTGAGTCCGGGGCGATGCCCATCACAGGAACTGTCATGAGGCCAACTGTGCCAGCGACGTAGTAGCAGTAGAGGTAGAGCTCATCAAAGGTCCTGTACCTCGACTTCCACAAGTCAAGCCTCATTCCTTCAATAATATCTTTGAATGGCTGTGAATAGGAAAAATTGTGATGTTGCAGAACAGTCAGTAAATTGCGGTAATTGTTAAATTTACTATTAGATCTTCAAGACATGTCACGCAAAATTCATCAGTTGGCTGATTTACCTGGATATCTACCGGAAACTTTGACACCGTGTCTGAGAGGGCTGCATCGTACATATCATACGGGCGGCCTTCAAAAACATTCACGGAAAATAAAGTCTTCATGCCTCGACATCTAGCACCAAAAAAAAGCAAGGACTGACTCGATCATCGGGTTCGTGTGATCCTGTTACAGCACCAAACACAGAGTGAATAGATATAAAATACAAGAGGGCACGTGATCAGAATATAAAAGTGTAAAAGCAGTAGATGAAATGAATGATCTACTACTAAGATAAAAAGGAAACACATCATTCGCCGCCTTAATTACTCAATATAGACACATCATTACAAGAGTTTAAGATGTCCACTAAGAAGAACTGAAATTTTTTAGGGAGCTCACCTCATAGTGGCGTAAAATGAAGATTCACTTGTTCTGGTTGTCGCGTCATTGACGATCTTATTCATATCCAGCATGCAAAAATAGTTTTTTTCCTTGAAGCTTGAGCATAGACAAGCAAAGAAATATTGTCTTTTAAATCTAATAGTAAATGAAGTCTTACTGCAGCTTCTTAAAGAGTAATGTTAGCCATGTTTAGTCCTTATGAAATTCACAAATCATTTGACAGCCTCATTCACTAAGAGGAAATACAGAAGCACATCTACCCAGAACATTGTGCGCACATGCACACATCAAATTAGGATATCTCTATAAACAATACAAGTGCTTCATTTGAGTCAAGAACTACTGTTGTTCAGTTGAGTAGGAAAAAAGATGTGTGTTTATTTATTGTGGCTTGAGCTTCTCTTTGGAATAATAGCAAACATTTTAGCTGAGCATTATTTAAATGCTTGGGATGAACATTTTGAAAATTGCCTTCTGAATATTAATAAATTGCAAGCTCAGTACTACTTAAATGTCATTTGAATATTGTTAAACTACTTTGTTACTGCACAAGAATGTGAGAATATGACCTCTAAATTGGCCTGAAAGGGCTGATGTCAATGTGCAATATTAGGTGCAGTTTCTACAGGGCCTAGTAGGCTAGCTGCATGGTGGATATAGAAAAAGAAACTAAAGGTCCTGCTGCACCTCCACATAGAGAATAAAGGAGGAATGCTGCTATTTCTATGAAAATAGATCAGATCATTCTACAAAAACTGAACAATAGTTCTGAACAACTTTCTTATAGATCAAGTATGAAGAATTTGCTTTAAAATCTAGTCAAAATACTTTTGTTTCTCTAGTAACATATTGAAAATTAGATGTTCAATAACATTGCCTAATGAACTATACTATTTTCCTTTCCAGAACCATATTATTGCCTAATTAAGAGCCAAATAACTGCCTAATTAAGTCCATATTATTGCCTAATGAATTCTGAATATGTAGTCTCATGATGACTGGAGATGGAGGCATTGGAGAGGGAACATTCACCAAGGTGACAAATGAACATGACAGATATCATGTGGACAATTGAAGTGCTCGATTTGCAAAAATGTAGGAGGTTTAGGGTGAATCAACATATGCTGAAGTGCATTTGAGGAGGAGGGGGTATAGATGAGGAAATGTGATTAAAATGCTTGCGCACCTGACAGCGATGGCAGAATAATGCGCCTAAGAGACGCACTCCATTCACCAGTGCATCACCGTGGAGGTTGAGATCCTAATCAACGAAGCTAGCTACCTCTCATCTGCAAGCCATCACTACGGGAAACTGATTGTTTGCCGTGTGCCCGAAACTTTACCGTGCGCAAAATTTTGGGCACACGGCAAAGAGCCTCTATGTCGTGTGCTAAACCAAAAACACACGGCAAAAAGAAAGTACACAGCAAACTTCCTCTTTGCCGTGTGCTCGATGACACACACACGGCAAAGCAGTTGTTTGCCGTGTGCCTACTAATCAACACACGACAAATAATAAGTTTGCCATGTGTCATGCCCCCGATACACGGTAATAATTAAACATGTGCCTGGGCCGGTTGACGGACGTTAGTGGGGGGTGGCCGTTAGTATTTGCCGTGTGCCTAACGGAGGCACAAGGCAAAGTAGTGTGTTTGCCGTGTGCCTCGTAGCAGCACACGGCAAAGTAGAGTGTTTGCCGTGTGCCTGCTACCAGCACACGGCAAAGGGTGGCTTTGTCGTGTGCCATTAGTAGGCGCACAGAAAAGAAAACAGAACCAACTTCTGCCCTTCAAATTTTTTCTGCACTCCATATATATTGCTTGGTACTCCATGTTCCAATTTGGTGCATTTATCGAATTGTTTGCTCTATTTAACAAATTTATTGCATTCATTGGATTTTTTTTATAAGTCAAATTTGAACTGCAAGTGCATGAAATAATAGAATAAAGTGGGTGAAAAAATTATATTCATGATAGTGAGTCCAGTGTAAGGCCTTATCCAGTAGTTGAAACGAAATTTTGAAAATCGGGTTCACAAAACATTACCACGAACGTGGAGCCGAATAGTTTTTAAATTCTAAAAATTCAAACGAAGTCTGAAAATTATGAGATTTGTCAATATCTCATGCTGTCAAGTGTGAAGTCTGTGATAAAAATTTGAGAAAGTTTCGCACGTTTTGTCACGTACGATGCTCGTAAACTGAAGCTTACTCGAAGAAGATCCGTATAGAGGAGAAAGATGTGGTCAGGTTTCCTGGCGCAATAACATTCAAATTTGAGTTTGACTTCTAAACTTTTTTTTATAGGCAATAGACAACATAGATTGTTTCATGTTAAAATTTTGGTATGTTTTCGGATCCGTTTGATAATTTTAATCTATCAACTGCAATTATACTATTTAATTGATATAAATTGAATTTGATCTATAAGTACATAAAATAATAGAATATAGTGAGTGCAAAAATTATATTCATGTTATTGAGTCCGGTGTAAGGCCTTATCTTAATTTTCAAAAGAAAATTCGAATACCGTGTTCAAAAAATAATATGAAATAAAGTTTTGTTTGCATGAAATAATGGTCGGGGACGTTCGGACGTTCGAACGTCCCTTTGCCGTGTGCCTAGGACCCAACACACGGCAAAATTCATTTTTTGACTTAGCACGCACACCTCTCCCTCTCCCTCACTCAGCTCACTCACACACGCACATCACACACTCTTGCCGCCGGCGCCTCTCCCCGCCGCCGCGCCACCCACCCCAAGCCGCCCCTACGCTGCGTGCCGTGAGGAGGAGGAGGAGGGGAGGAGGAGGAGGAGGGCGCCCTCGGCCGCACCCAGACCTCGCCACCGCCGCCCGCGCCCCGGCCGCCCCTGGGTCGGGCACCGTGAGGAGGAGGAGGAGGAGGAGGAGAGGAAGGAGGAGGAGGAGGATGAGGAGGAGAGGAGGAGGAGGAGGGCGCCCGCTGCCGCCCTGCGCCGCCAAACCCCGGGCGCCCCTGCGCCGCGCGCCGTGAGGAGGAGAGGAAGGAGGAGGAGAGGAGGAGGAGGAGGAGGAGGAGGAGGAGGAGGAGGTGAGGGGGAGGAGGAGGAGGAGGAGGCGGAGGTGAGGGGGAGGAGGAGGAGGAGGAGGAGGAGGAGGAGGAGGCGGAGGAGGAGAGGGGGAGGAGGAGGAGGAGGAGGGTGCCCGCGGCCGCCCCGCGCCGCCCACCCCCGGCCTCCGTGAGGAGGAGGAGGAGGAGGAGGAGAAGGGGGAGGAGTCTCTTGCCACCGGAGGAGAAGGAGGCCGCACCGCCCGTCTTGCCGCCTCCGGAGAAGGAGGAGGAGTTGGACGCGCCGCCGTTGCCTCGGAGGACTCGTCGGCACCCGTCTCGCCGCCGTCGAGTGACTAGGTGAGCACATGCAAAATGCCCATCTTTTCGTATCATGTTTGTAGATCACGTAACCTAGTTAGGTGTCTCCCGTTCGAAAGAGATATAGTTGGAAATATGCAGATCTTTGCATATGTATGACCGTATCAGTTTCAAATTGTCCACGTTTTTATGGACAACCTGAGGGTGTGTAGATGGGTTTAGTTTTCATGGTCTGCTTCGATTCGAGATAGAATTTTGGCATCACCTCCCTGTTGTTCTCCGGATACACAATCTCCTTGCCAGGATGTATATTTGGAGAACAGCGGGGAGGTGTTGCCGAAGTTCTGTGTCGGATAGGGGTAGAGCATGGAAACTAACCCTATCTATACATCCTCGGGTGGGATTTGGACCTATCTTCACCCATTAGAGCATGATAGACATCATATAGACGCAATTGATTTTTATATCACCCACTCATATGTTAAAGGATGGATGACCGTGAGTGGATGTACACGGGCTGGCGGGGTAAGCATGACTGGACCAATGAATTCATTTACAAGGTCGATGAATTCTTGAAAAAAGCATTTGACAAAGGACAGAGTAAAGCGATGTGTCCCTGCAGCAAATGTGAAAATAAGATATTTCAATCAAAGTTGAACATGGGTAAACACATTTGCTCCTATGGGTTTGTGGCAAACTATACCCGGTGGATCTGCCATGGTGAAGCCCATCGTGCGAGAGACGAGGCCGTGAGACAACGCATCGAGGATTATGATGCTGATGCTGGGTGTGGAGACCTGTTAGATGACTTTCATCAAGCACACTTTGATGAACGACCTAGTCATGTTAGGGAGGATCCGCCACAGACAACCGCAAAGGCCTATTACGACATGTTGTTTTCGGCACAGAAACCATTGCACGAGCATACCGGTGTTTCTCAACTGGATGCCATCGGATGCATAATGGCCCTAACGTCTCAGCTTGGCACCAATCGAGAAGGCTTTGATAATATGTTGACAGTTTTTGGCAGCCTGCTTCCGGGTGGTCACAATCTACCACGCAACATGTATGAGGCACAGAAACTCCTCCGTGCACTTAAGATGTCATACGAGCAGATACATGCTTGTTCGAAGGGATGCATCTTGTTTAGGAAATAACATGCGGATGCAAAGTACTGTCCTAAATGTGAGTCCTCTAGGTACTTGGAGGTAAACTCTGGTGATGGTCAAAAGAGGCAGCTCGAAACTACCAAGAAAATCCTACGGTACCTTCCATTCATACTGAGGATCCAACGGCTTTACATGACCGAGGAATCCGCAAAACATATGACATGGCACAAAGAAGGCAAACGATACCGTCCTGAGAATATGGTACATCCAGCCGATGCTGAAGCATGGAGATATTTTGATAGGCAGCATCCTGAGGAAGTTGAGGAGGCTCGTAATGTACGTGTTGCGCTGGCGACAGATGAGTTCAATCCTTATGGAATGTCATCTGCCCCATACACTTGTTGGCCCATGTTCGTTATCACCCTCAATCTCCCTCCCGGCATCATCTTTCAACGGCAGAACATATTCTTGTCGTTGATTATTTCGGGATACCCGGTGGATAATATGAGTGTGTACATGGAGCCTCTGATTGATGAATTGCTCTTTGCTTGGAATGAAGGGTCATGGACATATGACCGAGCTACAAAGTCAAACTTCAAAATGCGAGTGTGGTACATGTACTCCCTGCATGACCATCCAGCGTATGGGCTATTTAGCGGCTGGTGTGTCCACTGGAAGTTCCCATGCTCAGTATGCAAGTCAGCTGTCAAGTTCTTCTGGTTGACGAAGGGTGGCAAGTATTGTTCGCTCGACAAACATCGACAATTTCTCCCTATTGACCATCCCTTCAGACGAGACATAAAGAACTTTACAAAAGGTGTCGTGGTTGAAGAACCCCCACCGCAGATGTTGACAGGTGCCGCAGTTCGTGAGCAGTTAGACACGCTCGAACCAAATAAAGAAGGCGTTGGTTTTGTGGGATATGGTGAGGAACATGCCTAGACTCAGAAGCCGGGCTTGTGGAGGCTCCCCTACATGGATGAAATTCTTCTTTCACGTAACATTGATATGATGCACACTGAAAAGAATATCGTCGAGGCAACCTGGGGTACAGTCTTGGACATTCCTGATAAGACAAAGGACAACGTTAAGGCTAGAGTGGATCAAGCTAGGTTATGCAATAGACCAAAGTTCGACATTTCATCTCTCAAAGGCACGAGATGGAAAAAGCCGCCAGCCGATTTCGTCCTAAAGAGGAACCAAAGGAGGGAAGTACTACAATGGTTCCAAACTTTAATGTTCCCTGGTAGGTATGCAGCGACTCGGAGGAGGGGGGTGAACGTAGATACTATGCGAATCAATGGGCTCAAGAGTCATGACTACCACATATGGATTGAGCGGCTTCTTCCGGTGATGGTTCGAGGCTATCTCCCTGACCATGTGTGGCTAGTGCTGGCAGAGTTAAGCAATTTCTTCCACACCCTTTGTGCTAAGGAGTTATCTCAGAATGTGGTTGCAGAAATGGAAAAATTGGCTCCTGTGTTGCTTTGTTAGTTGGAGAAGATCTTTCCACACGGCTTTTTCAATCCGATGCAGCATATGATTGTGCACCTCCCGTATGAGGCACGAATGGGGGGGCCTGTGCATGGTCATTGGTGCTATTCAATTGAGAGACAACAAAAGGTTCTTTGAACCAAATGTAAGAACAAGTGCAATATCGAAGCTTCCATGGCAGAGGCACACTGTATTGAGGAGGTGTCAAACTTCACAACAAAATACTATGCTGACACCCTTCCTAATGTCATAATCCACCCCCTCGTTCTAATGCCAACGAAAATGAATCGAACCTCAGCCTCTTCGGAGGGCAACAAGGTAGTGCAAGTGTTGCGACTCTTAAGAACTTGCAACATGCAGAGTTCCGCACTATCATGATGTATGTGTTGACCAACCTTTCCGAAGTAGAGCCGTACATACAGTAAGTTCTCAACAAAGTAGTTCTCGATTATTTCTAGCGTATGGTCACTATTCTGCATGCAACCCCCCTCGATCTTCTTCTCGTTCATACAGAGAATTTACTCAACAATTCTGGCGGGGAAATAGGGCACCGATCCCGCAGCAAGTCGATACCCTTCTTAACAAGGGTGCGGGACGTGGATCGCCCAATTTCATTTCTTGGTTCAAACAAAAGGTACGGTCATTCTGGAGCTCCTACTTTTTGTTTGACACTTCAAGTTCGTCGTACATGCGAATAATATAACGAACTATCATGCTTCTACTTGCAGGGCCTAAACGATATGTCCATGAGTCCCGATTTGAGATAGGTTGCCAATGGATGTGCCTATAGGGTCATGTCATACTCCGGCTATGATGTGAATGGATATTGCTTTCACACAAAAAGCCACGATCAGAGTTGGCCCAATTGGAGAACCACAAATTCCAGAGTTTGTACGACAGCCTAAGTTGGGGCCGAGTATTGTGGAATAATTGAAGAAATATACGAACTCACGTTTCATGGTTGCAAACCTCTTAAGCCCTTCGTATTCAAATGCCATTGGTTTGATCCTAATGAAGTGTGACGGACCCCTAATCTTGGACTAGTCAAAATTCGTTAGTCATCCATCTATTCAGGAGACGATATCTATATTATGGCTCAACAAGCCACACAAGTTTATTATCTCTCATACCCTGCAAAATTGACGATCGTATTAAGGGTTGGGACATTGTGTACAAGGTATCGCCACATGGTAAACTACCTCTCCCAAACAATGAAGATTATAATATAGATCCAGTCACATATGACGGAGAGTTCTTTCAAGAAGATGGACTAAAGGGTGTTTTGAGATAGACTTAACCGGAGCCATCGAAATGGAAGTAGACAATCATGAAACAGTTGATGTCGAGGATGTTGGACATGAGGTTCACAATGCGAAGGACTTACTATTCCTTGAAAAATTACAACTAGGGCTCGATGAAGACGAGAGTCCTCCATCGGAGCACATGCCTGATTTTAATCCCGACATACGTGATAGTGATGATGAGACTTATGATCCAGCTAATCCTGATGAAGAGGATTATTTCTAATACATGTATGATCCGTACTGATTGAATTATTATTTCTAATCATGTCTTTTTTTCCTTTTATTTCTAATTATATTTTGTTTATACGTGCTGATTGGTTTACTATTTTTAATTGCAGGTGATTCAAGAAAGATGGTGGGCAGCGGATTAGCGCAAAAATGCGCGTCTACTTTCAGAAGAATGATGCCAAGTTCCGATGAAGCTGGGGGCCGTCGCTAGGGGTACCCGAGGCAAGGGTCGAGGCAAGGGTGGCCCCAAGTGTGGAGGGAAGGGTGGCAAGGGTCGACCGACTCGGTCTGTACAACCGCCTTCACCTTAGGAGTCGGAGGAGGAGCGGGAGGAGGAGGAGGAGCAGGAGGAGGAGGAGGAGGAGCAGCAGGGGGAGGAGGATACGACAGGGGGTATGCCGGCCGCTATCTGGTTGCGAGGTCCCTCGCGACTCCCGAACAGGCCGATACCTCTTGCCGGACGCCCAGTGATTCGACCCTGTGCACCAATGTAAGTAATTTTATATGTTACCACTACTTTTTCATTTCATAACTTGAAATCACAATAGAAACTAATATTTTATCATAATTACTTTTGGCAGGAGTTGGAAAGTAGTCATCCCAGGTGTTCACAAACGCAAGATTAATGGCATCCTGGCTCTTTTGTGCAGGGAGCACTTTCCAGGCCAGGTCCAGATTGGTGGAAGGTACGAGCCGGCCTAGACGTGGGAGCACTACCACGCCGCCCCCTATCAACTCGATCGGGGAGACAAGTGCTTCACCAACAAGGCGGAGCGGGTGGTGGCAGAGATGTGGGTAAGTCTTCCTCACATTCATTGGACATATTTCTAATAATGACTACTTACTTCATGTTTATATACAAGATTTCTACGGGTGTGAGCCCGAGCACGAGGAGGCGGCAAATGTTGTGGCTCACAATCGATGCATTAAGCTGGTGAAGGACATGCATTACGAGGCGCAAGTCTAGTGTGTCGTAAACTACGGTGCTATGTTCCTTCGTTAGAAGTAAAAAAGAAAGAGGCAAGAGATTTGAATCTGACCCGGGAGCAATACTTGGAGGCAAATTAGATTTATTCTCAGATTAATAACATAGCTTAATTTGATCTTCTTACATGTCAGTCACTTGATCATGGGTAGGTGCCTGCGTGGTGGTGCCGTAATGATTTTCAGTGCTGGAAACGCATAGTGGACAAGTGGTTCACACCCGAGTGGGAGGAGAAGCACAACGCTAGCCGAGAGCGGCGTTTGCTGATGCCAGGTCCAGCACAACATCAAGGCAGCCTTAGCAACAAGTACAAGGCTAGATGGGTATGCGGATCATTTCTTTATTCTAACACTTATTTCTGCATAATTTATAATTAACTTGCTATTTTTGGCAGTCCTAGGCACATGGAGGCGCCGAATGCCCCGGGTTTATGGGATGGGCTTTGGCCCACAAGGGCAAGGCGTCTGAGGTCACCTACAACCCGGACGACCCGCCCTCGGCGTATAGCAACCCCTCTGTCTACACCCGCATCAATGCGTACACAGAGGCGGGAGGCCAGGTCCATGGGCCAGAGTGGGATCCGAGCGCCCACCCACTTGATGGCGAGATCATCATAAGGGTTGGAGGAGGAAAGAAGCATGGCAGGTACTATATAGGCGATGACACTCTAGACACGGCCAGTACTCCCACTCTCGCCCAGGTTCGAGCAAGGAGCACGAGCAGTAGCCCGGCCATACGCCCATAGCTATCCTCCGCACAGCAACAAGTGCAGGAACTTCAAGTTATTTCTGATTTATTCATCATTCATTCAATTTCTACATATATTTGCTTTCCACTGTAACATTGGGATGAGAAATTGTAGGCCCAGCTGGCGGCGCAAGCGGCGGCATACGAGGCGAAGCTGGATGAAGAGAGGAGGCAACGAGAGGAGTGGGAGGCGAGGCAGCAGGCCGAGATGAGCAACCTGTTTAGTTACGTTCGAGGCCTTTCTGTTCAGATGGGTCAACCTCCACCGCTACCAATGATGTTACCTCTGCCTCCGGCTCCTGGAACTCCTAATGTAAGCCACTTGACAACCTTATAGATTCATTTCAGGTATTAGAGATTTAGAGAATATAGAAACTTACAGTCACTTAGAGACTTCGATGAAATTTTGAAGGTTTTAGATTATAACTTAAAGAACTTGATTCTTATCTCACCTGCAACATATTCTCCTTTCTGTAGAATCAATCGACCGCGGCATCGAATACGCCAGAAGCGTCCCCGGGCTTCTCACCGACCTTCCGGGCACAACAGTTGTTCCCACCTCCGCCCGGGCCACCGCCCTCAGTGACGTGTTTCTTGTTTTGAACTTATTGTGAACTTGTGGTACTTGTTGTGACTTGTGGATGATGGAATGCTTATTGTGACTTATGAAACTTGTGGTTTTATGTATTCTAGTGCCTGCGATGCTTGTTGTGACATATTAATGATATCTGTTATGTTTGTTTGAGTGAGGATCATTATATGCGAAAGAACAAAAAAAAAAAGAAAATGTCCGGCCACTTTGATGTGTGTAATGACCATGGCACACAACAAAGTGGTCATTTCTACCATTCTGGACAATGTGTTTGTCGTATGAGCACACAACAAAATAACCATTCTTTGTCGTGTGACTGGAACCCCAGCACACGATAAAGATTCTTTGTTTGCCGTGTGCCTGGGAAAAGACACACGATAAAAAGACCATTCTTTGCCGTGTGCCATCTCCGTAGCACACGGGCCGTGTGCTAGATTCATGACTCACAGCAAAATGCTCCGTTTGCGTGCTGGCGCCGTCCGGCGCCGTCTGTCGCTTTTTTTTACCGTGCGCCAGTGTTTGCCGTGTGTCCAATAAAAGACTCATGGCAAAGTCGGCTTTGCCGTCTGGGCTGGCTGCCGTCGGGGTTTTGCCGTCGGTCGCGCACGGCGAAGTCTTTACCGTGTGCGAGGAGGGCTTAACTACTGGAATCCCGTAGTGTATGTCGGCGGCAGCGGTGTGCACACAAAAAATGAAGAGTGGGGTTAGCGGATAAACTGGGCTGCGAGGGAAATAGAGATAGAAAATGGGATGAAATTACTTGAGCATCTGATGCATTTGAATGACCCGCAGCTGCGAGCCAGTCTTCGTCCACCAGCGCAATGCAGTGGGGATTGGGGGTACTTGTCGCTAGCAGGGAGAGGTCGCACGTTAGCCCGCGCACCTGCGCACGCCCCCGCGATGCCTGTGGCGTGCCGCGCGCAAGGGGTTGAACTCCGCCTCGTGTTGAGCTCCTCCACGCCAGCCGCCTCGATCCGCCGCCGCCACCCTCGCTAGGACCGCTCCCGCAACCCGCGGTCAATCGCTCTAGGGTTGCCCGCCGCCGCTGCCTCACCGGTTCTCCTGCCCCCCGCGGCCGCTGTGAGAGGATCACGGGGGCTCCGGTGCACACGCTCGAGGAGGTTGGGCCTCCCTAAGGCAGCGGTGCGAGGAGCTCGGCCTTCCAGTGATCTCCAGCGAGAGGGAGAGAGAGGGAGGAGGAGGAGAGAGAAGCGGTGAAACGAAACTAACGCCGCGCACGGATCCAACAGAAGACCGACGGCACATGGAGGCGGCGGCCGTGCCGACGCGCAAACGCACGGCCGGCCTTAAACTAGTCTTTACCTTATATATATGCTGCATGCTGCGTCGTCGCTTGAGTTCATCATCATATGCGAATTAATGCTTTGGTTTTGTCGCTGTTTCGTGTGTCCTGTTCAACTAGTACAATCCCTCTCGCCTTCGCTCGCCATTGTTGCCTGTAGCTGCTTCTCGTCCACAAGGAAGGCGACGGCCCGCAGGTTCAAGCACGTCGCCGGCGACGTACACCGTTGCGTGGCATGGCAATGTTGTTGACTTGTTGCTGCTGTTCACCACCGATCGATCGATCGCACCAGAGACATGCATTCCCGGCACATGCTGCTTCAGAGGTATAGGCTTCTGGTGGCCACCGTGCATCCGGAGAAAACGCCAAGAATTTGATGGCTATGTGTGTGGGCATGTGCCGCAGCTCATTTAATTTACCGCGCTCTCTTTAATTTTTACCGAGAGGATCCGCAGGAGAGCTACGCGTCGATGCTTTCTTCGCGCGCGGCACTTTTGTCGAGCTAGGGACAGATCGAGATTTTCTTCTTTTTACCGGCGTTCGCAAATCGCAATAAAGGTCGTTCGCCACAAAGTTAATTTACCAGCAGCGGCCGCCAAGATATTAGCTTAATTGTCAGTTTCTCGGATGGGTCGCGCATTGTAAATGACGATGGTTTGAGCTTATTAGCTGTGGGAGCAATCAGACTTAATAATCAGTTCAAAGGAATACAGTATAGTACTACCTTGTATATATATGGTGTTATACTCTAATACTCTATATCTAACAGGTTGTAAGTTACTAACTCCATTCTAAATTACAATTCGTTTTAGTTTTGCTAGTAACATATATTATGTTACACATCTAAATAAGATGCACACTGTGTCTAGATACATAGTAAAAATTATATATCTAAAATGTTAAAATAAATTGTAACTTGAAATAAAAGAAGTAGTAAACAGTAATTCGAGACACGTGCATAACCTTGAAGCCATCTGGGTCATTTCACCGTACCTACCCTGGGCAGATCTCCAGATACGTTCCTCGTGGCCACCATATGCGGCTCCAGCTTGCCGACAAAATGTCGATAATGTCTCTATTTTCTTTTCTTTCCTTTTTTTCCCAAAATATGTACAAAACTACAAAGGTCTTCAGCGGTTCAGCTCCACTAATTTCTGTGCTCGATGCCTTTTTTTCCTAACAACTCGCATGAGAGCTACGTGTGGCTTTCATCGCCGTACGTACTTCCAACTTGTTGACGGGCGTTGATTTTTTTTAGTCCGGTCCACGATTTGCAGCTAGCCTAATAAATTTCTTCGAAAATTCTATGCGCCGCCGGTCAATTTTGAAGAACAGCTGTGCATTATTGCAGATGACAATGATTTCAGCCGCATGACTGGTAATAATTAGCCAGTTCAATGAAGCATCTTATCAGATGACGAGGGATAATTTCGTGACACATATAAACCTAATAGCTACATCGAAGCCATATGGATTGACAGGTCATAACATTTTTGTTTTTGAATACACAGTGACAATTACAACTTGTTTTTTTTTATAAAAAAAAGAGGACACAATGAAAACTGATGGCATCTGACAAGGCAAAACTTTGGGAAGATATACATACATGCTTGGGCCTGCCAGATTTTTGTTGGGACATTTAATTTGGACCATGTCTCAGTTAGTGGGAGCAGTGCCGACGATCAGAAAAGTACTACAGTATATGTAGAAGATAAACAAAAAGCTGTGCAACCTGGAAGCAAGTTATTAAGCATAGATGCATATAGTATGTATAAAGATGCTACGAGCTCTGAACTCTGGATCTCGAGCATGGCGACGCAAGATCGAGACAAACCTAAAGCTAATCGACGGAGACCCTAAAGAAGTCGTCAAGTAGCCAACTGGTGCACTTGCATGGCTTCGTCGTCAGTGCTCCTGCTCACTCGACTCGACAGAGCTATCTACACACTAGTGACAGGACTAGTTCAGCAAGCCACCACCTTCTAGAACCCTTGCAGCTGGCCACTGCACAACTAAACTAACATTATCAATTAATGTTGATCATCACTAGCCAGTAGCCACTTAGGTGGAGTGGTGTTTAGATACAGGGATTAAAAGTTTAGTCCCATCACATCAAAGAGAATCTTACTGATCAAATAAAATCTGATTACAAAACTAATTGTAGAATCCTGGGGCTAAACTGCAAGATGAATCTAATGAGGTATAGTAATCCATACTTAGCGGATGGTTACTGTAGTATTACTGTTGCAAATTATGGATTAATTAAGCTTATTAGATTCATCTCGTGAAATAGCACTCATTTTTACAAAAAGTCTTATAAACAGATTTTATTTAGTACTATTTAAATAGTAAGATTCTCTTTAATGTGACAAGGACTAAAGTTAGGCTCCGATAACCAAACAGGCTCTTAGTACCAATTCTGTTCATGTCGACATGCTGTTGTTTAGCATGCCAAGTGATAGATCGTGCACACAACTGCTGCAGTCGTGTCAAATTGCATCTTTAATTTCTCCATTTGCGTTCCAACTTTGATAATACCATTACCAACCACATCAGGCTTTGCATTGCCATCGCGAGATCGATGTGAGCGCTGGGCTTTTACTTTTTACTTCCACCGGGAGAAGAACACGACGACGACGACGACTCACTCCTATCTCCTTCGATTTGGTTGGGCCTTAAAGCCCACGTACCAACATTCTGCCAGGATCATGGGCCCAGCCAACATTCCGCAGCCCCACGGCCCAACTCCGCTGCTTCACGCGATTCCCCTCCTCCACCCCCGCAGCCGCCTCGGCTTCCGTGCAACGCCTTCCCGGGGAAGCCACCGCCGCCGACTCGCTCGCTCCAAACCCCACCACACCCCTCGCCTCCCCTCTCCTCCTCCTCCGCCGCATTTCGCCCCCCCCCCCCCCCCCCGACCCCGGCACCCGCGACACCGCACCCGCGCGGGCGGGCTACCGGCTAGGGTTGGGCGCCGCTGCTCCCCGGCCGGCGAGGGGTGTGTGCCTCCGGCGGCGCGGCCCAGCATGGGGGTGGTGCGCTACCGGTACCGAAGCGGGGTGCAGACCTTCTCTGTGCAGGTCCCCGGCGCCTTCGCCTCCATCGCCGAGCTCAAGCGGCTGATCGCGGCCACGGGGCGGCACGGGGCCGCGGCCCGCGGGACGGCATCGCGCTCTGCGACCCCCGCACCGGGGAAGGTGCGTCCCGCGTCGTGCGGGTTCAGGCGACCATCACCGGGAGTGCGAACGATCGTGCTGTAGATAGAGGACAGGGTTTTTGATCGTGTCGTGTCGCGGTAATTTTGGGGGACGGCCGGGCATATGGATTTCTGTTCATGTCGAGATGTTCTCGTAATGTCCATAGACGTAATCTTGATCTGTTCTCGTTATTAGAGCTTCATCATCTTGGGATGCTAGGTAGTTTATAATTTTGTTCACACAGTCACTGTTAGTGGAGTGTTCATATACTATAATAATTGGCCTCATGCTTGCTTTCCATGTTTTTTTTTGCTTGTGGGTACAAAGCACGTTGATGAAAACACCATGATACCTCAGAATTCTACAGTGCTGGTCCATCGGCTTGCTGGACATCCGACAGACGCAATTAACACATCGTACTGTCTCCTCTCCAAACTCCATTACCATCTAAATTTTGTTTGTTAATACTCTGTTTGCTTGGAGGGATCTGTGAGAGCGAATATTTGAGCCAGGAAACTTTGGTCAAGGGTAATGCAGGGTGCAGATCACTGCAAAGGGTTCACCTTTGAAACTTGGTGTCTCCTGTTCAGTCAAAGAGTTCATGCAAAGAAATCCACATTTGAATTCATATGTTTCCGGTTCAGTCAAAGATAATTTTGTAGCTCTGAAGTGATAAATCAGCATGCATGAATAGGATATTGCAATGTTTCTTGTTCTTACTAGTATACAATGTCTGATTAAAATGGCTAAGAGTTTTCCAGGTCTTTTGGGAATATTCTTAATCCTGCCCCCAGACAGATGATGTCTTGCCATTATACAATGTCTTTATGATCTTCGTCATTGAATTAAATTTGTATCTCCTTGTCGCGGGGAACACTACGTGGCGGCATCAGGACGGCGCGACGCTAGGATTTTAGGTGCGCGGCACGGTCGTGGGCGGTCAAGGCGAGGCGGAAAGGAGGCGCGTGCGGTTTCGCTCGCTTGTCATGGAGCGGGGGCGGCGTCGTGTGCGTGGGCGAGACGGCGGGGGCAGGCGTGAGCGGCGTCGTGAGGAAAGGGAAAAGGGAACAGGGAGGTGGCTAACTGGTGGGATCGGGTGGTCAGCGGCTGAGGGGTGACGGCGGTGGTGCGGTGCTAGGCTGGCGGTGCTGAGTTGGGTCGAGCGGAGCAGGCCAGGGAGCGGGGTTGGTAGGCAGGCCGAGGCAAGGTGGCGCTCATTAGCAGGCCGAGATGGCCAGCTGGGCTGTGCTGGGGCGGTGGCGAGCTGGGCCATGTGCGGGCAGCAGGCTGGCTTGCCCAGCTGGGCTGGCAGGCTGGTGTTTGGGTTAGGGTTTAGGTGGGTTTGGTTCGGTCTTGGGCCTGGATCAGGGTTAGGGCAGCAGGCTGGGTTAGGACTAGGTTAGGGTAACGGGTTAGGGTTAGGGTCCGGTTGGCTAGCGAGCTAGGTTGGCTTTTGAGTTCGATTTCGAAGGGCACCCTTCCAATTGAACTCCACACAATTTCAAGCAAGCAAAATAAATCCAAATCGAATTCATATAAACAAGGTAGAGCCAAATAAATCCAAATAACTCCAAATCATTTTACACTAACATTTAACAATCCTTAATTCAATTCACAAATTTTAATTACTAGGAATTTTAGGAAGGTAGAATTCACACTTAAATGGAGTTAACTACAACATTGCCACAAATTTTTTTGAAATTCACATTTTTTTGACATTTAACATTCCGGGCAAAAACCGGGGATGTTACAGTTTTCCTTTAGTCCGATGATGTTTTGTTGGAGTAGCACTATGTCTTGCTAGTAAATTTACCGCGAAAGCAATATCGGATCTAGTGTTGTTTGCAAGGTACATGAGTGCTCCAATGAGACTGAGGAAGGGTATTCAGAACCCAATGCCTCTTCTCCTTCCTCCCATGGTTGGAAAGGATCTTTTTCCAAGTCCAAGGACCGAACAACCATGGGGGTTTTAGTTGGATATGATTTGTCCATATTGAATTTTTCTAATATTTTCTGGACGTAGACAGATTGGTGCACTAATATTCCAGATTGAAGGTGCTCGATTTGCAAACCTAAGAAAAACTTGGTTTTACCCAAATCCTTCATCTCGAATTCCGTCTTTAGATTATCGCGGGCTTTCATCAATATCTCGAGTGCTGCCGATGATATTCAAGTCATCTACATACATAGATATAATGCAAAATTCTGTAGGAGATCTCTTGATGAAAACGCATGGGCAATCATCATTGTTGGAATAACCTTTCTGGATAAGGTACTCACTCAGCCGGTTGTACCGCACTCTTCCCGACTTCCATTGCTAGTGGAGCTCGTTTCATGCCTTAGAAATAGAGATATTCGAGGATATTTAGATAGAGAAAAATGTTGTCATTTTTTCGATTCGTACGCCATTTGAGCTTAAAGTTAACTAAGGTTTGCATGTGTAGATGTGATTTACTTGTATTAGTTGATGTAAAATGAGTATATTGAGTTGAATGCTATTTTTTGAATGAATATGAATATGGATATTTAGCAAAATAAAATGGATATGAAAATAAGTATAGTAGATTTTTTTTTTATTTTTGGAATGAGAGTATGCATATATGTAGATTTATATGTGAAATGTGAATGTTTGAATGTGAAACGTGTATACTTGGTATTTTTTTATTATGAAG
This sequence comes from Panicum miliaceum, assembly GCA_032594955.1. Classification (NCBI taxonomy): domain Eukaryota; kingdom Viridiplantae; phylum Streptophyta; class Magnoliopsida; order Poales; family Poaceae; genus Panicum; species Panicum miliaceum. The sequence goes on along the minus strand of CM064058.1, from coordinate 53,255,295 downwards.
GAATTATTTTGACACTCTAATGATGTATTTATTTAGGCTCTCATTGAAACCATCGCGAAGTTAAAAAAATCGTTATTTCGGATTTGTATATGTCATCAACATTGATCCTGTCGTGTTAATACTGACATTCGGGGCCAATATCGATGTCCGCGATACGGTGCGGTGTAGAGACGTGATGAAGGGGTACGGTCTTGGTCCGGATTGTGTCATCCTCACCTTCCGGACCTAGACCGTACCCCTTCATCACGTCCTTAGACCGCACCGTGTCGTGGATATCGATGTTGGCCCGAATGATAGTGTCAACACGGTAGGGTCAAGGTTGACGACATATATAAATCTTAAATAAAGATATTTTTTCTTTTCGATGGTTTTTGCATAAAGAGCCTGAATAAATGTTCTGAACCATGATTGCATCCCATATGGTGTTGGATGATAAGTGTTCGCCTCAAATTGAAGAGTGTCAAAATACTTTGGGGTTACAAATAACTATTTTTATTCGCATATGTAGATGTGGATATGAATGTTTGAATTCATGTAGTTCAGAGATAATTAATGTTTAATCCGTAGAAATAGCTTTGCAACATGATGGTTTGGAGCGTTGTGCGTCTGCTCGTGCATCGGTACGCAATCATTTGAAGCGCATCGGTCATCCCCTTGAGTTCCGCCCTGAAGAGCGTATTGGATTTGTTAGTGATTGTATACGTTGTTGGATTAAAAAAGCATTTAATTGCCTTGCGGTTGGAAATGCAAGTCGGAAATTTGAGCGTGAATTTGATGTCGAGTTGCATAGTACGGATGATGATCGCGAGTTGATCGCTAGACATAATGCAAGGCGTGAAGCGTCGGGGATGGCAGAAATTGACCGTTCGGTGGTGAGAGTTCGCGCGGCGATTCACGAAGCATCGGTCAATAGATCTCATGAGTAGTTTGTATTTGCTTGCAGTCTGTTTTAATCATGTTTTGTAATGGATCATGTAGTCCTTTTTAATTATGTTTTAATTCATGTTTTGTATTGGATCATGTAGTCCTTTTTAATTATGTTTTTAACCATGTTTTGTAATGGATCATGTAGGCCTTTTTAATTATGTTTTTAATCATGTTTTGTAATGGCTCATGTAGTCCTTTTTAATTATATTTTTAATCATGTTGTGTAATAATGGATCATGTATTCCTTTTAATTCTCGATTTCTCAATTTATTTTTCATATTGTATCATGAAATGTATCAATTTCAACTCTAAATATGAGAAATCAATACAGATGGATCGGCGGTGGATGTATGCTGACCGACGTTCCAAGGAGTTCATTGATGGCCTGCATTATTTTTTGAATGTGGTCGAGGCAAACAAGCAGACTGGTTTCATGTGCTCTCCGTGCAAAATTTGCCAGAACGAAAAGGACTACTCCTCTTCAAGGACCCTTCACAGCCATATTTGCTCATGGATTCATGCCCAAATACATTTGTTGGACCAAGCATGGAGAAAGAGGGCTTATAATGGAGAATAATGAAGAAGAAGATTGTCATGAAAACTTTCCTGGCCCCTTTGAATTCGGTGCCTTCGATGATGATACCGCAATGGAAGAGCCAGAAGGAGACACCTCGGATCATGTTCCTACCGACGATCTTGGGCAGGCGTTGCGTGATGCGCGTGAAGATTGTGAAAGTGAGATGGAGAGAGGATAAAGTTCCAGCAGATGTTATAGGACCACCGCAAGTTGTTGTACCCAGGTTGCGAAGATGGCTTGAAGAAGCTTGGTACCACTCTAGAGTAGCTACAATGGAAGGCAGCACATGGTGTATCTGATAAGGGATTTAGTGAATTACTGAAACTTTTAAAAAAAATGCTTCTCTGATCTTTTGCCTTCACGTGATCATACACTTAGCTGGCCCTAAGCTCAAGCACACTTGCTACTCTCAAATGGATGAATTCTTTGTGTTTGAGTCAAATCTCAACTCAAGATCTTCTTCTCATAGCTTTTTCTCTTCTTCTTCTACTCAGGGGTGGCCTCAGGTATTCAGGGTGTCAAAGGCAGCTCAAGTGACCCGGGGAAGTGCTTATATAGGCTAGAGATCAAGCCATAGCCGTTGAGAACAACTTTCCCGAAAAGCATAAAGCGCCGGTTCAACCGATCACTATGAGCCTGAATAGTAGCCGTTAGGGTTCTGACACAGTGCAGCAGCTGACGTCAATGCGCCGATGCGTACACCGACATGCGTTGGTTCAACCGGTCCTGAAGGACGTTTTCAGCCCAGACTTCCAGACATCTCTGATGCAACTGCACATTAGACCGACACACCTAGCGTCGGTTCAACCGGTGCTACTATGTTCTCTGAGCCATCTACCAAAGCTACTGATCATTGCACCGATGCACCGTCAGTTCGACCGGTGCCACTAGGGTTTCACAGCTCAACACTCCAATGCACCGGCCAATGCACCGCTCGGTTCCATTTCTTAGGCGTCGGTTCAACCGGTCGTCTGATTTCAGAACTGTCTTGTGTCTTTGACTTGGATTTGATTTCTTCCTCGAGTTTTTCTTCTTCCAAGTGTTTGTTTGGCTTCTTTGAGCTGTTTGATACTGAGCTTGAGCAAGTGTGCATGATTCCAAGGCCAACTTTCGCTAGGTCAAGCTACTAACTCAAGAACCCCTCTTAATAGTACGGTCATCGACTAAAAACTATAAAATCTGAACTAAACCAAGCGTCCTTCATCTCCTTGTGACACTTGATACTAGAAACATCCTTAATCTTCATGTCCAAGTTCTTGACACGTATTTCAATGCAAATTGAGGGGTCTCCTTTCATATTCCATATGCGACTTAACCATTAAGATATATCTGCTTCAAAACACACGTTAGTCACATACGGTTGTCATTAATCATCGAAACTTGCCATATGCATCTATCGGCCTAGATGCGCTTCAATCTCCCTTTTTGGTGATTGATGACAACACAAAGTAGAGATACAAAGAGATGGAATTGAAAGCGCTCAACAACAACACATGCAAGACAAAAGATAAGAAACTAACTGAACAAGCATGCATTAATGAAACGAAAGCACATGTAGGGACATGTCAACACACGTTCATACACAAGAGTCTAATGACATGTCCATACAACAAAAGCCGTAAAAGGTCAAATCATGCCACAAACCTCCCTGCTCCTTCTATCTCTACTCCCCTTATTTATTTCCCCCTTTGGCAACGAAGCACAAAAAGGAAGGCAAAAGCTAAAGGTACTAAGGAGAAGATGAAGCGGGAGCGGCAGACGGCACGGTGAGCTACTGGTCGGGATCGTCGTCGTCTGAAGAGTCACCGACAGGAGAAGTAGGCTCGACCTGAGTAGTCGCCGGACCAACTGAAGTAGAAGGAGTCTGAAACAAATCGGGTTTTCAGAATGAGAACCCGACTCTCTGTATCATCGTGATAGTCCCTGGATCAGTAGCTATCACATACAGAACTCATTTCAATTACATATCACAGTCATACAACACGATGAATCATTCCATGGGTTTATTTATTACATAATCCAAAGGATTGTAATAAGAGTTTTCCGGTACAAGCCCCTTGGGCTCAAGGAACAAATAGAAAACGGAAGCGGTAGCTAAACTTCTAGGCCATCCTTCATCTCGGGAAAACACTCCTCCACAGGCAAACTCAAGCGTAGCACGGGCCGTCCTTAGCTCATCCTTCATTGCCGGGGTTGCTCTTCGGGTCAAATCCTGCATCTACCAACTATCCCCAAGAAGTGGGATAGGTTCACGTCACCATCCGTATGCAAGCTTTAAGTGGAATGCAAGTGGTATAAAAGTATCCAAGGGATAAGGCTAGGGTTTCCCTATGCAAGCAGCAAGCATGTTCATAACATCATCCAAACACCTAGGCCAGGGCCGTCCCGGCATCCCGAGTTCCCGGTCCACACACACCTTCCAAAACCACCAAGTCGGTGCGAGAACTCCCTCTCCTCACACCTCAGCTGTCCTAGGCAGGAAAATCATGACTAGAGGGAGGTAGAAATCAAGTAACACTAATCTATGAAAGCGAAGCCGGATGAAGAGTTGTACATGACTGAGTACGCGGCTATACGTATAGTTTTCACCCTGCAGGGGTTGTACACCTGGACCCACTCGAATCGAAGCCAACCAGGAGCGACCCAACTAGACGACGAGACACCGGTCAACAAAACTAGCTATAAAAGCTATGGCCCCCACCGTGCTTTCCTGGGTTTGGGATGCATCCTTCCGCAAGAGGTTGCCCCGGAACTGTGATGCCTTCTACACCTGGACCACGCAAGATCCTGCCGTTCGGGAGAAGTGAGGTCATCACCTCCTCCCCTTACACTGATGCCCTATCCTCCTACATGAGTGGTGCCGCGCGTCACTAGCTCGGACCGAATCTGCCCTCATAACAGATAAGTGGTGTGCACGTTTGACATAGTTTCTTCTCCAGGTCCACTAACTCAGGCCTTAAGCGCCGAGGCGAGTATCTTCCACAACGACGTGTCCGGCGCAATGGTCCGTCAACAACACCCATTACAGGTATAGCCCTCCAAACTCCTCCAAAACGTCCCGAAGGACCAAACTGTCCCGAAGGACCAAACCGTCCCGAAGGACATGTACCCGCCATAGGTACTCCTTAGGATGTGCCCAACGCACACCCCAAGCCCTTGATCAAAAGATCAAGTTATGTTTAACTCGCCCCAAGCTAGATTCCTAACCCCCAACTCCTCGAAAGAGTATCTCCACTCACACCAAGACTATATCACCATATATCCCACACATAGACATGCAACAGTAGCCAAAGCATCTCATATATTCATTCAAGGTAATCATAGGAGTTCAAGGAATCTAGATATAGAAATAGGCTATGGAGGTTCATCTCAATGTAACATATCATGGAGCAATAGCATATCTAGCAAGCAATGCCTAATAAGCAATGCCTAATAGGTATTCAAATCGTAGATGGGTGTGAACCTGGCACAGTGTCCGTATCTTCATCTTCGGCTTCCAAGTCGAGGTTGATGAAGTTGTTCGAGTCTTCCGTAATCCTATATACGGATGCGAATAAATAATGATATTCTATTTGCAATTAAACTCCAAATAAGAACAATAAAGATCCAAATAACTCCAAATTAGTAACACAAGGTATTCAGCAGGTTAGGGGCTACGAGACGGTTCTAGGTTGGGTCACAAGTGGTTGATGATGTCATCAGTGGTCGTGCTAATGTCATCATTGACCAAGTCAACTATCAAAGTTGACTGGTCAACGGGGTCAACTCGGCTAACTGGCTGCATGTGTCAGCATGTGGACCCCACAGGTTAGGTGGAACATATTATTAGGCAAACGTGGCGCGTGTTGACTAAGTCAACAGTCAACAGACACAAGAAGGGTCCTACTGGTCAGCGCAGTCAACAGTTAAACTAGGTCCACTCGCTAGTAGTGGGCCCCACATGTTAGTCGGTGGGCCCGCGGTCAAGCTAGGTAAAAAGAAAAAGGCTAACAGGGCTTCTGGGCTGAAAGCTACCTGGGTCGGCTTGGTTCCGGCCCAAAAGGCTAGGCTTGGCTCGTAGGTTCAGCTTTGGGAACGACTCGGGTCTGCAGGCTGGCTCGGCGGCTTGGCGCGCTGAAAGGCCGGCGCGGGGTTTGGCTCGGCTCGCGGCACAGGCCGACTCGGTTCATGGGTTGGCTCAAGCTAGCAGGCTGGTTTCGTTCACGGGCCGACTCGGCGAGGTGGGCTGTTCCTTCTTCTGGCCTGGTAACTCGTGGGCTGTCGCGGCCTTCTTCTTCCCTTCTGCTGCTGCCATGGCGGGTCCACGTGTCGGCGGGTCGAGGAAGAACAAGGTGGGGTCTCTAGTGATACCAGCACAAGAAAACAGCACGGCCGAGTCCGCGGCGTTCACTTGGTGTCAACACGGGATGGCAAGGATGTTAGTGGCATGAGAGCCAGTAGCAAACAAGGCACAAGCAAGTGACTCACCAACGAACTAACATACAGGTGGCTTATTACGTGATCACAAACAGCACCTACGGCCTGCATGTGCATGGTCATGGAAAGTGCATAAGCTGGTAACACGGGTTCAGCTGGTGCAACTAGAGGTGCTTTAGGCTTAAAGAGCTCATCAAATGGTCAGATCGACCTGCTTGGTCTGGGTTTGTACACCGTCGCAGCTTCGAAGACTTGGTACACAGCAAGCGTGTGTGCAAGTGCGTGCTGTGCGAGCAGGGGCACGACCGTGGCGAGCGTGGCAGCTCGTGGCCGTGGTGCTTAGCAGCAGCTAAGCTGCACACGCGTGCCTGCTCGTACGGCTGTGTGTGTTGCAGCGGCTGAGGTGGACAGCGACGGTGTCGCGTGCTCGTGTGCGATCTGCAACAAAACGTCGGCCGACAGCGACAAGGAAAGGCTCGACGTGATGAGCCCGCGAGGCCCCGGCGTTCTGAGCTCGCGGTGCACGGTGGCGGCGGTTGGCTACGGTGGCTGGGATGGCGGAGGCTGCAGCATGGTTCGAAACTAAAGGCAACAACATGGCATGGCGGCGCGTGCGCGGTGGCCGGTAGCTCCGGTTCGCGTCGCGATCACAGGGCAGCATGGTTCGGCTTGTGAACAAGACATGCAGCCACGGCCGTGACACGGCCTCGTCGGTCCGCGGGCACCGACATTCCGGGCCGCGGCGGCGACGGGGCTGCTGTTTGGATCGGCGGCAGCGGCAAGCGGCACCTGCACAAAAACAGGCTCGGCTCGAAGGCCGGCAACACAGGGCGACGGCGGGGCAAAGCGCGGCGGCCAGAGGTTCCATCGGCGGGGCGCACGGCCACGACGCCGGACAGCAAGGCAAGGGAGAGAGAGCTAGCCGTGTGTCTCACCGTGGGGCGAAGGAGTAGAACGCGGCCGGCGTGACGAAGGCTCGCGGTTCAGCTTGTTAGGAACGGCGGCGACGGACAGCAGCTTGTCTGGAGCATTTCGTCGAACAGGTTCTGGGCGAGGAAGGCAGCAACCTTGCTGCAGCAGTAGAACAGGGGCAGCGGCTTGGCTTCAACTTGCTCTGCTTGTGATCGCCGTCTACATCTGCAAAGCTGCAAGCTTGTTGCTGTGGATGCAGCTCCTTGGCTTCACGGTGGTGGTGCTTCCCGCCGGGAGCTCGAGCACTGCAACGTCCCAAGCACCCGAGGCAGAGATGGTCCTGGCGGTGGGCTTCATGGTGGCGTGATGCTCTGCTCAAACCGGGAGGGGCACAAGGGTGAGCTGCAGGCTCCCTCTTCGAATTGGAGCAGAGAGGACAGAATCGGGTGGTGGCGTGCTGGTTGTTCTGGCGATGGAAAAAGGAGGGGGCGCTGGTGCTAGCTGCAGGGAAAGAGAAGAGCAGAGGAGAAGGAAGAGGTTGGCGGCGGCAGCTTGGGAGGAAGCAGATGGCGTGCAGGAGCAGGAGCTCAGGCTGCTGGCGGTGGTGGTAGGGGAATTAGAGGGGCTTGCTTGGATTTGCTCCTTGCGATGGAAAAGCAGAGGGTGCTTGCTTCTTGCGTGGGAGGAAAAGAAAGAAGGGAGAAGAAGAAGATGGCCGGCGGCTGCTGGGAGAAATTGGAGAGGAGTGACGATGGGGATGAGGGGTATTTACTGAAAATAGTTAGGGTTAGGGTTAGATTAGATAGATAGGTATAGGTGGGTTTAGATGAGCTTTGGAATTTAGGCTAAAAGAATATTGGTCCACGAAATAAATTGATTAGAATTTATTTTGCAAACTAGGTACAAATGAATTAGACTATTTTTCAATCCGAATTAAACCGAGCTAATTCAATTCGAAGAGCTGAGAAACGTCTCAATTCAATTGAACCCGTATAAAATTGATACACATAAATTAGATTATTTTTCGAGATCGGATTAATTAGCAAGGGGTTAATCCGAAGAGATGAAAAATAAGATCATAACTTATGTATAATTTTAGAGAACACTCGAGATTGAGAAGATCGTTGTCAAGCCGGGAGGTCGGGCACAGTTAGCGGGCTGGGTTAAGGTTAGAGCTTAAGTTAGACGTCGGGTTAGTTTTAGCTTTAGGTTTTATATTTGAATTGTAATTCAAATATAAACCACACACAAAGAATCAATTAAAATCCAAATAAAATCCAAATCACACTAACATTTAATTCAGCCTAACATTCAAATTTAATCTTTAAGAATTAAATCTAGGAATTCGGGGAGATCATTGAAGATAATCTTATAGTTATCTAGCTAATTACACACATTGCACGAAAATTTTTTGAAACTCACATTTTTCACAACAATTAACATTCCAGAAAATCTAGGATGTTACAGAGTTGTAGACACTGTTGGCTCTGTAACGACACTCGTAGAATCAGTCGTTGGAGTAAGAGAAGCTGCAAGCATGGTGACAATGGCTGATTCTGTCGAGGTAGGACGCACGACCACGGGGCGAAGTGGTAGACTCGTCGGAGGAGTTTCGTCGAAAGAAAGAGTCGTGACCGGTAAGGTGTGAATCTCTGAAGCAGACGTGATGACTGAGAAAGCCCCTGGAAGATCTGCTGCTGCTCAAGGTAAAGTGCACGCTGCTGCTCGGTCATCGAACTCGGCTGGGCTACAGGAGTGGCAAACACCCCGGTCTGAAGTAGTGGCGACATCGGGAAAGAGGCCAAAGGTGTCTGCACGTAGCCACCAACAGGAGGAGGAGGACCGGTAGGGTCAAACTAGAGCTGCTGAGAGGTGCGAATCTGTGGCTCTGGCAGTCCAACGTGTCGGTACACAGACCCTAAGTAGCATGAGAAGAACGTGAACATTTGTTGCTGCATCTGCTGCTGCTGAAGGAGCTCTGCCTCATGGTCTCCTTCTACTGCCTCATCTCCTGAACGATGAGAGCTTGTGTCTCGGCCTAACGAGCCATCTGAGCCTGTATCTACCCCTGCTGCTGAGTCAAAGTGTGTAGGATCCTTGCAAGCGTGTCCGGAGCTGTGACCTGAGCAGTTGTGACCACCAGGGGAACTGGAGGTGAAGTCTCTCGAGTAGAGTCAGACCCCGATGGTCCTGCCTCGCCGTCGTGAGTGGCTCGAGGAGCGGGAAAGGTGGGAATCAAGTCCTCATCATCTTCAGAGTCCTCTGAGTCTGTGGCTAAGTACGTTGGGAGATGTGCCTCAGCTGCTGCTAGTGCCTCTGCCTCGGCTGTCAGCGGATACTCCTCGGCCTTAGCCTCTGCCTCCTGCCTCTCCTGTAGAATCTGGGCGGCCTTGCGCTGACCCCTAGCGCCTCGATGGGCGTCATTTGGAGCTGTGGGTGTATATGTCTTGAACCTCAATCTGGAACCCTCGAGCTGGTGCATGTGCTGATTCCCATTAACCTGAGCATAGATCCAGCTAATCCAATGGGCAAACGGCTACTGCCTGTGAACTGTTATCCCATCCATGATGGCATCCTCAATCTCGCAGATAAAGAAATCTACTATGCCGAACTGTCTGCCTGTCAGAATGTGGGAACTCCTCTAGCTGTCAACCCCTCGTTGTATCCCTGCCTGAAGAGTAAGCTCTTCCTAAGAGCTAAGTGAATCGTCCTAGCAATAGGGGTGAGCCTGTCTAGAGTCCTGGGTGTGCCTGGTAGGAAGGGCTGCTCGAATAGTACACTGACCTCCTTGTAGGGTGGAAAAACTAAGTCGTGCGCACGATGAGGAGCCTGTGAGTCACTGTAAGCAAGGTAGTGCAGGCCAACTGGATCCACTGAGATATCAACACCCAAGTGCTCTGCCAGCATCCAACGGTCCAACCTCCACTGTCCGCTGGAGAACATAAACTGTATGTATCGCCTCTCATCGCCGACGAACAGGGTGGTGTAGAAGACTCGGACCCAGTCTCTGACATACTGAGCTCTGTCGTTGAGTAGAGATACCAGTCTAGGGAACCTCTCAAAGTAAGGGAGTATGGGAACTCCTATAGCTGAAACACGTAAGGAACCCAGTGCAGCAGACGGTGCTCGCTGAAACGGACCCCAACTCTGATGTAGGCGTAGTAGAACGCCTGCTGGAGTAGTGTGAAGAATCGGGGGTCCACTCTGTCCTCCCTCCTGCTGGGAAACCACACGTCCTCATCGACAAAGCGTAGCTTGCGGACCTTAGCTCCTGGTAAGCCCTTTAAGTCCCTCAAAAACAAAAGTGGGATCTCGGCTTGCGTGGCATGAACACGCTCCCCATGGCTGGAGCTACTGCTGCTGGCTGTCGGCTGAATATGTGGCCCTAGCCTCGTAGGGTATCCACCTCGGGTGCGTGAGCCAGGACGAGAGCGAGGAGGCGGTGGCTGAGTTGCTGTGGGTGCTGAAGCACGCGTACGCCCTGAGCGGAGTAGCGGAGGTGTGCCCTGAGCGGCAACTATCGCTGAAACTGTCTCTATTGCTGCTGCTGATGCTGACCCTGACTCCCCCTGACCCTCTGCCTGGGTCTCATGAATACGGACTGGGCGCTGCGGCCTCTCATGAGCATCTGCTGCTGCCACTGCACGGTCCCACTCACGTTCCTCGCGAGTCCTCTTCTTCTTAGGCTTCTCAACTACCTTACCCTTTCCTTTCCTATCACCTGCCATCTGCCAGAGAGAATCGGTAGAAGATAATAGACAAAGATCAGGGCTAATAACAATACGAGATCATACACTAGAGGTAAGAATGCCCTAAACAAAGCATGGAGCGATTTGAGCCTAATTATGAAATCTACTGGATATCTGACATGAAAGGCATTGATTTGATATGAAGGACTAGGGGTGTGTGCTCATGTGGCCTTAGCTCATGACAAGATGTGCAAAAGTATGTGTTGAGATGTGTAAGTGTGAGAGTATGTGTGCACTAGAAAAGATATGAGCTAGATGTGCAACAATGTGAACTAAGCATGCTAGAGCTGAAGCATAACATGATTTGGGCTTTACCACAGCAGAACACAGAAGAATGCGAAGAAAATTGCCAAGGGGCAATCTGTTGAACACCTTACGTGCTCACGTTGCAAGGTGGGAGAGTGGCTTGAGCGCGGCAAGGCTGTGGTGGTGCGCGGTAGTGTGGCGCGGCGGCGCGAGTGAGCTACAGCGCAGGCGCGGCGTGAGGAGCTCAGCGGCGCGGTGGGTGGTGCGGCGGCGCGAATGCTGGCGGCGCAGGCGTGGGCGCGGGAGTCCATGCGCGGCGCGTGGAGGTGAGGTGGCACTGGAGGTGCAGTGGCGAGGCACAGTGCGGTGTAGTCCTGGGGGCGTGGCGGCGTACGGGCAACGGCACAGGCGCACGGGCGCGGAGGAGAGCGACGGTGGTCGGGCGAGGAAGACGAAGGGGTGAAGACACCGACAGATGGGCTCCGACGATTGGGGAACAACACGTCGGTGTATTCACCGGTGCAAAGTTGACTAGATCTGATGATTTGAAATGAATCAAACAAGGAGCCGTCGGTTGAACCGCTAAGGCATCGGTGCAACGGTCGGATTATAGTGAACAGGAGTGAAAACCATCGATCGGTTGAACCGACGGTTTGATTTTTGAACTGAGCGGTGTAACGATGTGTGCAAGATATTTTGGACAAAATTCCAGTAGCACCGGTTGAACCGTTGTGGCGTCGGTGTAACTGTCGGTTGATTCAACAGTGGCTAGGATCACTGTGTCTCAAACCCTAGCTCATCGGTTGAACCGACACTTGCACCGACGCATCGTTGATTAAACCGATGGTACTGAAATTGCTGCGCTGAACTACAAACTCTACTTCTGATCCAATTTTCAAAGAACCAAAGGCATAAACACTCAAATTGGACCATTTTCAAGAGACAACCTCACCCCTCAAACACTCATACCATATATTTGCTCAAGAGCTTCTATATAATATAGGCAAATGAAAACCAAGCGAGGATAAACACAAGATCCAAGGCATGTATGAGTCACTTGGCCTATGAACTTAGAGATTGAGACTTTAAGTTCGCTAGGACGTGACTCAATAGGCATGAAAGTGCAACATTGATGTTATCACTCTTGTTGAGTTGATATATCATATTTAACATGAATATCCATCTCGAAGCGTGATTTGCTCCCCTGTGATGCTACTAACGTGAAGCAATGCTATGCGTAGCAGAAATTAAACATGAATGCAAGCTATATGACAAGAAAAATGCATTGCATAAATTAAATCTATCTTGTCAAGTTTGAACCCTTGTTAAGCTTCCTCATGATGAACCCAACAACATGCCATGAGCGAAACAAGGGACCACCGGCTCATGCAAAACCCATGTTCATCACTATCTTGACAAGGTTAGACAAGCTCCTAGCACATGTACATATGGAATGTAACTACATGACAAGGAATTTACATGACATTAGAAGCATCTAGCACGTTAAGCTCACTTCGCAACGTACAAAAAGTGCTCTCATCTAGTGGGTTTGTGAAGATATCCGCTAATTGATCTTCGGAACGCACGCCACAAAGTGATATATCATTCCTTGCCACATCATCTCTCAAAAAGTGATGGCGAATATCTATATGCTTCATGCGAGAGTGTTGAACCAGGTTGTTAGTAATTTTTACGGCACTCTCATTATCACAAAGGAGCGGGATCCTATCTAGTACCACACCATAATCCAAGAGGCTTTGCTTCATATAAAGGATTTGAGCACAACAAGCCCCGGCGGCAATGTATTCCGCCTCCGCGGTTGACAAGGCCATGGAATTTTGTTTCATAGAGGACCAAGAGACCAAGGAACACCTTAGCAAATGGCACCCACCCGATGTACTCTTGCGATCATTACGGCATCCGGCAAAGTCCTAATCCGAGTATCCCAAGAGAGAAAAACTAGCGCCTTTGGGGTACCACAAGCCTATGCTAGGTGTATGTTTGAGATATCTAAGGATCCGCTTCACGGCACTAAGGTGAGATTCCTTAGGGTTAGCTTGAAAACGAGCACACATACATACACTAAATATGATATCGGGCCTAGATCCGGTAAGGTAAAGAAGCGACCCAATCATAGAATGATAAAGCTTTTTGTCAACCGATTTACCTCCCTCATGAAGGTCAAGTTGTCTATTTGTTGGCATTAGAGTCTTGATCGTCTTGCAATCATCCATCTTGAATTTCTTGTGGATGTCCCTCATGTACTTTCCTTGATGGATGAACGTCCCTTCCTTCAATTGCTTGACTTGAAAACCAAGGAAGAAGTTGAGCTCGCCGATCATGGACATCTCGAATTCCTTAGCCATCATATCTCCAAAATCCTTGCACAAAGTGGGGTTAGTTGAACCAAAAATGACATCATCAACATAGATTTGACATACGAATAGCTCTTGGTTGATGATTCTTGTGAAGAGTGTAGTATCTACCCTCCCGATCTTGAAGCCCTTCTCAAGTAGGAAGTCATGAAGGCGTTCATACCATGCCCGAGGTGCTTGCTTTAGCCCGTAGAGCGCCTTGTTCAACCTATAAACATGATTAGGGTATCTAGGGTCTTCAAACCTGTGAGGTTATTCAAAGAACACCAATTCATTAATGAAGCCATTTAAGAACGCACTCTTCACATCCATTTGAAAGAGTTTCATGTTGTGATGTGAAGCGTACGCTAAAAGGATACAAATGGCTTCAAGTCTTGCGATGGGTGCAAATGTTTCACCAAAATCCAACCCTTCAACTTGTGCAAAGCCCTTAGCCACAAGTCTTGCCTTGTTGCGAACCACCACACCATGTTCATCTTGCTTGTTGCAGAAGACCCACTTGGTGCCAATCACATTCTTGTCTTGAGGACGTTCTTCATGAACCCAAACTTCATTGCGGGTAAAGTTGTTGAGTTCTTCTTGCAAGGCCATCACCCAATCTGGGTCCTCAAGAGCTTCATCTACATGTGTGGGTTCCAAGCAAGAAACAAACGAGTAATATTCACAAAAAGAGGCATATTGACATCTACGAGTTTTTACTCCACCGGAGGGGTCTCCCATGACCAAGTCAATAGGATGGTTCCGGGTTGTCCTTGTTTGCCTCTCTTGTGGTAGAGGTGATGTAACTTGTGGTGGATCAACATCTTCGGCTTGAGCTTGCTCTTATTCAAATGTGATGTGAGTGTCATGGAATGGAAGTTGTTCATCTTCATCTTGTGCATCTTGGGCGCCTTGAGAAGGATGTGAAGCATTATCCTCTTCGTCGGATGACTCATAGTGTGGATGAGATTGTGTTGGAGTAGGTTCTTCAACCTTGGAGTCATCCTTCGAATGAGCTTCAACTTAAGTTGGTGGAACTTGAGGTTCTTCATCCTCCTCCTTGGGTTTGACTTGCCCAATAGCCACATTCTTCATGACATCTCATAGTGGTTCATCACCTACATCGTCACAAGAGAATCCCTCCTCTTTGGAGCTATTAGTTTCATCAAACTCCACATCACATGTTTCTTCAACGACGCGTGTAGCATTGTTGAATACTCTATATGCCTTGGAGTTTGATGAGTAACCAACAAAGATACCAACATCACATCGACTTTCAGACTTCCCTAGGTGCTTCCTTTTCTTGAAGATGTAGCACTTGCAACCGAAGACCGGAAGTAGGAGATGTTGGGCTTCCTCCCAATGAGAAGTTCATAGGGTGTCTTCTTCAAGAAGCGGTGGAGATACACCCAGTTGGATGCATGGCAAGCGGTGTTAATGGCTTCTGCCCAAAACCTTTGAGATGTGCCATAGTCATCCAACATTGCTCTTGCTTGGGTGATCAAGGTCTTGTTCTTCCTCACCATCATTCCATTTTGTTGAGGAGTGTAAGTTGATGAAAACTCATGCTTGATGCCGAAGTGGTCGCAAAACTCTTCAACTTGCGTGTTCTTGAACTTCGTGCCATTGTCACTCCGGACCTTCACAATGCTTGACTCAAATTGATTTTGAGCTTACTTGGCGAAGATCTTGAAAGTTCTCATTGCCTCACCTTTGTCCTTCAAAAAGAAAGTCCAAGCATATCTAGAATAATCATAGACAATGATGAGACAATAGATATTACCGCCAAGACTCTTGTAGGAGGTTGGACCAAAGAGATCCATGTGGAGAAGCTCCAATGGCCTTGATGTTGACAAGTAGGCCTTCATGGGATGTGAAGTTGCAAATTGCTTCCTGGCTTGGCAAGCACAACAAAGTTTGTCCTTCTCGAACTTCACATCCTTCACACCAACCACCATACCTCGTTTGAATGCCTTCTTAAGTTGGCTCATACCAATCTGAGCAATGCGGCGATGCCAAAGCCAACCCAAAGAAGTCTTGGTGACGAGGCACGTTGACAAGCTTGCATCATTGGAGGAGAAGTCAACAAGGTAGATGCTACCATATCGAAACCCTTTGAAGATTAGACTCTTGTCTTCCTTGCTTGTCACAATAACATCACTTTCACTAAAGGTGCATGTTAGTCCCAAATCACAAAGTTGTGCAATGGAAAGCAAATTAAAACTTACGGATTCTACAAGTAAAACATTAGAGATAGAGAGATCCTTGGTTATGGTTACCTTAACCAAACCTACCACTTTTCCTTTAGAGTTATCACCTAAGGTGACGTGTTCATGATCGTCCACATCTTCATCTATTGAGGTGAACATCTTTGCATAGCCGGTGATATGTTGTGTACATCCGCTATCAAGCACCCAATGCTTGCCACTGACTTTGTAGTTCACCTACACACAAATGAATCATTTTTGAGGTTTGGGAATCCAATCAAGTTTGGGTCCTTTGACATGAGTTACTAAAACTTTAGGAACCCATATTTGGCGTGGAAGCTTTCCCTTCTCTTGAGAGCCAATGAACTTCGCCTCAACCTTGCCACTGTTGAGTTTACTCAATAAGAAATGATGTTCATTAAATTGAGACTTATAGTTAGGAGGCAAGGTGGGTAGAGGACGAGTGGGAATTGGACACTCCCTTGTGTGGTGACTGGTGACTTGACAATGTTGGCAATAGGTCCCCACTTCCTTGATGAAGCACTCCTTGAGCTCCGGAGACTTGGGACAATTTTTCGGAGGCTTGGGGAAGGTTCCAAGGCCATTTGTCCCAAAATGCCTTGCATTGCGGAAGAGCATCTCCTTATGCAAGTATTCTCATCTTGTCACCGTGTACACGCACTTGGTCATGCTCTCAAGCTCCTCTTCAAGTTCTTTCTCCCTATCATGGTTAGTCTTTGAAGAACTAGGAGTATCGTGATGACAAATAGTTGAGTGAGGTGATTCCACAAGATCTTCACAAGAAGTGGATGCATTCACTTTGATGATTTTGGTCTCTGCTATGTCTAGCTCATCATCAATGACATCAAAAGCAAACTCAAGCTCTTGGTACTTCATGTTTAAGTTCCCATAATCAAGCTTAAGTTTCTTGTTACTTTACTCAAGCGACTTATTGAGCACAACTACTTCATCATACTTAAGTAGCAATTCATTGTGCTTAACAAGTAACTTGTCATGATCCTCTCTAAGTTGCTTGCTAGACACAACACATGATTCATGAGTTTCAACTACCTCATTGTGTCTAACGAGCAACTCGTCATATGAGGACTTAAGCTTGACATGTTCACACTCAAGAGACTTGCATTTTGACTTAAACTTCTTGATCACATCATTGTATTCCTCTAGAATCGACCTCACATCATTAGGAGATAAATCATTGTCATTATCTTCATCACTAGAGGAGTGTTCATCGTCGCTCACCTTGGTGTTACCTCTTGCCATGAGACACATGGGTGGTGGAGGTAGTGGTGGTTCATCATCATGGATGGCGATCCCCGCAAGCTTCTTCTTGGGTTCATCATCACTTGAATCATCGCTTGAGGACTCGTCATTGGTGATCCACTCACCAAGGAAAGCCTTCATTTGTTCCCTCTTCTTGAAGGACTTCTTCTTCTTGTAGTCACCTCTTTCATGATCCTTCTTCTTGTGCTTGTGTTGATTGACATCATCTTCATGATTCTTGTCGAGTCTTGATGGCTCGGGGCAATCATAGGAAATATGGTCCGTATATTTCCCACTATTGTAGCACTTCTTTCCACCTGTTGGCGCTAAAATTGGCCGGATAGGAATCGGCCGATGGTCTTCAGCATCGGACACACGACCCGGGAGAATCTGCTTAGCTCCTGTTCGGGTTATCGCCCTGGTGCGGTTCGCGCGGCGTGTCAGTCAATCTGACCTGTTGATTGACAAGGAAATAAAGTATTAAATTCCAGGCGCTCCGATCGGCTGGGGTTCCGATCTGTCCTGAAGAGCGCGTCGGCGGCGAATCGGCCAATTTGCTGTAAAGATGATCGGCTATGGATCAGCCGATAATCGTGTAATAATTGTAAAGAAGACTGCTAGAGCGATCTAAACAATTAGTACGGATGCAACTCTTGAAATAGATCTAATTGGCTGTAAGATGATAAATCGAGGAAGAACGATGAGGAAGCCGATTACTCCGATCTCAAGCTGGATAACTGGTGATAATACTAGAATAACAGGTAAAACTTGCAATTCTAGTAAATATTGATAACTGGTGAATAAATCCAAACGAAACCACAACGATGCGCCCGTAGTTAAAGCTCGGATATTACTCGATAAGCGGAACCTACCAATTGGCCGGAGGTCAAGTTGATGCAGCCCTGCCAATCCGTACGAACTCGTGAAAGAAGAAACGTATTGGCGAAGTCGCCGACTTGAAAATAAATTGCTGGAAAAGTAGAAGTATTATTGTTGATTGTTGTGTTGATGTCCTTTGCAAGACCCTGACGACTCCTATTTATACCCTAAAACTAGGACTCCTGGTCGATCACGACTTGTTACAATCTTATTTAAAAAACAGGAAAACTACTATATCTATAAGAACTTTTAAAGGAAACGGACTCCCGCAGAATCTTCCGCCGCCGTTCCCTAATCCAATCAGGATTCCCTTCAATTGCTCCTTGACCGACTTAGCGTGCCCTGTTGACCAACTTTTGACCAGGACCCTCCGAAATAGTCCCATCCTGTTGGCGCAAGCTGTATCACCAATCGGCCGATTTTCAACTGTTACCTCAATCGGCCGATTCCTTACTGTAGCCTTCAGATCTGCCGCATCGGCCAATCTTCTCCTCCTGACACCAATTCAACACGTGTCAAAATCTGGCGTCAACACATGCCCCCCAGTTTCGGAGTAAAACATAACTTTTTCTTCGAAACTTTTTCTTTAATCCTTTCCTCCGAAACGGGCGCAGTAAAAATCTCCTTCCGTTCCGCGGCACAATGATTGCAATTTCCTCGGACCGAGCGCGCGAAACGACTGCTCCCCTGGAATTCGTGTAAACGGTGCGGTAAAAATACCATCTTTGCCCTCGCTCTCCCGATTTTTCTTAAGTACTGGCCTTCTCCGCCTACTCTTCCCCACAAATCTAGCATTCTCTTCCAACGAACCACTGTTCGTCTTCCTCCAAGCTCTTTTGGTCTCCAAGTGCTTCCCCCTTCCCGGCGATCTCATCCGCGACCTTCTCCAACCCTCCAATGGTGTCACCATCGGCGACCGCTCCATCCACGGAAGCTCCATCGGCAACTCCTTCCGCGGCGGTGGCCCAATCGGTGGCTTCCCTAGCGGTTCCATCGGCGATGATGATTTCCATCCCAGAGGTAAATGCTCGAAATTTTCCCTTTTCACTTTTCTACTGCTTCAGTACTTTCCGGATCCTTTCTCAGTTTCTTCCCCTTTTCCCTTTTTTAGGCACTTAGGCACCGAATTACCATTCCACTCTCAGAATCTCCTGACCTCATCTGTTTGGGCCCTATGGGGAACCCCGATCCAACGAACCTGATCAACCTAGAAACTCATAGAATCCCTTTTAAGCAATCATCCATGGACTTAGATCACTGGGTAGGCACTTTCAGATCCTGGCCAAACGAAACCCCCGGGTGGAGAGAATGGTACCAGAGGGTGGCCAAATCTTGGAAGGTTCAGTGGGAGGAACAAAAAATCGGCCAGTGCATAGAACCTCTGGTCATAGCAGCCTCTTATTTTTGGTCTGATGCACTTAATGCATTCCTTTTCGGACATGGACCTATGACCCCGACCCTGGCGATATTTTGCTGTTGACCGGCCTCGATGTCTCCTCCGCCGATACCCCTTTCAATTATCTGTTCAAGCCATCACATCGGCTAGAGACCAAAGGAATCGGCAAGTGGAAAGGGTATATTAGCAAAAATATGAAGACCGGGACAGTCTCACAGAGGGAACATACTGCCTTTTTGATGATGTGGCTAGAAAAGCATTTCTTCTGTGGCAGAGTAGTTGGACCCTCTTCAAACACCCAAGCTTTAGCAGAGGCCTTGTCACAAGGATCGGCCATCCCCCTTGGAAAACATTTGCTGGGATCGGCCTATTACCTGATGCACCAAATCGGCACCAAGGTATTGAAGGGGGAGCCGATCGGGAACCCTGGCGGTCCCTGGTGGTTTATCACCCTCTGGCTCAATTTATACATGAGCAAGGTCTCTCAGCAACGGATAGAGACAAAAACTTTTCCTAACATTGAGTCAGAGGAGAATCCATCTGTCCGACGTCGCTGCAGATCTTTTGGAGAAGCGGCGTCGGCCTTCCCCGGCTGCCAGTTTACTGCTACCCGCACAACTGAGTACTTCAGATGTTTTTATAATGGCCTTTGTGAAGAGACCATCAACTGGCATCCATATCAAGCAGTGGAGCCGATTTTTGAATTACCCATAAGCTACGACTTCTCCACCCATACTTTTGACAGAGAGCTTATGGATGTCTTGATCAAGCCGGGGATTCTGCCAGCCAATTTCTTCTCAGGAAAGGACTCTCCCACCTACGAGTTCTACAATCCATTGGCTGCGGCAAGGCAACTGGGTTTTGGCCAACTGCCGATTCGGGTCTACTTCGCCGGTCAAGCGAAATTCAGAGATGAATTGACCTGAAGTCTTGATTACAGCCGGCTGTGCGACCTAGTACCCGATTCCAGTACTATTGACCTGAATAATTGGTCAGTTGCTTCTTTCGCCACCCAGCAATTCAAATTATGGTGGGCAGAATGGAAGCAACATCTTTTCTGCAAATCTCCATCGTCTTACTGCAACATTCTGGACCCAGAAAACATTGATCCAAACGTAGTGGTATGTCCTTTTTCTCAGCCGATTCCAATGCTATCTCTTTCCATATTGTCATCTTGTTATTAACTCACGTTCATCTTCTCAGTCTGAAAGCCATGTCCCTCCGATGCGGAGCCGAAGCGGCAGGCCGACAGATAGTCATCATCAATACACGCCGTATCCACTTATCGGCTTCCATGCTCCAACCGTCAAGGATATCTCTACTGGCCGATCGAAGCGAGCACCAAAAAGGCCAATATCAAAGATAACCAGCCGTCGAGTGTGAGCTCGCATCGGATCGGCCGATCAGACGGCAATAGCATCGGCTGAGGTTCCTCGTATTGGATCGGCCGACCAGATGGTAGTGGCATCGGCCGAGACTCCCCGTATCGGATCGGCCGACCAAATGGCGGTGACACCGGCCGAGACTCCAATCCTCTTACCTTTGCCGGTTGTCAAGATGGCCGATCCCCAAGTCACTACCGAAGTCGGGGCAGCTGCAGCATCGCTATTAGTAGAAGTTGTTCAGGTAATCTTACTTATCTCATATATTCTTCAAATATTCTACTGACATTAACTCTCTTCCTCTGCCAGGCTGCACAAGCTATTCCGCCACAATCTCCGCAGCAATCGGCTACATCCCAAGTGGGAGCCGAAACTCTAGCAGCTCCTATCATCGAGGTAAATAATCTCTTACCTTGATCTCTTAACTTTCAGAAAACTTAACCGATCTTGATGCAGGCCGATTTGGGTATGATAACTACAACCCCACAACATGCATCGGCCGAGAGATCCACAGAGGCATGGCAAATTTCTCACACCATCTTATTTCAATTTCCCATAGCATACTCACAGGATCTTCTTTTATGTCCTTTTCAGGAAGCTGGTCCAAGCGGAGCACTAATAATCGTTGAATCTTCCTCTTCCGACGAGCCAACTGCACCAGCCCCTGAGACAAGGGAAACGCTTCCACCGGCGCAGGCAAGGGAAATTCGCTTTAAGGAGGTGACAAACTTACCATTGGAATCGGTCGATTTCCTTTTACTGCTTGCCTACCCTTTACTTTATTTTTTCACAGGAGCAATACACCCCTAACAACAGCATCTTCTCCTTTGCCGTCTCCTTGCCCGATGATGAGGAAATTGCTTCACACCCAATCCCATCGAGCCCTACCTCCGATGATGTCCGCGCCAAGCTCGAAAGCATGCGCACTCTCCTTCAAGACGACATCGGCCGATTGGTAGAAGATGCTTCGCCGATTCGACGACTTTTCAACGAGATCAAAGGTCGAATCCCGGAAGAAGTATCAGAAAACTTAGCGCATGCTGCCTACATAGTGCATATGCATATTCCGGTTTCCAGGGCGCTGCGCCATATGGCCGATCATGCTCAGATGGCAAAAACTCAGGAGGAGGTTGATTCATACAAGCACCGGACTCAGGAGGTACACCACAGGATCAACTTCCTCGAAAGCTGCCATCCGGACATTGTCGGCGCGATAGATCGGCTGAAACGGAGAAGAGCAGAGCTGGCCAAGGAGATGGAATAGATAACCAAAGAGATAGCCGCTGAAGAAAAGAAACTCCAAGAACTCCCATCCATCATCAGTGAGCTGAAGCAAGAAAGACAGCATCTGGCCCGTGAAACGATAAGGCTTCGTCGCCGTGTGTCAGAAGTCCCAGGATCGGCCGATGACGACCAGAGAGTACTAGACTCGGCCGATCAAATTAGACGACAAGCCATTGTAGCCATAGATGCTTTTCTTGGGTTGTAAAGAACAATGTAACATTTATTGCTCCTTCAATGTTACTGCGCCGATCTGGTGTTGAACTGTTTCTTTAGTCAGCTTTGCATTTATGTATGTGTTTACTCCGATAGGACGTGTCTCACCATCCATCTACCTCTCTTTCCTTTATAAGTAGACCCTTTACCATCTCCAGAGGCATACACATTACTTATCTTCTCTTTCCCTCTTTACTGTCCCAAACTGAACGGTAAGATGTCTTCTTTGTCCTCTTCATCCTCTTACTCTGTCAACCAGGTATGAACTCTCCTCTGCCTTTCCCCTAAGCATTTCAACTGCTCTGATGTTGGGTGACCCCTTTTATCTCTGTTTAGCCAAAACGTCTCAGCCCTGGTCTAGAATGAGCGATTGAAATCATGCATTCAGAAGAACCACTATCACAGGCAGACACAGATCTGATAAGAGCTCATGCTGAGGAACTCAGAGATCATGTCCCCGCTGTTGTCCAAGAACACTGGGACCTTATAGATGCTCACTTTTTGGTCCGTAAGCGACCATCTTCTGAAAAAAATCCTCCACTTCCTTGTAAAGCTAAGACCGAAGTTGCCATGGAGGATCTGGAGGAGAAGAAGACCCGCCTCCTGATAGAACTTTGCAACCAAGCTGAAATTGGAGCCACTGCAGAGGACCCGAAGGAGAAAAGGCTCAGCCTTATGATAGAACTGGGTCGCATCGAAAGAGAAATCCAGCGTAGGCGTAATCAGTAGACATATCGGTATTTTTATTCTAAGGGCGACTTGTACCATGTCGGCCATGTACTCTGTCATTTTCTTCCAATAATGAATCCCAATGTTTTCTTCATCAGATGTGTAGACGAAAACCGATGAGAAATCGGCCATATTATCTTGATATATTTTATTGCAAGTTATGCATCTACCCAAATGATTGGATAGTACCTCTTCAGATATCATCCGTTCAAAGCTCTTGGGAATCCCTCCCCTTCGACTGTCTCCAGAATATATGCATTCCCAGGGGCACATCGGCCGATTTTGTATGGCCCTTCCCAAGTGGGTGACCACTTACCGAATTTGGGATCTTTGGATCCTATCGGCAGCACTAACTTCCACACCAAATCTCCTTGAGAGAATTGTTTAACTTTGACCTTTTTGTCATACCATCTGGCCACCCTTTTCTTGTTTTCTTCTATACTAATTAAGGCTCTCAACCGTAAACCTGCCGAATCATCAAGCTCGTCCTTCATGAGAAAGGAATAGTCATCGGCCGTTAACTGATCTTGTAACGATATCCGTCTTGACCCCGTCCTTATCTCCCAAGGCAAGACTGCCTCATGACCATAAACCAACTGATAAGGGGATATCTTAGTGGCTCCATGACAAGCCATCCTATATGCCCATAAAGATTTAGCCAAAGACATATGCCACTTTTTGGGTTGCTCTTCTATCTTCCTCTTGATTAGTTTGATTATCCCTTTATTGGACGATTCTGCTTGGCCATTGGCTTGAGCATAGTATGGAGAAGAATTTAATAATTTAATCCCCATATCGGCGGCAAACTCTCCGAATTCTCCAGAAGTAAACATTGTTCCTTGGTCAGTTGTGATGGTTTGAGGAATACCAAACCGATAGATAATATGGCTTTTAACAAATTCAATCATATCGGCCGATGTCACATTCCTTAAAGGAATTGCCTCCACCCACTTAGTAAAATAATCTGTCGCCACCAATATGAACTTATGCCCTTTGCTTGATGGAGGGTGAATCTGTCCGATGAGATCTATTCCCTAACCTCTAAACGGCCACGGCTTAATTATTGGGTTCATAGCCGATGCTGGCGCACGTTGTATATTACCAAACTTCTGACAGTCTTGGCACCCTTTGTAATATCTGAAACAATCTTCAAGAATAGTTGGCCAATAATACCCATTGTTCCGGATCATCCATTTCATTTTGTGAGCCGATTGATGAGCTCCACACACGCCCTCATGGATATCTCCCATCAGAACCTTTGCCTCTTCTGTTCCCAGGCACTTGAGAAGAACCCCATCAATCGTCCGGTAAAATAAATCATCCTTAAGCAACACATATTTTGTAGCTTGAAAACGTATTCGCCGATCCACTTTTTGGGATGGATCTTTCAAGTAATCGGCGATTTCCTTTCGCCAGTCATCGGCCGCGAGCTCTAGCATCATCGCTCCCTGAATCGGCCGTGTTGGCGCTAAAATCGGCCGGATAGGAATCGGCCGATGGGTCTTCAGCGTCGGACACACGACCCGGGAGAATCTGCTTAGCTCCTGTTCGGGTTATCGCCCTGGTGCGGTTCGCGTGGCGTGCCAGTCAATCTGACCTGTTGATTGACAAGGAAATAGAGTATTAAATCCAGGCGCGTCGATCGGCTGGATTTCCGATCTGTATTGAGGAGCGCGTCGGCGGCAAATCGGCCGATTTGCTGTAGAGATGATCGGCTATGGGTCAGCCGATGATCGTATAGTAATTGTAAAGAGAACTGCTGGAGCAATCTAAACAATTACTATAGAAACAACACTTGAAACAGATCTAATCGGCTGTATGGCGATGGGTTGAAGGAGAACAATGACGAAGCCGATTACCCTGATCTCAAGCTGGATAACTGGTGATAATACTAGAATAACAGGTAAAACTTGCAATTCTAGTAAATATCGATAACTTGTGAATAAATCCAAACGAAACCACAGCGATGCGCCCGTAGTTAAAGCTCGGATATTACTCGATAAACGGAACCTACCAATTGGCCGGAGATCAGGTTGATGCAGCCCTGCCAATCCGTACGAACTCGTGGAAGAAGAAAATATTGGCGAAGTCGCCGACTTGAAAAGTAAAGTACTGGTAAAAAGTAGAAGTGTTTTGTTGATTGATTTGATTGTCCCGCAAAGCCCTAGCGACTCCTACTTATACCCTGAAAACTAGGACTCCTAGTCGATTACGACTTGTTACATCCTTATTTAAAACAAGAAAACTACTATATCTACAATAACTTTTAAAGGAAACGGACTCCCGCAGAATCCTTCGCCGCCGTTCCTCAATCCAATCAGGATCCCCTTCAATTTCTCTCTGACCGACTTGGCGTGCCCTGTTGACCAGCTTTTGACCAGGATCTTCTGGAATAATCCTACTGTCGGTATGGGCTGTGCCACCAATCGGCCGATTTTCAACTGTTACCTCGATCGGCCGATTCCTTACTGTAGCTTTCAGATCTGTTTCATCGGCCAATCTTCTCTTCCTGACGCCGATTCAATACGTGTCAAAATCTGGCGTCAACAGGCCGATACCCGGAGGCATGTTGGGCCAGCCTGTTGGCCTCTTCATTATAATTCCTGGGCATATGCTCAATTATTGCAGACTTGAACTCTTTTTAAAAGCTGAAGGCAATCTTCATAATAAATCCTCAAGATATCATCCTTGCACTCAGATCGCCCCGTCAACTGATCCACAATGAGCATGGAATCTTCAAAAATTTCGACTGCATCAGCTTTGACTTCCCTCAATAATTGGATGCCTTTCAGAACGGCTCGATATTCCGCCTGATTATTGGTTGCGGAAGCTTCTATCGGCAGAGAGAAATTGTAACTTGCCCCCCGAGGCGACACAAGAACAATGCCGATTCCTGATCCGACCCCACACGAAGAACCATCAAAATATAGAGTCCATGGAACTGGTTCAACGGTGGCAATTTCTGGTCCACAATGCTGAGCTACGAAATCGGCCATTACTTGACCTTTGACGGCTTTGGCCGATTCGTACCTTAAGTCGAATTCTGACAGAGCCAGAATCCATTTTCCAATCCATCCTTTCAAAATCGGCAATGATAGCATATACTTCACCACATCATCTTTGCATACGACTATGCATTCTGCCGATAATAAATAGTGTCTGAGCTTGGTACACGAGAAGTATAAACACAAGCATAGCTGCTCCACCGGGGAATATCTTGTTTCGGCGTCTAAGAGTCTTCTGCTGACGTAATATACCACTCGTTCTTTCCCCTCAAACTTCTGTACCAACGCCGATCCAATAGCCTGTTCATCAGCCGATAAATATAATTTGAACGGCTTACCAGGCTGTGGTGGAACCAATACTGGTGGTGAAACTAGATACTGCTTGATATTTTCCAATGCCTTGCGCTGTTCTTCTCCCTATATGAATTCCTGGTCGGGATTTAATTTCAACAGAGGGGTAAAAGCCTGAATTCGTCCTGAGAGGTTGGATATGAATCTTCTGATGAAATTGACCTTGCCGATGAGGGACTGTAGCTCAGTTTTATTTTGTGGGGCCACAACTTTGTTGATGGCGTCTATGGTCTTGCGGTTGACTTCTATCCCGCGCTCATGAACCATGAATCCTAAGAATTGCCCAGCCGATACACCAAATGCACACTTGTTTGGGTTCATCTTCAACCCATGCTTCCTTGTGCACTCCAGTACTTGTTGTAAATCGGCCAGATGTTCTTGGTAACCATTTGACTTGACCACGACGTCATCTATATAAATTTCCACCGATGTACCAATGAGCTTGTGGAAGATGTAATTCATGGCCCGCTGATACGTAGCACCGGCGTTCTTCAACCCAAAAGTCATAACAACCCATTCGAATAAACCAAGATGACCTGGGCACCTGAAAGCCGTTTTCGAGATATCTTCTTCGGCCATTAATATCTGATTGTACCCTGCATTCCCATCCATGAAACTTATGACTTTGCGTCCTGCGGCAGCATCTATCAAGATATCGGCCGTTGGCATCGGATATCCATCCATTGGTGTAGCCTGATTTAAGTTCCTGAAATCGATGCACACGCGTAACTTTCCATTCTTCTTGTATACAGGCACAATATTAGAAATCCATTCGGCGTAGCGGCACTGCCGAATAAATCCTGCTTCAATTAACTTTGTAATTTCGGCCTTTATATCAGGTAGAATCTTGGGGTTACACCGTCGTGCAGGTTGCTGATATGGCCGATATCCTGATTTTATAGGTAACCGGTGTTCAACAATGGACCGGTCTAGACCTAGCATCTCATGATATTCCCAAGCAAAGCAATCCTTGAATTCTTTTAATAAGTGTATCAGTTTACACTTATACTCAGGATCCAAATTATCACAAATATACGTCGGCCTTGATTTGCTGCTATATCCCAAATCTATCATTTCCAATAAATCGGCCGACGTAAACCCACGCCCAAGCTTCCCGTCTTCTCGGATGAGCTGATCCATTTTATCTGAATCTTCAGAGCCGACTGCTTGGATCGGCTGTAGACCGAAATCGGACACTTTCAAGAAGTCAGTGTCCCAAGTCCTGCCAGATATGCACTTGATGTGCTCGCAGCTCCACTGTTGCGTGTCGGCCGCTGCAAGGCTGTAGGAAGAATCGGCGGTGACTATCTCTGTGCTGTCGCCGACCCATTGCACGAGGCATTGATGCATTGTAGATGGGACACAGCAGTTTGCATGTATCCAGTCGCGACCAAGCAGCATGTTGTAGGATCCCTTGCCATTAATAACGAAAAAAGTGGTAGGAAGGGTCTTACTGCCGATGGTGAGGTCGACGCAGAGCGCTCCGCGGGCAGGAGACACGTTGCCTTCGAAATCCTTTAGCATCATGTCCGTCTTGGTGAGGTCTTCATCGCCCTTGCCTAGCTTACGGAACATGGCATACGGCATGATGTTAACTGCGGCACCTCCATCTACTAGTAATCTGGTGACGGGTCGTCCGTCAACGTAGCCTTTGAGAAACAGCGCTTTAAGATGTTGCCGTTTTTTCTTCTTCTGGTTTCTCAAAAGTAGCCGTCATCGGATCTAAAACCAGTTGTGCCATTTGTTCTTTCATTCTTGTTGCTTTGTCTCGATCATCACGCGCCATGAATTCCATCGGCAATATGAACACCATGTTGATTTCGGCTGCCAATTCTTGATTGTTTGCTTCTTGATCGTTTTTCTTTGGGCGCCACACCCGAGACTTAACATTTCTTTTCTCTGGTATCTGCCTCTGTTCTTTCTTTTGATGCTCCCACTGGCGTAGGCGTTGGATCCCTCGTTTCTAGGATCTGGATAGGCAATCGGGACACCACCTAGGATTAACTGGTTTGGCCGATGATCTGGCGTATTCCCTATCTGGTTCCCTTCCTAGGGGATCCTCGTCTGACACCCTGTCATCGGCCATCTCTTCCAGCCGATCGTGCACGCTGATCCTGCCCCCGAGTCCATCCTTTTGGTCGATCTTGCTTTTTGACCGGTGGTACTGGTCAACTCTGCCCCCCAGCCGATCGTGCATCGAAACGCGCTGTTCCTCTCGTCCGTGCCAATTTCTGTTGATCGGCTCTGATCCTCTATCCCTAGAGTGTGGCTTCGGGCGATCGTTGCAGCTCAATCCGTTACACTCCGGACAGTTATCGGCAGACGGCAATCTGATGTCGTTCTCCCAGCAATGGATGAAGAACGGACATTGCCAATGATCTTGATGCCGGCGTATCATCTCTTCGTGGTATCTTGATTGTTCTTGTTGCTGCCGATATTTACTGAGTAAGAACTGGGAGGTGACGGGCTTGCGTGGTCGTTCTGGCCCCCGCCTGTTCCTTTTGATATCTTCCGTTGTGATCTGCCTCCTGGGATCGACAGCGCCGCCCCTTCTCGCCGATTCTGACGTCAGCACCTTGGTTTGACATGAATTTTCTCCAGTGTCAACCATGTTGGCCGGGAAGGGATGCTGATCTATCTTCATCGGTTTTGCCGATTTAGCTGGGGTTTCAAATTTAAGCCTCCCCTGCTCGATGGCCGATTGTATCTGCTGACGGAAGACTTTGCATTCATTTGTATCATGAGAAGTGGCGTTGTGCCACTTGCAGTATTTCATCTTCTTAAGTTGATCGTCCGAAGGGATGGTGTGATGCTAAGATAGCTTAATCTGTCCTTCCTGGAGCAATAAATCGAAAATTTTATCGGCCTTTGATGTGTCAAAGCCGAATGTCTCTGGCTCTTTCTTTCCGAAAGGGCATGATATCGGTTTTTTCCCTTTCACCCATTCTGCCAGGCCGATTTCCTCCTCCCCATCGGATTCAGACCTTTCTAGGTATGCCACCTTCTTTTGGAAATTCCTCCACTGTTCAAACGGACGGACTTCCTGTCCTGACAACCGGTGGACGATCTGACTTAGGCTTTCAAACTCTTGCGCAACATATCTTTCTTTGATTTGTGGCAGGAGGCCTTGGAAAGCGATATCGGCCAACTGTGCATCGGTCAGAGCCAGACTGTAGCATTTGTTCCTGACTTCTCTGAACCTCTGTATATATATCCCATTACCGGCTCATCGCTCCTCTGCCTGAGGCTGGTCAAATCTGAGAGTTTCATCTCGTGTACTCCTGCGTAGAAGTACTTGTGGAACTGCTTTTCCAAATCGGCCCATGTAACAATAGAATTTGGTGGCAAGGTGGTGAACCACTGGAAGGCCGATCCGGACAGAGACGATGAAAACAAACGCACCCTCAGAGCATCTTGTGTGGCAGCCTCCCCGCACTGGATGATGAATCGGTTGATGTGCTCTACAGTGGATGTATCGTCCGTTCCCGAAAACTTGGTGAAATTGGGAACTTTGTAGCGGTGTGGGAATGATAGCAAGTCATAGGCCGATGGGTATGGCGTCTTGTAGGTGTAAGTTTGCACCTTTGGCTTCAATCCAAACTGGTCCTGGATCACTTCTGCTATTCTAGCCGTCCAGTCGACCTGCAGCTGATGAACGACTGCTCGCGGCGCGGGCATGTGCTGAAGAGCTGGCACGACTGGGTGATGAATCGAAGCATGCGGCGAATTCTGCTGAGCAGCAGATAGTTGATGGCGAAGTGAATCCGCCGCCCCATCATATGTCATCATTGGCGCTGCGCCTCTGAACGCTTCTACAACACTTGCCCCCCTGCCGATTTCTGATGAGATCGGTTGATACTGAGGGACCGTCGGCCGGACGGCCGATTGGTGTGGCACCTGGATTGGACAACTCCCATATCCGCTCGTTGGCTCGGGAAAAAACGTTGTCGCCGATGTTCCCCAAGGTACTGAGCTTGTGGGCAGCGATTGCGCAGAAGCAATCTGGACGGGCTGAGACGGTGTCTGTGATGGGAGACATGGTGCACCGCTGTATCTTGGAGACGCTGGGGGCAATGGAGTATTGTACCCCTCGCGTTGCGTCAATATTGGCTGAGGAGCCGATTGGGACGTATACGGTAAGCTTCTGGCCGGGAGCGTGGTTGGCGGGGCATATGCTGGTCCCTGATAGCCTTGGACTGCTCCGCTGGCCAGAGAGCTGACGACGGCGTTATACACCGTGTTGGTCATCACTGAGGATTGGTCAATGAATGCCTGATTGTTGACGCCAGATTTTGACACGTGTTGAATCGGCGTCAGGAGGAGAAGATTGGCCGATGCGGCAGATCTGAAGGCTACAGAAAGGAATCGGCCGATTGAGGTAACAGTTGGAAATCGGCCGATTGGTGGCACAGCCTACGCCAACAGGATGGGATTATTTCAGAAGATCCTGGTCAGAAGTTGGTCAAAGGGGGCACGCTAAGTCGGTCGGGGAGCAATTGAAGGAAATCTTGATTGGATTAGGGAGCGGGGGCGGAAGATTCTGCGGGAGTCCGTTTCCTTTTTAAAGTCCGTATAGATATAGTAATTTAAATAAGGTTGTAACAAGTCGTAATCGACCAGGAGTCCGAGCTTTAGGGTATAAATAGGAGTCGTCAGGGTCTTGAAAGGAGAACAACACATCAATCAACAACAATACCTCTACTTTTCCAGCAATTTACTTTCAAGTCGGCGACTTCGCCAATATTTTCTTCTTCCACGAGTTCGTACGGATTGGCAGGGCTGCATCAACTTGATCTTCGGCCAATTGGTAGGTTCCGCTTACCGAGTAATATCCGAGCTTTAACTACGGGCGCATCGCTGTGGTTTCGTTTGGATTTATTCACCAGTTATCGATATTTACTAGAATTGCAAGTTTCACCTGTTATTCTAGTATTATCACCAGTTATCCAACTTGAGATCAGAGTAATCGGATTCGTCATTGTTCTTCTTCGATTTATCATCTTACAGCCGATTAGATCTATTTCAAGTGTTGCTTCTGTAGAAATTGTTTAGATCGCTCCGGTGGTTTTCTTTACAATTACTACACGATTATCGGCTGATCCATAGCCGATCATCTCTACAGCAAATCGGCCGATTCGCTGCCGACGCGCTCCTCAGGACAGATCGGAATCCCAGCCGATCGACGCGCCTGGAATTTAATACTCTATTTCCTTGTCAATCAACAGGTCAGATTGACTGGCACGCCGCGCGAACCGCACCAGGGCGATAACCCGAACAGGAGCTAAGCAGATTCTCCCGGGTCGTGTGTCCGACGCTGAAGACCATCGGCCGATTCCTATCCGGCCGATTTTAGCGCCAACACTGATAAACAGACTGTTGGATCATATCTGACATCTTGCCCGAGTCCTCAGCAATGGTGATGTGGCGGGGAACTGGAATAAGAGCCTTCTTGACAGCCGCCCCGCTTCTGGTACGACTGAACGACTGGAGGTACATCTTCTTATAATCTTCCAGATGTTTAGCTAATTCTTCCCTCTGGTCGTCCTTGAGATCCGCTTCTGTGACCTCAATGATGTTGTTGTCGGAGATTTCTGCGTTCTTCGACATATCAGATCTTGGATTTGTCCCACCAGGCGTGCCAAAAGTGTGTTGGCGCTAAAATCGGCCGGATAGGAATCGGCTGATGGTCTTCAGCATCGAACACACGACCCGGGAGAATCTGCTTAGCTCCTGTTCGGGTTATCGCCCTGGTGCGGTTCGCGCGGCGTGCCAGTCAATCTGACCTGTTGATTGACAAGGAAATAAAGTATTAAATTCCAGGCGCTCCGATCGGCTGGGGTTCCGATCTGTCCTGAAGAGCGCGTCGGCGGCGAATCGGCCGATTTGCTGTAAAGATGATCGACTATGGATCAGCCGATAATCGTGTAATAATTGTAAAGAAGACTGCTGGAGCGATCTAAACAATTAGTACGGATGCAACTCTTGAAATAGGTCTAATCGGCTGTAAGATGATAAATCGAGGAAGAACGATGAGGAAGCCGATTACTCCGATCTCAAGCTGGATAACTGGTGATAATACTAGAATAACAGGTAAAACTTGCAATTCTAGTAAATATTGATAACTGGTGAATAATTCCAAACGAAACCACAGCGATGCGCCCGTAGTTAAAGCTCGGATATTACTCGATAAGCGGAACCTACCAATTGGCCGGAGGTCAAGTTGATGCAGCCCTGCCAATCCGTACGAACTCGTGAAAGAAGAAAAGTATTGGCGAAGTCGCCGACTTGAAAATAAATTGCTGGAAAAGTAGAAGTATTGTTGTTGATTGATGTGTTGATGTCCTTTCAGAGACCCTGACGACTCTTATTTATACCCTAAAACTAGGACTCCTGGTCGATCACGACTTGTTACAACCTTATTTAAAAAACAGGAAAACTACTATATCTATAAGAACTTTTAAAGGAAATGGACTCCCGCAGAATCTTCCGCCGCCGTTCCCTAATCCAATCAGGATTCCCTTCAATTGCTCCTTGACCGACTTAGCGTGCCCTGTTGACCAACTTTTGACCAGGACCCTCTGAAATAGGCCCATCCTGTTGGCGCAAGCTGTATCACCAATCGGCCGATTTTCAACTGTTACCTCAATCGGCCGATTCCTTACTGTAGCCTTCAGATCTGCCGCATCGGCCAATCTTCTCCTCCTGACGCCGATTCAACACGTGTCAAAATCTGGCGTCAACACCACCATCTTTGTTTCTCTGGGTACGGAATTTGTTCTTCTTTGAATCATAGTTGTACCCTTTCTTGTTCAACCTTATCATCATTTTTGAGGTCTTTCTCATGAGAAGAGCCAACTCCATATCACCATCTCCATCATCACTTGAGTCATTGCTAGCTTCATCTTCACTTGAGCTTGAGGGAGGAGGCTTGCACTTGCCCTTTTTCTTTGACTTGTGATTACTCTTAGCTTTGAGTGCAAGGTCCTTCTTAGCTTGAGATGGCTCAAATTCATCCATGAGAAACATTTCATGTGACCGGATCTTCCCAGCAACATTCGCCACTTCAAGAGTATTGAGATCCTTCTCATAGAGGAGAGCGGTGACGATGTTGTACTTGGGCTTGATGAGTGAGTGAAGTATCTTCCGGATAATATCACTGTCGGGCATGATAGAAATTTCAAGTGCATTAATATCTTCAATAAGCATATTCAATCGAGAGTACATTTGTTCAACAAGCTCATTAGGAAGCATCTTGAAATCATTTAGCTTGTCCTTAAGCACTTGGTACTTCTCTTCACGGAGTCTTTTGGACCCAACGTGAATCTTTTCTAGCTCATCCCACACATCATGTGCATTGGTCTTGGTACGCACACGAGCAAAGATCTCTTGGCTTATAGCCTCAAACAAAGCATGTCTAGCTCTCGGATTCCACTTAAGTTGTTCTTCACTAGGCACATTAGGCATAGGTTTGTCGGTGACCTCCCAAGCATAAGGGGATACAACCTCAAGGTAACTCGCCATGCGAGCTTTCCAATAGCCATAGTATCTCCCATCAAACTTGGGCGGTCCACTCCCCAACGGGGCCATTTCTCTAGGATTTTAAGCCTTAAAAAGAGAGCCTAAGCTTTGATACCAATTGAAAGGATCGATGGCCCAAGAAAGGAAGGTTGAATTGAGACTTTTTCAAAACTATATACAGAGTCCTTAACCTAGACTAGTGTTGCCCAAACTACAAGTTTTTCTTCCTAACAACTAGAGCACACTATCAAGAGAGATCTAGGTTGGTAAACACACTAGCATGCTCATGATTCCTAGTTGAGATCACACTATCAAATATATTTCCTGAACATCGAAGCACACTATCAATTATCAAACCTAGTCAACAAGCAAGCAAGCAAGAAAACAGCAATAAAAGACTTAAATAAATGCTTGCAAGTAAAGAGAAGGTGCGCGAGACAATTGGATTTTTTTCCTGTGGTATCGAGGAGTTGACGCTCCCCCCTTGTCCACGTTGGAGCACTCACAAAGGGTTAAGCTCCCTTGCATCACCAAGAAGCAAGTGTTTCACTAAGAATACTCCTTCTCCATCTCAGGAACGGCGAGCTTCACTTCTCGAAAAGTATAAAGCGTCGGTTCAACCGGTCACAGGCGTCAGTTCAACCGGTCACTATGAGCCTGAATAGTAGTCGTTAGGGTTCTAACACAGTGCAGCAGCTGACGTCAATGCACCGACGCTTACACCAACATGCGTCGGTTCAACCGGTCCTGAAGGACGTTTTCAGCCCAGACTTCCAGACATCTCTGATGCAACTGCACATTAGACCGACACACCTAGTGTCGGTTCAACCGGTGCTACTATGTTCTTTGAGCCATTTACCAAAGCTACTAATCATTCCATCGACGCACCGTCGGTTCGACCGGTGCCACTAGGGTTTCACAGCTCAGCACTCCAATGCACCGGCCAATGCACCGCTCGGTTCCATTTCTTAGGCGTTGGTTGAACCGGTCGCCTGATTTCAGAACTGTCTTGTTTCTTTGACTTGGATTTGATTTCTTCCTCGAGTTTTTCTTCTTCCAAGTGTTTGTTTGGCTTCTTTGAGCTGTTTGATACTGAGCTTGAGCAAGTGTGCAATATTTCAAGGCCAACTTTCGCTAGGTCAAGCTACTAACTCAAGAACCCCTCTTAATAGTACGGTCATTCATCTTCTTGTGACACTTGAACTAAATCAAGTGTCCTTCATCTTCTTGTGACACTTGATACTAGAAAGATCCTTAATCTTCATGTCCAAGTTCTTGACACGTATTTCAATGCAAATTGAGGGGTATCCTTTCATATTCCATATGTGACTTAACCACAAAGATATATCCGCTTCAAAACACACGTTACATACGGTTGTCATTAATCACCGAAACTTACCATATGCATCTATCGGCCTAGATGCGCTTCAGTGATTGATATATATAAATAGAAAAATATAGATCAATAATTGATAAGTTTACCGGAACTAGATATAGACTAATAAAGAGTATCTATTGCTGTACTTATTGTGTTAGAAAAGCTTTACAGAGGACTAGAGCGCACGGTTGTTTCCTGTATATTCATAGGCACTGTTATACGTAGGTGTGCAGCACCACTCTCCTCTCACTCCGATCACATCTTGGTTGTCGTAGGAGAAAACTTACCACAAAGAAAGAGATCGAGAGAGATAGACACGAGGTCATGCATGGGTCTCTCAAGTGCATGCCATACTGCCATAGATTGGTGGGCGAGTGGAAGCTGCACATCCTCGTCTTGTGCAGACTATTTGTCCAATTCTTCCTCATCTTCTTTAAATTAGACGTTCTCTGTTCTGAATTTCTCGCTAGCCAAAGATGAAGAATGAGGAATGGCTCTCTGGAGTGCGTACAAGATATAAAAAACATGTTGGAGGGTATAAAAGATATAGAAAATGATTTTTATTTAAATGATGATTTAGAGAGAATTTTAGAAAGACTTTGGTTGATGCTCTAGTCTTTGTGAAAGTTCCAGAGTATTTTTATGCACACCAAGTTGGTAGCTTCCTGTGCCGCTGTACACGGCATATATAGAGTCCAGTCCTTTTAACCTTTTTGTTTACCTTGAGTTATTGACTGTCATATTGTTAAACCCGATGACAGATATTGGCCTACATAGTAAATGAACACGAAAATGTTGATTTGCATTAATTCAATCTTTCCATGGTTGAATAATTTATTGCGAGATGCTTCAACAGGTGTGGAGCATGATGCATTTGTGCCTCGCTTGTTCATCATGACGTCCATGCCAGCCATGCAAGCTCACGATGATTTATCGACCTCTTCTTTACTTTATTTTTTCAGATTTTGGCCCTTTTCTTCTTTTATTAAAGCAGTTATATATAGTGTTAGAAACAGCCTGTTCGCTTGAAACAGCCACAGCCAGCAATAATGCGCATCAGGTTCAGTAGCTTGAAATACAAGATTTTCAACTTTCCTTCACGTGTTTGCTACAATATTGGTAGTACATGCTAGTGTTGTCCATGCTAATCTGCTTGTCATGATGATGTTCTTCTTTGACCTTTTGAGATTTTTTGGAACCTTTCCCTTGCTTGTTTCTAGAGCAATGCTTGGATCTCTCTTTACTATTATGCAGGTTACACTGAACTACTGAATTTTATACATGCATATGTCGCAATCTTGAAGCATACTTCACAAGGCAAGAAACAGCTAGACCCGGCTGCCGGGTCTGGGAACCGGCAGTGATAGACCGGCCAGTTCTATCACACTGTCAATTGCCCTCTGCCGGATCTGATTCAGATAGTGTGATACCGAGTTTTTAGAGCTGACAATGATCTATGGATTTGAGGTAGTGATGGATATGGATGAAAAAAATATATGGTTCAATAATTGATAAATTTAACATATAGAACTGGATAGAGACTACATACATAGTACCTCTATTTTATACCTATTGTGTTAGAAAATGAACAAAAAAGTATAATTCAATATAAATAATTTTTATTAGTCAGGGATATGAAACAATCACTAATGCTTATATCTCCTACGTATAAGATTGTAGCATTTGCGAGAGCACTGTTTGATGGACTAGTACCGAAAATAAACATGTTGGCCTGCAATAGACCAGCAGTGAGAGGACCGGAGCGTGCGGCTCTCCCTATATATTCATATATAGGCATTATTGCACGTAGGTGCCTGCAACACCACTCTCAAGTCCCAATCTCTCAATCAGATCCCATCACATCTTGGTTATCGTAGGAGAAAGTTTACCTCAAAGAAACAGAGAGAGAGAGAGAGAGAGAGAGAGAGAGAGAGAGAGAGAGAGAGAGAGAGAGAGAGAGAGAGAGAGAGAGAGAGAGAGAGAGAGAGAGAGAGAGAGAGAGAGAGAGAGAGAGAGAGAGAGAGAGAGAGAGAGAGAGAGAGAGAGAGAGAGAGAGAGGAGTTGATATACAAGCTAAGCTAAGGGAGCTAGCTAGCATGGGTATCTCAAGGGCCATAGATTGGTGGGACGAGTGGAAGCTGCGCATCCTCGTCTTGTGCAGCCTCGTTGTCCAGTTCCTCCTCTACTTCTCCGGATATGTGCGTCACCGATACATCCTACGAAGGCTGAGGGTCATGGTGTGGCTCGCTTACATATGCGGCGGGCGATGCCCTAGCGGTCTACGCGCTGGCCACCCTCTTCAACCGCCAGAAGCAGCAGCAGACAACCGCCTGTGCTGATCTAGAGGTGACATGGGCGCCTGTCTTCCTCATCCACCTCTGTGGTCAGCCGACTATAAGTGCCTACAGCCTGGAAGACAACGAGCTGTGGAAGCGGCATGCAATCACCCTGGTGTCCCAAGTCACGGTCGCCTTGTACGTCTTCTGCAAGTGGTGGTCCGGTGAGACGAGGCTCTTGCAGGCGGCCGTCTTGCTTTTCATCGTTGGCATCCTCAGATCCGGCCAGAAGCCATGGGCACTCCGTAGCGCTAGCTATGGCGACATGGCTTCCACCTATTTGTCGTCGCCACCACGAAGAGCAGAAGAAGAATCCAGCTCTCGGTGGTGCGTGGCGCCGGCTGGGAACATGGTGCATTGCAGTCTGCACTTTCACCGACGTCGACGATGGCGGCCGTGATATCCCTGCAGCACAATTATTGGAGGAGAAACCACCAGCTGGCGGGGAAAAACGAACCAGCAGCTATTCGCTGGAAGAATATGTAAAAGAAGCGCAGGAGCACGTCAAGGAAGGACGAAAGGGAAGTGGCAAGGCTCAACGAGAAAAGTTCACCAAGGATGAAGCCCTTGTCTCCGAGGACATCTACATGATGTTTCTCGATCTAGCTGCTCCATACTCCGTCCGGCTTCGCTACCTCCGGATCGACTTTCCTTAACTTGGACGGGGAGAACCAACCAATATTTTAAATAGCGGGCTAAGGTATTTAGCTTCAAGCCTCTAAGGCGGTGTTTGGCATAACTCCAACTCTACCTGGAGCAGCTCCACTCCAAAACTCCAGCTGAAGCTAGCTCTGGGTGGAGCTGGAGCTGGCTGGTTGATGTGTTTGGCATGAAGGGTGCCCCTAGCTCCAGAAAAGAGGGTTGTGAAGGTGGATTATCTCTTTTGCCCCTGATTTGATTGATTGTACCAATAACGAGAGAAATTGTCAATAACTACAACTACTCTTACCGTACGTCCAAAATAAAATACAAATATGCATAAAAGTCTACTATCCGCAATAAATATTCCATAAATTATAATACAAATATATAGATCCAATGTCGGCACTTAAATATTCCTTAATGACAGGTTCATAATAATAAAAACTATTATACTAGTTCCATTCAAGTGCAATGGATGTAGTCATACTATCACAGAATACGTCCATTGTCACGAAGCTTGGTTCATCACTTGATTCATCGGAGGCATGCTGAGACATAGCATATTTATTGTATCTTTCCAAGATAGTAGGCACAAAGTTAGGATCTCGATCGAAATTAGCAAAATCCTCATCATCACTTGCATGCCCACGTATGAAATTATGAAGAACCATGGTAGCAGCGACAATCTTCTTCTGTGTTAGCATTGAGAAGCTAGGCATCTTATATAGCATTTGCCATTTCATCTTCAATAGTCCAAATGAGCGCTCAATAACATTACGGACAGATGAATGTATCTGGTTGAACTTCTCTTTTGGAGAATTTGGTTCCATACCTCGGTGCCACTCAGGTAAGTGATACCTCTCACCCTTGTATGGAGCTAGGTAACCCAGACGATTAGGATAGCCCGCATCCATAACATAATACTTTTCTGCATATAGGTACACCATCATAAGACAGGCGGCGGCGGCTTCCTGGAGGCTCCTTCCCTTCGGGGGGCGGCGCTCGGTTCCTGCACCAAAGGGGAGCCGGCCTCAGGATTTGCCAGAGGCGGCATGGGAGGAAGGGAGGGAGGACGAACGGAGGGGCATCCGTAGCAGGGGCGTCTTCCCCGGCGGATCTTGGGCCGAGCCCCCGAGCTGCACACTTGCAAATGGGTGGGGGTGGGGCACCTGGAGGCGGCTGACCCTTGGCGAGGCAGCGGCGACGGCGGGTGAAGATCAGGGTGCGTCGAGGATTGGAGAGCAGGCGGCGGCGAGGGGTTGGAGAGCAGGGCCTGCGGGGGTGGAAAGGTGCTTGGGGATAAGGTTGCAGTGGGGTGGAAGGAGAATAGAAGAAAAAAGGATTCGGGGGTTGGGGTGTGTAACCGATGGCAAACGTGGGTAATTTTGGCCTAACTTCAAGTCGATGTCCATATGAGAGGGTTTTGGAGTTGGGAAAGAGGTGCTCCACCAGCTCCATCCGAAATGAACTGCGAGCTCCATCCGCTTCGGGAGTTGGTCAGCTCGAGAGCTAGGGTGTTTGGCTACCATTTTCCAGCTCCAGCGTGGAGTTGAGCTTTAGAACCTTGCCAAATACCCAAAAAGGGCCAATAGCTGGGCTAAATAGAGCTATAGCTTCAAATAGCGGTTAAATTATACGTAGAAGGAAATAGCGGCATCCTCCTCAATCAAGCTATAGCCGGCTATAGCAGAGGTTATAGCCAGCTATTTAAAACCTTGGAACCAGCACAAAGTGTTGCGGTGATGGATTCATTTGCAATTTCGGGCCATCTACACCAGGCTGAGATCAACAGCCACTTGTCTTGACCTCTCCACATTCCTTGTGCTTCCCAGTCTGGCCTTAGCTTCCGTGGTCCTCTTCGCCAAGAGCGACAAGGATGGCTACGATAACAGCGACATACATCTTGTTTTTTTGGCACGGTAGTCATGGAGCTGGCACCCTTCTTTGACTATCTCTTGCGCCTATCTTTGCGTCGTCGACGAGTATTAGCTTGGCAAGAAGACATGGTTTCCCAGCACAACATCATGTCATTCAGTGCTCGGAAGAAGAAGCCCCCAACTCTGATGAAGCTTGCTACCTTCAGCTACCTCAGGGACTACACCAACAAGCACTGGTACATCAAGTACCAATGCCAAGCCCAGCACAGAGTTTTCAGGTTGAAGACTTAAACAAGATTTACAAAAATTAACTCATAAACATATTGGATAATGTGGATTTTGGTTCTTATTTTGAATAGATTATTTGCGTGTGATGGTATATGTACAATCGGGAGATGCTTAAAATAGACTCTTACGGAATGAGGCCTAAATAAATAATTATATAAGAGTGTTAACCTACAGTGGGAAAGGGAAATACTAACGACTCTATACTTAAACAATTAGTTTTAGTGTTAAAAATCTTCAAGCTCCGTGAGTGAGCAGCTATGCCTATATGATACGTCACGGTGGCCAGAAGAACAGCTAATGCTGATTAGCAGCCAAAGCGCAAGACCGGTTAAACTTGGGCTGAATCTAAACGGCCCATTATAGAAATCGGTGCTGGTGGACGATTGATTCAGGTGACGGCCCATTTTTTTATGGCCTTCAGCAATACGTAGCCGCAGTGCCGCACCGAACCGCCTCTCTCGGTCTCTCCGTCTTCCTCGGTCAATCCCTCCTCCCTCTGATTCCCCTCCGCCGCCACCACCTAAAGCCGCTCGGTAGCTCTCCACCCGATCCAGCCGCACCGCCAGCAGATAGTGCCGCGTCGCCGCCCAATCGGGCCCCGTCGCTGCCAGCCTGCCACGCCGAGTCGCCGACGCCCGTTCCTGCCCGTGCGGCTGCGCCCTTGGCTTGATGCGGTCGTTCCTGCATCGTGGGCGCGAGGGGACTTCGCTGCGCGACCGCAGGGCAAGGTGGCGCCCCGGATCCGCTCCTGGTGCCGCCGCGAGGTCCAACCCCAGGCAGATCCACTCC
The DNA here is from genome assembly GCA_032594955.1 of Panicum miliaceum. Classification (NCBI taxonomy): domain Eukaryota; kingdom Viridiplantae; phylum Streptophyta; class Magnoliopsida; order Poales; family Poaceae; genus Panicum; species Panicum miliaceum. The sequence goes on along the minus strand of CM064058.1, from coordinate 53,214,559 downwards.
GGCATCCTCCATGGCTCCCTTCCTACGACCTCTTCGGTGACCCCGCCCCCGCTTCCTCCTTCAACTCGTTCAAGGGCCATACCACCAGCAGCAGCAGCAGCGCGGCGAGGGCCAAGCCGGCGCCTTGCTCAGCCCCGGTCTTCGACGACGACATCTTCGACGTGGTCGTCGCGCTGCGTCCCTCCAACTCCGCGCAGTACGACGACGGCGTGTTTGGGGAGGCGGCCCTGGCGTACGACGACGTGTTCGCGACCGGCACTACCTGGCCGCGGCCGCCGTCGCCGTCGCCGTCGGCCACCTCGCCTCCTCCTCCCCCGCCATCTCGGGCCGCATGGGGGTCGCGGTCCAGCTCGCCATGGCGCGCCCCGAGGACGAGCTCCGCCACGCGGTGCCGCTCGACGCCAGCTGCCTATTCTGCAGAGTGCGCAAGGGTCGGTCCGTCGGTGGATAGCGATGGATGGGGAGGCCCGTCCGCCCGTGGTTCTGCCTGCAGAGCCACGGGTGGGAAACGTGGAGGGCGGTTCTAGGGCATGAAGGATCGTTTTGCAGTGATGGATGTCCAATTTGAATTTTGAACATCGGTCTTCCATTGGTCATTCCGTTGGTCGGTTCGGGTGGCGTCCGGAGGTGACGCTTAGTTATGTTGTTTTTAATAGTAGAGATCACATACCCAACATATATACCATCGTTGATACTCTAGTATGATCACGTACTCCACGTACATACTCTTCGTTAGGTCAGATACTTTCCATATCATGAGATACACATATGGGAATAGCTATAAGCGAGTGTAGAAATAATATATATATATATATGTATATGTGTATGTGTATGTATGTGTGTGTATATATATATATCTTTCCTTAACACCATCAGGAAGACATTCTTGACATCCAGCTAAGAATAAATTATTCACACTAATACAAAATGAATTAACATAAGCAGTCAAAAACAATTTCTAGAGACAAGTAGCCCGATCGCCTCTCCGAAATAATCTACGTTAACGGGCTATTTCTAGAGGCGGGCAACGGGCTATTTCTAGAGGCGGGCAACGTAAGCTGCCCTCCTCTGTTAATAGAATTAACAGAACCTATCTCTCTAGGCTAGCTCTCTGCCTCTGTTAACGAGTAATACTGGCAGCCCTACAAGGGCCCCCTCCGCTAAAGATTAACAGAGGCGACCATCCTAATTTTGCCGTCTCTGTTGGTTTTAAAATTTAAATAGTTTCTCGCTTGTTTTTTGAATTTTATTTTCATAATTATAAACTGGAGTGATCGAGCTTCTTACACATTTCTCAGATACATAACCACCAATGCCCATTTCAGAAGCAGACCTCATATAAAAACAAGCAAACCAAAGAAGAAGCGGCTTGCCGCGATCAAGAGGCAGCACGGCGGTTTCCTCCTCTTCGAGGAGATGAAGTCGCGTCAGGGTCAGGGACGCTCCTTCACGCTGTTCACGAAGGAGGAGCTCGAGGAGGAGCGGAGCCTCGCCGCGCATTTCCTGTCCTCCGTTAGGGACGGCAGGCTTGGCGGGCTTCTGGACGCGTGGATCAAGGATGAAGTTGGAGGCGAGGTGATCGGGATGGTGGCGGCGCTGGCGAAGCGGTGCCTGGAGATGTCCGGCGAGAGGAGGCCCTCCATGATCGAGGTCGCGGAGGAGCTCGACAGGGTTAGGAAGCTGTGCGTGTCAGGTGACGGCATCACCATTCTTGTTGGTGATGATAGTTGAAGCATGATTAGATTGTGTAGTGTGGTGTTGGAGGTACGGTGGTACCGTTTACTACTAATTGTGCTAGTTTAGTAGGTCACCAAATATGCACTCAGTGATATGAGCTATCTGTTACTACGTTCTGTCAGGAATACAGATTTGACAAACAAAGCATCATAGTATCGCAGGTTCATACCGATAATAATAAAATTTTAAAACCATATAAATCATGTTTACTTACCATATAAATCATGTTATCATACTAAGTTTGCTCTGTGATCAGCAAGAGCTTTGGCTGCATAATGATCAACACCATACAAATCAGGTTTACTTATCATCAGCCTGACTGATATGACACCGATGTAGTCATCCTCTTCCGTGTCACTCTCCCAGCAGGAACTCTCCACAAGGTAGCTGACCAAACTTGCATTCCATGTCAGATGACCGGTGAGCTGCTTCTCTAGTTTGAGACTATATTAGGAATACAGGTTTGACTTTTCGCAAAAAAAAAAGAAATACAGGTTTGACAAATAAAACATGCTGGCTTTGAGTTGACTGCACAATAACTTGTATGTTGATCAGTCATAATTCGTGTTTTGTATGTGGGAAGAATGTATATGAAACATTTTTCAACTGTATGTTTGCAATGATGTCTTGTCCTTACAGCAAAGTTCCAGTTAACCGACGTGTTATGTACAAGTCACGGAGAAAAACCTCGCAAAAAGGAAGTCGAAGTGAAAGAAAACGCATCTGTTTAAGATTACGTTTGTCCAATAGGAAAGCGTATTTCGGAGCAAGATCAACCGAACGAAATCCCGGCCTACGACCGGTTCTTTCTTTCCTCCCTCGCTGCAGGTCGTCAGCGCCTCCAAGGGCGGCTAGTACTCGTCGTGCCGGCGGCCGATGGCGAGCGCCCTGACGAAGCACGCGGACGCGCCGACGGCGAGCCCCGCGAACGCCGGCGGCACGAGCAGGTCGACCCCGGACCGCCCCGCCATCCGCGCCGGCACGCAGGCGTGGTCGCCGCCGCCGTCGAGCGGCACGCGCACCGCCCCGGCCGCGCACGCCCTGCCGCCGCCGCCGCCTCCCGCCAGCGCCCACACGAAGGCGGCCTCCGGCGCGAACGACGCCACAGACACCGCGAGCGCGAGCGCCCCCGCCCACGCCGCCGCGTGCCGCACCGCCGGCGCCCAGTGGCGCCGCTCCCCCACCAGCGCCTCCACCAGCGGATGCATCGCCCGCCGCGCGCTTGCCCGGTGCTGCGCCTGGTCGATCTCGGTGGTGGTTATAAGGCTGCGGGGGGCGGAGGTGAAGTGGGTGCGCGCGTCGTGTGGGTGGTGGGGGAGGTTTCGTGGGCTCGTGGTGGAGTACGTGGAGGAGCTCCGCCGGGTAGTAGACTAGTAGGTGAGCTAAGGAGAGAAGAGAGGAGGCTGGCTGCTGCCCCGTAAGGGGTTTGGTTGGGACTTTTCTCGTGAGGGTGACGTACGTGCGGGGAAAGAAAAAATGACCATAATGCCCTTCGGGTTGGTTAAACGAGAAGGTTATAGATTGATCAAACAGTTTTTTTCAGGGACTTTACTGGAATGTGAAGTCTCATTGCATGCTTTCTAGCTAGTAGTAGATATATATAGAATTTCCAAGATCATCCAAAATGTAGGTACAACAGTTCACGGCACACGATGCTCCAGGTTACATGACCATATATAGTTTAACGGTAGTCACACTTCCCAAACTAGTACATCTAAATGCCAATTTTAATGAAAATATTATAAAAATATCATAAGCATTAAATATTATAATACATGCAGGATTAAATATTATACTACCACGCCCTCCCCCTCCTCTGCTCCGTCACGGCCGCGCTGCTCCTCCGCTCCCTCACGCTCCCAAGCACTTGCGACCGTGCCGCTCCTCTCCTCCCTCGTGTTACCGGCCACACCGCGCCACTCCTCTCCTCCCTCCCGCCGCCGGCCGGACTGCGCCGCCGCTTTTTTATAGGGGGCTGTCGTTGTTGACGCAAAAAGCCGTGGTTCGGCCTTCAGCGCCGGCATACGCGAGGACCCGGGAGCCTCTTGCTTCACTCCTGCGCGACGTCCAAATCGGCTGCGTGGTGGTGCAGAGCGTGCCAGTCAATTTGACCTACAATTGACAAGGGACAAGTGAAACGTTAAATTACCGGAACGTATCGACTGGTGTTCCGAATCGTTCCGCCACGCGGATCGGCCAAGCGTCCGATGCAGCATCAGATCAATCGGCCAAAGCTCCGACCGATTGTGCAGATAAGGCAGCGCCAAACGGGTTAGCGAAGCCTCGGTAAGCAACACCTAGATCCGAACCCGATCGGCCTGGCGATGAGCAACAGGCAAGCTGCGCTCGGCCGATGGTATTTAAATATAGGCTGGATAGATTGTGGTAAAAACTAAATAAAAATAAGATTAAACGAGTCTAACCCTGTCAAATCTAGCAAATACCGATAACTTGTGATAACAGCAAGAAACAAGCTAGACTAAGAAGATAATCTAACAAAAACAAGCTGATATCGATAACTTGGTGAATAGACCAGACCTAGATTCAATCTGCTCGATAACTTGAACTAATACAGGATAGAGGAATAAGCGATGCGCCGTCAACCTTGAGCCTTTCTGCCTCGTTCGACGCGGAACTTACCGGCAAGTCGGAGATCGAAGTCGATGCAGTCCCACGTGCAGGAAAGAACTCGTAAAAGAAAAATCTACTGCAACTAAGGCGAAGCCGCCGAAAAGAGAAAAAAAGGAAAAAAGGGTTTGAGTATTGATCATTAGATAATTTTGGTACATACCCGAGGGCAGCTATTTATAGCCTAAGCTACAAACCCTAGTCGATTACTACGTACAACTTTCTTGATAACAACGAAAACAAACTTTCCTAAACAAGAATCTAAAAGATAACTTGCTGACGTAGCTCCGCCAGCTCTTTCCATGCTTCATCGGCTACGACGCTTCTTCTGGCCCAAAAAGCCCATCAAGTTCCATTCTTTGCTCCTGATCCAGCGCCGACCCAATTTCTATCGGCCTTTTTCCCAACAGATTGACACGTGTCAAAAAACGGTGTCAACACATGCCCCCCAGCTTCGGAGTAAAATAACATTTTTCTCTGAAGATCCTTCAGCCCTTCCTCCGTGTATTCTTTAATTCACACGGCCGATCCCTCGTTTCTCGTACTCGGGGCGAGTGTAAAAATCCTTTTCTGCCCTTGGCTTCAACTTGTTTTCACCACAGGTTTGCCTCGAGGCGATTCGACTTCCGTCTTTTCATCCGCCACAATATTTTCCATTGACCCCCTTGGCCCGATGCTTTCCGACTTCCTTGAGCCAACCTATCTAGGTCTCTTGGACCATAAATAGCATCCAATCGGCCTAGCCAACTCTTCAAGACTCCATCGGCTTCATTCTCCCTGCTCCAGCTAGAAAAACCCTTGCCTTCCTCTTCAGCAGCAATGGACGGACACAAGCATGCGGGCGACGGTCCTTCTGATCTCCCTCCAGCTCACCGACGAGGGTAATGAACCTGCTTCTCTTAACCCACTGCGCATTTTGACTAGATCTGATTTGCTGCTTGGCCCCTTGCTTTCTTCTAGGGACGACGAAGCTACCAGCGCCCCTCTGCGTTTTCCTTCTTCTTCATCATCGAAACCCTTTGACGATCTTGATGAAGGGATCCGCGATCTGATCAGGGATCTCCTCCGAGAGAAAGATGAAGTGCGCCATAATTACTCGAAGGAAACCAAGAAAACTAGCCGATTGGAGGCCCAATTGGCAACTGTCGAGGATATGACGCAGATTGCACGCGCCCAGCTCGTCGCCGCCGACTCAAGGGTAGCAGGTCAAGATTTCTTTCAGAACTCTTCCCTTGAGAATCGTTTGATTTCTTCTTCATCTTCGTCTATTTTTCTCTTCCATTTCTAGAGTCATAGGTTCAGGCCCTCCTTGGTGCAGCGGCCACCGCAACAGAAGCGGTGAATGCCCATGGTGACACCGTCGCCGCCCGTCTGCAGGACATCCCCAACCGCGTGCAGGAGGTCGCCGGTAACGGAGTCCATCGTGGCGCTGCCGTCGCGCTTGCCATGGTGCAGACTATGTCCGGGAACGATCTTCGGACCCTGCACCCAATCTTCTCGGAAGGCGAGGCACGGGAAGAATTTGAAGACCTCGTCGACGACCTAGGTGTAGTTGCTTCCGGCATTAGCGAGGAAGTCAGCCTAGGCGCTGTAATCGGCAATGTTTTCGCTGATGAATAAATGTATTGATCAATGTAACAGCCTGATCTATAGATCAGCTTTTGTAAATACTCTTTCAAGCAGATGAACTTGTCTTCCTCCTGATCTGAATCTGCCCTTTGCTGACTTACGAGTTGTTCAATAAGTGCTTTTGCTTGATTATAATTCAGTCGACCGTATGGCTCCGAGAAACAAAAGCCCCAAGTACTTCATGATCATCTGCCGTGAAATAATGCGCAATCTGAAATCCAGCATCAGCCTTCTTTGGCAATAATAATCTTTCTATGTTGCCAAAATCATGATGTGACGTAGTCAGTCCTTTAATCCATGATGCCCAGAGATCAGACATAACTTTCTACAATAATCATGTTAACTTCAATCAGCCAACCGATAAAAATTCATCGGTCTTATGTATTTTCCTTAACAACTAAAACAACATTTAGTTGTGTATTTTTTGCACTAAGGGCGATACATATCGTATCGGCCATTTGAGCCTGATCAACACGATCGGCTTTCATAAGACTAGTTCATCGGCCAGAAATTCTTTGCGCTGCTTTTCTTCAACCGATGGGATGCTTGTTCAGACTTCTTCATGGAGTAGAGACTTCCGGGCTACCTTCCTGAACTGGATCAAGACCAAAGTCCTCCATCTTCAGGAAATCTCCTTCCCATATTTTGCCTGATATGCATTCCACGCCATTGAAGCCCCAGACTGGACGATCGGCCGATGCAATGCTTAGAGATGAATCCGCGTGCACTACTTCGACTGAGTCGTTCTCTAGCCACTGAATAAGGCATTGGTGCATAGTAGACGGAATGCAGCAATTGGCATGGATCCATTCTCTTCCTAGGAGCAGATTGTATGATCCCTTGCCATCCATGACAAATAATGTAGTAGGTAAGGTTTTGCTCCCAATCGTCAATTCGACGGTGATTGCCCCCCCGAGCGGACGATGTATTCCCTTCGTAGCTCTTGAGAACCATGTCAGTTCCCATCTTTTCTTTCTCGCCATATCCAAGCTTCCGAAGGACGATGTATGGCATGGCATTGACAGCGGCCCCTCCATTGACCAACATTTTAATCACCGGCCTGCCGTCAACATACCCCTTCACATACAAAGGCCTTAGATGCCTCCGTTCTTTCTCGTCTAGCTTCTAGAACGATGCTTGGACTGGATCCAGTGCAAGCTCTACCAGTGCTACCTCATCATCGCCATGAACTAGTGCTTTGAATTCCATGGGTAGCACGAAAACAATATTGACCGATGCTGATAGGGTAGTTTCATCGGTCTTTACGCGCAACACTTGTGATTTGACTGTTTTCTTCTCGTAGGCACGTACTTCTTCTTGTTCCCGGTGACGGAGCCTCTAAACCCTCCTCTTTAGAGAACAAGTTAACTCCTGAATGCACCAATCCGGGTACTCCTCTGGATCATACTTGTAGCTGTCTGACGCTCAAGTGACCGATCCAAAGGCGCTTCATCAAGTACACGAACCGCAGCTTGTTCTTCAATTGTCGCTTGTTCAGGGATACGTGGACCCAACCTATCATGAACAGAGACACGATTGTGCTTGCCTCTGACAGTCGACTGCTGATGGTTGTCTTCATGGCGCTGCCTCTTGAAATCATATCGGCCTTCCTGCGCCCCGTTGCATTTGGGACAATCATCGGCCGATGGCAAGCGCAAACCCTCATTCCAGCAGAATGCAAAGAATGGACACCGCCAGTGTTCTTCATCACGCCTGTCTCTTTCTTCTTGTCGGCGTCTCTCTCTCTTCTCTCTTGCTGGCGCTGATACTTGTTCAGGAGCATCTGAGATGTGACAACTCCATGTGGTCTCCTGAAACCTCCACCCTATTTGTATCGTCCTTGGTTCCCCCTGCCGTTGGCCGATACACGAGTCTTCGGATTTTCAGTATCATAATCTGGATGATCAGAAGGTGATACCTTTGCAGTTTTGTCGACTTCCTGGGCTCCCACGTCAACCACGCTGGCTGGGAAGGGGTGCTTGTCGATCTTCATCGGCCTATCGAATTTGATTCTTCCTTGCTCGATGGCCGTCTGGATCTCCTTCCTGAATGTCTTGCAGTCATTAGTATTATGAGTGACAGAATGATGCCACTTACAATACCTGCGCTCTTTTATTTTCTTGGCCGATGGGATCACATGGTTGGAGGACAACTTGAGCTGACCCTCTTGCAGTAGCAGATCAAAGATCCTATCGGCCTTTGTGATGTCGAACCCGTAGCTTTCAGCTTCTTTCTTGGCGAACGGGCATGAGATCGGCTTCTTGGACTTGACCCATTCAGCAACGCTGATTTTAGCCTCGCTTTTTGATTCAGAAGAATTTCCAACATAGTTGACCTTCTTCTGGAACATGTTCTTCCTGGTGTCGTGGGCTCGAACATCAACATTGGCAAGCCTGGATGCTAGATGGCTCCGGCTCTCGAACTCCTGGGATGAGAATTTCTCCCTGATGTGTGGTAGGAGTCCCTGAAAGGCCAATTTAGCTAACTGGCCATTGCTGAGAGACAGATTGAAGCAATGGCTTCTGACGTCCCTAAATCTCTGAATGTAGTCCGGGACGAGCTCGTCATTGCTCTATCGCACCGCAGTTATGTCGGTGATCTTCATCTCCTGTACCCCTGTGAAGAAGTACTTGTGGAACTGTTTCTCGAGATCAGCCCAAATGATTATGGAGTTGGCCGACAGTGATGCAAACCAGGCAAAGGTTGATCTAGAAAGAGATAGCGGGAACAGACGGATCTTCAAGGCGTCTGTCGTTGTAGCTTCCCCGCATTGTACCAGGAACCTGCTGACATGCTCAATGGTCGACATGTTGCCCTGTCCAGAGAATTTGGTGAAGTCTGGTAACTTGTATCGATGAGACAGTAGAATCTGATCGTAGGCTTCTGGGTAAGGCTTCCTTTAAATGAATGCAGTCTCCTTTGGCTTCAAGCCGAACTGATGCTTCATCACATCGGCTATCTTGCTGGCCCAATCAACTTTAGACTGCTGCACCGTGAGGTTTGGCATCTGAAGACTCGCATCTTGAAGGGCCCTCTGGATTTGGGGACTCGTCGGCCGTCCCACAGTATCATCTATCAGCTGGAAAGCCAATGCATCTGTGCGATGCCCCCCAGTCTGGGTCGATGTCGGTGGAGTCTGCGGTGGATACTGAATCGTCGGAGCAAACGGCACCAACGACAGCGTAGTAGTAGGGAGGTTCACCGTGGTGTTGCTTTGTCCGAACATCTGTGGATAGATGTACGACCAGAATTCCATTGGCATGCCCAACGTAGAAGGTACAAATCCAGTTGGGGTGTTGAACACGCCTCTGCTTGTTGTTGGTGCATTCATCGCAGGATTAGCAGCAAATGCCGTCATCGGTGGCAATGAAGTGTGTGCTTCTGAAGGTCCCTGGCGCCTCAACACGTAAGGCGATGAGCTTGTTCCAGCGCCAGCTATCGGCACATTTGTTGTACTGGGTAGAGCACCATCGGCCACCGTTGCTGATATTGTGACACCAGCTGCGGTCGATGATCCTTCATTGGAGTATGATGGTCCTGTGTTGCCTCCTTGAGTGCCCTCTGCTAGGACGTTCTTGACAGCGTCCTTGATGGTCTCGATCAGAACCTCTGACTGATTAATCAGTGCGTGGCTTATGGACTGATCGAACATCTCCTTGAACTTGGTCAAGTCTTGAGTGATGGAGATGCCCCTCGGCCCTGGTAGTGGCTGCTTCTGTATTGCCTGTCCTCTTTTGGTTAAAGTGAACGACCTGAGGCAGGCGTCTTGAGACTGCTTCATGGCTTCTTCGACTAGCCGCTTCTGATCTTCGTTAGATCTTCCATGGTAGGATGTGAGATCTCGTCATCGTCGGCCCTGTTGTTCCCGGTCATCGTGGTGTCATTGTCGTGTCCCACCGGGCATGCCAAAAGCGTGTTGAAGCAAAAAGCTGTAGGTTGGCCTTCAGCGCCTGCACATGCGAGGACCTGGGAGCCTCTTGCTTCGCTCCTGCGCGACGTCCAAATTGTCGCGCATGGTGTGCATGGCGTGCCAGTCAGCTTGACCATTCAGCTGACGAGGTGAAGATAATCCTCTTGAAGCTTACAGTGATCGGCCGATCAGGCTGATGCGATCTGGCACCAATAGCGATAATGATATGGCACAGGAGATCATGATAAATAAACAATCGACCATGAGGCCGATTACAACATCTTGATGAGCATAAGCGGCTCATCGGCTATCCAAAATAGATTTGAATCCATGAAGCATAAGGACTATCGGCTAGACAGCCGATACAAGTGCAAAGCAATATTAAAAATACTAAAACGCAAACTTAATAAAGCTTCACGAAACAACACTCAGAATAAGATCCAATCGGCTACTCCGTACACAATAATTGGAACGATCGAACTTGATAGACAACCAATTAGAAAGCTTAATCTGAGTTGGATAACTATGATTCTACCACATCTAGCAAGAGATCAAATTGATGCAGCCTTACATGATATGATGAGAATCAATAACTAGTGGACAAGAACCAAAGCCAACGATAGTGATACGCCCGGAAGTTGGGGATCTGGGATATCCGGTGATGAAGACCACGGCGAACTGGAGATCGAGGCGATGCAGCCCAGCTTGCTGAAGAACCCATCGAGAAGCTACATTACTCCTACTCCTACGGCAAAAAGGTAAAGGTAAAAAGGTAAATGTATTTGATTGATCGAGGAATAAGATTTTACAATGATGGCCACCCTTTATATTTGTAGGGATAGCTAACTTGGATCTTACGTAAACCCAAAAACTTGCTAAAGAAGAAATATCTAAACAAACTAATATTAACATACATGGACTCTAATTTTCTAATTTTCTTACCGTAGAATCCTTCTCAATTAAGCCTCTTCCAATCCATCCACATAAAGGCGGATCCATATGGGTGATGCATAAAGGAATATAATATTCCTATTTCTGATCACCATTTATGCTTGCCGTATCTCCATGATTTCTTCCTTGCATGTGGACCCATCTTCGGGCGCGAAGCTTCACGTTCCCTTCCATATGTGCACATTAATTACCTTATCATATTTTATTCTTTAATCTTCTCTCCTTGCCTGACCAAGCTGATAAAGCCAATATTCACATCAAAGCTCCTGGATGCAAGAGTACTGAAACCCAACGCTTCTCTGGACAAGCGATCATCATCCACATTCATGCTAGCTTATTGCATGCAATTTCTGCCGGTACACGCCAGTAGCCGAGGATCTCCATACTTCGGATTAACTAACAAAATTCGGTGTCAACAGCCACCGAACGAGGCCGCACGGGGCTTGCGCCGGGCTAGGCGAGGCCGCGACGGGCGGGGCGTCGCCGCCTGGCGAGGCGCGAAGCTGGGCGGGGGGCCGCCGCCGCCGTGTCTCTGATGACGCCCGACCGGCGATGGCGTGGAATTCCGCGACGTGATTCTGGACGCCCGCGATGGCCCCGTCCTCCTTGCCTGCGTCCGGAGGCATGAGGCCGCGGATCTCTATCAGCCGGCATGCTACCTGGTAGGCAAATCTCATCGCGGCGGTCCGCCATAGCCGCCGAGGAGCACTTCGCCGTGGCCAGACCGATTTGGTACCTCTCTCCCTCTCTCGTTTTGTGTGCTAGCCTCGCTTTGGTCTGCTGATACTTGTCGGGTCGCCGTTTTGGTCAGACGCGCATCGGAGCCGCCGGAATGACGAGCTCCCAGTTGCAGATGTGTCCAACATGAAGACGATAAGGTGGAGATGGAGATGGCGCTGGAGCTTTGAGTGGGAAGCAGCTGGGCTACGCCCTTGTTAAAACATGTCAAATTTAATTTGGTACTTTGAGTGGTTTTAAAGGTGATTTTCCATTCTTAAGAAATGTAAAATTCCAATTTAACATAAATACTTCAGAAATACAAATTGGCAAAATAGCTGTTTTGGTCCGTCAACTTTGATCTGATGGTTGTTCATCCCTAAACTTTCGTTTCGTAGTCCCTCAACTTTTCTTTTTGGATCAAATTATCCTTATGCTGATATTATACTCCACAATAACATTATATTCATGCAAAAAGTTCTCTTTGCCCTTAGTTCCTTTTCCTTCTAAATTCCGCAACATTTTACTATTATAAAAATGGTATTTGACCAATGCAAGTGAATCACTATAGTGACATCTATGCATTTATGCGCTGAACGCCATATGTGTTTAATTTGGAACACAGAATTTTAATTACCCATGCATCGCATTGTATTGTGGACACGTGCAGAGTAAAATTAGTTATTTATTGAATAATTACGTACCATCATATAAAATATTGCGGAAAGTTGAACAAATAGTGAAACAAACAATGTAAATTAAGGAGGGCGGGAGGAGCCACGGTAAAAAGGACTTTTTGTATTTTTTTAGTTATTATGAAGTATAATATTATTACAAGAACGAGTTTGAACCTAAAATGCTAAAATGAGAGTTGAGCGACTATATTGGCCAATCTGAAAGTTGAGAGACGGACTTGACCCTGAGATAAGGGACTAAAATGGTTACTTTTACTTTTAAATTAGAAAATTATGAAACCAACATGATTTTTTTTCAAAAATGGTAACCTATTTATTTGTGCTCTGTTTGGAGTTATTTGAATTTTTATTTGTTCGTGTTCAATAGCAGGGGTGGAGCTTACAATCATCGATGTCAAATGACATCACTTGGCAATAAGCTCTTATACCCATATATTTATTATGTCCTCTGACACCAGTAAAAAAATTATGTTAGACATCGGTAGCCCAACAGCTAGACATCTTGGCCATAGACTATTATCTAATTTGCCATTCACGTAGTCCATAATCTCAATAAGCAACGGCCCACCACAACCCATAGGATAAACACTTCTTATCTATGGCTCTGCAATGCAACCCAGCGAACCCTTTGTTCCAATTTCCCATCAGTGTCTTCTCGATTCTAACTTGCATCGCGGAGGCGGCACGCCCGCACGGTGACGAGCCGACAATGGCAGTACGGCAGCGTGACGACCGGCAAGCCCGCTGCCCTGCAGCACGGCCAATCCCAAGACCAACATGTGCCACAAAGTCCCATTTATCCAGTGCAATATGAAAAATCTCTTACTTGAGGTGGGGAATTGGAATTAATTAGGGGTTTGATTTTAGGATTTTTGTTATTTCCTAGATGTTCCAATTTCTGGAGTCTGAGTCTTCTAATTTTCTTTCTTTATTTTAAAATTTTCTTTCTTGTGTTTGAGACCCTCATTTGAGATTTCAAATCTAAGAACTCTTGTAACACCCTTTGGTGTATATATCCGCCAGATGGATACAGCGACGGGTTTATCCTTCATCTAAAAAATCAAACTACGCAAGTGCATGCTAAGTATAAGCTTCATATTAGTGTCATTTAAGTGTATATACAGTAATAAAATTATTTTCCTAAACCACTCGATGAAAGAAAAAGAATCATTAAGACATAACAACAATTAATAATTTTTCACCATATTTCACTACCAAACCTGCTGCAATATGTTGATTAATACCCATAATAGTTTTTGTGGAATACACTCTGTCTGTGCAAGGGCAACTTCAGATCTTGTAGTAATTTAATATTTTTCTTTAAGATATGAGAAACTCCATACATCAAGTTGAAAAGAATACAAGACGATCTTCTAGATTATTCTCCACCATGCAAGAAGAAGATATTTTCCATGTAGCACTCTAGAATTATTAATAAAAAAATTAAAAAATATTAGAATATTTAGAAATTCTCTAGAAATGGGAACACTTGTCTGATTATCTCAATAACATGGTCCCCCTTAGCCTATAAATAGAGGATCATCCCATGTCATAGCATTCAACCATGAGCATGTGGTAGCGCTAAGTAAGAAAAGATAAGAGAGAAGGTGAGTGCTAGGCTAGCCAGTAAAGAAGAGAGTGATGTATGCTCTCGTGTACGTAGTATTATTGTGTTGTAATAAATTTTGTTCTTATAAGTGTTAGTCTATCGGTTAAGCGATATAGCTTCTAGGTAACTACTAATAAAGAAAATTAAAAAATATTAAAATATCTAAAAATTCTCTAGAAAGGCGAACACTTGTCTGATTATCTCAATACCGGCCCTTTCTGTTGGCCTTCTTGCCACCGCTCTTGACCTCATTATTGCTCAGGTTCGAGGGGTTCCTACCATCTCGGCGAACTCAAACACTAGATGTTGGAAATAGGATTCGGTCAGGAGCTGCAGCTTTTCTAAATATTTTGGCAACTATATATAGCTTAGATACAAACTAAGGCTCCAATAGGAGTAAGGCCCGCTGGCCAAACTAATTCTATCTTTAGCGATCGAACTAGGATTAGGACTCAATCTCTTAAGAGATACTGACTCAATCTATCAGGTAACACAATCTAAGACTAAATGCTAGCTACCATAAACTGCTAGGTGCCACATCAAACTATACTACAATGCACAAGGATTATATCTATAGTACTGACATAACACCCCCAAAAATCCAGCCTTGACCAAGGGCTATTGCCTCCCTCCTCCTTAGGGTGGCAGTCGAGACGGGCTACAGCCCATGCAACGCGATATCCATGCCCTCACAGGCAACCTGAACCTACAATTCCAGCATAATAATGGTTAAGAGTCTTAGAACAATTACCACTATCACCGGATATCCGGTATAAGTATCGATTTACCTCAGCAATTTCACAAAGTAGGTGGTGCTGGTCTTCCTCGATCTTGTTGAGTCTGTAATAGTCAGTTGCAACAGATGCTATTATCAGTACGGGCCCGAACAGGGTCAGCACTGGATGCACTGGGTACATCCAGTGTCTCCTTGCAGTCCTCAGGTATTTCTCCATTTTGCTGAGACTTTCATTCATGTGAAGCAAAATAATTTCTGATTCCCTGGGCTGAAAGAAACATTTAACACGCATAAACAAACGAGTCTCTTTAAGCATGATGAAAACAACTAAATCTTTGTACCTCAAAGTGACCATTGACATGTTTGAACCTCTCACTCATCCTTTTGATTAAGGCACCTTCATTCTGAAATAACAGATTGCACACAAATTAGAATTCTCAGGGCCTGTCATGAAATACAATCAGGTGCTTTGAAATCCTTGGGATATGTCGGCTGTCATATTTCCTGTTAATTCCAGCATTCCCTCCATTTCCTAAAAAATTCATTCTAGACAGATTAAGAAGAAGGTAAAATGATCTTCCAGCACATGCACATACTGAAGACTTTTTTTTTTGACAATTTTTGAATCCTAGAATGACTTATTGACTAATTTTTGAGAATAGATGGAGTATTTCCTAGTACTAACAAACAATTAAATTAATCCCTAAGCTAGCAACGACTCCATCTCAAAAGGCAAAAAAGGCAAGTAACTGGGTAAAAGTAAAGACGAAACCCTAATCGCAAGGAATCCTAGATCCACCATAAATGGAACCCTAACCCTACCCTAACCAATCCTAGATGCAACTCCATCTCAAATGGCAAGTAACTGGGTAAAAGTAAAGACGAAACCCTAACCGCATAAGGAATCCTAGATCCGCCGTAAATGGAACCCTAACCGTACCCTAGAGGAGCCTGGAAAGAGTACCTGCTGCGGCACGTGGCGGCCGATCGCCGGGAGCAGGTGGGAGGACGAGCCGGAGCGCCCGCCGCGGAGCACCTTCGCCAGTGCAGCTGCCATCGACTTCATCGACTTCAGCGGAGAAATCGCACCCTGGATTCTCAAGCTCTCGCGCACTCTGCTGCTGCTGCTGCGGCGGCGCACGGGACACACGTGTTCACTTCGGATAGCACTAGAGCAGGATCAGGGGCATAGAGAGAGAATGGGGACATATATACACGATGGGAGAGCGTGTGTTACTTGCCCTTTGCCCATCGGGCCCATCACGGTCCATCAAGCGAGTGAGCGGCCCACTACACTGGATTATAATAATTTTTCTTTCTTTCTCCAATGATGAGTTACACTATTAAAGTTAAATAATAAATAATAAACAGAATAAATAACCATTACTCGAATAATTCATTTCTTCGTCTGTCGACCTTGTTTACGCCAGTTTGTGCTTTAGGATTGGTCATTTTTTCATTTTTCTTTTTCTTTTAAGATACACAGAAATCAAAATTGTTTGTTTCCCATCTCTACTTTTGGCGAAGCGCTGGTAGTACCTAGAGAGAGCATTTTTCTTCTGAAGCTTTTCCAATTATTCCTCGGTCTAGTTGATTGTAGTTTGTTCTTTTTGTGTGTGTTTTTATGTTTCCATCATCCGCAAGGGGAATGGATTATCCCTCTGGTTACTGGAGCAAGTTAAGATGTGGTGTAGGTCTGATTGATTAGGGTAATCCCAACCCAAGACATTACTAGTAGTTTCTATACTTGTTATGTCATGTAGACACTATATATAAATAGAAACTATATTTCCACTGGATAGCTTCTTCAAAATAAATTGCTATCCAATCATATCTCCTCTCTCTTTTCTTCCCCTATCCCCTCTTTTTTTGTCTTGGTTTTCGTGTAATATAGTTTCTTGCATGAGATACGGTTTTTTCATATTTTTCCTTCTCTCCTCATTAACTCTCATACCACCTCAACTTTTTGCTTACATGGCAACGTATCTAATGCTATAAAAACCAACTAAGTTGGAGGGTTAGGACAGCCCTCGAGGGGTAGCAATTTCAAGTACATGCCTTTCTTTGGTGTGTCTTTTCCCTTTCGCGTGTTTTGCTTATCTCATTGTGATGTATATGAGAAAAATCAAAGATGTATGTTCCAAGGATATGTATCGTACATTTAAAGCATCTCCAACAGATTAGGTAAAAATCCTAGCTAAATGAAGAGATAAAAGACTAGGTAAAAAAATTAAAAATCATCTCAAAGAGTTAACAGCCTCTCCAAGTCTTGACTCTCCATACTCAAATTACATCCATGTCTTGCATCAGGGACCCTAGAAAGAACTCGATCAAAGAAATTGGGTCCCTAGGCGCTGTTTATGGATGGGGAAGCTCTGTCCGGCCGAAATTCGGCAAGCTCGCTCGCCAGCGGCGAGGGCAAGGTAGGGGAGGAGCAAGAGGAGGCCGAGGGCTGCCTTTGGGTGGTCTTGGTTGGGGCTAGGATGGCCGGAGGAGGGCTGACCACGGCAGCCATGCTGGCCGGCGGGTGAGGGACGAGCGGGGATAGGCCGGAGAGGTTCAGGGGATGTTGGCGAGCGGGTTTGGGGGTCAGCAGGGTGGAGGGAGGCTGGAGCGGCGAGCTCGGCAGCGGTGCTAATGGCGTCAACGGGCAGCTCTACGTGAGCAGAAGAGATCGGGCGCGAGCAGGGAGGGCTGGACGGCCTTTTATAGGCATGCGAGGGAGGGGAGGTGAGTCTGGGCGCGGTAAATGCCGGGCGCGGCAGCGCCAGACCACGGGACGGCGAGGGCGGCAGGGCATGACAGCGACAGGGTGGGCGTGCAGGCGAGGGCGCGATGACGGTAGGGAGTGGGGCACAGCGCGAGGGAGAAGAAGAAGCGCGAGGGTGGGAGGGCGGTGCGGGAATCGCCTGGCATGCACGGGATGAGGAAATGGCGAGCCCGAGCAGCTCGGTATAGATTGCTAGCAGACGGGGAGGGATAGCGATGCGGATACGGAAGCGAGGACGATAGCTAGACTGTTGGATCTCAGTTTTAACGATAATTTTTCAATTTTATTGAACAAAACTGGTTTAGCTAGTCATTTGGAGTTGCTCTTAGCTACCTAAAACATGCATCCAAATTGGTTCCACACAAACAGAATGAACTTCAATTTATGCCCACTACAAGATTATAGAAAGAGACCTATCACAATACATTATCACATCATTATACAGTTCCTGTTAGAGATACAAATCAGATCATGAGGCGTATTACGCTAGGAGTTAGTTTGTGTAATGTAAATCTTAAGAGATTTGCTCCGCGTCAGTCGACTGAAATTATGCGTTTCTATCAATCGACATCCAGAGGCGTGGGATCTGCAACAAATGGATGTGACCAACCTATATCCAAATCATTTGTTCGGATCCGTTTTTGTAGTGTTGGATACGAGACTTTGATGAAGATCAATTTGCTTGCTCGTGCTCTATGTCTTTATATAAAATGAAAGAATTTTGATTGATGATTCACACATCATTACAGGTGTGCAATGGCTTTATGTGCAGTGTTCCAGTGCAAGCAGAACAACTAAGCGATTCCACATTTATCGTGCTTGCATGGTGAAGTACATGGCCATCTTTGGTGTGTTTTTTCCTTTCGTGCGTTGTACTCCCTCTATCCCAGAAAACAAGTCATTGTAGGATTCAAAATTTTTCCCCAAAAATAAGTCACTTTATCCTATTTGGAAAGTGCATGCGTATGCAAAAATTAATTAATGCCGAATATGGATAATAAATAGGGGCAAATATGGTCATTTTACCTCCTCGTTAATCTGTTAAAACTTTTAGAATGACTTGTTTTTTGGATGGAGGGAGTAGCTTATTACCTCATTATGATATACGTATGGAAAATCAAAGGTGTATCTTCCAACGGGCTGTATCGTACATTTACTTTATGCCCACATTGTGATGTATATAAGGAAAATCAAACATGCATCCAAATTGGTTCCACAGACAGAATCAACCTCACTTTATGTCCAGTAAGAATAAACAATATAACTAATTATCACATTATTATATAGTTACAGCATCAAGTTGTTGGCAACTGCAGCACTAAGAATGAAAATGTATGAAAGAAACAAGCCATATGAATTATCAAACCATTTCCAAGCAACACATAATCTATTCTCATCTAGGTCTGTAAGAAAAATGGGACTAACAAGTTTGTAAGATCATATTTGTGATTTTGGTGATTATGTGACAACATAATCAATGGGACTAACAAGTTTATAAGATCATATTTGTAGAATTTCTAGGTCCCATGTATGGAGTCCAATCCACGTACAAGATGGTCCAATTCGCTACTGAGATGCCAAAATGCAGTAAAACCGCAGAGATGCAACAGACTGGTTGAACCGACGGTCTAAAGATTCAACAGGTCGGTGCAATGGAGGATGCAACGACGGTCAAGGGCGGAAGAACAGTAGCACCGGTTGAACCGACGACCATGAAATATAGAGAGTTGGTGCATTAGTGTGTGCTTTGGAAGAATGAGTGAAGGAAGCTCTTCAAGACCGGTTGAACCAATGCTGGAGGGAAAGAAGCGTCAGTGCATTGGATGTTGCATCAGAGGATTTTGGAACTTCGTCTCAAGAATCTCCTTCAGGACCGGTTGAACCGATGGTACCCAAGAAGGCATCGGTATAAGCATCGGTGCAATGACGTTAGCGGAAGAGAGACGTTGGGAATTTGACAGTCGCCATGCATGGTCAGAGTGACCGGTTAAACAGACGCAGGTGACCGGTTTAACCGATGCCTACGTGCTTTTCTAGGTAAAAGCATGTAACGACTAGTTGAGAGTTGCCACTCTATGTAAGGCCTCACCCCGGGTCATTTGGGGTTGCTGGAGCTGCTGGAAGTTGAGTGACACTCAGAAGAGAACACCTCCAAGCCACCCAAGAGCATATTGATCACATCCTTAGGTTTAGCACAAGCTTTGTGAGAGTTAGTGCTAGGACTAGCTCTTGAGAGAGTGAGAGAGCAAGGCGTGTGCCTTGTGTGCTGGTTCTAGAAATGAACCACAAATTGTATCTCGGTGCACCGGCCCCTTGGAGCATTGGTGGCTCGCTGGCAATTCTACGACCCTCATGTTGGTGTTTTACCGGCAAGCCTACCTAGGTATATCCTAAGGTAGTAGACTTGTAGGCAGGGTGTCGCTGAGATTAGGAACTCGAAGGTGCAAGCAACACAGGGTTTAGACAGGTTCGGGCCGCGATGTGCGTAACACCCTACGTCCTGTTTGGTGGTTTGTATTGCCTTGATGATGAGATTGGTTTGGAGGGGGTCCCTGCCCGTCCTTATATACTTTGAGGGGACAGGGTTACATGGAAATCCCAGTCCTATAAGAGCTTAGGAGTCCTACCTGAGCACTACTCGGGTAGTTTCCTTCTGTATCGACTAGTTCTAGCCCTGTTCGACTAGTTACAATATGGATAAGGTATGGGACATTCCCCACCCCTTATTCTAGAACATTCTATGCTACTCATGAAGTCCTGTAGCCCCGGGTCTGACAAGCCCCCGAGCTCTTCGTAGCCGAGTACTGCAGGCATATCGAGTACTTTTGAAGTAGTCTTCAGCTTCTTTTGGAAGCTCCGTGTTGAAGGCATTCTTCGAGTACTTCCTTGGCTGCTTTGAGGCTGTGAGGTGCTCATGCCCCGAGTAGTCTTTAGTCTTCTTTTTATATGGGGTGCGATGAAAATCGCACTCCATATGAAGTAGCCCCCGAGCCTTAGGTTGAATCGAAGAATCAGGCAGAGGGTCAATTAGTCTTGAATCTTCTTTGCTTATCTTCCAAATATATTTGAAAAATAAGTAGTCGATGACATGTCCCCGCAGCCCCCGAGTCTTGAATCCAAATCCCATTGATTTGGAAAAAAAGGATCCCAAGATCGTGGCATTGAAGTTTTTTTTAGAAAATGTTATATTAATCAGAAAAAATTGAATTGATGGTAAATCAAGATAAATTAGGTAAAAAATTTGAAAACCCCTTCTTTCGGGATCATGTCCCTGAAAAAATGGTTAATCAAATCATTTCCCCAAAAATACCGTATTTTTCCTCCCAATCAAAAATACTGAAATCTCTTGAAAATTCTTCAGCTTCTACACAGTAAGTGGTGGGCCCTCCCGCTGGCTATTTAACCACGCGGTGACTTAGGGTTTTATCCTTACCCACTCACTGCCTTCTCACTGATAAAGCCCATCGTCTTCCTCCAGCCACCACCGCAGACTAGATCTAGGGTTTTCTTCATCTCCACTTCCCGATCTGCTCTCCGCACCTCTCGAGCTTGTCCTCTTATCCTCCCATCCGAGCCCCCAAGCGCATGCGAGTGAGACAACTCGTGACATTCAGGATGTGAAGCCGAAGAAGTCCTCGCCGAGAGGAAAGGCGCAGAAGAAGAAGGAATTGGTTCGCAACCCAACAGCCGATTGGACTCCGAGTAAGTGCTCGAACGCCGATCTCATTGGTCTTTATAATGCTGGAGTTCCTCAATCGAACGATTTGGTTCAGTGGCACCTTGCAAAAGGCCATTCTTTTCCTCAAGAAAATGTAGATGAAATCGTCTCTTCTTATCATTTTTACGAAAGGGGTCTTGCCCTCCCCGCCACCAATTTTTTCCGTGGCATGCTTTATCACTACGGCCTTGAACTTCATCATTTGACCCCAAACGGCATTGTGCATGTGGCTATTTTCATCTACCTCTGTGAGGCCTTCCTTGGAATCGAACCCTACTGGGATCTCTTTCGCTACGTTTTCCGCATCAAACTTCAGCCCAAGCACAATGCGCCCTTAGTCGTTGGAGGAGCAGGCATTCAATTGAAGAAAAATCTAGGGGACAAGTACATCGAGTACGAATTCTCCAGTAACATCTCTAGGTGGAGAGACATGTGGTTTTACATTGGAAACCATGCGCCTTCTCTTCCTGATAATTTTGGATCTCCACCCGCCTAGCGCAGGGATTGGAATCCTACTCTCAGTCCCATGGAGATGGAGCAAGTAGACGAGCTGCTAGAGCTCATCGAAGCGCTGAAGTTGATGGGAGTGACCGGCGCATCAGTCGTGTACTCTTTTATCATGTGCCGGATCCAGCCGTTGCAGAAACGCGACCAGTTTGGATTCAAGTACCTTGGTCCCAATGATCCATCTCACATCTGTTGGCGCTAAAATCGGCCAGACAGGAATCGGCTGATGGTGTTCAGCGTCGGACACATGACCCAGGAGAATCTGCTTAGCTCCTGTTCGAGTTATCGCTCTGGTGCGGTTCGCGCGACGTGCCAGTCAATCTGACCTGTTGATTGACAAGGAAATAAAAGTATTAAATTCCAGGCGCTCCGATCGGCTGGAATTCCGATCTATCCTGAAGAGCGCGTCGGCGAATCGGCCGATTTGCTGTGAAGATGATCGGCTATGGATCAGCCGATAATCGCGTAATAATTGCAAAGTAAACTGCTGGAGCAAACTAAACAATTATTACAGATGCAACAATTGAAATAGATCTAATCGGCTATATGACGATGAACGAGAAAAAGCGATGATAGAGCTGATAGTTCTAATCTCAAGCTGGATAACTGGTGATAATACTAGAACAACAGGTAAAACTTGCAATTCTAGTAAATATCGATAACTGGTGAATAAATCCAAACGAAACCACAGCGATGCGCCCGTAGTTAAAGCTCGGATGTTACTCGGTAAGCGGAACCTACCAATTGACCGGAGATCAATTTGATGCAGTCCTGCCAATCTGTACGAACTCGTGAAAGAAGAAAAAGTATTGGCGAAGTCGCCGACTTGAAAATAAAGTACTAGTAAAATGTAGAAGTGTTTTGTTGATTGATGTGTTGATGTATTGCAAAGCCCTAGCGACTCCTATTTATACCCTAAAACTAGGACTCCTGGTCGATTACGACTTGTTACAACCTTATTTAAAATAGGAAAACTACTATATCTATAATATCTTTAAAAAGGAAACGGACTCCCGCAGAATCTTCCGCCGCCGTCTCCTAATCCAATCAGGACTTTTCCAATTGCTTCTTGACCGAATTAGCATCGCTCTGTTGACCAACATCAGGCCACTTTTGACCGGGATCCTCTGTTGTGGCCCCAATCTGTTGGCGCAAGCTGTATCACCAATCGACCGATTTCCAACTGTTACCTCAATCGGCCGATTCTTTACTGTAGCCTTTAGATCTGTCGTATCGGCCAACCTCTCCTCCTGACGCCGATTCAACACGTGTCAAAATCTGGCATCAACAGCATCTTTGACAAAGACATGGCGTCAGATGTAGCATTGCACCGGACGAAGCGCATCATTCTTGGAGTTAATCAAATGCGGAAATGCCATATCTTCCTGAGCTGTATTGTGCCAAGAATGCACCTCCCCAAGTAAGTTTATCTTGCAATCGAGTGCTTTCTCTGCGTTACTCTGTTTTCGCAATCTGATGCTGTTCTTTTTCTGCTGACAGAACCACATTAATCTCTATAGGAGCTCTCCTCCTGTGCTAGAATTACCACGCCCTGAGCACTTAAAACCATGTGCGAAAGCATATACTAGCAACCATGCCTTGATTTTGATTCTGTTTCAGATGAAGATCTCACTGATCCAGATGATGACGTCCCTTTGGCAGACCTACTGAAGAAATCGGGTGAAGGCGCCGCCCATGATGTGTCTGGTGGCTCTTCTCTCCCGCCGCACCCCAAGGGCCAGCAAATGGCTACCCGCAAGAGGAGGGCGACCGTCATCACAAGCGATGATACTGATGATGCCGGGTAACTGCCTGAGACCGCCAATTGCTTGTACTGTCATTGATCCTTTGCTTATCGAGTTGATTCACTCTTCCTCTATTTTTCTTCTTGTGAAGCAATCTTCCCCCTCCCCCCAAGCAAATGAAGAAGGGAGGGAAATCTTCCGGGGATGCTGCTGCATGAAGCAAGGTAGTGACTCCTCCCGCAGTGGACCTGTCGCCTCGAACTAGTGAGTCCCCGCCGACAACTACAGAGTCGGTAGTGGTCGTCGAAGAAGTGGTCACCACCCCCAGCGTCCTGCAGAAACAAACCGAGTCTGCTACGTGAGCTAGGGATTGGGTACCCCGGTGAAGACCCGTAAACCGGCCAGTTGCCTCTGCTCGTGGCTTGGGTGAGCTGGACGTTGTCGCGAACAAGCCAGCCCCCGAGCCAGAGAAAGGTGCTGACGCTGCGGGTACCGGCCCAGATGCTGGGGCTAACCCTGCAGCCCTCGAGTTTGAGACCCGGGTAGATACTGCGGGTTTGGAACCCCCCATCGGGTTATTCACTGCGGATCCAGAACCGGATGTTGCAGCGTTGGAGTTCGGAGAGTGAGAGGACGATCGACTTCCTGAGCCCATCTCTACGAGTGCCGGCGATGGAGAAGATCGTTCCTTTTCCTTTCCGCAACCCGAATCAGCTCCACAAACTGGTATGTCCAACACTTTGACTGACTTATCGAGTAGTTGATCACCCATAATAATAGAAATTCTTTCTGCAGGCTCCGGGCCCTCTCAAGTTGAAGCTGTGGGTGCTTCCTCAGCGGGCATAGTGACAACTTTACCAAAATGGTTCAACATCTGCCCAAAAGAGCTGATAGATGACCCAATGCTGACGCCCGAGATGGCCGCAGAGTTCCAGAGGACCTTCAAGGACTTGTACAAGTTTTCCACTATAAGTTCTCATGCTCTATTCATAATAATCGAGTACTTTGCTGAACTGTTCTGATCATTCTTTTGGTTGGCCTGCAGACTTTGATGAACCGCTCGAAGAAAAAGTCTGACAAGCTGAAAGCAATAGAAGATGATGCTCGACAATTGCAAGAGAAAGACTGCCAAATCCAGCAGAAGATTCAGCGAATTGTTGATCTTCGCAATGAGCTAGACGCCATCAAACTGGAGTGTACTCGAGAGGTTTAGCTTCTGAAGAAGGACATCGAGAACCTCAAGAAAACGAACAAGGAGCAGAAGAAAAGCCATCATGGTACTCATATCTTGTCCCGCCTCCCCTTGTGTTCTCATATCGTCAAGTAGTTGCATCTCTAATTTAGGTCGAGTACTTTCTTCTTGTCTTTGCCATGCAGAACTCAAAAAACTCTTATAGTATAAAGAAGAACTGCTGACTGACATGAAGAATTTGTTTTACCGTGCATTAGATGATGTCGAAAAGCTGCAGAAGGTCCTTGCTGACATGGACGCTCAGCTAGTCGACAGCATGAAGAGGATCAAAACCATGGCTAAGGAGAAAGAAGTGCAACAAAGAGAACTCGAAGAGCTCCATGCTACGGCCAAAGAGATAGCTGAAATGGTGGCTCCAGTGGAGGAAGGGGCAACTGAAGATCGCAGTCTGGTGGATCGCCTTAGGGAGGTGCCGCAGAAGATCGTCAGCTACGCCTCAGAAACCACCAGAACATACGTGGCGCATGCACTCAGACTGGTCAAAGCTTTCTAGCCAAAGACCCAAATGGATACAATTGCCAATGGAATTCTAGCGGACTGCTCCGAAGAGAAGTTTGACGGGTACTGTCAAGGGGTTAGGCCAGTAGCTAACAAAATAGTTGAGGGTCTTGAGCAAGACTGAGCTTGTATGAACAATCTGTATCATCTCATGGTTGTAGCAAACTGTTTCTCTGTATTATATATGTGTGCCTTTTCGCCTTTTGATCCATCTAAACTTATAGTCCATGCTCATAGGCTTTGTGGCATAGCGATTGTATTGCATGCTATTCCAGGTGCAACGACCTTGGAAGTAGTCGATAGATAACTGACGTGCATATAGTTCTTCATGAGAACAACCTGAACAAGTTAGATCAGAACCTGTTGGCGCTAAAATCGGCCGGATAGGAATCGGCCGATGGGTCTTCAGCGTCGGACACACGACCCGGGAGAATCTGCTTAACTCCTGTTCGGGTTATTGCCCTAGTGCGGTTCGCGCGGCGTGCCAGTCAATCTGACCTGTTGATTGACAAGGAAATAGAGTATTAAATTCCAGGCGCGTCGATCGGCTGGGATTCCGATCTGTCCTGAGGAGCGCGTCGGCAGCGAATTGGCCGATTTGCTACAGAGATAATCGGCTATGGATCAGCCGATAATCGTGTAGTAATTGTAAAGAAAACTACCGGAGCGATCTAAACAATTATTACAGAAGCAACACTTGAAATAGATCTAATCGGCTGTGAGATGATAAACCCAAGAAAAACAATGACGAAGCCGATTACTCTAATCTCAAGCTGGATAACTGGTGATAATACTAGAATAACAGGTAAAACTTGCAATTCTAGTAAATATCGATAACTGGTGAATAAATCCAAACGAAACCACAGCGATGCGCCCGTAGTTAAAGCTCGGATATTACTCGGTAAGCGGAAGCTACCAATTGGCCGGAGATCAAGTTGATGCAGCCCTGCCAATCCGTACGAACTCGTGGAAGAAGAAAATATTGGCGAAGTCGCCGACTTGAAAGTAAATTGCTGGAAAAGTAGAAGTACTGTTGTTGATTGATGTGTTGATGTTTTTTTCAAGACCCTGACGACTCCTATTTATACCCTAAAGCTAGGACTCTTGGTCGATCACGACTTGTTACAACCATATTTAAATTACTATATCTATACGGACTTTAAAAAGGAAACGGACTCCCGCAGAATCTTCCGCCGCCGCTCCCTAATCCAATCAAGATTTCCTTCAATTGCTCCTCGACCGACTTAGCGTGCCCCCTTTGACCAGCTTTTGACCAGGATCCTCTGAAATAATCCCATCCTGTTGGCATAGGCTGTGCCACCAATCGGCCGATTTCCAACTGTTACTTCAATCGGCCGATTCCTTTCTGTAGTCTTCAGATCTGCCGCATCGGCCAATCTTCTCCACCTGACGCCGATTCAACACGTGTCAAAATCTGGCGTCAACACATGCCCCCCAGTTTCGGAGTAAAATATAACTTTTCCTTCGAAACTCTTTTCTTTAATCCTTTCCTTCGAAACGGGCGCAGTAAAAATCTTCTTCCGTTTCGCGGCACAATGATTGCAATTCCCTCGAACCGGGCGCGCGAAACGACTGCTCCCCTGGAACTCGTGTAGACGGCGCGGTAAAAATACCATCTTTGCCCTCGCTTCCCTGATCTCTCTTAAGTACTGGCTTTCTCCGCCTCTCCTTCCCCACGAATCTAGCATTCTCTCTATCGCATCACTATTCGTCTTCCTCCAAGCTCTTTCGATTTTCAAGTGCTTCCCCCTTTCCGGCGATTGCTCCGACCCCCAATGGCGTCTCCATCGGCGACCACCCCATCTACAGAGGCTCCATCGGCTACTCCTATGGCGGCGGCGGCCCAATCGGCGGCTTCCCCAACGGCGTCATCGGCGACGATGGCTTCCATCCCAGAGGTAAATGCTCGAAAGTTTTCCCTTTTTGCCTTTTTACTGCTTCAGTATTTTCCGGACCCTTTCTCAGTTTCTTCCTTTTTTCTCTTTTTTAGGCACTTAGGCACCGAATCACCATTCCTCTCTCAGAATCCCCTGACCTCATCTGTCTGGGCCCTATGGGGAGCCCTGATCCAACGGATCTGATCAGTTTAGAAACCCATAGGATCCCTTTTAAGCAGTCATCCATGGATTTAGATCATTGGGTAGGCACTTTCAGATCCTGGCCAAATGAAACACCCGGGTGGAGAGAATGGTACCAGAGGGTAGCCGGGTCTTGGAAGGTTCAGTGGGAAGAACTCAAAATCGGCCAGTGCATAGACTTATCCCTGTCTCAGATGGAAAGGAACGAACCCTTGCTTGTGGCAGCCTCTTATTTCTGGTCCGATGCACTTAACGCGTTCCTTTTCGGACACGGACCTATGACCCCAACTTTGGCCGATGTTCTACTGCTGACTGGCCTCGATATTTCCTCCGCCGATACCCCTTTTAATTATCTGTTCAAGCCATCTCATCGGCTGGAGACCAAAGGGATCGGCGGGTGGAAAGGATACATCAGTAAAAACATGAAGACCGGGACAGTATCGCAAAGGGAGCATACTGCCTTCTTAATGATGTGGCTGGAGAAGCATTTCTTCTGTGGCAGAGCAGTCGGCCCCTCTTCCAACACTCAAGCTTTGGCAGAGGCTCTTTCACAAGGATCTGCCATCCCCCTTGGAAAACATCTGCTGGGATCGGCGTACCATCTGATGCACCAAATCGGCGTCAAGCTGTCGAAGGGGGAGCCGATAGGGAACCCAGGTGGTCCTTGGTGGTTCATCACCCTCTGGCTCAATTTACACATGAGCAAGGTTTCTCAGCAGCGGATAGAGACAAAGACCTTTCCCAACATCGAGTCAGAGGAGAATCCATCAGTCCGTCGCCGCTGCAGATCTTTTGGAGAAGCGGTATCGGCCTTTCCCGGCTGCCAATTCACTGCCACCCGCACAGCCGAATACTTCAGATGTTTCTACAATGGCCTTAGTGAAGAGATGATCAGCTGGCATCCATATCAGGCCGTAGAGCCGATTTTCGAATTGCCCGTATGCTTTGATTTCTCCACTCACACCTTTGACAGAGAGTTAATGGACGTCCTGATCAAGCCGGGGATTCTGCCGGCCAACTTCTTCTCAGGAAAGGACTCACCCACCTATGAATTCTACTGTCCATCGGCTGCGGCAAGGCAACTAGGTTTTGGCCAACTGCCGATTCGGGTCTATTTCGCCGGCCAGGCAAAATTCAGAGATGGACTAACCTCAAGTCTTGATTACAGCCGGCTGTGTGACCTAGTACCCGACTCCAGTACCATTGACTTGAATGGTTGGTCAGTTGCTTCTTTCGCCACCCAGCAGTTTAAATTATGGTGGGCAGAATGGAAGCAGCACCTTTTCTGTAAATCTCCATCATCTTACTGCAACATTCTGGACACAGAGAACATCGACCCAAATGCAGCGGTATGTCCCTTTTCCTTAGCCGATTCCAATGTTATATTATCATCTTGTTGTTAACTCATGTTCATCTCTTCAGTCTGAAAGCCATGTTCCCCCGATGCGGAGCCGAAGCGGCCGGCCGATTGATAGCCATCACCAATACACGCCGTATCCACTTATCGGCTTCCATGCTCCAACTGTCAGAGATATCTCTACCGGCCGATCAAGGCGAGCACCAAAAAGACCAACATCGAAGATAACCAGCCGTCGGGTGCGAGCTCGCATTGGATTGGCCGATCAGACGGCAATAGCGTCGGCTGAAATTTCCCGCATCGGATCGGCCAGCCAGATGGCAGTGGTATCGGTCGAGACTCCCCGCGTTGGATCGGCCGATCAAGTAGAGGTGACACCCACCGAGACTTCAGGTCCTTTACCCCTGCCGATTGTCGAGATGGCCGATCCCCAGGTCACCGCTGAAGTCGGGGCAGCTGCAGCATCACTATTAGTAGAAGCTGTTCAGGTAATCTTATTTATCTCATATATCCTCTAAATCTTCTACTGACATCAATTCTATTCCTCTGCCAGGCTGCACAAGTTATCCCACCGCAGTCTCCGCAACAATCGGCCACGTCTCAAGTGGGAACCGAGATTCCAGCAGCTCCTGCCGCCGAGGTAAACAATCTCTTACCTTGAATCCTTAATATTCAGAAAACTTAACCAATATTGATGCAGGCCGATTTGGGTACGCCGATTATAACTCCACAACAGGCATCGGCCGGGAGGCCCACAGAGGCATGGCAAATTTCTGTTACTATCTTATTTCAATTTCCCCTAGCATTTTCACGGGAATCTTCTTTCATGTCCTTTTCAGGAAGCTGGTCCAAGCGGAGCGCTAATAACCATCGAATCTTCTTCTTCCGATGAACCAAATGTGCCAGTCCCTGAAACAAGGGAAACACTTCCACCGGCGCAGGCAAGAGAGATTCGCTTCAAAGAGGTAACAGTCTTACCATTAGAATCGGCCGATTTCCTTTCACCGCTTGCTTACCCTTTACTTTGTTTCCCTACAGGAGCAAGATACCCCCAACAATAGCATCTTTTTTTTTGTTGTCTCTTTGGCCGATGAAGAAGAAATCGCCTCACACGCAGTTCCATCGAGCTCTACCTCCGACGATGTCCGTTCCAAGCTCGAAAGCATTCGTACTCTCCTCCAAGATGACATCGGCCGATTGGTGGAAGATGCATCGCCGATCCGATGACTTTTCAACGAGGTCAAAGATCACATCCCGGATGAAGTGTCGGAAAATTTGGGGTATGCTGCCTATATAGAGGGTATGCAGATTCCGGTTTCCAGGGCGCTGCAACGTATGGCCGATCGTGCTCAGATGGCCAAAACTCAGGAGGAGGTCGACTCGTACAAGCATCGGACTCAGGAAGTACACCACAGGATCAACTTCCTCGAGAACTGCCGTCCGGACATCGTCGGCGCAATAGATCGGCTGAAACGGAGGAGAGCAGAACTAGCCAAGGAGATGGAACAGATAACCAAAGAGATAGCCGCTGAAGAGAAGAAGCTCCAAGAACTCCCAACCATCATCAGCGAGCTGAAGCAAGAAAGACAACATTTGGCCCGTGAAACAATAAGGCTCCGTCGCCGCGTGTCAGAAGTACCAAGATCGGCCGACAATGATCAGAGAATAGTAGACTCGGCTGATCAAATTAGACGACGAGCGATTGTAGCCATAGATGCTTTCCTTGGGCTGTAAAAAATATGTTAAACATTATTGCTCCTTCAATGTCACTGCGCCGATTTGGTTTTGAACTGCTCCTTCAGTCTGCCTTGCATTTATGTATGTATTTACTCCGATAGGACGTGTCTCACCATCCATCTACCTCCTCTTTATTTATACGCAGACCGTTCACCATCTCTAGAGGCACACGCATTACTTATCTCCTCTCCTTCCTTTACTGTCCCAAACTGAACGGCAGGATGTCTTGTTCGTCCTCCTCATCCTCTTCCTCTGTCAACCAGGTATGAACTCCCCCTCTACCTTTTTCTTAAGCATCTCAATCGCTCCGATACTGGGTAACTCCTTTTATCTCTGTTTAGCCAAACCGTCTCAGCCCTGATCTAGAACGAGCGATAGAAATCATGCATTCAGAAGAGCCATTATCACAAGCAGACAGAAATCTGATAAGAACTCATGCTGAGGAACTCAGAGATCATGTCCCTGCCGCTGTCCAGGTATATTCGGACCTCATAAATGTTCATCTTTTGGTCCGCAAGCGACCATCTTCCGAAAAAAGTTCTTCACTTCCTTGTAAAGCCAAAACTGAAGTCGCCATGGAAGATCTGGAAGAGGAGAAGACCCGCCTGCTGAAAGAACTCTGCAACCAAGCTGAAACTGGAGCCACTGCAGAGGACTCGAAAGAGAAAAGGCTCACCCTTATGATAAAACTGGGTCGCATCAAGAGAGAAATTCAGCGTAGGCGTAATCAGTAGGCACACCAGTATTTTTATTCTAAGGGCGACTTGTACCATGTCGGCCATGTAATCTGTAATTTCCATTCAATAATGAATCCCAATGTTTCCTTCACCAAATGTGTAGACAGAAACTGATGAGAAATCGGCCATGTTATCTTGACATATTTTGCTGCAAGTTATGTATCTACCCAAATGCTTGGATAGTACCTCTTCAGATATCGCCCGTTTAAAGCTCTTGGGAATTCCTCCCCTTCGATTGTCTCCAGAATGTATGCATTCCCAGGGGCACATCGGCCGATTCTATACGGCCCTTCCCAAGTGGGTGACCATTTACCAAATTTGGGATCCTTAGATCCTATCGGCAGCACCAACTTCCATACCAAATCTCCCTGAGAGAACTGTTTAACTTTGACCTTTTTGTCATACCATCTGGCCACCCTTTTCTTGTTTTCTTCTATACTAATCCGGGCTCTCAACCGTAAACCCGCCGAATCGTCAAGTTCATCTTTCATGAGAAAGGAATAGTCATCGGCCGTTAACTGATCCTGTAACGATATACGTCTTGACCCTGTCCTTACCTCCCATGGCAAGACCGCCTCATGACCATAAACCAAATGATAAGGGGATATTTTAGTGGCTCCATGACAAGCCATCCTGTATGCCCATAAAGATTCAGCCAAAGACATATGCCACTTCCTGGGTTGCTCTTCTATCTTCCTCTTGATTAGCTTGATTATCCCCTTGTTAGACGATTCTGCTTGGCCACTGGCTTGAGCATAGTATGGAGAAGAATTTAATAATTTAATTCCCATATCGGCGGCGAACTCTCCGAATTCTCCAGAAGTGAACATTGTCCCTTGATCAGTTGTGATGGTTTGAGGAATACCAAATCGATATATAATATGGCTTTTAACAAATTCAATCATATCGGCCGATGTCACGTTCCTTAAAGGAACTGCCTCCACCCACTTAGTAAAATAATCTGTAGCCACCAATATGAACTTATGCCCTTTGCTAGATGGAGGATGAATCTGTCCGATGAGATCTATTCCCCAACCTCTGAACGGCCACGGCTTAATTATCGGATTCATAGCCGATGCTGGTGCGCACTGCACATTGCCAAACCTCTGACAGTCTTGGCATCCTTTGTAGTACCTGAAACAATCTTCAAGGATGGTCGGCCAATAATAACCATTGTTCCTGATCATCCATTTCATTTTGTGAGCCGATTGATGAGCTCCACACATGCCTTCATGGATTTCTCCCATCAGAACCTTTGCCTCTTCTGTTCCCAGGCATTTGAGAAGAACTCCATCAATCGTCCGATAAAATAAATCATCCTCAAGCAACACATACCTTGTAGCCTGAAAATGTGTTCGCCGATCCACCTTTTGGGATGGATTTCTCAAGTAATCGGCGATATCCTTTCGCCAGTCATCGGCCGCGAGCTCTAGCGTCATCGCTCCCTGAATCGGCCGATACCCAGAAGCATGTTGGGCCAGTCTGTTGGCTTCTTCATTATAATTCCTGGGGATATGCTCAATTATTACAGACTTGAACTCTTTTAAAAGTTGAAGACAATCCTCATAATAAATTCTCAAGATATCATCCTTGCACTCAGATCGCCCCGTCAACTGATCCACAATGAGCATGGAATCCCCAAAGATTTCGACTGCATCAGCTCTGACTTCCCTTAATAATTGGATGCCTTTTAGAACAGCTCGATATTCCGCCTGGTTATTAGTTGCAGAGGCTTCTATCGGCAGAGAGAAATCATAAGTTGCCCCCCGAGGCGACACAAGAACAATGCCGATTCCCGATCCGACCCCACACGAAGAACCATCAAAATATAGAGTCCATGGAACTGGTTCAACGGTGGCAATTTCTGGTCCACAATGCTGAACTACGAAATCGACCATCACTTGACCTTTGACGGCTTTGGCCGATTCGTACCTTAAATCGAATTCTGACAAAGCCAGGATCCATTTTCCAATCCGCCCTTTCAAAATCGGCAATGATAGCATATACTTCACCACATCATCCTTGCACACGACTGTGCATTCTGCCGACAGCAAATAGTGTCTGAGCTTAGTACATGAAAAGTACAAGCACAAGCATAGTCGCTCCACCGAGGAATATCTTGTTTCGGCGTCTAAAAGTCTTCTGCTGACGTAGTATACCACTCGTTCTTTCCCCTCAAACTCCTGTACCAACGCCGATCCAATAGCCTGTTCATCAGCCGATAAATATAACTTGAACGGCTTACCAGGCTGAGGTGGAACTAATACCGGAGGTGAAACCAGATACTGCTTGATATTCTGCAGCGCCCTGCTCTGTCCTTCCCCCCATATGAATTCCTGGTCAGGCTTTAATTTCAACAGAGGGGTAAAAGCCTGAATACGTCCTGACAGATTGGATATGAATCTTCTGATGAAATTGAATGTGCCGATGAGGGACTGTAGTTCAGTTTTATTTTGTGGGGCCACCACTTTGTTGATGGCGTCTATGGTCTTGCGGTTGACTTCTATTCCGCGCTCATGGACCATAAATCCTAAGAATTGCCCGGCCGATACACCAAATGCACACTTGTTTGGGTTCATCTTCAGCCCATGTTTCCTTGTGCACTCCAGTACTTCCTGTAAATCGGCCAGATGATCTTGGTGACCTTTTGACTTGACCATGACGTCATCTATATAAATTTCCACCGACGAACCAATGAGCTTGTGGAAGATGTAGTTCGTGGCCCGTTGATATGTAGCGCCGGCGTTTTTTAACCTGAAAGTCATAACCACCCATTCAAATAAACCAAGATGGCCTGGGCACCTAAAAACCGTTTTCGAAATATCTTCTTCGGCCATTAATATCTGATTGTACCCGGCATTCCCATCCATGAAACTTATGACTTTGTGGCCAGCAGCAGCATCCACCAAGATATCGGCCGTCGGCATCGGATATCCATCCATCGGTGTAGCCTGATTCAAGTTCCTGAAATCGATGCACACACGTAATTTTCCATTCTTTTTGTATACAGGCACAATGTTAGAAATCCATTCGGCGTAGCGGCATTGCCGAATAAATCCTGCCTCAATCAACTTTGTAATCTCGGCCTTTATGTCAGGTAGAATCTTGGGGTTACACCGTCGTGCAGGTTGCTGATATGGCCGATAGCCTGATTTTATAGGTAACCGGTGTTCAACAATAGACCGGTCTAGTCCTGGCATCTCATGGTATTCCCAAGCAAAGCAATCCTTGAACTCTTTTAATAAAATTATCAATTTACATGGCATCAATTTAGCATCAATTTAAATTAGCAATCCTCGAAATCCTTTAGCATCATGTCCGTCTTGGTGAGGTCGTCGTCGCCCTTGCCCAGCTTGCGGAACATGGCATACGGCATGATATTAACTGCCGCGCCTCCATCTACCAGTAATCTGGTGACGGGTCTTCCGTTGACATAGCCTTTGAGGAACAGCGCTTTAAGATGCTGTCGTTTTTCCTCTTCTGGTTTCTCAAACGTAGCCGTCATCGGCTCTAACACTAGTTGTGCCATTTGTTCCTCCTCTGTTCTTGTTATTTTATCCCGATCGTTTGGCGCCATGAACTCCATCGGCAGTATGAATACCATATCAATTTCGGCTGCCGATTCTTGGTTGCTTTTTTCTTGATCGTTTTTCTTTGGGTGCCAAACTCGAGATTTAACATTCCTTCTCTCTGGCACCTGTCTCTGTTCTTCTTCTTGATGCTCCCACTGGCGTAGGCGTTGGATCCTTCGCTTCTGGGATCTGGATAGGCCATCGGGACACCACCTGGGATTCACTGGTTTGGCCGATGATCTGGCGTGTTCCCAATCTGGTTCCCTTCCTAGGGGATCTTCGTCTGATACCCTATCATCGGCCATCTCTTCCAGCCGATCGTGCGCGCTGATCCTGCCCCCCAGTCCATCTCGCTGGCCGATCTTGCTTTTTGACCTGTTGTACTGGTCAACTCTGCCCCCCAGCCGATCATGCATCGAAACGCGCCGTTCCTCGCGTCGATTTCTGCTGATCGGCTCTGACCCTCTGTCCCTAGAGTGTGGCCTCGGGCGATCGTTGCAGCTCAATCCGTTACACTCCGGACAGTTATCGGCAGACGGCAATCTGATATTGTTCTCCCAGCAGTGGATGAAGAATGGACATTGCCAGTGATCTTCATGCCGGCGTGTCGTCTCTTCTTGGTATCTTGCTTGTTCTTGCTGCTGCCGATATTTACTGAGTAAGAATTGGGAGGTGACGGGCTTGTGTGGTCATTCTGGCCCTTGCCTGTTCCTTCTGATTTCTTCCGTCGTGATCCGCCTCCTGGGGTCGACGGCGCCACCTCTTCTCGCCGATTCCGACGTCAGCACCTTGGTTTGACTTGAGTCTCCTCCAGCGTTAACCATGTTGGCCGGGAAGGGATGCTGATCTATCTTCATCGGCTTTGCAGATTTGGTTGGAGTTTCAAATTTAAGCCGCCCCTGCTCGATGGCCGATTGTATCTGCTGGCGAAAGACTTTACATTCATTTGTATCATGAGAAGTAGCGTTGTGCCACTTGCAGTATTTCATCTTCTTAAGTTGATCGGCCGTAGGGATGGTGTGATGTTGAGATAGCTTGATTTGTCCTTCCTGAAGCAATAGATCAAAAATTTTATCGGCCTTTGACGTGTCAAAACCGAACGTTTCCGGCTCTTTCTTCCCAAAAGGGCATGATATCGGTTTTTTCCCTTTGACCCATTCTGCCAGGCCGATTTCCTCCTCCGCATCGGATTCAGATCCTTCCAAGTATGCCACCTTCTTTTGGAAGTTCCTCCGCTGTTCAAACGGTCGGACCTCTTGTCCTGACAATCGGTGGACGATTTGGCTCAGGCTTTCAAACTCTTGGGCAGCATATTTTTCTTTGATCTGTGGCAAGAGGCCTTGGAAAGCGATATCGGCCAACTGTGCATCGGTCAGAGCCAGACTATAGCATTTGTTCCTGACTTCTCTGAACCTCTGTATATACCCCGTTACTGGTTCATCGCTCCTCTGCCTGAGACTGGACAAATCCGAGATCTTCATCTCGTGTACTCCTGCATAGAAGTACTTGTGGAATTGTTTCTCCAGATCGGCCCAAGTAACGATAGAATTTGGCGGTAAAGTGGTGAACCACTGGAAGGCCGATCCGGACAGAGACGATGAAAATAAACGCACCCTCAGAGCATCTTGCGTGGCAGCTTCTCCGCACTGGATGATGAATCGGTTGATATGCTCCACAGTGGATGTATCGTCCGTCCCTGAGAACTTGGTGAAATCAGGAACTTTGTAGCGGTGGGGGAACGGCAGCGAGTCATAGGCCGATGGATACGGCGTCTTGTAAGTATAAGTTTGAACTTTCGGCTTCAATCCAAACTAATCCTGGATTACTTCTGCTATTCTTGTTGTCCAGTCCACCTGCTGCTGATGAACAGCTGTTCGTGGTGCGGGCGTGTGCTGAAGGGCTGGTACGGCCGGGTGATGAATCGGCAAATTTTGCTGAGCGGCCGATAGTTGATGGCGAAACGAGTCCGCACCCCCTTCGTACGTCACTGCTGGCGCCATGCCTCTGAATGCTTCTACAGTATTTTCCCCCCTGCCGATTTCTGATAAGATCGGCTGATACTGGGGAACCGTCGGCCGGGCGGCCGATTGGTATGGCACCTGGGTTGAATAACTTCCATACCCGTTCGCTGTTTCGGGAAAATACGATGTTGCTGATGTTCCCCAAGGCGCTGAGCTTGTAGGCAGTGACTGCACAGAAGCAATCTGAACGGGTTGGAACGGTGTCTGTGATGGGAGACATGGTGCACCGCTGTATCTTGGAGATGCCGGGGGCAGTGGAGAGTTGTACCCCTCGCGTTGCGTCAATATCGGCTGAGGAGCCGATTGGGACGTGTATGGTAAGCTCCTGGCTGGCAGAGTGGTCGGCGGGGCGTATGCCGGTCCCTGATAGCCTTGGACTGCTCCGCTGGCCAGAGAGCTGACGACGGCGTTATGCACCGTGTTGGTCATCACTGAGGATTGGTCGATAAACGCCTGATACACGGACTGTTGAATCATCTCTGACATCTTGCCCGAGTCCTCAGCGATGGTGATGTGGCGAGGCGCTAGAATAGGAGTCTTCTTGACTGCTTCCCCGCTTCTGGTACGACTGAACGACTGAAGGTACATCTTCTTGTAATCTTCTAGATGCTTGGCCAATTCTTCCCTCTGGTCGTCCTTGAGATCCGCTTCTGTGACCTCAATGATGTTGCTGTCAGAGATTTCTGCGTTTTTTGACATATCAGATCTTGGATGGTCCCACCGGGCGTGCCAAAAGTGTGTTGGCGCTAAAATCGGCCGGATAGGAATCGGCCGATGGGTCTTCAGCGTCGGACACACGACCCGGGAGAATCTGCTTAACTCCTGTTCGGGTTATTGCCCTGGTGCGGTTCGCGCGGCGTGCCAATCAATCTGACCTGTTGATTGACAAGGAAATAGAGTATTAAATTCCAGGCGCGTCGATCGGCTGGGATTCCGATCTGTCCTGAGGAGCGCGTCGGCAGCGAATCGGCCGATTTGCTACAGAGATAATCGGCTATGGATCAGCTCATAATCGTGTAGTAATTGTAAAGAAAACCACCGGAGCGATCTAAACAATTATTACAGAAGCAACACTTGAAATAGATCTAATCGGCTGTGAGATGATAAACCGAAGAAAAACAATGACGAAGCCGATTACTCTAATCTCAAGCTGGATAACTGGTGATAATACTAGAATAACAGGTAAAACTTGCAATTCTAGTAAATATCGATAACTGGTGAATAAATCCAAACGAAACCACAGCGATGCGCCCGTAGTTAAAGCTCGGATATTACTCGGTAAGCGGAACCTACCAATTGGCCGGACATCAAGTTGATGCAGCCCTGCCAATCCGTACGAACTCGTGGAAGAAGAAAATATTGGCGAAGTCGCCGACTTGAAAGTAAATTGCTGGAAAAGTAGAAGTACTGTTGTTGATTGATGTGTTGATGTTTTTTTTAAGACCCTGACGACTCCTATTTATACCCTAAAGCTAGGACTCCTGGTCGATCACGACTTGTTACAACCTTATTTAAATTACTATATCTATACGGACTTTAAAAAGGAAACGGACTCCCGCAGAATCTTCCGCCGCCGCTCCCTAATCGAATCAAGATTTCCTTCAATTGCTCCTCGACCGACTTAGCGTGCCCCCTTTGACCAGCTTTTGACCAGGATCCTCTGAAATAATCCCATCCTGTTGGCATAGGCTGTGCCACCAATCGGCCGATTTCCAACTGTTACTTCAATCGGCCGATTCCTTTCTGTAGTCTTCAGATCTGCCGCATCGGCCAATCTTCTCCTCCTGACGCCGATTCAACACGTGTCAAAATCTGGCGTCAACAGAACCATCATGCGGTATTCTTAACATGTCAGAAGCTGTGCGGGTCAATAGATGTTTTATTTTGCTCATGGCAAGTAGTCGAAAATATGACCTATTGGATGGGCTTGGTGACCCATTCAAAAACTAGCTCTATAATGACTTTATTGACTTCATGAGACAAGTAGCCGAGTCAGTTCTTGAGTTACAATACATAAGTCATGCTTATGATGCGAAAAAATAGTCGAGTCGATAGGTATAGTTCTCGTGGCGAAGCCCCCGAGTAACCTAAAGTACTCTTAGATTGTGTATGATGAATTTTGTGGTTAAAGAACCTCCAATTTTCATAAAACATGTCGAATTGACACGAAGACAACTCTTTATTAATAATACGCTGGCATGCAGTGGGCAAATTGTTTACAAAATGCACTTTTAAGGGTAAAACTTCCGCAAGTGTTCTATGTTCCAGGAGTTGGGGACATCTTGGCCATCAGGATATTGTAGTCGATCCGATCCTGGCCTTGTCACTTGCGAAAAAATGAACAGTCCTTCCCATCGAGAGTTGAGTTTGTGTAGCCCTATCTCGTCTTGGATGCTAAAGGATCTCTCTTTGACATTGCTATCATGATAGCGCCTAACCCCTTGGAGGTATCGAGCTGGCTGGAGAAGGGCATTTGAAAGGATCTTGGTGATGCGTAGAGGGGGAGGGGTGAATAGGCGAACCTGTAAAACCTGAAAATTCTTCGCAGCAATTAAACTGGTCAGAACATCCGATCCCGTGTAGGAACTTCCGATGGATCGGAACTTCCGACACAGTATAGGAACTTCCGACCAACAAGAGCTGGGTTTTCACTAACCCTTTACCTCACTCAATCAACCACAAAGGAGGATTGAGTCACTCACTAAGATATCCACAAAGGATGGATAATACAAACTTCCCGGCGCACTCACACGAGAGGATGCTCCACGGGTGACACCAAACCGTTTAGAAGCAAGCTTCAAGAATAACAAATGTGAATTGACGACGGAGATGCTTCAAGTGCCCTTGAGAACGAGATGGCTGCTCACTCACTCAAGGGGAATCAAATCTCACACCTCAATCTTGCCCTCACCAAAGCCCTAGCTCAAATCTTTGCAAGGATTAGCTCTTGGAGGGAGTGGGGAGAAGTTTTGGAAGCTCAAGGGTGTGTTCTTTGCGAGGGGAGTCAGCAGCATATGAAACAGGGGGTGAAGGGGTGTATATACACGACCCCCAAAAACTAGCCGTTGCTGTGCAGAAAAGAACTGGTCCGAACTTCCGACCTGGGGTCGGAACTTCCGACCCTATCAGGATTTTCTAGCTAAGGACCCCTTGTCGGCAGTTCCAAGGAACTTCCAACTGATCGGAACTTCCGAGCAGGCTGATTTTTGCTGGTTTAAAGGTCAAGTGAGGGGTTTGCATCTCTCTTTCATTTTTGGCTTTTCAACTAGGCACTTTAACTTCTCCAGATCATCTTTTCGCATCCCTGTTAATAGTATGATGTTTCCTATACTCAAATTCAAAATAGAAAATTAATAAAGATCTTCGTTTGAGCTCCAACACCTTCCATTAACCAATTTGGCATCTTTTTACGCATATTTTTTCATTTCATTGCATCATAACCTGTTCAAAACTCGATAAACTTATTAGCTGCTTAATTATGCATGTTATCAACACCAAAACCCACTTAGGGGTCCAAATGCACTTTCAATCTCCTCCCTTTTTGGTGATTGATGACAACACAATTAAGGCTCACAAATAGAATCATAAATCAGTTTTGAACCAGTCATATAGTTGAGCTCCCCCTTAATATGTGCAATTTTCATGAAGAATTAAAAAATAGCCTCAAACGTATTAGGAGAGCTCCTCCTATATCATTGCATTCGTGGGGGTGCAAACTGTGATAATAATCAATCGTGATGCATATGACAAGATATATCACAACAATAAAGTGGAAATAAACAATACACCAAGTCATGATCATCACAAGCATTTTAGTTCTAGAATCACACTAACATAGCAAGTCATAAATAAGTCTTACAAATTCAAAGTCTCACTTGGCACACCACACATAACACACATACATATGAAATGTCTTACATGTCCACAAGCCATAAGAGTTCAAAGTTCACAAGCTATGATGATAGATAGATAGATAAAGAGATAGATAAAAGAACGATCACGACCACCATCTATGGTCTATGGTGAGCTCACTCCCCCTTTGGCATCAAGCACCAAAAAGGAGAGGCCCTTCCATAGCCATCACTCGTCGTCCACATCGTCATCATCGCCATTATCTTCTGGCTCGGTCGGTGTGTCGGCAGCGGGCACATCATCATCTTCTTCTTCATCGGACTCCTCACGGCCACTAAAGTCCTCTTCTATATCATCATCATCAGCGTGAGGAGCGCCAAACATCATGGATGGACCGCTCATCTCATCCCAAGGGTTGTAGAAGACCGGTGGAGGAGGAAAGTCCATGGGAGCCCTAAGCGGTGAGTGAGGAATGTCGCTCTTGGACATGATTTCCTTTTGCCTTGCCTCTATCTTTAGGATCTGCTCATCCACATATTTCTTGTGGGCATAAATCTCTTCGGCATTGTGACGCCCCACATTGAAGCATGCAAATAGGCCCTACGAGATGAAGCTAAGGATGCCTTTCTTCTTAGGTGCATGAGGAGGACCACAGGAAGTAGAAGGGCCATGAGAGGTAGAAGGACCGTGAGAAGTGGATGGAGCTTGAGTACTAGGTCCTTGTGGTGATGCTGCAGATTTGCGCTTGGGCGCATGCTTGCCAATCTTGACAAGTCGCTCAATGGTGCCCTTGCTTGGCATATAAACTTGATGACCCTTGTTGGTGAGAATGTTAACCTCGGTCACCTCCAAAATCATGGCAAAGATGTATGGTGAGTAGTTGAAGCTCTTCTTTGGTGACACGGAGCACACGATGATCTCCTCCCAAATGAAATCAAAGACGCTAAACTCGCCTTTTCCCGGGGCCATCCTAGCAAGGAAGTTCCTTGACATGTTAGAAATCTTGTCCGCATCTCCTCGCTTAGAACTGTGAGATGAATGAGATTGTTGAGCATCTTGTAGTAGGGGGTCAAACCACTAACTGTCCCATGCTTGATATCACCATAAGAGCTATCATACATGAATGCCATTTCTCCATCATCTAGCACATTTTCTGCCTCATGCAGTTTCTCCCTTGTAAGATCTTCACTAGAAAACCCAAAAATGCTAGCAAAATGTGAATATCCAACCTCAAGTGGCTTGCCTTGGATCATCCAATGGAAGGTCTTGTTTTCACGATCAACATAGAGAGTTGCATAGAATTGAGCTATCACCTCCTCGTTCCAATCACAGTTGAAATCCATGATAGAAATAAGATTCATCCGCCCACAAGCATCTATAATCGGCTGGATGAATGGTAAATTAATTTCTGAGAGATGGTTAGAAATCAATAGACTTCATCTCGGCGGTTGGATTGGCCTTTGTCAAGATGACGGTCTCATACCAATCAGCTTGAAACCAAGTCCAAAACCAAAGGTCTCCCTGCTGCTCCTTGGGAAAACCAGAAGGATCCTCATATCTCAAGTTGTAGAAGTTATGCTTGCCCTTCAAGTAGTTGACTGTGCGGTGACCATTGTAGGCTCCATCAATACGAGTAGTTGGCCTCTGCATCCGAATAATCATACCAGCAAGATAATCAATGGACTGCTCTTGATCGCCCATGTGAGAACCCGGAGCGGAGGCACACTTCATGTGAGGGGCATTGCCCGAGGTCCCTTGTCCATGAATTGGCTTCCCACGACCACAAGCACGCAGCGGGACCTTTTTAACAACCTTTTGTTTGTTTTTGTGTTGAACGACCGGTGATTCTATCTTGGTGGCCTCCAAATCGGATCTAATGGGTGAATCATTCTCCGGGGATGTTGCGCATTGTTTTCCACGCCTTTCACGAGCCATTTGAGGTATATATGATATAAGAATTAGGATGGAAAGGATAGATGATGGGAATGGAAATGAAGCATGGCTTATTGTAAAAAATCAGGCACTGGTCGGAAGTTCCGACCTGGGGTCAGAACTTCTGACCCTGCCTGACCCAACACACTAATCCATGGAACATGAGATTCGCCCCACCGAACTTCATGAAATTTTAGGCATGAGTTCTAGGAAGAATCTAGAGACTATCCCCAAAAGGAATCCATCTAACTCCTACGACATTGAGAGATCGGGCGACGGGAATTTTGAATGAAATACCTTGAGCTTTTCCCGCGCGAATCAAACGAGAGACGGAGGGGATCAGAAGATCTGAGGCTTGGGGAATCCAAAGAACTTCACGACAACAAAATCCCACGGTCAATTTTGGAGTTCCCCTCAAGGGATTGAGAGGAGAGAAGTGGGGGCGTCGATGGGGAGAGTGGATATGAGGTTAGGGTTTGAAGGGGTGCATCCAATGGGTATTTATAGTCAAGTGACTTGTTGGAAGTTCCATTGGGGAGTCGGAACTTCTGATGGGAAATAAAATCCGAGACCGAGAGCCCCTAGTCGGAAGAAGAGTGTAACTTCCGGTAGGGGTCCTAAGTTTCGATCCCTGATTGGATGTTCCGATGAATTAAGAACTGGCCTCCCGAGGACCCTTTGTCAGAAGAGCCAAGAAAGTTCCGATGGTTGTCGGAAGTTCCGACCTTGTGTCAGAAGTTCCGACGGTAGCTTGATGTCTCCAAAAAGATAGATTTTGATAGTGAATAAATTTTGGAGAGTTAGATGTTTTGGCTTGCAGAAATGTGACAGCTT
Source organism: Panicum miliaceum (assembly GCA_032594955.1). Taxonomy (NCBI): domain Eukaryota; kingdom Viridiplantae; phylum Streptophyta; class Magnoliopsida; order Poales; family Poaceae; genus Panicum; species Panicum miliaceum. The sequence goes on along the minus strand of CM064058.1, from coordinate 53,171,316 downwards.
AGCACTTGGTGATCAGCCACAAACAACAATACAAAACAATGATCACAAGTATCAAGCTCCAATCCAACGATCAAAATCCAAATATTTTGAAGAGCTCACACAAGAAAGATCATTTTATCCTAACAAGGCAACAATCAAATATGTGCAACAAGTCAAACCAAGTTACGAGAGTCCAAGATATTTAGCTCACTCCTCAAAGCACAAAACCTTTGCTCATCTAGAGGCTTAGTGAAGATATCAGCAAGTTGCCGTTCGGTGCTCACATGATGTAAAGCAATATCTCCCTTAGCCTCATGACCCCATAAGAAGTGGTGTCGTATGTCTATGTGCTTTGTTCGGGAGTGTTGCACCGCATTGTTCACTAGCTTGATAGCGCTCTCATTGTCACACAAGAGCGGAATCTTAGTAAACTCACAACCGAAGTCACTCAAGGTTTGCTTCATCCATAAAAGTTGGGCACAACATGCACTCGCTGCAACATACTCCGCTTCCGCGGTGGATAAAGCAACCGAATTCTATTTCTTAGAGCTCCAAGATACTAGGGACCTTCCAAGAAATTGACAAGTCCCCATTGTACTCTTTCTATCTACCTTGCAACCGGCATAATCCGAATCGGAATAGCCAAGTAGATCGAAAGTGGAGCCTTTGGGATACCACAAGCCAAGGTTAGGAGTGTGTACTAAATATCTCAAAATTCTCTTAACAGCCATTAAGTGACACTCTTTGGGATTGGCTTGAAATCTTGCACACATGCACACACTAAGCATAATATCGGGCCTAGATGCACAATAAAGAAGAGAACCAATCATGGAGCGATATACCTTTTGATCGATCGACTTCCCTTCTCCATTGAGATCTAGATGACCATTTAGTGCCATGGGTGTCTTGATGGGCTTGGCATTGGCCATGTCAAACTTCTTGAGCATATCCTTCACATACTTGGTTTCACATATGAAAGTCCCTTCCTTCATTTGCTTGACTTGAAATCCAAGGAAGAACTTCAATTCCCCCATCATAGACATTTCAAACCTTTTGGTCATGATCCTACTAAACTCATCACAAAACTTTTGATCAGTAGAACCAAATATAATGTAATCGACATATATTTGGCAAACAAAGATATCCTTATCAACTTTGTGAGTAAAGAGAGTAGAATCGGCTTTGCCCATTACAAAGTTGTTCTTGAGAAGAAAACCCTTAAGGCATTCATACCATGCTCTAGGAGCTTGCTTAAGCCCATAGAGCGCCTTATGGAGCTTGTACACATGGTTTGGATGTTTTGGATCTTCAAAGCCCGGCGGTTGTTCCACATACACCAACTCAGATAGGGGGGCGTTCAAGAATGCACTTTTCACATCCATTTGATAAAGCTTGAAATCATGGTGAGTAGCATAGGCTAATAAAATACGAATTGACTAAAGCCTAGCTACGGGTGCATAGATTTCACCAAAATTCAAACCTTCAATTTGGGTGACACCTTGTGCAACTAGCCTTGCCTTGTTTCTTGTGACGACACCATTTTCATCTTGCTTGTTTCTATATACCCACTCTTGGTGCCTATCATATTTTACATGGGTCTTTCAACCAACTCCCATACTTGATTTCTTATGAAGTTGTTTAACTCTTCTTGCATGGCAATCACCCAATCTGGATCACCAAGTGCTTCATCTACCTTGAGAGGCTCCAAAGAGGAAACAAAAGAGTAATGTTCACAAAAAGTTGCTAAATGTGAACGAGTACTTACCCCTCTTTGAATACTCCCAAGAATGTTATCAACGGGATGATCCCGTTGGATGCTTTGATGAACTCTTGGATGGAGCACTTGTGATTGTGGTTGAATTGGTCCATCATCATCATCTTGAACTTGTGGCGCGTCAACTTGAGCTTTTCCACTTTGTTCTCCCCCTTGATCAATGCCATGATCTTCATCGTTACCATGATCTTGACTATGATCTTGAGATTGTTGAGAACTTGGTGGTTCAACTCTTGCGGATGGTGATGGATCATCATTTCTTGCTTCAACCGGAGCTTGAGCTTGAACTTCACGAGGCCTCACCTCGCCTAAGCCCATCCTCATGATTGATAGATTTGGCGGCTCCTCATGATCTACAAGGTCTTTGTCAACTTGCTCTTTTTGAGAGCCGTTGGATTCATCAAAAGTCACATCTATCGTGACCTCAACACAACTGGTGGTTTTGTTGAAGACACGATAGGCGTGTTCGTTAGTACCATAACCAAGTAGATAACCTCCATCTACATTTGGTGAAAACTTTGAGCTTTTAGCCTTTTTTTTAAGTATGAAACACTTACTACCAAAAACTCTAAAGTAGTGCACCTTAGGTTTGTTACCGGTGAAGGTAGAGACGGTTGATTGCATGGCAAGCGGTGTTGATTGCTTCGGCCCAAAGAATATACGTGGTCTTGTACTCATCAAGCATGGTTCTTGCGGCTTCAATCAAAGTCCTATTCTTTCTCTCCACAATACCATTTTGTTGAGGAGTGTTTGGAGCGGAGAATTCATGCTTGATTCTTTCTTCATCAAGAAATTCTTCAACATTGGTGTTTCTAAACTCCGAGCCATTGTCACTTCTTATATTCTTGATCTTCAATTCATATTCATTTTAGGCTCTTGTAATGAATTTCTTGACAATTCCTTGGACTTCACTTTTATCTTGCAAAAAGAATACCCAAGTGAATCGAGTAAAATCATCAATAATAACAAGACCATATTTGTTACCACCAATGCTAATATAGGCAATTGGTCCAAACAAATCCATGTGTAGAAGCTTCAAAGGTCTTGTTGAGGTCATGATGTTCTTGGCAGGGTGTGGAGCACCAACTTGCTTCCCGGCTTGACATGCGCTACACAACCTATCTTTCTCAAAAACAACATTGGTTAGTCCTAGGATGTGCCCGCACTTTTGAAGTTTGGTCAAGTTCCTCATCCCGACATGGGCTAGTCGGCGGTGCCAAAGCCAACCCAAATCGGATTTTGCCACTAAATAAGTCTCGGGCTCAATTTTCTCCTCAGAGAAATCAACAAGATAAATTTTTCCCTTTAATTGACCCGTAAAAGCAATAGAGGAATCCTCCCTTCCAGTGACGGTCACACCCTCGTAAGTAAAGAGACAATTGTAGCCCATCTTGCAAAGTTGTGGGACAGACAACAAGTTGTACCCCAAAGTTTTAACCCAATAAACATCATTTGAATTACCATGAGTTAGAGCGATCTTACCCAAACCCATCACATCTCCCTTTCTATTGTCACCAAAGACAATGGTTTCAATAGGTGTATCATGAAGATCCAATGATGTGAACAAATTCTTCTCCCCGGTCATATGATTTGAGCATCCACTATCAAGCAACCATGCGGTGCCACCGGAGGAGTAGGCCCACTAAACAAATTAGGCCTTGAATTTAGGTACCCAAAAAGATTTGGGTCCTTGGGGGTTAGATGGATACACTTTTGGAACCCACACACTCCTAAGAATTGTCTTCTTAGTGTAGGCCCCAACATACTTGACCACAACTTCACCTTTGTGGTCCATTGTTACCATGTAGTCCGTAGTGTAGCTTGGAGATGGCTCACGCTTTGCTACACTTGTCTGGATGGAAGCCTCAACCTTCTTCTTGACTTGAGAAGGTGTTGTGGTGGTCACACCATGAGCCATGTTCATCAAATCCTCAAGTTTTGTTCCTTTAGTCAACATGATACATTCCTTACCTTTGATGATCTTCCTATCATTAGTTTTGACACCATGATAGTGACCAAACCCATACTTTTATGGGAACGTCTCCCTTCCTTGTACACAACCTTAGATTCGGGCTTGAAATCACCATTATACCCATTTCTTACCAACTTGTTCAACCTCTCAAGTTGAGCATCCTTGGCCTTGATCAACTTCTCTAGCTTTGCCAAGTTAGTAACACAAGCTTGAACATCAATTTTAAAACATTTAGAGCAACCTTTACTTGTGGAGACATTAGAGTCAAGAGTTGCTTTAGAATTGGTCTTGGTGCTCTCCCAAAGAGCACTATAGTTAACTTCAAGACCATTGTATTTGGTCGTTAAGCATGATAGGCTTTCTTGAAGTTCACTATGAGTGTTATTTAGGGAAGCTAAAGATTCATCTAGCAAGGATTTGTCCTTTGATATCCTCTTGTTTGAATCATTGGCTAAAGACAAGTCAATAGACAATTTTTCAACCTTAACCTTTTCTTCGGCAAGAGCCCTCTCTAGGGCAAGGTTTCTCTCCTTTTCAAGGATGAACAAGTCTTCTTGCCTATCGAGACACTCCTTCTTTTTCTCTAATTTCTCCATAAGCTTTTTAATTTCTTTAAAACCTTTCTTTCCAAATTCTTTTGTCATGAAAGCTTAATGCTTTTCTTCCTCTTCATCTAGATCATTTTGTGTACTACTAGATGTGATAGAGGTTTGAGAGGAGACGGTGGATGATTCTTGTACCTTAGTCCCTTTTGCCATGAGGCAAAAAAGTGTATCATTTTCGTCATCGGAGATGTTGTTGAAGAGCTTTCTTGTTGGTTTGGATATGGCAATGGTTGTCGTGCCTTCCTTGTCAGAGCCTTCATGATCCGACTCTCATTCTTGACCAACATGAACTTGACCTTGATATTTCTTCTTGTAGTCCTTGCTCTTCTCCTTGTACTTCTTCTCTTCCTTGGCCTTGTTATTCAAATGAGGGCAATCGGCAATGTAGTAACCGATTTTCTTACACTCATAGCATCTTCTTTGTTGTGTTCTTTTCTTGTCATCACCATTCTTCTTGGAATACTTCTTCATGAAGTGCTTGAAGTTTCTTAACACTAAGGCCATTTCTTCATCGGTTGACCCTTCATCACTTGAATCTTCTTTCTTTGACTTGAATGCCTTGGAGCTTGACTCAATCTTGTCACTTGAAGTGGCATTGAGTGCCACACTCTTGTTGACTTTGTGGCTAATTGACTTGGCCACGTCTCTCTCAACCAATTCTTGATGAAGGATCTCACCAAGAAGTTGATTTGGTGTCTTGGTCTTGAATTTGGGATCTCTTCTAATCATTGTTGCAAGAGTAGGGTTCCTTGGTGTGAAATCCCTAAGCAACTTCTTTGTCACTTTGTGTTCATCCCATTCTTCACACCCAAGAGCTCTAATGTCCGACGCAAGGACCATGAGTCTATCGTACATTTGCCTCACGGTTTCATCATCATTCTTGACAAAGTACTCTAGCTCTCCTTGCAACAAGTCTATCTTTCCTTCTCTAACCTCATCGGTCCCCTCACAGGCTTCCTTCAATGTGTCCCAAATTTTCTTAGCTACTTAGACATTGCGAACTTTGTTGAATTCTTGGGCACAAAGCGAACTTGTGATAACCCTCACGGCTTGCGCATTGTGGAAGTAGTCTTGAGCTTGTTCGACCGTGGGTGTGCCATCCTTGGGTGGAGTTACACCTACAACCACAACTTCCCAAATAGAAGGGTGAAGCCTGTAGAGGTGCATTTTCATATCATAGGACCACTTGGGGTAATCCGTCCCATCAAAGAAAGGAGGTTTCCCCAAGTTCACCGATTGAAATTTAGAGTTAGGATATTGAGAATGAGCATAGTTGTGAGGTACTTGGTGCATCCCAAAGAAGGGATGCTTCTCCATTTCTTCCTTGATTCTTTTCTTCATCAACTTCTCCACCTTCTTCTCAACTTTAGCTTTCATATTTCCTTTTATTCTTCTTCTTGCTTCCAACATCTCACCCTCGCTCTCATCACTTGATGTAGAGACATCTTCATGGATGGAGGGTGGACGATTTGATTGGCCTATTGGAATCACGGGAATTTCCTCATGTCCTAGACTGGCAGCGGCTTGAGCGGCGACTTCATCGATGTTGACGGGACCTTCCCCATCTTGAGACATCATTTATCCCTTAGCGGTTAAGCCTTAATCAAGAGATTAGGCTCTGATACCAATTGAAAAGATCTTGATGATGCCTAGAGGGGGGTGAATAGACGAACCTGTAAAACCTGAAAATTCTTCGCAGATATTAAACTTGTCGGAACTTCCGATCTCGTGTAGGAAGTTCTGATGGATCGAAACTTCCGACACAGTATAGAAACTTCCGACCAACAAGAATGTTCTAACACGAGATTCAAAATTAAGCTCGAAACTTAAGAACCTGACTGAATCAAAAGTTGCGTAGGGATGCTTAGAGACACCTGCAAGTGATCTTAACAAACAAAACAACACGAGCACGTAGATCGGGACAAAACAAGCTCTAGGTCAACAAGAACAAGATATGAACAATAAGAACAAGAGACAAGCGATTTGTTCCCGAAGTTCACTTCCACAAAGGAAGCTACGTCTCCGTTGAGGAGCTCACAAAGAGCCGGGTCTTCACTAACCCTTTACCTTACTCAATCAACCACAAAGGAGGATTAAGTCACTCACTAAGATAACCACAAAGGATGGGTAATACAAACTTCCCGGGGCGCACACACACGAGAGGATGCTCCACGGGCGACACCAAACCGTCTACAAGCAAGCTTCCAGAGTAACAAACACGAATCAACGACGGAGATGCTTTAAGTGCCCTTGAGAACGAGATGGCTGCTCACTCACTCAACGGGAATCAAATCTCACACCTCAATCTTGCCCTTACCCAAGCCCTATCTCAAATATTTGCAACGATTAGCTCTTGGAGGGAGTGGGGAGAAGTTTTGGAAGCTCAAGGGTGTGTTCTTTACGAGGGCCGTCAGCAGCGTATGAAAGAGGGGGTGAAGGGGTATATATACCCGACCCCCAAAAACTAGTCGTTGTTGTGCAGAAAAGAACTGGTCGGAACTTCCGACCCTATCAGGATTTTCTGGCCGAGGACCCCTTGTCGGCAGTTCCAAGGAACTTCCAACCAGGCTGCATTTTGCAGGTTTAAAGGTCAAGTGAAGGGTTTGCATCTCTCTTTCATTTTTGGCTTTTCAACTAGGCACTTTAACATCTTCAGATCATCTTTTCGCATCCCTCTTAATAGTACGGTCTTTTCTATACTCAAATTCAAAATAGAAAATTAATAAAGATATTTGTGAGCTCCAACACCGTGCATTAAGCAATTTGGTGTCTTTTTACGCATATTTTTTCATTTCATTGCATCATAACCAGTTCAAAACTTGATAAACTTATTAGCTCCTTAATTATGCATGTCATCAACACCAAAACCCACTTAGGGGGCCAAATGCACTTTCAACATTGCACCGGGCTTCTTCTAGAGAATCAAGCTCTAGTTGTCTTGCCTCACCAGCTTCGCCTTCATCACACATTTCCAGCCTTGGTGATCACCACATGATGTCAACTGGTAGTATGGCTTCGGACCCATAGACGAGGAAGAAGGGAGTCTGTCCTGTGGCTTTGGAAGGTTGAGTCCGTAGCCCCCAAACGACATGTGGTAACTCCGTGATCCACTTTCCACCTTTTTTGTTATTCTCATCATAGAGTCATTTTTTCAATCCATCGAGAATCATGCCGTTGGTGCGCTCGACTTATCCATTGGCTCTGGGGTGCGCAACTGATACGTACTTGACTTCAATGTTGGTGTTCTCACGGAACTCCCAAAAGTGATGTGCCGTGAAATTTGACCCCAAATCAGTTATGATCGTATTAGGGAAGCCAAACCGATGTAGAATGGCAGAGATGAAGTCGACTGCTCTGACGGTGTGAGCTTCACGATTGGCTTGTAATCGATCCACTTTGTAAACTTGTCGATAGCCACCAATACATGCATGAATCCTCCTGGCGCTGTTGTTAGATGTCCAATCATGTCCAAGCTCCAACACGCAAATGGTCGGGAATGTGGTATGGTGATCGAGTTGTGAGCTGGTACATGGGATTGTTTTCCGAAGAACTAGCAATTTTGACATCTGCGCACAAGATCTTCGACATCTAATACTGCTGTTGGCCACCAGAATCCTGCTCTGTAGGCCTTCCCAACTAGGATCTTGGATGCAGCATGATTGCCACAGGTCCCATCGTGCATCTCGCGAAGTATGTTGTAGCCCTGCTCTCTTGTGACACACTTCATGACGATGCCTGAGCGGGCTCCGCGTCTGTAAAGCTTGTTATTTACAAGCATGAAATTCTTGCTTTCCCACATAATTCGAGTTGCTGCTGCACTTTTTTCGTTGACTCCAGCAGGGAGTTTCTGCTCTTTGATATAGGTGACGTAATGTTCCCTCTGATCTTCGCCCACCACCATGACCTCTCGATCTGGTTCTTAACTGCCAGCGTCGATGGTTGGCTGCACAGGCAGCTTGATGGAGGGTTGCTTGAGTTCTTGAACGAATACTCCTGCTAGAACTTGAGCTCGAGTAGATCCCAAATTGGAGAGGACATCTGCTGCAACGTTGTGGTCACGGGTGACATGAAGAATCTCCAAGCCTGAGAACTTGTTCTCCAACTTTCTAACTTCTTGAACGTAAGCTTCCATTGTCTCTTTGTTGGCGTCCCACTCTTTATTGACTTGTTGAACTACCAGCAAAGAATCCCCGTAGACAAGTAGTCGTTTGATGCCAAGGGATACTGCCAGGCGCAACCCATGTAGTAGAGCCTCGTACTCTGCTTCGTTGTTGGAGACTTCCCAGAGAATTTGCAGGACATACTTGAGTTGTTCTCCTCTTGGGGATATGAGTAGTACTCCTGCTCCCTCGCCATCTAGCTTGAGTGATCCATCGAAATACATTGTCCAATGCTCTGGCTTGTTGACAGGAGTAGGTATCTGGTTTTCCTGCCACTCGGCCATGAAATCGACTAGTGCCTGTGATTTGATGGCCGTACGTGGCTTGAAGTCGATAGACTGTGCTCCCAGTTCCACTGCCCACTTAGATATGTGACTAGTGGCATCCCGATTGTGGAGAGTATCTGCCAATGGGAAATCAGTGACAACTGAGACTTTATACTCATCAAAGTAGTGGCGTAGCTTCCTGGAGGTGATTAATATTGCGTAGAGTAGCTTTTGAACCGCTGGATAACGAACCTTGGATTTAGAGAGTACTTTGATAATGAAATATGCCGGCCTCTGCATGCCAAATGCATGGCCTTCCTCGGAGCGTTCCACCATGATAGCTGTGCTGACCACATGGGTTTTTGCGGAAATGTAGAGCAAAAGAGTCTCCCTAGGCAGTGGAGCCGTAAGGATTGGTGGAGTCTGCAGGTGGTGCTTGAGATCCTACAGGGCTCCTTCTGCCTCTTCTGTCCACTCGAACTTGTCTTGCCGCTTCAAGAGCTTGAAAAAAGGTAGTTCCCTCTCTCCTAGTTGAGAGATGAGTCTGTTCAGGGCTGCCATGCACCCTGTTAGCTTCTGCACATCCTTGACTGTGGCTGGAGCCCCCATGTCAGTGATGGCCGTGATTTTCTCATGATTGGCTTCAATTCCTCGGTGACTGACGATGAACCCGAGTAGTTTTCCTAAAGGTACCCCAAAGACGCACTTTGTTGGGTTGAGTTTCCACTGATATTTGCGCAAGCTATTAAAGGTCTCCTCCAAGTAAGAGATCAGATCATCTTGATTTTGGGTCTTGACGACCATGTCATCAACGTAAGCTTCAACATTGTGATACAGTTGATCGGCGAAACACATCTGGATTGTCCGCCGGTATGTTGCTCCTACGTTCTTCAACCTGAACGACATTGTCTTGTAAGCATATACGCCAAAGGGAGTGATGAAGGTAGTCTTGATGTGGTCTTCTTCCTTGACGGCAATTTGATGGTAGCCCGAATAACAATCAAGGAAGGAAAGTAGTACACAGCCGGCAGTAGAGTCTACGATCCCATTGATACGTGGTAATCCAAAGTGATCTTTTTCGCAGTATTTGTTGAGATCGGTGTAATCAACGCACATTCTCCATTCATTATTATTATTCTTCTTTATAAGGACAGGATTAGCTAACCACTATGGATGAAAGACTTCTTTGATGAAGCCAGCTACGAGTAGTTTAGCTATCTCCTTTTTTATTACCTCACGCTTGTCTTGGGCAAACCTACATAGACGCTGCTTCTTAGGAACAGCTTTTGGATTTACATTCAAACTATGCTCGACCAGTTCCCTGGGCACCCCTGGCATATCAGCTGGTTTCCACGCAAATATGTCTCGGTTGGCCCGAAGGAAGCTGATGAGCGTGTTTTCCTATTTGTCGCCCAGCTGAGTGTCGATCAGAGCCATCTCCAATGTGTACCCTTCTTGAAGTTGGATCGACTTGAATGCTAGTTCGCCAGCAAGCTGGACCTTTGAGTTGTTCGCCTTCTTTGTGGGGATCTCCAGGCCTGACTGTGAAAGCTGTTGTGCTGCTATGAACACTTCCCCTGCAGAATCTGGTACTCGAGTAGTCGAAGCATACTCGATGGCCTCTTTATCGCAGTAGTATGATCTCTCCAGGTCGCCTCGGAGGGTGAGTACACCATTACTTCCTGGCATCTTGAGGAGGAGATATACGTAGTGGGGCACAGCCATGAACTTGGCTATTGCTGGGCGTCCAAGGACGGCATTGTCCTTCCACTTGTCACCCTTGTTAGATGGTGGAGCGTTGAGGGCTCTGCAGAGATTGTAGCACTCCATGGCAGAGTGCTTGGCACCGGGTGCCATGAGAACTGCTTCCGCAGGAGCTTTTCAAATTGCTCTTGCGCGGTAGTCGACTACTTGCCGCGCGAGGGGCGCTCGATAGCCGTGACAACATCATCTGGCTTGCGCTTTCGGGAAGGACCCGAGTAGTCTCGCTGGCCTCGGTTGTTGCAGTGCTCGTCCCGGTGCTTGTTGCCGTTGTAGTCGTTGCCGCGCTTCGAAAAGCGATCGCGCTCTTGCTCCTCTTGGTCCTCCCAGGCATGCATCATGTAACGGAGGGCCGTGACGGTCTTTGGGCTATTCCGGCCGAAGTCTCTGAAGAGGTTCTGGTCGGAGATGCTGTTGTGGAAGCAGTTGATGACATCTTGGTTGAAAATGTTGGCAATGGTTGCACGAGTGTCGAAGAAGCGGCGGATGTAGTCACGTAGTAACTTGCCACGCTCCTGCTTGCATTGAGACAGGTCATGTCGATTACCTGCCCGAGTGATCGCCCCTTGGATGTTGTCGATGAAGACGTTCTTGAGGTCTTCCCAAGAGTTGATCGAGTTCTTCTTGAGGCTTTCGAGCCATGTCAGCGGCGCTGTCTCCAGAGCCATTGGGAAGTAGACCACCTTCATGGTGTTGGAGCCGCCTGCCACTTCAATGGCCATGGAGTAGCATCTAAGCCACTGCACGGGAGCCTGCTTGCCGTCGTACTTGGTGATGCCGACTGGTTTGAATCACTCTGGATAGTTATAGTCGCTGAAGTGCGGTGCAAACGCGGGGAAGCGATCATTGGCATCACCGTGTCCACTGTCGCGCTCCTGGCGTCGAACGTCGATGATGGAGTACGCGTCGCGTCCTTCATTGATCTTGTCCCGCAGGTCACCAGTTGGCAGGGCTTCAATTCGAGACCGATTTCCCGTTGGGCGACGTGGCGGAGTGGGTGGCCGAGGGCCATGCTGCTGTTGCCGTGATCCCCCTGCCATAGAAGGGGGATCATTGTTGTTGCGATTGTTGTTGTTGTTCGAGGGCCCGTGGCGTGGATGGCCTCCCGGGGTACGGCTGATTTGGCTTATACTCTCGCCGTGTCCCTCATTGCAGTTTCCCTCATTGCGGTGGACAGAGGGAGTCGGGTTTTGTTGATCGAGTTGTATCCAGGCTTTCTGAGCCAAGCGCAATGCTTGCTGCGCTGCTGGGTCTTGAATTCTCTATAGGATGGTTGTAACACCAGCGATATTGGCGATCAGGGTTGTAAAGCCCCGTTCTTCTGCTGCCGCAAACTCTAGATCAAGGTTGCGGCGTATGCGATCCTAGCAGTCGATCGCTCTCCTTCTGCGAGCGGTGCGCTTTTGGTTCCTCAACCTTCGAGCATTACGACTATCCTCATTCTCGTTACCGACATCGGTCGTGTTCTCATCGCCGGAGATCTGCTCGAGTAGTTCGTTGGGGTTGCCTTCATTCTCGTCGCCCACCTCCGCCATGAAGACTTGGCGATGTGAGGAGTGATCGTCGTAGCTGTAGTCGACCAGGACCGTTCTTGTGGGTGCTGAAGAATCTAAGGGTCTGCCTTCTTGGAACGGCAAAGCGTTGAGGTGTGCCACCAGCCTTGAGTTGGTCTCTTCGAGTAGTTCAGAGGGTTTCATGCCCTTCCAATACATGAAGCGACCCGACGGCGTAGAAGTAATCATCAAGCATTAGTGGCCAACTGAGAGTGGCTCGGCATCGAAGTCCGAGTCGTAGTCATTGAAGATTGGAGCCTCCCGACATGCGGTGGCTTCCAAAACTCCGAAGTCGAGTAGATTATCCAAATCCTTCTCCATTGCGGAGTGGAATTCGGACTGTGCGGCTGCTTGGAAGGTGGCAGCCGCGTTACGTGACCCGAAAGTGAATCGGGTACATCCTTCCCCGGATCAGATGGGACGTGACCCGAGGAGTCCTGGTGCAGCACGAGTCGGAGTCGCGTTGAAAACGGACTCTTCCTCGACCTCCCCGATGGGTTCAGGGAGCAGCAGATCCGGGAGCTCGTCGACGAACTCGTCGGTGCTACTACATGGGCTTGCTGCTGGAGCCTTCAGCTTCGTGTTGTCGACGAGATGCCAATCAAAGTTGCCTGCGCCATCAGTGACACAGACCCACGAGCTGAAGACGAAGGTGGTGCCCTCAGGGAGCACGGCGCTGGTGAAGCTAAAATTCGTCATCGAGTTCTCCGGTGGATCTTCGATGAACACCCCTACTTGGTGTGTCAGCTATTGGTGTTTTACCAGCAAGCCTACCTAGGTATACCCTAAGGTAGTAGACTTGTAGGCAGGATGTCGCCAGGATCAGGAACTCGAAGGTGCAAGCAACACAAGGTTTAGACAGGTTTGGGCCGCGATGTGCGCAACACCCTACATCCTGTTTGGTGGTTTGTATTGCCGTGATGATGAGATTGGTTTGGAGGGGGTCCCTGCCCACCCTTATATACTCTGCGGGGACAGGGTTACATGGAAATCCTAGTCCTATACGAGCTTAGGAGTCCTACCCGAGCACTACTCGGGTAGTTTCCTTCTGTATCGACTAGTTCTAGCCCTATTCGACTAGTTACAATATGGATAAGGTATGGGACATGTCCCACCCCTTATTCTAGAACATTCTATGCTACGAATGCAGTCCCGTAGCTCCTGGTCTGACACCTCCGGCTTGGTGTGGAGCGGCGTCGATGACTTTGTGCGGGGGATATAGAGACCCCCTTCCTTTGTGGAGAAGCTCCTTAATGGAAACCGGGATCAAGGTGACTGCGGTGACTTGACATAGCCTTGGTGGCGAGTCAAAAAGAGTCCCGGAAGAGACTTGGTTGCCGGGAAGCAATACTCTTTGTGAGTGCTTCAACACCGTGGAGTAGGAGTGGCTTTGTGCCTAACCGAACCACGGGATAAATCTTCGTGTCGAGAGTTTTCTTCCCCTCATCCCCTTACTTTAAGCTTTCGCATTTCATATTGCAATCTTTGTGTGGCTTAACATTCTTAGTGTAATACCTAGTTAGGATTGGCCATAGATTGCAAAACTCTTTGGGATGAGGTTTTCACACTAGAAAAGAACCGTAGTTGCACATCTAGATAGAATATTCTAGTTTATATTTTGTGCAATTAGTTTGAGCCATAGGTTTTAGGTTTTAAGTTTGCCTAATTCTCCCCCTCCCCTTCTTAGGCTACGAGCACCGATTCCTTTCAAGGTCCTCTCCTGTAGGTACCCAACATCGTAGCTAAAATGATCTTGCATTGTAAAAATTTTATCCTCTTCAGAAGCAAAATCATTTCTATTACAACTATGCCGACTAACAAAGAATTGCAAACCCCAACACACTTTTTTATTTACTCCTGATCCCTGAAGCCAAATCTCAAAGATGTGGGATTTGGCTTCATAACTGATGTGAAGCTTCAGTTGCAAAATCGATCTGTGTGGCTAGCTTGGGGTTCATCAAGCTCTGGTAATTGTCTCCGCGTTTGGATGGCGACTGATGAACTGCCCAGCCCTGCCTTACCCTGGACCTACAAATCTAATAATGCGTGTGTTGTGGCCACGATCATGATCCGTTGGGTGGGTGGTTAAAATAAATAACGAAGAGTGTGCTCTACTGTGATGCTTCGTCTAGCCTTTTCCCTTCTTTATTTGATATATATAACAGACTTGTTCATCACGTGGTTAAAATAACATAGGCTTCTCTTCCAAGAATCTGGTGTGCAGTACCTTAACATCCATCCACACACTCTAGAAGTTTCACAGAAACAGCTAGCAGGAACTCACTTTATGCCCGCTGAGAATTATATTAGTTAAACGGAAGGGGTATGAATAATTGACAGACTTAGCATTGTGCTTGTGCCTGCATGCTGGCTACTGAGTGCTGACCCCAGCAAAGATATATATAAGTATATATAAAAATACATACATGTTTCCTCCTCCATGGCCGGTCCCTTTCTTTGCTTGCTGGCTAGTGATCTCTTTCCAGAAGCCTTTGCTGCCTAACCTCGCTTTAGTTCGTCCTTAATTAATAAAGACCCTAGCTTTAGCGAAAGGGGTTGAAGGAAGTGTGAGCATTCTGCATAGCTTTTGAAGCTTTCCACTACCCGAAACGGCATGTTTGCCGTTTGCACCAAAGTTTGCCATGTGCACATTCTTGGGCACACGGCAAAACAGGCTTTTGTCGAGTGCCGTGCAGAAACCACACGGCAAAAGCTGGCACAAGGCAAAGCCTGTATATGCCGAGTATCTCAGGGAAAAACACACGGAAAAAAAAGGCACACGGAAAAAAAAAAGGCACACTGCAAATTTGAGATGTTTGCCGTGTGTCTAGCGTCAGACACATGGCAAAAATGCCACCCAGTAACAGGCGTCGCCCGGCCGTCAGCTTTTGCTGTGTGCCAAGACGCGCACTCCGCAAAACAGATTTTTTGCCATGTGCCTCAGGTTATGCACACGGCAAAGTTTTTGAAAAAAATTGGATTCTACCCTCCCAACTTTTTCTTCTATCCTCGTACTGTACCTGGTATTTGTTGGCGCTAAAATCGGCCGGATAGGAATCGGCCGATGGGTCTTCAGCGTCGGACACACGACCCGGGAGAATCTGCTTAGCTCCTGTTCGGGTTATCGCCCTGGTGCGGTTCGCGCGGCGTGCCAGTCAATCTGACCTGTTGATTGACAAGGAAATAGAGTATTAAATTCCAGGCGCGTCGATCGGCTGGATTTTCGATCTGTCCTGAGGAGCGTGTCGGCAGCAAATCGGCCGATTTGCTGTAGAGATGATCGGCTATGAGTCAGCCGATGATCGTATAGTAATTGTAAAGAGAACTGCTGGAGCAATCTAAACAATTACTATAGAAGCAACACTTGAAACAGATCTAATCGGCTGTATGGCGATGAATCGAAGGAGAACGATGACGAAGCCGATTACCCTGATCTCAAGCTGAATAACTGGTGATAATACTAGAATAACAGGTAAAGCTTGCAATTCTAGTAAATATCGATAACTTGTGAATAAATCCAAACCAAACCACAGCGATGCGCCCGTAGTTAAAGCTCGGATATTACTCGATAAGCGGAACCTACCAATTGGCCGGAGATCAGGTTGATGCAGCCCTGCCAATCCGTACGAACTCGTGAAAGAAGAAGATATTGGCGAAGTCGCCGACTTGAAAAGTAAAGTACTGGTAAAAAGTAGAAGTATTTTGTTGATTGATGTTGGTTGTTCTTTGCAAAGCCCTAGCGACTCCTATTTATACCCTAAAACTAAGACTCCCGGTCGATTACGACTTGTTACAACCTTATTTAAAACAGGAAAACTACAATATCTATAATAACTTTAAAAAGGAAACGGACTCCCGCAGAATCTTCCGCCGCCGCTTCCTAATCCAATCAGGACCTCTTCAATTGCTTTCCGGCCGACTTAGCATGCCGCGTTGACCAGCTCTTGACTAGGATCTTCTGGAATAATCCTATCCTGTTGGCATAGGCGGCGCCACCAATCGGCCGATTTTCAACTGTTACCCCGATCGGCCGATTCCTTACTGTAGTTCCCAGATCTGCCGCATCGGCCAATCTTCTTCTCCTGACGCCGATTCAAGACGTGTCAAAATCCGGCGTCAACACATGCCCCCCAGTTTCGGAGTAAAATATAACTTTTCTTCGAAACTCCCTCTTTAATCCTTTTTTCCGAAACGGGTGCAGTAAAAGTCTCCTTCCGTTCCGCGGCACAATGATTGCAATTTCCTCGATCCGAGCACGCGAAACGACCGCTCCCCTGGAACTCGTGTAGACGGTGCGGTAAGAATACCATCTTTGCCCTTACCCCCTTATCTTAAGTACTGGTTTTCTCCACCTTTTCTCCTCCACGAATCCAGCATCCTTTCTGCCGCATTACTGTTCATCTTCCCCCAAGTTCTTTCGATTTCCAAGCGCTTCCCCTTCTCCGGCGACCTTGTCCGCAGCTTGCTCCGACCCCAATGGCGTCTCCGTCAGCGACCACCCCATCTACAGAGGCCCCATCGGCTGCTCCTTTGGCGGCGGCGGCCCAATCGGCGGCTTCTCCAGCAGCGTCATCAGCGACGATGGCTTCCATCCCAGAGGTAAATGTCCGAAAAATCTTTTCCTTTTCGCCTTGCTGCTTCAGTATTTTCCGGTCCCTTTCTTAGTTTCTTCCCTTTTTCCCTTTCTTTTTTAGGCCCTTAGGCACAGGATCACCATTCCCCTCTCAGAGTCTCCTGACCTCATCTGCCTAGGCCCTATGGGGAGTCCTGATCCAACGGATCTAATTAGCTTAGAAACTCACAGAATCCCCTTCAAGCAGTCACCTATGGATTTAGATCACTGGGTAGGCGCATTCAGATCCTGGCCGAACGAAACACCCGGGTGGAGAGAGTGGTACCAGAGGGTAGCCGGGTCTTGGAAAGTCCAATGGGAAGAACTTAAAATCGGCCAGTGCATAGATTTGTCCCTGTCTCAGATGGAAAAGAACGAACCTTTGGTTATGGCAGCCTCTTACTTCTGGTCCGATGCGCTCAACGCATTTCTTTTTGGACACGGACCCATGACCCCGACCTTGGCCGATGTCTTGCTGCTGACCGGCCTAGATGTTTCCTCCGCCGATACCCCTTTCAACTACCTGTTCAAGCCATCTCATAGGCTAGATACCAAAGGAATCGGCGGGTGGAAAGGATACATCAGTAAGAACATGAAGACAGGGACAGTCTCACAGAGAGAGCACACCGCCTTCCTGATGATGTGGCTGGAGAAACATCTCTTTTGTGGCAGAGCGGATGGCCCCTCTTCCAACACTCAAGCTTTGGCAGAATCTCTCGCACAAGGATCGGCCGTTCCCCTCGGCAAACATTTGCTGGGATCGGCATATCATATGATGCATCAAATCGGCGCCAAGCTGTCGAAAGGAGAGCTGATAGGGAATCCAGGTGGTCCTTGGTGGTTCATCACCCTCTGGCTCAATCTACACATGAGCAAGGTCTCTCAGCAGAGGATAGAGACAAAGACCTTTCCCAACATTGAGTCAGAGGAGAACCCATCGGTCCGTCGCCGCTGCAGATCTGTCGGAGAGGCGGCATCGGCCTTTCCTGGCTGCCAGTTCACCGCTACCCGGGTAGCCGAATATTTCAGATGCTTCTATAATGGACTTAGCGAGGAGATGATCACCTGGTATCCATATCAAACCGCGGAGCCGATTTTTGAATTGCCTATATGCTTCGACTTCTCCACCCACACATTTGACAGAGAGTTGATGGATGTCCTGATTAAGCCGGGAATTCTGCCGGCTAACTTCTTCTCGGGGAAGGACTCACCCACTTATGAGTTCTACTGCCCGTCAGCTGCAGCAAGGCAACTAGGTTTCGGCCAATTGCCGATCCGAGTCTATTTCGCCGGCCAAGCAAAATTCAGAGACGGATTAACCTCTAGTCTCGACTACAGCCGATTGTGCGATTTAGTACCTGACTCCAGCACCATTGACTTGAACGGCTGGTCAGTTGCCTCTTTCGCCACCCAACAGTACAAATTATGGTGGGCAGAATGGAAGCAGCATCTTTTCTGTAAATCCCCATCAATTTACTGCAACATTCTGGACCCAGAGAACATCGACCCAAATGCTGCGGTATGTCCTTTTCTTTTCAGCCGATTTCAATGTTGCACTATCATCTTGCTGTTAACTTATGTTTACCTCTTCAGTCTGAAAGCCATGCTCCCCCAACACGGAGCCGAAGCGGCCGACCGATTGATAGCCATCATCAATACACAGTGCAGCCACTCATCGGCTTCCATGCTCCATCTATCAGAGATATCTCCACCGGCCGATCAAAACGAGCGCCCAAGAGACCAACACCAAAGATATCCAGCCGTCGGATGCGGGCTCGCATTGAATCGGCCGGTCAGACAACAATAGCATCGGCTGAAGTCTCTCGTATCGGATCGGCTAGCCAGATGGCAGCAGCATCGGCCGAGACTCCCCGTGTTGGATCGGCTGATCAGATGGGAGTGATGCGCGCCGAGACCCCAGACCCTTCACCTCCATCAGTGGTCGAGACGGCCGATCCCCAAGTCGCCGCCGAAGCCGGGGCTGCTGCAGCATCGCTCTTAGTAGAAGCTGTCCAGGTAACTTTATTTATCTCATGTATTCCCCAAAAACCTTCTGCTGACATCAATTTCATCCCTCTACCGGGCGGCACGAGTTGTCCCACCACAATCTCCACGGCTGTCGGCCACGTCTCAAGTAGGGACTGAAACTATAGCAGCTCCTGTTGCTGAGGTAAATGATCTCTTACTCTGCATCTTCAATATTCAGGAAACTTAACCAATTCTGATGCAGGTTGACTTGGGTACGCCGATTGTAACTCCACAGCTGGAATCGGCCGGAGAACCCGCAGAGGCATGTCAAATTCCCATTACCATCTTATCTTATTTTCCATAGTACCTTCACGAGCATTTATATCTTTCTCAGGAAGCTGGCCCAAGCGGAGCACCAATAATGATCGAATCTTCTTCTTCTGGTGAACCCAGTGCACCAATCCCTGAAACAAGGGAAATACTTCCACCGGCGCAGGCAAGAGAGATTCGTTTCAAAGAGGTAACAATCTTACCATCAGAATCGGCCGATTTCCTCTCACTACCTGCTTACCCTTTGCTTCGTTCCTTTACAGGAGCAAGATTCTCCTAACAATAGTATCTTTTCTTTCGCTGTCTCCTTGGCCGACGAAGAAGAAACTGCCTCACATGTGGTTCCACCGAGTTCTGCCTCCGACGATGTCCGCTCTAAGCTCGAGAGCATCCGTACTCTCCTCCAAGGTGACATCGGCCCACTGGTGAAGGATGCATCGCCGATCCGACAACTTTTCAATGAGGTCGTAGATCACATTCCGGAAGAAGTGTCAGAAGACTTGGGGTACGCTGCCTATATAGAGGGCATGCGGATTCCGGTCTCGCGGGCGCTGCGACGTATGGCCGATCACGCTCAGATGGCCAAAACTCAGGAGGAGGTTGACTCGTACAAACACCAGGCCCAGGAAGTACATCACAAAATCAACTTCCTCGAGAACTGCCGTCCATACATTGTTGGCACAATAGATCGGTTGAAACGGAGGAGAGCAGAACTAGCCAAGGAGATGGAACAGATAACCAAAGAGATAGCCGCTGAAGAGAAAAAGCTCCAAGAACTCCCAACCATGATCAGCGAGCTGAAGCAAAAAAGACAACATCTGGCCCGTGAAGCAATAAGACTCCGTCGCCGCGTGTCAGAAGTGTCAGGATCGGCCGAAAGTGATCAGAGGATATTAGAATCGGCCGATCAAATCAGACGACGAGCGATTGTAGCCATAGATACTTTCCTTGGGCTGTAAACAATATGTTAAACATTGTTGTTCCTTAATGCCACCGCGCCGATTTGATTTTGAACTGCTTCATGTAATCTGTGCTTTCCACCTAACAATGAATCCCAATATCTCTTTCACCGGATGTGTAGCCAGAAAACCGATGAGAAATCGGTCATGTTAACTCGACACATTTTCTTTTTGTGCTCAGAATCCCCATCGGTACCAACGTACGTCGGCCTTGATCTGATGCTATCTCTCAAATCTCCCATCTCTAATGAATTGGCCGACGTGAACCCATGCCTCAGCTTCTCATTCTTTCGAACGAGCTGAATCCTCAGAGCCGACTGCTTGGATCGGCTGTAGACCGAAATCGGACACTTTCAGGAAGTCAGTGTCCCAAGTCCTGCCAGATATACATTTGACGTGTTCGCAGCTCCACTGTTGTGTGTCGGCCGCTGCAACGCTGTGAACAGAATCGGCAGCTACTATCTCTGTACTGTCGCCGACCCATTGCACAAGGCATTGATGCATGGTAGATGGGACACAGCAGTTTGCATGTATCCAGTCGCGACCGAGCAGCATATTATAGGACCCTTTGCCATTAATGACGAAGAAAGTAGTGGGGAGGGTCTTACTGCCGATGGTGAGGTCGACGCAGAATGCCCCGCGGGCAGGCGACACGTTTCCTTCGAAATCCTTCAGCATCATGTCCGTCTTGGTGAGGTCGTCATCGCCCTTGCCCAGCTTGCAGAACATGGCATACAGCATGATGTTAACCGCCGCTCCTCCATCTACCAACAATCTGGTGACGGGTCTCCCGTTGACATAGCCCTTGAGAAACAGCGCTCTGAGATGCTGCCGTTTTTCTTCTTCTGGTTTCTCAAATATAGCCGTCATCGGCTCTAATACCAGTTGTGCCATTTGCTCTTCCTCTGTATTTGTCACTTTGTCCCGATCGCTTGGCGCCATGAACTCCATCGGCAGTATGAAAACCATATCGATTTCGACCGCCGATTCTTGGCTGTTTGCTTCCTGATCATTTTTCTTTGGGCGCCAAATTCGAGATTTCACATTCCTTCTTTTTGGCACATGTCTTTGTTCTCCTTCTCGATGTTCTAACTGGCGTAGGCGTTGGATTCTCCGCTTTTGGGATCTGGATAGGCCATCGGGACACCACCTGGGGTTCGCTGGTTTGGCCGATGGTTTAGCGTGTTTCCAATCTGGTTCCCTTCCTAGGAGATCTTCGTCTGACACCCTATCATCGGCCATCTCTTCCAGCCGATCGTGCGTGCTGATCCTGCCCCCCAGTCCATCTTGCTGGCCGATCTTGCCCTCTGACCTGTTGCACTGGTCAACTCTGCCCCCCAGCCGATCATGCACCGAAACGCGCCGTTCTTCGCGCCGATTTCTGTTGATCGGCTCTGATCCTCTCTCCCTAGAGTGTGGCTTCGGGCGACCGTTGCGGTTTGATCCGTTGCTCTCCGGACAGTTATCGGCAGAGGGCAGTCTGATATCGTTCTCCCAGCAGTGGATGAAGAAGGGACACTGCCAGTGATCTTCACGCCGGCGTATCATCTCTTCTTGGTGTTGTGCTTGTTCTTGCTGCCGCCGATATTTCCTGAGTAGAAATCGGGAGGTGACAGGCCTGTGTGGTCGTTCTGGTCCTCGCCTGTTCCTTCTGATTTCTCCCGCCGTGATCTGCCTCCTGGGATCGACAACGCCACCTCTTCTCGCCGATTCTGACGTCAGCACCTTGGTTTGACTTGATTCTTCTCCAGCGTTGACCGTGTTGGCCGGGAAGGGATGCTGATCTATCTTCATCGGCATTGCCGGTTTGGTTGGAGTCTCAAACTTGAGCCGCCCTTGTTAATTGGCCGATTGTATCTGCTGGCGGAAGACTTTACATTCATTGGTGTCGTGAGAAGTAGCGTTGTGCCACTTGCAGTATTTCATCTTCTTCAGCTGATCGGCCGTAGGGATGGTGTGATGCTGCGACAGCTTGATCTGTCCCTCCTGAAGCAGTAGATCAAAAATTTTGTCGGCCTTGGACGTGTCAAAGCCGAATGTCTCTGGCTCCTTCTTGCCAAAGGGACAGGATATTGGTTTTTTCCCTTTCACCCATTCCGCCAGGCCGATTTCTTCCTCTGCGTCAGACTCAGATCCCTCCAAGTACGCCACCTTCTTCTGAAAACTCCTCCGCTGTTCGAGCGGTCGGATCTCCTGCCCTGACAATCAGTGGACGATTTGACTCAGGCTCTCAAACTCTTGGGCGGCATATCTCTCTCTGATTTGCGGTAAGAGGCCCTGGAAAGCGATATCGGCCAACTGTGCATCGGTCAGAGCCAGACTGTAGCACTTGTTCTTGATTTCTCTGAACCTCTGTATGTACCCTGTCACCGGCTCATCGCTCCTCTGCCTGAGACTGGTTAGATCCGAAATCTTCATCTCGTGTACCAATGCATAGAAGCACTTGTGGAATTGTTTCTCCAGATCGGCCCACGTGACGATAGAATTTGGCGGTAAAGTGGTGAACCACTGGAAGGCCGATCCGGATAGAGATGATGAAAATAACCGTACCCTCAGAGCGTCTTGTGTGGCAGCTTCACCGCACTGGATGATGAATCTGTTGATGTGTTCCACAGTGGATGTGTCATCCGTCCCTGAGAACTTGGTGAAATCAGGAACCTTGTAGCGGTGTGGGAACGGCAACGAGTCATAGGCCGAAGGATACGGCGTCTTGTAAGTATAAGCTTGAACTTTCGGTTTCAGCCCAAACTGATCTTGGATTACTTCTGCTATTCTTGCCGTCCAGTCCACCTGCTGCTGATGAACAGTTGTTCGCGGCGCGGGCACGTGTTGAAGGGCTGGTTCGGCCAGGTGATGAATCGGCGAAGTTTGCTGAGCGGCCGATAACTGCTGGCGAAACGCGTCCGCACCCCCTTCGTACGTCGTTGCTGGCACCATGCCTCCGAATGCCTCCACAGTGCTTGCCCCCCTACCGATTTCTGGTAAAACCGGCTGGTACTGAGAGACCACCGGCCGGGCGGCCGATTGGTACGGCACCTGGAACGGGTAAGTGCGATGCCCGTTCGCTGGCTCGGGTAAATACGTCGTGGCTGATGCCCCCCAAGGCACTGAGCTTGTAGGCGGTGTTTGCACAGAAGCCATTTGAACGGGTTGAAGCGGTGCTCGCGATGGGAGATAAGGTGCACCGCTGTATCTTGGAGACGCCGGAAGTGGTGGAGAGCTGTACCCCTCGCGCTGCGTCAATATCGGCTGAGAAGCCGATTGGGATGTGTACGGTAAGCTTCTGGCCGGCAGGGTGGTTGGAGGGGCATATGCCGGTCCCTGATAACCTTGAACGGCTCTGCTAGCCAGAGAGTTGACGACGGCGTTGTACACCGTGTTGCTCATCACCGAGGATTGATCAATGAATGCTTGATACACGGACTGTTGAATCATCTCCGACATCTTGCCCGAGTCTTCAGCAATGGTGATGTGGCGAGGTGCTGGAATAGGAGCTTTCTTAACTGCTTCCCCGCTTCTGGTACGACTGAACGACTGGAGGTATATCTTCTTGTAATCTTCCAGATATTTGGCCAATTCCTCCCTCTGGTCGTCCTTGAGATCAGCTTCTGTGACCCCAATGATGTTGCTGTCAGAGATTTCTGCGTTGTTCGACATATCAGGTCTTGGATGGTCCCACCGGGCGTGCCAAAAGTGTGTTGGCGCTAAAATCGGCCGGATAGGAATCGGCCGATGGGTCTTCAGCGTCGGACACACGACCCGGGAGAATCTGCTTAGCTCCTGTTCGGGTTATCGCCTTGGTGCGGTTCGCGCGGCGTGCCAGTCAATCTGACCTGTTGATTGACAAGGAAATAGAGTATTAAATTCCAGGCGCGTCGATCGGCTGGATTTCCGATCTGTCCTGAGGAGCGCGTCGGCGGCAAATCGGCCGATTTGCTGTAGAGATGATCGGCTATGAGTCAGCCGATGATCGTATAGTAATTGTAAAGAGAACTGCTGGAGCAATCTAAACAATTACTATAGAAGCAACACTTGAAACAGATCTAATCGGCTGTATGGCGATGAATCGAAGGAGAACGATGACGAAGCCGATTACCCTGATCTCAAGCTGAATAACTGGTGATAATACTAGAATAACAGGTAAAGCTTGCAATTCTAGTAAATATCGATAACTTGTGAATAAATCCAAATGAAACCACAGCGATGCGCCCGTAGTTAAAGCTCGGATATTACTCGATAAGCGGAACCTACCAATTGGCCGGAGATCAGGTTGATGCAGCCCTGCCAATCCGTACGAACTCGTGAAAGAAGAAGATATTGGCGAAGTCGCCGACTTGAAAAGTAAAGAACTGGTAAAAAGTAGAAGTATTTTGTTGATTGATGTTGGTTGTTCTTTGCAAAGCCCTAGCGACTCCTATTTATACCCTGAAACTAAGACTCCCGGTCGATTACGACTTGTTACAACCTTATTTAAAACAGGAAAACTACTATATCTATAATAACTTTAAAAAGGAAACGGACTCCCGCAGAATCTTCCGCCGCCGCTTCCTAATCCAATCAGGACCTCTTCAATTGCTTTCCAGCCGACTTAGCATGCCGCGTTGACCAGCTCTTGACTAGGATCTTCTGGAATAATCCTATCCTGTTGGCATAGGCGGCGCCACCAATCGGCTGATTTTCAACTGTTACCCCGATCGGCCGATTCCTTACTGTAGTTCCCAGATCTGCCGCATCGGCCAATCTTCTTCTCCTGACGCCGATTCAAGACGTGTCAAAATCCGGCGTCAACAGTATTCCATGTTAAATTTTGGCATATTTCTCGGTCTTTTTGCTATATTTAGTTATTTTATTTTATTAAATGGATTTTTTGCGGATAAGTCAATTTTGAGCTGCAAGTGTTTTGAATAATGGAATATAATAAATTGAAAATGATATTCACATATTTGAGTCCAATGTGAGGCCGTATCCATGAAATAGATGGCAATTTCGAACATCTTGCTCATGAACCATGACCATGAACGTATGGTTGAGTCATTTTAAAATTCTATAAAAAGCAAACAAAGTCTAAAAATCATAAAATTTGTTATGATATCATGATTTCATACGTGGATGTCGTGGTAAAAAATTGAGAAGATTTCGCACAAGTTGTCACGTACACTCATTACAAATCGAAGCATCTCCGGAGAAGATCCATAGAGTTGAGAAAGAGCCATCCTGATTTTGAAGCAAAGTAACGGTCGAATTGGGGTTTGACTTCAAAACATTTAGTATATGCAACAGACAACTTAAATTGTTTCGTGCCAAATTTTGGTTATTTTTCGGATCTTTTGATAATTTTAATTTTTTTCATTTGAACAATATCATGTGGTATATATTGAAATTGAGCTATAACTGCATGAAATAATGGATTTTTCTTCATAGAATCATCAAACATGAATTGTTGAGTGACTTTGGCAAGCTATTTAAAGTACATTCAATCAAATTTAGTTAAACACGTTGTGGAAATGATATAGATATAAATTGAATTTGAGCTTGAAACGCATGAAATAATAGATTTTTCACATAGAATCATCAACCATTAATTGTTGAGTCATTTTGGCAAGGTAAAAAATGTGACAAAGTTATGCAAACATTAATTGAATGACAAAGTTATGCAAACATAAAAAAGGAGAAGGCTTTGTCGTGTGTCCTCGATCCGGCACACGGCAAAGTGTGCCCCCTCCACACTTAGCCACGCCAGGCACCCACACACACGCTTGCACCCCACCGCGCCGCCACCCCACCGTGCCGCGCCGCCACCCCACCGCGCCATCCCTATCGCGCCGTCCCCGCCTCGCGATGCACGCGCCTGCCCCGCCGCGGCACGCCATCCCCGTCGCGCCATCCCAGCTGTGGCGCCCGCGCTGGCTCGCACCGGTCCATGCCCTTGCCCGCGTCAGGGCTCCACGCGGCGCAGGCCTCCCCGCCGGCCATCCCCAACCCACCGCGCCGGGCCTCCCCGCCGGCCCTCCCCGCCGGGCTGGCCCTCCACACGAAGCCTCTGCCCAACGAAGCACGCCAAAAGGTTGCCCTTGCCTTAAAAACGCATTAAAAATCATAGAAAAAATCTGAAAAATGCAAACTAAAATGTTTTGGAATCGTCGCAACTAGATCTATAACTTTTCTTACAAGCCCATCTTCATTGTCTAAATACTTTTGTGCTCTAGAACAAATGTTAGCTTATTTAGCATTTAATTGTATCTCATGTTCTAGGCATGCACTGGTAGTGATTGATCAAAGATGGTGGGGTGCAGCGGAGGTATGATGAGGTCGCTCACAGATGTGCTCGGCAGAGTTAGCGGCAGAGGTGAGTCCTCCCGGACGACTCGAGGGAGAGGCAAGGGAAAAGGGAAGGGTCGAGCGAGCCCATCGGCGCTTGCAGCAGCTGAGGACTCCGGCACGGCTCCAGGGATGAGGGGGAGGAGGGGGACTCGCTGGAGGTCATCCTCACCTGTAGCTTCCTCATCGTCATCTGAGGAGGAGGAGGAGGACGCGGTACCTGAGGCGCATGGCTCTGGTGAGGAGGAGGAGCAGGAAGAGCAGGACAACGAGCAGGACGAGCAGGAGGAGGAGGAGGAGGATGAGGAGTAGGAGGAGGAGGAGGAGGAGGTGGGGATGGAGGCAGGTGCCATACCTTGTGTCTGGTTGCGAGGCCCACTCTAGGCTCCCGAAGCGAACGACCATAACCCTCCCTAATGATCATCACCTTACCAAAGGCTGCTACCCCAAGAGGACCGGGCTATACCCCAATCGACGACCCCCTCCTTGCCCTTTCGGTAAGGCCATTAGTCAACCACACATCTCATTAATCAGCTAGGGTCAGAGCCATGTGACATTGTGGTTGCATTGTTTTCTTGGATGGATCTCCATGTTCCATTTAAACATAGTGGTCTTGCAAATAACCAGGTACAACAACAAGTAAAGATCATGATTAACATTTCTCAAAAGATTAAGATAAGACCATTCCCCAAAGTTTAGCAACTAAGCATTTCTACCCAACAAAAGATTAAACCCGGTGTTCAAGGTTTCAAGAGTAAAAGATTAAGTAAGTCCTTAATAGGCATTTCCATCAAGTTAATGCAATACAATTAAAAGTAAAGTGAATTATCATGCTAGTTATTGGGACAAAGCAGAATATGCAAGGGGAGAAGTCCATTTGCCTTCCTTGCCAAACTGTTGTGTCTCTTCCTCCAACTATTCCTCTTAATTTCCCTTGAACGGTGTGTTGTCTACGCGATCACACAAGCATAACATACACAAAATAAGAAACAGTACAACAAACAGTACCAACAGAGAAAGATAAGGTGATAAAGTTATAGATCATGCTGCAAGGATCGCGTGAGCGCGAGAATCGATGAAAACGGAGTTAGCACAAGAAAGATATGGCTAAAACAAGATTCCAAGGGCTTATCTGCAAGAATTTAGAAAGATACAGGGGCTAACAGAAGAAAACTAAGGGCTTAAATAGAAATAAACTAAAGATACAGGGGTTAGACTGGAAAAACATAAGGTTGGACGGTGGGTCTATTATATAGAAGGTCAGGGGCTAAAACAGAAAATAAAAGGCTATTTTGTAAATATTTTTGAACCGATGGCGGGTTGATAACAGAGAAAGAGAGGGTCTCTTATGCAAAAAGTCTGAGGGTTGACCGGTATTGGTTTGTTTGACTCCCGTCAAAACAAATCTGGCCCGTTGGATAATGATCCGACGGTCGAGAGGGGGCAGCAGGGGTTGGGGCGGCGCCAGGCGGCGCTGGTGGGACTGGCGGCGGTGCACGGCGGCGGCCTCGCCGGAGTCGGCTGATCTCGGCCGTCCGGAGACGGTTTTGGCCGTGGCTTCGTGCAGGAGAGAGAGGGGGGGGAGACAGCGAGCTCGATGGAGGGTTCGGGATGATGGTGCGATGGTCGGAGGTGGGGCACGGTGGCGAGAGGCAGCTCGGCGCGGTGGAGCTCACTCCGGTGAGCGATTCTAAGCGAGAGAGAGCAGAGCGGAGGGAGAAAAGGGGCGGCGAGGTTGCTCACCACCGAGCAAAGCTCTAGGGGCGCTCGGCTATGGCGAGGAAGTGGTGGAGCGGCGGATCGACGGTGCGACAGCGCTACGGGCGGATGGCGCGGCGTGGAGGTGCGAGGGCGGTGGGGTAGCGAGGCGAGGTGGTTGGAAGGGGGAGGTGGAGCTCGAGTGCGCCTTTTATAGAGGGAGGGAAGGAGGAGAATTGGCGGGGCGGTGGCGGCCGGGGCACGATGGTGGGAGAGGGGAGGGGAAACGGAAGGGGAGGCAAGGAGGCGATTGATGGCAGTCTTCAAGGCTGGCTGGGTGGAGGGGAGGGCGAGCGGCACGGGAGTAACGGCTGGCGGGCGTGCGGAGCAGGGGATGCGATGCGGCTGGAGGTTGAAGGAGGCCCCGATAGGTGGGCCCCACCTGTCGGTGAGAGAGAGTCAAAGCAGGAGAGAGGTGGGTGGGGCGGGAGGAGAAGTTGGGCCGGGGTGGGCTGCGCAGGAAAAGAAAAAAAGAGAGAGGGAGAGAGAGTTGGGCTGGGCGGGGCATGTTGGGCTGCGTAGGGAGGAGAGAGAGAGAAGAAGAGAAGAAAGAAAGAGGGAGAGAGATGGGCCGTCTGGGGTTCTCTTTCTGGTTTTTTTCAAGACCAGAGTGTTACAGAATTGTAATAAAGAAAATTATAAAATATTATAATATCTAGGAATTCTCTAGAAAAGGGGATACTTGTCTCAATACTCAATATCATAGTCCCTCTTGGCCTATAAATAGAGGGCCCTCCCATGCCATGACATTAAGACATGAGCATGGCAGATGACAGCAAGGGTGGTAGTGCTAGGTAGGAAAGAGTTAGAGAGATGGGTAAGTGTGTTAGGCCAGCCATTAAAGAAGAGAATTTTGTATGCTATTATGTAGTTTCCAGCTCATCGATGTCGCCGAATGCCTCCAACCACTAGTGGGTTTGGGAATTAGGGTTTGTGTCATGCCAACGACTAGGTTGACTTAGCAAGGTGTGCCACGTCAGACATGCCCAAAATTCGGGGGTGGAAGTGGCTTAGGGATGATTTTGTCCAGTTTAGATAGTTGCATGCATGTTGTGGAGTGTCTGGTTTGTTAGTTTGAGAAACAGAAATACTGAAATACTGAAACTATTATAGCTGAAGGTTGAAAAAAGATCTGTTTTCTCTATAATGGTCGTGAATTCGTAAAACAACTTTTACTTCAGGATACCTTAAAACTGTATAACTTCTAGCACCAATTTCATAGAATTGCAAATATTTGCTCCCATTACAACTATTTTTCTTTCTTTTAAACTGTACAAACTTGCAGCTTTGTGTTACTAGGGATATAAGTAGCTATTTTGAAAAACTGGTATGAAAAGTTGTATTTTCTTTTTTGCGTCACAGAAAAAGAAAACTTGTATTTTGTCAGTTAGGTGGAAATAATTGTATTATTTGTAAAATTTACTAAAATGAAAAGGAAAAGATTTCTCACCCAAACACTTAAAATCTAGCTCCAAGAATTCTCAAACTCAGTACAATTTACTGTATGGGGTTAGAGTGAACTGTATGGGGTTAGAGTGATCTCCGACAAATCAAAATCCACTATATAGCATAGATTTATTGCCGCTAGTTCTTTTGCACAATGTTTTTCTACAACATGCTTGTATCAAGTGCAAACAAAATACAATTAAGAAATCCTTACATATATAAAAGCAAACAGTTGCAAAAAGTAACTAAAACCGATAATGTCGAGAATGCTTCAGTTTGAGATGATGGTTGTCATGCCCTTATCATCATCATCAACTCCTTTAGATAAAGGTACTTCATCATTAGTACCTCAATCTCCTGTATCTGCATATGGATGGTTATACAGTAAGCTCAACAATATATTAGACTTCTTTTTAGCAAGCCACAATATAAGACTATCAATCACAAACCATAGTAGGCACGTATAGATGTAGCACGTGCATGCAATATTTCTTTACCAAGCTGAAGCATTTCCTTGTGAAGTTTCATGTGTCTGTACTGCTCGATCAGAGACAATATGATCATGTAGGAAATCCCAGAAAAAACTAGTGCAAAGACAATCTAGTTTTTCCTAGAGAACTTCAGTTTGAGATCTTGGTCGCCTAAGATTTTCCATAGGTATATAGGAATGAACTTTGAATCATACCACTTAAAATGAAAATCACAATATGTTAAATTCAATTAGATGAGCGCGTCAAGTGAAGGATAGAAGACAACTAAAAGAAATCCTTAAGCAATACCTCAAAATATCTGATCCATACATATATAGTATTAATCAGCTCACTCAGAGATGGAGGTGTATCAAATTGTTTCTTGCGGGACATGAGTCGGACCTACAAATATCATTTTTAGGTAAGTCTGAAGTCCTCTGCTCTTTGGCAAAAAAAAATATTTTGTCATTTGTTGCAGTTCACTAATTTGTTGTATGTCTCTAAAAACACTGAGTAAGCTATTTACAACGATGTGGCCTATACCTATGTCCAAAAAAACTAGATGAACCCACAAGTATATCTACATCTCAAGTTAACATAACACCAACTACATCTTTTGAACAATATTTAGCTTGATGCTACATTCCGGACTGATGATATGCAAGATTTCCAATGATTAAGTTGAACATAGCCCAAGCTTGAGCATGTGTAGGGATGAATTCCCCATCACCCATGCGTAAAATTGCAGCATTTTCTCTTAAACAATGTTCATGGCACTCCCCATGAGCCAAATTCAAAATGCTATACATAGAAACTTATGCTTCCTCTAGGTTATTCTCTTGTATCTCGTACAATGAGAGAACTAATAACTGAAAGACATGATCTTCTAATGTACAAACACTAGAACCAACTTCCTAGGTTGAAACAAGTGATGGTGGTCCAGGCTCAACCTAAACCTAATCACACGCTATCGAATAAAGGGAGATAGGAAGGGGATGAATTCCAAACCTTTTGAAGAATGAAATTGGTGCAAGCCAACGTAGACATGGGGGTGCCCCCGAACCGGGGAGGGAGAGGGCTGATGGCTCCCAGCAGCGACACCCAGCGGCCGATCCCATGTAGCAGAAGATACAAGCCGACGCCATCCTCCTCGCGGCGCCTGGCGGTTAGTGAAGTAATTTGTAAACAAATTGGTTTTGAGTGGACAGAAAGTTAATCTATACTATAAAGATCGAAAATTTTTGAAAATATTTGCTATTTGAATTGGGTCTATTGTACCCCTCATAATGGATCCACGTATCGGGGTCGAAGGAGGCAAGAAATCGCTAATTGGGGGATGTTTCTGCCGAAAACGGGTAGTTGTTTCATTGATTCCTACACCCGGCCGCCGTACCCACCCGAAATCTCCGCCCGCGAGACTTCTCTGTTTTGCGCAGCCGCGCCGCGGCGTCTGACGACGAGAGCCCCCGCAACGCCGAGACCACGAGCCGCGCCTCGCAGTCCGCTACGGAGCGCCCCCACGCCAGGAAGTCGTCGTCGTCGGGGACTGGCGGCGCCGCCTCGCCCATGGTCGCACCCTCCTCCTCCTCCTCCTCCTCGTCGTCGTCGTCGTCCTCTTCCTCTTCCTCTTCCTCTTCTTCTTCTTCTTCAGCGGGGCGCGATCTCCCCTCGCCGCCCGTTGAACTGGTCCGTGTGACTTGGAGAGGCCTGGGACGTCGGGGGTAGGAAGGCGTACTCGCTGGGGGCTCTCCACGATGTCCACCAGCGCGCCGTCGCTGCCGCCAAGGCCGTGGACACGTGTGTGCCCGTGATGGTGCACGCCGAGGTGGCCACCTGAGCGGCGGTCGCTGTCCGTGGCGACGAGGCGGTCGAGCACCTCCGGCAGGTGGAGGCTGGTCACAGCCGTGTCGAACAGCTCCGTTGTGGCTTCCTTCCTTCCTCTCTCCCTCGCTCGACGTTGCTGCGACTTGATGGAGGACTGTGAGTGGCGAGAGATCTGCTGGTTCTCCCTAGCGCGTTGCTGCTGCGCATTCTGCGATGTGGCGGAGCGGAGGGTGAAAGTTCGAGATGCTTCAGAGAGGTGGTGTGTTGTCGCGTCTAGAAGCACCAGGAGACGACACTTAGATGCAGAGACTCGGGAGACAGCAGTGAAGCAGAGCAGAAAGCCGTGGTAGCTTCAAGCTCTTGGGCAGCAGTTGGGGCGATTTCTGTTGGGCTGGTTGGCCTCTTGCCACAAGATCCATATACTTTACTGGCAAAACATTTGCGTCTTTAATGGATTAGGACTGGATATGGATCTTATTTTTTACTTTTTTCATCCTAGCCATGATGAGATTTCTTTGATTTGCTTGCATCCTAGATGTTGATTTAGCTCAAAAAAGAGAGGGTCTGGTTGGGTTCTTGGGTGTGGAGTGGATGGAGATTTAGCGTCACAGTTCACACCCATCTAGCACTGAGTCTCAGTTCCTTCGATTTGCTTACATCTGCAGCAAGGTACTGCTTGTCAATCATTAAAAAAAAAGTTGTGCTGGATTGTAACTGTTTTTGCGTGTTGGTAGATATTTTTTCTCATACCGAATTTTATTCTTAGCTACTAATTCTGTGAGGTAGCTACTATCAGTTTTAGGAAGATATGATTTTTAGGCATGTTTTTTTTTCATATACAAGATATGAGATATTTTTGACATGCTTTTTCCAGGTGATATTAATCAGGTGACATTTTTGCCGAGGTAATCTATTCTAGCTTATTCTTTTGCTTTGTATATGCCTAGCAATGCTATAAGCAACAAGACGTTGAAATCTCAAACTATGTGTGAATAAGCATTTGATAATACTACGTGTGTTCTATGAATATAACACATATGAATGGTAGTTTGTTTTTTAAACACGTGCGGCACGCACGTGCATCTCTGCTAGTGTATCTGTAACAACTGAATGCAAAGTTGCTAACATAACTTTGACATAGTTTGCAGCAAAAGGAGCAATATAAGTCGTAATACTACAATGGCACAAGCTCAGCAAAAGGAGCAATATAAATCCAGCGCCTGCGGGCCGACCTCCCTCGCCTAGTCCTTCTTGAGCCTGACGAAGGGCATGCACAACCTCTGAAACTTGCCTCGAGTTCATCGCCTGTCCAATGGGGCAGTTCATCAGAGCTTCTGTTATCTCCTGATCCGGTTGGAAGGAGCGTGTTTGGCTGTCAAACTTAGACTGCAGCACCCTCAAGCACTGCTCTTTCCACTGTAGTGCTCGTTGACATATATAAGGCCGATGCTCATCTTCTTTGCCTCTGATGGTGATGCAGGCGCAGCTCCCTTCTTGGGCTTCTTGGAACCAGACTCTTGACTATACAATCACCTAAATCCTAAACCAGACACCCGGATATCAAATGAATACCAATACTCAAATTCTTGCTTCATCTTGTTCAATAGAGCAGAAGGGATGTCACTTTTGGGATCTGGGCCATCACAAAACACATAATCCCAAACTTTATCTGTCATTTCTTCATTCTTTTGGCCATATTGAAGATATTTCTTTCCCATACATGTTGCCATTTTGCAAAAGATGTGAAACTGTGTAATAAGCCATGTATAAGGTTGAATCATAGAGAGACTCCACAAGGAACTGCTCATCCCATGGAATTCGAGTACCAAGGCCAAAAGAACGTGAACATGCCCACTGGTTCAGCCAGCCCAATGTGTCCTCGAAACCATTACGGGTTTCAGATGAGAATGCATTCATTCCACTCAAACATTTGGCTGCGTTCTGCTTCCCTTCAGTCTCACCATAAGTGATGTACCACTGATCAGTAAGGGCAACAACACACTCATCACCAGAGCTAGACATGACCTTCTCCGGCTCACTATACAGCACGGCTGTGCCTTCTTCCAAAAGTTTGGTTCTAATCAGCGGCTTTGCTTCTTGAACCTTTCTACCCCTAAACTCACCCACAATCATTGTTCCATCAGTAAATCCTTTCATATATGTCATTCTTTTTGCTTCAGCAAGCTTCTCCTTATCATTCTGGCTCTTAATCTTAAGATCATGACAAACCTTCTCTGCTGACTTATCTCCAAATTCAGGAATGTGGATTATTGGTACGACCTTATAGGGAACAACCCACTCATCTTTCACTCCATACTTCACTTTCAAAGCTGGCTTTGTGACCAAATCTTGCAGGGCCATGAAATCATCAGGTGAATCACTTGGAACACTAGTCACAATGCCGGTACCTTTATCAGTCAAGACAGTGAGCATCGGAAGTGCATATATTGTTTCATTGAAGGCAAGAGGAGATTTCAGCGCCAAACCAATCAAATCATAACCAGACAACTCACATAAGCAGGTGTTGGTATGCAAGATTAAGAGCAGCCCTTGCTGTAAGGATGAAGACATCAGTGTCGTTGATCTCAAAAGCACCATCCGGGCTGGACCTCTGATTCGTTGTCGCGCAAAAAGTACGTCCGGGCACGACTCCTAGGCTCGTCGGGAATCGACGACATCTTCCTAGAAAACCAACAAGAAGGAAGGACGTCAGACGGCAGACGGTCAGAGGACAAGCGTCTCGATTCGATTCATTTAGCTCAACTGAATTCGTATCTGGAGTGTAAAAGAGAGCGGAGCAACAGATGCACGAAACATACAGAAAGAAACATTTATCTTCGAATAAAGTATAGCATCATAATCTCAATGTTACCTCGACTGAATTCATATCTGTAGAGCAAGAAATAGAAGAGCTAACAGGCGCGTAAAACGCATGGAAATAAACATTTGTTTTTAAGCAAAGTAGCATCAGGGTATGTACAATAGTTAGATAGCAGCCGTCTATATAAATCCACGTAAGCAAAATGAGCTGAGTGGTCATTATTAAATGAGGAAAGAGTCTGTTAGTGTCTACTATCTCTTCTACTGCTCTGGCTCGTGCTTCCATGTAAAATAATATCAACAAGAGTACGTATTAAATATCACATAGACAGCTAGCTGTCTAAACTGTTGTATTGTCTATTTAGTTGTCCGCGTATATCAAATAGACACCAGGAGACTATTGTACATACCCTCACAGACTACGATACTCTTTGTCCTGCAAGCGAGCAAGACTGCTAGTAGCAATCTAGTCTTTAACACTCTAACCCCAAATTTGCTCCGAACATAAATGAACTGCTAGTAGCAATTCCATCGAGACAGATGAATTTACCCGTCCAACCTCCCGCAGAGAAAGGTCGCCACCGACCTAACCGAGAGCACGGAGCGCTGAACAAGCTCGAGGATATCCCAACCTCGACCGCGACGGAGGCGCCGGAGTGCGGCCGGGAGATCGGGGCGGAGGGCGGAAGCGAAGAGGAGGGACGGGGTGGCCGTACCTGACGAGGAGGCCGCCGCGGTGCGCGCGGGCGAGGAGCCGGGGTCGCGTGACCAGAGCCAGCTGAAACGGGACGAAAACCGGGGGCACGTCGGCGGCGCGCCGGCGTCTTGTTCAAACGCTTTGCTTAACCCGAGTCGGCTTCCGTGAGACCCAAGTTTGCTTAGCAGGCAGCTACCATAATTAGCAAGCTCGTGCCCTATCCTAGGAGTACGAATCTCTCTGTGCAGTTGCGATTGCCACGTGCATCGAAAGAAAGCAAAGACTGGATCGGGTCCCTGCTGTCAGTGACTGGATTGATGAGCACACGTGTTCTAGCTGGTGTGAGGCTGACGCGGCGTTTTTGCTCTCGTGAAGCAAAAAGGCATCTGCTAAAAGACTGCATCAAAGGTTTCGATTAGACATGCAGCGTGAGGCTTTCACTTCTTTGAGAGTGCCAAGCATTGCTCTTCCATCTATTCTAAGGCGAGCGATCAAATGATTTCACCAGAAAGCACGCATGAGATGGTACCGACTCCCATCAGGTTCTCACAACACATTTTTCTTAAAAACACAGTACAAACGCGAACGCTCACACCACGTACACACGCTCACCCCTATGAATACACGCACGCAACCTTATACCTATGAGCACCCTCGAAATTGTCGAAATTGACGAAGTCACCACAGGCGCTTCGCTGTCAACGGGAAGTCACCTACAAATAAAAGCACAGTACTGTTAAATTCTAAAAAATTCGCTCTCACAGAAAATCAAACCTAGGACCTCGAATGCTACCGAGACTCGCTAGAGACCCTTCGCTTCGCTTCTCACACCAGATTCGATCGAGACAAACACCGAACTAAAAGCACAATACTGGTAGTAGTACAACATTGAGAAGCGCTGCAAGTCTGCAAGGGCGAACAAAAAAATAATCCCATTTATATCTCCATTGATCATGATGCCTAAAAATGGCAGTTACGCATCTACTAATACATTGACACGGATGTAAATTACACTGAAAACAGATAAACATAACTGCCCCCAACATCAATTTCCAGCCAGTCAAAAAGTCCGCGGCTGTATGGTATGACTATCCCCCATATGCCAGTATCCTCCGCCCCTAGTTACTACTCACCAGCAACAACACATACTGTATGCTCTATCGACGACTACGTCACTATGTGCCCACTAAATCTGAGCCTAAACAACAAAATGGCCCCCCACCATCACCACTGACCGACCGATATATTATATCAACACCATCTCCAGTTAACACAACACTGACTACATCTCCACTCCACCTGTCGAACCACCATGCCTTTGGATCAAAGGGACAACACTACGTTGGTGCCAGATTCAGCTCGATGCCGCGTTGCCTCGCAGATTCCATGATGCCCTCTGCGTTGCCGCCGCTGGCCTTGCAGGAGTTCAGGTGCGCGTGCCACAGCTTGAAGGAAAAGGGGTAGACCGATGTGGCCTGCTGGTAGAACCTCTTGACGATCTCTGTGGTCTGCAGTTTCTCCAGGAGACTGGCGCCCTCTAGCCATACTGATTCTGGTGCAACGGGTACTGCTCGGAAGATGGCGTTGATCAGAACAGAACTTGCCCAGAACCTGGTGCCCATGGAGGTAGCGTCAGAACCCTTGCAGTGCTTAGCAGCGAACCGACCAACTGCCAGGGCTAGCCGATAGTTTGCAGGAAGAACCTCCATGACTGTTTCGACAAAATCTACCAAGTACTTCACATCACTAATTCTTCCGGGAAGGAGTGACGGGCCGAAGCACACTTCAAGGACAGAGTTTACCAACGTAGAATCTGCGGGAACAGGACCTAGAGTGTGGTCTATTAACTGCCTAAGCCTATGCTTCTTAACATTCTGGCAAAACCGTCGTGACAGCACCTCCCTTGTGGGCAAATTCCGATGATCTGCAAGATGGCCAATGATGAAACTGAATGTAGATCGAGTTTGAGCATCTAGAGAAGACGATGATTTCTCCAGTTCCAGCACGTGAATTGCAGCATGTTCTCTTAAACAATGCTCATAGCACTCCACATGAGCCAATTTCAATGCTTTATCCACAGCAACTTGTGCATCCCCTAATTTGTTCTTTAGTATCTTGTACAATGAGAGGTTTAATAACCAAAAGACATGATCTTCTGGTGCAGATGGACCAGAACCAACTTCCTGGACTGAAACAAGTGATGGTGACCCAGGCTCTTCGTTGCTGAATTCTACTGCACCAACAGCAGCCTTACTTCGGATATCACAACCTTTTCCATATTCTTCAAACCAGCAATTCAGTACCTTCTCAGATAATTTGGTATCAGTGGCTAGAGCATGCTCAAAATATTGATTCCATAGATATTGAACTCCTTGCACCTCTTTAGGCCAATTCAAGATCAGTTCATCAAACCCTTTCAGACCAGGGCATGCACCATGCTTTCTATCAAGTCGTGCTGAGATAAGAAGAATCTGAGGGCACACTGGGTACTCCTTCATATACTTCACCAGCATATCAGCAGAAGATTTGAATCCTTCAACAGCCGCTAGACAACTAATGTGATTAACAGCAAGGAATTGCGACAACATCAGGTACGACGGATCACCATTTTTAACACACTCACTAATATCTTCAGCCATCTTATTAGCAGCATAGTTCAGCAGCTCTATAATCTGGTTTCTGTTATCTGCGCTAGGATCAATAGGAGACCATACTAAGGCATGAGGCAAAGCTTTCTGGAACTCTAGCTGATCAATAATTTCCTCCGGGAGCTTCCTGTAAATTGAGACATATAGGCACGAAATCCAAAAGGCACATCTGTCGGGCATGGTCAAGCAAGAAATGACATCAGCAAGCAACTTGTCACCAGAATTGTCAGGAGTTGCAGTTGGAAGAATCCCAAAAATCCTAGATATCGCCTTCTCTACATTTCCGGACATGCACAGGAAGTAAATCATCTGTAAGAAGATGTCTAGTATGAAAGCACTTCTGTCTTTTAGATCCTGGTCAGTGTCAGCTGTCATTTGGCAGAGCATGCTCAAAGCATCATTATAAGCATCCAATCGGTCATCAAAGCGTAACCTACTATTAATGTACATAAGCCATAATTCATAAGAATAAACGTTGTGTTGGACCTAGAAAGAAAACAAAGTATAAGGTTTATTGATAATTACATAATAGCATGTATCAAATGGTAAAGCAAACATGCATAGATTGGATGCAGACTATAAATATGAAATGCCCACAATCTCATCAAGCAGTTCCTCATGTCCTAACAATAAAGTGAAAAACTGGACAAACCAGACTAGGATTTAGGTATACTCTGGCATAAGAGGGTGCAATCTATGGTAATTGACTTGGGTTATATGGAGCACAGAAACTGTACCAATGAGTAAATGAGTAAGTGACACATAATTTAGTTTTTGTATTAGTAAGGTGAGCAATCAATACATTAGAAGAAAGCAATGTAATAAAAACAAAAAAACTAAAAAAAAGCTGTAGCTCATGAATTTCAACATAATAATTATCTTTAGGGTCAGAACATAACATCAAGAGAATATTCAGTAAATAGTGTACCGCATCGGAAAACATGTCATCTTTTCCAAGTCCTTCATCCTTTTGATAGTAAATGTGGAGATAAAACACCCAGAGGATAACTGTACTTGGATCAGCCTCAATAGACCGCGCCAGAAATAAAAGAGCCTACAGAACACATATTAATTAGAAATAAGGTCACAAACAATATCTAACCTAAATTCAACTGTATCGCAGCAGCATATCATGAGAAATTTACACTATTCAAGACAGAAAAAATCACCTTGATCCTGTCAGGCTTGTCTACTTTTCCACAATATAAATCAAGTGCTCCTTCTAAGAAGAATTCAACATCAACAGATCCCTGTACAGTTTTATTCTAAAAGAACAAAAAGTTACACGGCGGTAATTAAAATATAAGGAGGTCAGAAATCAATGAACTAGATATATGTTAATTCAAAGGAAAAATGTCAATTCATCATGTTTTAGCTACTATGACATGAATGTAAGCCAATAAAGTTTAAATTTAAACACCATATGTGGTGAAGTTGGTTTGCTGCAGAAGCAAATGTCAAATTCAATGCATTTGCAAGGAAGCCACAAGAAAAGAGTGTGCTGTCATCAAGCAAGTACCAATATACAAGCTAATCAAAATATTGCATATGTCATTGTGACATCATGAGCAGGGAGAACAGAAACGGAAAAAAAAAAGATATGTGTGGAGAACCGGACTCCAATATGTATGCCACTTCCATGATGAGATGATAATTGTGATATCTACCCACCTTCCAGCTATCCAGAGTTCGAAAATTTAACAGCTGTCTGTTCCTATGAAAATCTGAAATCGAACCATCACCAGCCTGTAATAATGGTGCATCCGATGGAAGAACTCTCTGAACAGATAGAGGTAAAGGAAAGGAAGCACAAAACCCCCTTTGCCAATATTGCCATAAACTGCTAGCCAACACTGACTGCGTCAAGTTCTGATCAGCTTTAATAAGATTCAAACCAACACGATACGCTGGTACAGGAAGCATATGTTGAGACAGACCATAAGGAATTTGGCCTGCATTGATTCACTTGTATGCATTAAATGTGGGACCTTCACCATGCACAATGCATATGAAAAGTCATATGAATACAGATAAAATCAAGTAATCAATGACGACAAGAGATTGATTGCACATGTAACAAACCTGAAACAGAGGGCATAGCATGTTTTGTATGCTTTGACTTTCTCCAAGCATGATGCTCAAAATGTTGCCATTGGCACTCTTCATCATTGCATTTTCCTCGAAGCTCAAACATGCAGAAGGGCCGGAAGGGATCAATCACACTGTCCGCCATATCATCATCCTTTTGGGTATTTGGGAGAATCTTTATGTTCTCTCCAACAAAGTCCTGTATCATATCTTGTACACATTCTGTAACTTCAGATGCTGCATCACGGGTCAGGCAGTCATTTTCGTAGTCTGAAGACTCCTTACAAAACCAAGGAAACACCTGCTTGATGTGTCTAGCGGCATTTTGTGGAGCTGAAGAAGGAAAAACCAAATTGTTTGTACCCAATGGAATGCATATTTCTTTGAGAGAGGAGTTGTTGTCCTCAGGATCACAGTTGCCCATTGAAGGACCACTAGTAGAGTTAGAGAGACCACCAGTCTTCTCAGCACCATCATTTCCCAGCTCCATTGTACCTGCACAGCAAAATAAAGTATCGTTACACAAGTTTGCGTGCAGTGTAGAAAGGGCCATCATTTTGGGAATGCATATAAAGAATATTTTAGCGTACTTGGATATCAAGAGTATTCGCCCAATAGTCTGTATCGTTAGACCTTTCCATTCCTATGCACATAAGAAACCGATGCCTCTAAATAGTAACGATTTCATCCTACAGGACTTAAATTTGAATAGATTTCCATGCAAATTCAACATATAATGATGAAAGGAAGATAGAATTATTGCAATAAAACTGTCGGCCAAATTTAGTAATGTGGTTCATATGGTGTGTCTAATTTGAAGAGCCTAGTGATAGTCATCACGGAGATATAATATTAAGGATTATCTTATAGGATAAATGCTTGCATGGTAAACCAGTATATCATTACGATGTCTCAACACATATGACATATGCAGATCATTAAGTAGAGAATTTAGAGATCTATAATAGAAATGAAAGTTATGTGACCTTCAGGGGTTGTCATATCATTCTGCTCTGCTTCCTGTAATTGAAGTACATGTTCAGACTGATTGCCATGTTCCGCGGCTACTTTTCCGACAGCAATTTCTTCTGTACCTTCACCAGTGCTATTCAGACATGGTTTCTTCCCAAACCTTTCCACCAATCTAGACCTCAAAGAAGCTTCTAAAAGCTCATAATCTTGCATACTGTCACCAGAAGCTTGTCTGTTCTCTGCATATGCATGTATAGTTTCTTCCATTTGATTATCCAGATCCAAAGCACATTCTGATCTTGCTTGCCTAGCGGGCATGAGAAGGTCATCATCCATGTAATCCGAAGGCATGTCATTATAATTGGCAGTACTCACAAAGTTTGGATCGGCTGCGCTGGCAGCAAGCTCATCATAGTGTGAACTGTGTGGCCGTGCCTCATGCTTATCAATTGGCTGCTGCGGAGGTTCTTCAGGGTGTAAACTGTGTCTACCACCCTGATTTTC
This sequence comes from Panicum miliaceum, assembly GCA_032594955.1. Classification (NCBI taxonomy): domain Eukaryota; kingdom Viridiplantae; phylum Streptophyta; class Magnoliopsida; order Poales; family Poaceae; genus Panicum; species Panicum miliaceum. The sequence continues at coordinate 53,129,832 of CM064058.1, read as the reverse complement.
AGGCATCTGACTGTTTGCATGAATCTGAGAATTGAGCAAGGATGGCATTGCAGGGCCATCTTCACTATTCCGAATACTTAAAGACTGTGCCAAAGAAGAATTCTCTGCAATTAAACCATGAACTTGTGCAGAGCAAATCTCTCTTCTCCTACGAAGAACTGTACATCTTTCATTTGCCTCAAGTAAAGCTCTTTGTGCTTTGCGGTAAGCTCTAAGAGCTTCCCTTTCTTCAAGTTCACATTTTCGTCTGTGTTCCTGAGCATCCTCCAATTCCTTCTCTTGAAGTTCCTCCATTTCAAGGAGAGAGAACAATCTTGTGTTATGGCCTTCTGCGCCTATCTGGCCGCTGCAGTTCATCTGATCGGCATTCTGCAAAAATAGAAAAGGATAATTGACCATTTACTCTACACATGGATTGGCATCGTGATTCAGATTATATTATTAAATATATGTGTACTGTCAAAACTGAATACAACTAATACTCTACAGTGCTAAAAAGATTCCTTACAGAAAAAGAAACTAAAATGTGTTCACAAATCAAATCAAACATGGAACTGCTGAAACACATGCTCTAGGAAGAAACCCATCTCAGTTTGGTATTAAGCATAGTCAGCAGTAAACTTCTAACGATTCCAAATTGCCAGTATTTGTGCCTCAATGAACTCAAATTCAAACAATGGACACTCTACCAGGTTCGGAAGAGCATTCACTGAGCATCAACGGTTAAATGTATTTCTAATGCACAAGAAAAACAAGTAGAGTGACACAAGAGTGTTAAACTAACCTCCTCTCCAGGTTGCAGTTGTTGCCTCCGGTCTAACACTGTTGAAGGACCAGCACGCAATACCTGTTGCCCAGCTTGGGCAGAAGCAACGTGCATCAAAGCACTAGTATCTTCAGAAATAATTTGCCTCTTAGTGAATGGTGCTGCTGCAAGGCTGCCATGCAACTCAACCATAGCATGATTTCCGGCAACTTCTGTATCTTTGTGGTGAGGAAGATTCTTAGTTGCACCACCATTGTGTATCTGACCTGAAAGCTCTGTTGTGGCTCTGTCCTCTGTTTCATCAACATTAGGGTTCATGGTAATTCCATTTTCAAAGTGACCCATCATTTCAGAAGATTGCACAGTGTTTTTCCTTGATGAACCACCACTAGGTGCAAGTGTTACCGTGTCACTATGACCTTGGTTGTAGGAATGATGCTGATTGAGCTTCAACCTTTTAATTGGCCTTCCATCATGTTCAAACGGACTATTAGGGCGTGAACATTCACCATTGTTCGAAGCTTCAAACCCTATCTTTTCTGGTGGCAGCCTCGCCTGGTTGGAAGACAAATCTGCACTCTTCATAGCAACAGGGGGCAAAGGTCTTTTTTGACCTTTTAGTTCATTTTCTCGGGCAGCAATTTTATGGCGCAACCTTTCTAACCTATGATCTGCAGAATGTACTCCAACACCATTTCCATCTTTCTGCTTATACTTTAGAGTATTAACTTGGCGCACAGGTGGCTCTTTCCTGAAAAAGGTAGTACCTGATCCCCTACCAGCCCCTACATTTCTGAGTGTGAATGGAAAAGCAGGCACGTGGGCAGGTCCTACCTTTGCACCAAGGGTTTTCTGCTGAGATACTTCCTCTCTCATGATCCTAGTCTGCATACTATTCCCTGTTTTTTGTGTACCTTGAGAGGGGGCCTTCCTGCCTCTTACTGTATCTTGCTTCGCCTTCCCAGAGTCGGTCCCACTATCATCATCAGAGAATGTTATCACAAGGTTGTCACTTGACACAGGCTTCTGCCATGAAAGATTTCGGTTTGTCCCAGGTTTGAATTGCCCTTGATTCATCCTCATGATCTTCTTGTAACTTGGAGCAGCTGATTTGTGAGCCATAGCATTTGAGACACTCACGGTATTACTGCCTGCTAAGTCAAAACATAAGAGGCAATGCAGCAGATTCAGCGTGAGAAGCAGACATCCTTCCATGAAAGGAAAGTGAAATAAAATATGAAACGCACATAAGTCGCAGCTTAGCACCAATGTCGGAACTTACCTTTACCAGGGAGAGTTACCGATGGCACTTGAGAAGCAGCCTCCGCAAACTTTCCAAGAATGGATGGAGCAGCTAACCGAGTTTGCAGAGCCTGCTCAGATCAATTTAATGGGCACGGTAAGCAACAAACATTGCAAATCTAAGAGCACGAACAGGCAATAAATGCATCAACACGTACGTATACATAAACGACACGAGGGGGTGAAAAACGTGATGACGTACATCCTACACGAGTACTTAATAACAAGACGATAAATGCAGTGTGTAAATACACCAATCGAAATTTCACAACACTTAAGGCACCATCTGTGTACTGTTTCCAAACCTACAACACCAACCTGGCAACTAGCAACGGAAAGCGCACATCAACAGACTGTTTGCTCGTACACCTTCAATTATATAAGCAGCGCTACAACTCAAGCCAGCTCAGCTGTAACCGCAGAATCAGACCGCATTTAAAACCGAGCATGTCGAGTCCCTAGAACAAACCGAGCATGTCATGTCCGGGTCCCAAAACAAAGCAATGAGCTCACGAGTATGTTCCCCATCCCACAAACCCTACCCCTTGCTAGATCTCAGCGCCACTACCAAAACAATGCGTCCATTCTCCCCCACAATCCGTCGAGCTGCAAACAAGCAGGCCGCGAAGCATCTAACCAAGCACCCAACCGCGCCAATCCAAGCCTCGTGCACTAGCCGCGGGACGAGTCAAAGGGTCAACTGCAAGCAACGGCGTCGCGGCAGCTTCCCCCCACATTCAGGCAGCACGTAGCGGAAGGAGCGGGAGCAGCTAGATCCGAGACGAGCAGGAGAGCGTGAGGGCCGGGGGGCGCGGGAGCTCACCTCGTCGTCGTCGGCGCCGGAGGAGAGCTCGCCCTCCTCGCGCGCCCTCGCCGCCGCCGCCGCCGACGCTGGCGCCGGCGGAGGAGGAGGAGGAGGGCGAGGCGGGGGCTGGGGCGCGCTAGGGTTCTGAGTGGCAGCGGGCGCAGGCCTCGTGCCCGACATGGGAGGAGGCGCGGCGAGGGTTTTGCCTTTCGCGAGGCGGCCGCGTCGCTTTCGCGTGCCGTCGCGCTCGTCGCCTCGTCTCCGAGGGGAGGGAATGGAAGGCAAGGGAAAGCGGCTGGAGCTCGGGGGTGATTTTTTTGGGGGCGCGGCGGGCGCCGCGCCGGGAGGCTGCCCGGTGGGGCCCGCCGGCGAGGAGCGAGGACGCCGTGCGCCCGTGCCGTGCCTTGGTGGCCTGGTGGTGGTGGGGACTGGGGAGAGCGCGAGCGAGATTCCAATTCCGACGTGGGCCGCGCCCGCCGTTTTGCCTGGGGCCGCGGGGGCATTCTCCACAGCCGTCGGATTCACGAGGACACCCTGGACCGTCCAGCGGGAACCTTCTCCTCCTTAGATCGGATCACAGACGCCGGTCCATCCGACCCCACATGGCCACATGGTTGTTGCGACCACAGAGAAATTGTCATCGGAATGGTGCGGCTGTACACAGTGGGTGCCTGAAGACATTTCTCATCCGTGGCAACACGAGGGCATTCGTTTACAAGAAGACCATTCAGGCTTTCCTTTACGGGAAGACAAGTACCAGTACTAGGTCTGTAGGTAACAAAGCTCATCTACTTATAGTTACCATGAACTGCTGGCAACTTATTAGCTGATGAATGATGATTCACGCAGAACTGAATGAATCAGCAGAGGGCTGCAACAGAAGCTCGAGTTACCACCGTACAAGTTTGAGGAATCACGGTGCCACAAATTCTAGTGTTACATTTGTAGATAAGTTACTTATGGTCTGGGAAGGTTCTTTTCCCCCTAAACAAATAGACACACAAAAACTGGAACCTCCTCCAGTCCAGATCAAAAAAGGTTACTGGGCAAGTAAAAACTAAATCCGAAAAGATGTGTCTACTTCTTCAGCTTTAGGTCTGGGTCGGACGGCAGTGCTCTCCCTCGGTGGTTGAAGATCATGAAATCCAGGTTAGCCGGGAGGGAGACGATCCTGCAAGCATGGTAGCAAACGGATTAGTGACGGACAGCAGAACTTCTTAATGTAAAGGGGCTCATCAAATTAGATAGTCCAATAGAAAGCTTGGTGTAGGTTCAACACTTCATGAAAAACATGATACGAGTAAAACAGTGATACTTGTGTAAGCATATCTCATTCCGAAGACAGAGGATAGGAAGGATTCTTATTCATGATACACCAGCCACATAAGTCAAAGTTCAGAACCACCTAGTGGCTTTCAGGTATCTAGTACTATGAGGCAATTTCAGCTATTTGTGGCCCCAAAAAAAAACATCACAATGCCCCAAAAGAAAAGGAGAGCAAGTGCCAGAAAAAAAAAACTTAAGGGGGGTTTTCTATTACTATAGTCATGGCTAAATGACACCACAAAAATAGACATCCAAATATTTGGAATCAGTGCAAGCCAGTAGATTCATATAGGAGGACAGTTAACAATTCATGTTTACAAAATAGTAGGTTTAGCACTATATCAAGTTCTTATACTGAAAAATAACAAAACTTTCAACATGAAACTAATTTTGATGTCATGCTATAGCCTCCCACATATATCAGAAATATGCTTCCTCTCTTTCAATATACAAAACTGGCAGGTCACTGAATAGTTAAGCGCATATGCAGTCAGGGTATGCGGTATGCCATTATGAAATGAACCCGATTTTGAATGACTATATAATCAATATTTGAATGAATCTGCCAGTTTCAAATATGTTGCAGACTTGCAGCATTGTAACCTTTTTTTATTATCGTATCAATAGAATCACCAATGGACAATGAACTGGAAACAGTTACGCATTCGTATTTTGTGAGGTCATGAGTAGCCAATGACACTGTAAAGTTCTATAGGCCTGCGCAATAAACTCATGTGGGACATATACAGTGCACAGCTAGACAGGTTATTCTGATAACAGTGGCTAAAGCAATGGTATTAAGTCCCGCTTTCTGTAAATCTGTTTGCTAGCTCCCTGTTCCAAAATTTTCCGATTACATCTTAGGAAAGAAACTAGTTTCAACTTTCTCATACTGCAATTATCTTCAAAGCTACTTCACAACTATCAGCTACATTACCACCACATAACAAGCTCAGGACTCGAACACATTACTGAGCACCAAATAGGCTCACCTATTCTCCTCAGAATGTGGGAGCACCGAGAGAAACTTCGCTGGAACAGCAAGACCTGCCCACATACACAAGGCCAACCCCAAGAGCAACTCCATCATCACCTGCACGGTCAGAAGCAAACTTTAGCCAAAGCAAACATGCACCAATTTGGTTGGTAAAAACGAAATTAGGAGCTAGGGGGCAAAATGTTTGACATAACATTGGAGCCATAGCACGCCAGAACACTTCTTCTCTCATAAGCCTGCTCAAATTTTTCAGTACGGACAGACAACTTCTAGATGCCAAATTAATCTGAATCATATATACTGTGCAATTTCTTTGCCGGCATCTTTGTATGAAAAGGTGAAAGCATTTTATGTACATGCACAGAAGGGAGTGTGGTGCACGCACGCTTCCTGGCAGCAGAGTTTATGCACACGAACCAGCCCCTGATGGCGCTAACTAACTTACGCTGGCACTGTAAACGATCTAGTTGGTACTTGGTACACACTCACAGTAAACACATCTGAGCCCCTCTGATTTGTACAATTCATTGACCACAGTCTACATTACATCACCAAACCCTACTTCTGGGAAAACTTACCACCCTAAGCTAATCCAGACAGCTAGGGAGCCCAGGTCTATCAACAAAATTCCACTGCATCACAAAGGATGGGGAAACAAGAGAAAAGGATTCCCCAGTTCTGAGCATACTTACATTCATGGGCGGCCGAGTGAACTCTTCCTCCGTGATCTTCAGCACCGCCCGATCTGCAACAACGGAGGGAACATCAATCCATGAAATCTAGACAGCAGCAGCATCCGAATCAAGCTAATTATTATTATACAGAAAAAGCTCTCCGACGCGGATAAAGCCAGCTCGTCCTACTAGTCCACTACTATACTGATAATCAACCCCGCAGCCTCCCAGGCGGCCGGTGAGCAGAGCATCAGGATCACGAAAACTCATGAACCAATGAACTAGATCTAAACCCCGCCCAACCCCAACCCACCCAAACCTCAACGGCGGGACCGATCCGAGCGCGCGGCGGGCGCCGGAGAACCGGGAACCCGCCACGGAACCGCAGCCCAGAACCAGACGGGAAATCAGAGGCAGCCGTCGGCGGAAACCGAAGATCCAGATCAAATTCCGGTCGGAGCGCGGCGGAGGGAGGGGGGGTTGGAGCGTACACTGGATGGTGGCATAGGCGGCGTGGGCGAGGATGGCGCCGCCGAGGACGCCCACCACGTAGCCGATCCCCATGGCGAGGCGAGCCGATCCCCCTGCTCGTCCTGCTCGCCGCGGCGCGGGGAGAATCTCCTTCGGGTTCGATGCGTTTGACGCCTCGGCGAGCCCGTTGGTCTCCGCTGGCCGTGCCGACTAACAGATGACTAGACTAGTAGACTGTCAGGCCGGGAAGGCGCGTACGCCGTCGGATCTGCGGTCTCCTGGATCCAGCACCATACAAAATTGAATGTAGCCTTTTATTTAAAATGGAAAGGGTTAGAAGTTATTTTTAAAAAAAAAGTCTCAAGTTTAGGCCCTGTTTGTTTCCTTGCTACTCCCTTCCTTGTAAAATGCAAAACATTTTGCTTTATTTTAAATCAAAGTAGTATAATTTTGATCAAATTTATAGAGAAAATTATTAACATGTAACACATCAAATAAGTAAATTATGAAAATATATTTCATAATGTACCTACTCATCCTTATTTGACTTTTAAAATATTATTATATTTTTGCATAAAGTTGGTCAAACTTAGACTACTTTGACTTAGAACAAAACAAAATACCTTACATTTCAGGATGGAGGGAGTAGATTATATAATCTATCTTATAATTGTAGGATTATATAATCTATCATTATATAATCTAGCTTATAATCTAAAATAAGCATCTCCTCCATAGCTAATAGGATTATCACAATCTAGGACATGAATTATATAATCTAAATTATAATCTAATATGTTTGTAGACCATTGAAGATTATTTAAGCTAAATTATATGATCTATGGGTAAACAAACATGACTTTAGTCGATCGTAGAGTATAACCTGTCGTTGTTAAGATTGGTGATCAAGACTTAGACTAGTAAATTTCTTTTATGCGCGTACGGCCTCAGGTGGTTGCGCGGGTGACACGGGATTTAGACTGGTTCGGGCGTGAAGAAGCCCTACGTCCAGTATGGGGAGTTGCTCGTGTTACCCACGCAAGTTCTGTAGTAGGGGTTACAGCAGGGCGAGAGAGGGAACCGGTCCCAAGTCTCTAAGGTGTGTAACGGGGCTCTAATGGAGCGTGCCTGTTCTTCTTTGCCGGGAAGAAGAAAGCCTAAGTAAGGAAGCGTGTGTGTGAGCGTGTGAGAGTCTAAAAAATCCCCCCCATGTCTCCTGGGCCTGGCCTTCCCTTTATAGCTCCAGGGAGTCGACCAGGCATATGCGAGACGTGCGTGGGGTACACCGAGAGAGAAAGAACGGAGGGGGAGAGGAAACACGGAGTCCAAGAAGAAGATTCGTGCTTTCCGGGCGCCGCGGCCGTCTTCCGTCTCCTTGCTTCACCGGGCGGCCTGCGCTGGTCTGGTCGCCGTTCTCCTCGGGAGCCGGTTACGGCGGGCGTGCGTGATGATGGCGGTGGCTTCCATCCCGTCGGGGCTGACGGCTGCCACGACTGTCCCTGTTATGCTGCAGGCGGCGTGAGCGGCGCGGTCGCCCTGTCCCTGTCACTGGAATCGCGGGGTGCGAGGACGGGTAGGCGGAGCGCGGACGGTCAGGCGTGCTCCTGTGCCAGGCGACGTGGGTCATGATGGCCTGACAGCGAATCAGAGAGGACCGAGCCGCTGTACCGCGCGCGGCGCGGTCGTGGGCAGGTAGGTGTGACGGGTCATGTCAGCGGCGCGGACGCCTTTCCGCACACCCGAGCCGTGGAGCATTTAAGGCAAGGCTGCGCCCGAGTCTGATTTCCGTCCGGCAGGCCCACGTGAGTCCGACCCTAGGACCCTGGGTCGGGCGAGACGGACCCTCGTGGCGGGGGGTCGGGCGAGGCGGACCCTCGTGGCGAGGGGTCGGGCGAGGCGGAGCCCGCTTGCCTGGGGATCGGGAGCGTCCGACCACGAGGGACGGGGTCGGGCGAAGCGGAGCGCCGCCTCCTCGTGTTGGGCTGGCGATGGTCGCCGTTGCCGCGGGTCAGTCCGGGCCTCCATAATTATTCCCCAAACAGTCATTAGATGACCGTTTACTTTTCCCCCTGACAGTAGCCCCCGAGCCTGTGGTGGAGCGGGGACGCTCCTCCAGAGGCTGTTAGCGTTGGTCGTCAGGAGCCCTTGCCCGCCGTGTGGGCTGCTTGGTGATTGTTTCGACATGAGGGGAATCTCGCCGCTCCGGGGATCTCCCTCCGTATGGAGGCCTCATGTCGCGACCACCCGCGTGGTCACCGGTTGCGAATCTAGCCCCCGAGCTCCCGCTCGTTGCAGGAGACCGGTCGGAGGCCGGACCGACTTTTGTACGTTACCCCTCAAGCGTCCGTTCGTTGGGACGGAGGGGGTGAGCCGTGCCGCGTTATCCTCGTTGGACGAACCGCGGTGCTCGTTTTGAGCTGCAATCGGGTCAATTCGAGTGGGGTCCCGGTCCCCGTTCGGGGGGGTCCGGCCTGGGCCAAGCTGGTGGCGTACCCCAGATTCCGGTCGGCCAGTTCATATAGTTCCCGAGCCCGTTCGATGGGACCTGGTGGCTCGTTGCCTTTCGTCGGGGAAAAACCATGAACTTTGATGCCGGCCGGACTCGAATGTGAGGTCGGGACGCCCTGAGCAGTCGGGTGCCCGGGTGATGGCCGCTAGCGGACCCGTCCCTTCTCACCCCTCGCTCAGGGTTATCCTAGGGCGGCTATCGAACCCACTATGGGCCAGCCTTCGAACCCCTGGACCGTATCGGGCCGTAGGGACGTTTTCAGTCCCGTATCCCTTCTTACCTTTCCGTCGCGCCTTGGGCCGAGTGCGGAGGGGATCGTGCGCGCGTACCTCTCGGAAGGCGAAGTGGCGGTAGGTGCCGACCCGCGAAACGACGGGGCATAAACGTTTCCCGCAGAGTCGCGCGCACGGAAGACGAAGTGGCAGTAGGTGCTTACCCGTGAAGCGAGGGGGAGGAGACGTTTCCTGCAGAGTCGTGCGCACGTCTTCCGAAAAAGGAGGGGAACGGGCGTGGTGAGGTGTACCTGACGCCGCATTAACTGCGACGGGCGCGTCCGTTCCGCTCCACGCGTCGCCCTATAAGACGGGGGGCCGCCTCGCCGGTTCCGCCCCACCTTGTGCTGAGCCTTTCGCCTTCCTCTTTGCCTTTTGGTTTGCTGCACCGGCCGTTTGCCTTCTTCTTCCCCAGCGCTCCGGCCTTCTTCCCCCTCCACCGGCAAGCTTTCCCCCATCGCGCAATGGCGACCTGGGAGCGTTCCAGCTTCGGGACCTCGCGTGCTGAGGGCCTCGTGAAGAAGGGCCTCCTTTGCAACAGGACTGAGCGATATGAGTGGCTATTCCCCGACTCGGAGGAGGCGCCGGCCCCGCCCAACGGGTACATCGTCTCGTTCGCCCACTTCCACGAGCGGGGGTTCGCGGCGCCGCCGAGCCTCTTCTTCCGCGGGCTGCTGCACTACTACGGGCTGGAGCTGTAGCACCTCAACCCCAACGGGATTCAGCACATCACGGCGTTCGTCGCGCTGTGCGAAGGATTCCTGGGCATCGAGCCCAATTTCTCGCTGTGGAAGTATTTTTTCACAGTGAGTCTTTACCAGAAGGCCGAGAAGCGGAGCGGCGAGCCGCGGGCGACCCCGGTGGCGATTGGATGCGCTGAGATCCATCTTCGCCAATCCCGTGCCAGGGAATATATGGCGATGAAGACTGCGGCGTCCCACAAGGGGTGGCATCAGCAGTGGTTCTACGTGAAGAACTACTCCGAATCCCCCTTGCCGGAGTTCACCGGCCGCGTCTTCAAGGCGGCGCCGGAGGTGTGGGCGTACGACCCAGTGGAGAAGGAGAAGAAGCGAATCTCCAGCCTTCTCCGCGCCATCGAGTACCTGAAGACGAAGGGGCTCACTGGAGACGGAGTCATCGGGGCGTACCACTCTCGGAGGGTGGCGCCGCTGATGCTTCGCGTCCGCCCGCTCGCCGAGATGGTTCCTGACGCTCCAACCGTGGGGACCGTCCTTGCGACGGGCGTGCTCCCGACCTCCGAGATTCGCCAGCGCGTCCGGGAGGCGCTGGAGGACAAGGATGTCGTCTTCCCGGTGCCCGGCCACCCTCCGATGCGGCCGGACAAGGGCTTTGTTGATCTGGTAAGTGTTCCGTGCGCCCGTTGCTTCTCCTCGCGTCCCTTGACTCGTCATTCCGACTCAGAGCCTTGCTTTGCTGGGCCAACTGACGAACGTCGTCGGCGCGCGCCCGCCCGTCCCTGAGGACGCGGAGCAGCGGCTGCGGAATCGCCTCTTTGCTGAAAAGCAAAAGAAACGCAAGGACGAGAAGGAGGCGAAGAAGCAGAAAAGGCTCGCCAAGGAGTTCCAGCAGCGGCAGAAAGGTCCGGTCCTCTCGGACAATGATGACGACGACGATGATGATGATGACGATGATGACGACGAGGAGGAGGAAGAGGAGGAGGATGAGGAAGAGGAGGAGCGCGTCCCGATCCCTCAGCCGGGCGCGCTAGTTATCCGGGAGCGGCGCTCCAAGGCGGCCGCGGGGGGCGGCTCGGGCGGCCCGTCCACCCGGGGCCCGACCCCCCAAGGCCCCGAGGCCGCGCCTTAAGGGTCGGCGCGGGGTGCGCCTCAGGAGTCGGGAGGGCCGACCCCTGCTCCGTCTGCCCGAGGCCCGCCTCCACAGGGCTCTGAGGCCGTGCCTCGCGGGTCGGCGCGGGACGCGCCCTAGGAGTCGAGGGGGACGACCCCCGCCGCTCTGCCCCTGGCCCAGGAGCAGAGCAGCGGCGGCAAGCGGTCGTTGCCGGATGCCCCGGGGTCGGCCTCGGGCTCAGAGGCGAAACGCGCCCGCCGGCCTAGCGCCCGCAGAAGGCAAGTTGAAAAGTCCTTGTCCGCCTGTTTCCCTTTCCTTTATCAAGTTGTTTTTGTTGACGTCACATGTTGCCCTGCAGCGTCCCTTCCCCGACCCGTGCTCCGCCGGTGGCGGTGAAGAAAACGTTGCGGGCGCCGTCCACCTCCGTGGGGCGGACCGCGGCCCCATCGGCGGCGAGAGGTGACGCCAGCGGGAAGACCGCGGAGGCTGCCGTCGGGGTGGTTTCCACGACGGCGGGTCCCGCGGAGCGGGGGATCATCCCGGCGGCCCCTCGGATCGAGGAGGTAATCAACCTCGATGACGAGGGGGAGGAGGAGCGCGCCGCTCCGGCGGTGGCGATGGGAATGGAGGAGTCCGTCCCGACGGCTGCGACGGGTACGGCGGCGGAGGCATCGGCGGTGGCGCCGCACGTATCCGCCCGGGACGCCGCGGCGGGGGCGACGATGGCGGCAGAGGTGGAGGTGCCTGCCCCGGCGGCCGTGGCGGGGGGAGAGGCGCTCGCCCCGGTGGTTGCGGCGGAGATCGCGGCGACCTTGGCAGGGGCGGCGGTGCACGCGACGGAGCCGCCGTCGAGGCCAGCGGAAACCGTGGTGGCCGTGCCCGCCCTTGCAGCGGCTTCGGAGACCGCGGAGCCGGGGCCCGTGCCCTTGCTGGGCGACGCCGAGGAATGGGAGAAGTGGCGGGCCATGCAGGATGCGCTCGACAGCGCTCGCGCAGCTCTGGACAGTGTCATTGCTCCCGTCGGTCAGGTATGACATTCCTTGCGGTGACCATTCCCTTCTTCGCCGTTCTAGTGTTGATTGTGGGTTGTTCTTGCAGGCCCTCCAGGAGTGTAGCCGGGGGAAGTCCAATCTCCTTCGGCTTGGGCAGGAGCGTCTCTCCGCGGAGGAGCAGCGGTCCAAGGAGCTGGCCGCGCAGGTCGCCGCCGCTCAGCAGGTCATCGATGACCTGCGGGGGCGCGAGCAGGCGGCGAAGGACGGTTTCCAGGCCGCCGTCGAGGAGGCCCGTTCTGCCCGCGCGGACCTCAAGGCCGTTGTCGATAAGGCCCAGCTCGATGCCGCGGAGCTCCTTTGGCTGAAGGAGGAGCACGAGGCGGTGAAGAAGGAGCGTGAGGCGGTGAAGAAAGAGCGCAAGGCCTTTCGGAAGACCGTCGAGCGTATCCGCCAGGAGCGACAGCAGGCCTGGCAGGACCGGGATCTTGAGGTGACCCGGAGGGTCGAGGCCGAGAAGATGGTGGCCAACCTCGGGACTGAGGTTGGTCAGCTTCAGACCGCTGCGACCGCGTTGAAGGCGCAGTCCGAGGGTAAGGCTCTTCCCATCCTCCTCCCTTTGCGGTGTTGGCGGGGCTTCTGACCCGGCGTGTTTTTTCGCACAGGTCTCACGGGCGAGGTCGTCCAGCTAAAGGGGGCTCTTGATGCGGAGCGCGCGGAGCACGACAGCCTGCGGGACGCGGTCCGCATTGTCTGCACTGGCCTCGGCGTGGTCCAGGCTGAAGCGACGAGCTCGCTGGCGGCTCGTGTCCTCGGGGTGTACCGGCGGACCCGCGAGATTGCTCGTGAGGCGCTTCGCGTCGGCGTGAGGCGGGCTTTCGGGGTCTTCGGGTCCAATTACACCAGCCTTGACTTTGACCTGATGAGCGAAGGGTACGCCCCCGGGTACACCGAGGCTGAGCTGGACGAGATCGATGCGTCGGTGCTCGGCCCGACAGATGCCTTGGCGGTGCAGCTGGAGGAGGCCGTCCCACCGGAGGAGCATTGAACGGTCCAGCTGGGTCGGGTTCAGATACCCGGCCATGTGAATGTGTTAGTGTTTTTTGGACTCGCTTTTGTAATGGCCACGAGGGTCGTTTTTGCAATTTATAAACGTTCAGTTCCGATCCCCTTCCTCGTCCTTTTGGGTCTGGAAAGGTTAGAATACGGGTCGGATGCGTAAGTAAGCGCTAATGGGCGATAGTACCGTAGCCGCTGGGGCGTGGGTTTTCTCGCAGTCCGATCAGTCTTGCCTGGGCATCGTTTGCGCACTCTCCCCTTTTCATGCTCAAACGTCTAGGAAGGGGGGCCGGATCGGAGAAAAGTTGTTTTGGGAGGACCTCGGGTGACTTGGGCCAGAGCCCCTGATAGCCCCCCGAGGGATATGCGACCCTGAGGCAGGGTCAGGGTCGGATATCCCTGAGCCGCAACGAGACTCAAAAAAGGTCGACTCAAAACTGCTTTTCCCCGTGAACCAGAAATTTGCAAGGATGCGTGTATTTAAACTTGGAAACAGAATTTAAGGGTAGAAGCGTCTTAGCTGTTCTATGTTCCAAGCGTTGCTGAAGATCTGCCCGTCAGGGGTTGCCAGCTTGTACGTGCCTGGACGCAGTACTTGGGTGATGATAAAAGGTCCTTCCCACGGAGGGGTCAGCTTGTGCCGACCCCTGTTGTCCTGGACGAGGCGGAGTACCAGGTCCCCGACGTTGAAGGCTCGGCCTTGCACCTTGCGGCTGTGGTGTCGTCGCAGGGCCTGTTGGTACTTGGCTGAGTGTAACAGGGCCACATCGCGTGCCTCGTCGAGCTGGTCTTGTGCGTCCTCGAGCGATGTCTGGTTTCCCTGTTCGTCGTATGCCCTGACCCTCGGTGATCCGTACTCTAGGTCCGTGGGGAGGATTGCCTCGGATCCGTAGACCATGAAGAACGGGGTGAAGCCAGTTGCCCTGCTGGGGGTCGTTCTCAAGCTCCATAGGACCGCGGGGAGCTCCGCAACCCACCGTCCGCCGAACTTTTTGAGGCGGTCGAAGATCCCTGGCTTGAGACCCTGGAGTATCATGCCATTGGCTCGTTCAACCTGCCCATTCGTGCGGGGGTGCGCCACGGCCGACCAGTCCACTCGGATGTGGTAGTCGTCGCAAAACCGGAGGAACTTTTTCCCGGTAAATTGCGTGCCGTTGTCTGTGATTATAGAGTTGGGGACCCCAAAGCGATGGATGATATCGGTGAAGAATCGCGCCGCCTGTTCAGATGTGATCTGCGCGATGGGTCGTGCCTCGATCCACTTAGAGAACTTGTCGATGGCGACAAGCAAGTGGGTGAAGCCCCCGGGCGCTTTCCTGAAGGGCCCGACGAGGTCCAGTCCCCAGACCGCAAAGGGCCATGTGATGGGGATAGTCTGGAGCGCTTGTGCGGGCATGTGAGTTTGGCGTGCGAAAAATTGGCACCCTTCGCAGGTGCGGACCACATGGGTAGCATCGGCGACCGCCGTTGGCCAGTAGAAACCCTGCCGAAAAGCGTTCCCGACGAGGGTTCTTGGTGCGGCGTGGTGGCCGCAGGCCCCTGCGTGGATGTCGTGAATTAGTGCCCTTCCTTGCTCGATCGGGATGCATCGCTGAAGGATGCCGGTGTGGCTCCGCTTGTAGAGCTCCTGGTCAATGACGACGAATGTCTTGGCGCGGCGCGCGATCCTTCGTGCCTCCGTCTTGTCCTTCGGAAGAGTCTCGCGGACGAGGTAGTCCAGGTACGGAGTTCTCCAGTCGGGCGGGGCGTCGGGCCCCGTGGCTGGATCTGTGTCCACCTCCATGACCTCAGGGTCGGACGGAGCATGGACTACATCTGGGTCGGCACCCGAGCCCAGGACAGGTGGCGCGCCGCCGACTTTTCCTGGTTCCCAACAACGGACCGAGGGCTCGAACTGATCGCTGATGAAGACGCCATCGGGAATGGGCTTTCGGCCGGATGCTGCCTTTGCCAGTTCGTCGGCTGCCTCGTTAAAACGCCTTGCGATGTGGTTGAGTTCTAGGCCGTCGAACTTGTCCTCAAGTTTGCGGACCTCGTTGCAGTAGGCTGCCATTTTGGGGTCGTGGCAGCTTCATTCCTTCATGACTTGCTCAACGACCAGCTGGGAGTCGCCTCGGACGTCCAGCCGTCGGATGCCCAGCTCGATAGCGATGCGGAGCCCGTTGAGGAGAGCCTCATACTCGGCGACGTTATTAGACGCGGGGAAATGGAGGCGGATCATGTACCTCATGCGGACGCCGAGGGGAGAGATGAAGACTAGGCCCGCTCCGGCGCGAGCCTTCATCAGCGACCCGTCAAAATGCATCGTCCAGTACTCCTGTTTCTCCGGTGCCGATGGCGTCTGTATCTCCGTCCATTCTGCCACGAAATCAGCGAGCACCTGGGACTTGATGGCGGTGCGGGGGGCATAGGTGATGCCCTGGTCCATGAGCTCGAGCGCCCACTTTGCGACCCGACCCGTGGCGTCTTGGTTCCGGATCACCTCGCCGAGGGGAAAAGACGAGACGACTGTCACCGGGTGCGAGGTGAAGTAATGGCGCAGCTTCCTCTTCGTGATGAGGATGGCGTAAATGAGTTTCTGGATCTGCGGATATCGCGTCTTGGACTCGGACAAGACCTCGCTGACGAAGTAGACTGGGCGCTGTACCTTGAGGGTATGTCCCTCTTCCTCTCGCTCTACTACTAGGGCCGCGCTGACCACCTGGGTGGTTGCCGCGATGTAGAGCAGAAGGGGTTCCCCGTCGGCGGGTGGCACCAGGATCGGAGCTTTTGTCAGGAGTTCCTTGAGCCGGTCAAGTGCCTCCTGGGCCTCTGCGGTCCACTCGAAGCGGTTGGTCTTCTTCAGGAGCCTATAAAGGGGAAGCCCTCGCTCGCCGAGGCGCGAGATGAAATGACTCAGGGCCGCCAGGCAACCCGTAACACGTTGGACCCCCTTTATGTTTCGGATTGGCCCCATGTCATTGATGGCTGTTATCTTCTCCGGGTTGGGTTCGATGCCGCGCACGGAGATGATGAAGCCTAGCAGCATCCCCCTTGGAACCCCAAAAACGCATTTTTCTGGGTTGAGCTTGATGCGCTTGTCTCTCAGCCTCTTAAAGGCGAGTTCGAGGTCGGGGATGAGCTGGTCACCCCTCTTGGACTTGACTACGATGTCATCGACATAAGCCTCAACGGTTTGCCCGATGAGGTCCCCAAAACACTTGAGCATACATCGCTGGAATGTAGCCCCCGCGTTTTTGAGGCCGAACGGCATCTTGACGTAGCAATAGGGGCCGAAAGGGGTGATGAAAGAGGTCGCGAGCTGGTCGGACTCTTTCATTGCGATTTGATGATAGCCGGAATACGCGTCGAGGAAGCTGAGGGTTTCGCACCCGGCGGTCGAGTCGACTATCTGGTCGATGCGCGGCAAAGGAAACGGATCCTTTGGGCACGCCTTGTTGAGACCGGTGTAGTCAACGCACATTCGCCATTTCCCATTCTTTTTTCGTACAAGAACAGGATTAGCTAACCACTCGGGGTGGTACACTTCCTTGATGAACCCGGCCGCCAAAAGCTTCTGGAGCTCCTCGCCTATGGCCTTGCGCCTCTCCTCGTCGAAGCGGCGCAGACCTTGCTTTACTGGCTTGGAGCCGGCCTTGATGTTCAAGGAGTGCTCGGCGACTTCCCTCGGAATGCCGGGCATGTCCGAGGGTTTCCACGCAAAGACGTCGATGTTTGCGCGGAGGAAGTCGACGAGCGCGCTTTCCTATTTGGGAGATAGGTTAGCGCTGATTCGGACGGTCTGGCCGTCGGAACCGCTAGGGTCGAGCGGGACCTCCTTGACGCCTTCGGTGGTCTCGAAGGAGGTGGGCGATCGCTGGGAGTCGGGCCGACCCTCGGCGCCCTCTGCGAGCTGGGGCGCCGGCCCTTCCACGACGTTGATGGCTGCGGCGTACTCGCAGCACTCAACGTCGCACTCATACGCCTTCTGGAAGGATGTGCCGATAGTGATGACACCGTTGGGCCCCGGCAGCTTGAGCTTGAGGTAGGTGTAGTTGGGGATGGCCATGAACTTTGCGTAGCTCGGCCGCCCCAGGATGGCGTGGTAGGTTCCACGGAAGCCCACCACCTCAAAGGTGAGGATCTCCTTCCTGTAGTTGGACGGAGTCCTGAAGGTGACGGGCAGGTCGATCTGCCCGAGGGGCATTGCCTGTTTCCCCGGCACAATGCCGTGGAAAGGGGCCTTGCTGGGGCGGAGGCGGGCGCGGTCGATCCCCATGGCGTCGAGGGTCTCGGCGTAGAGGATGTTGAGGCCGCTGCCTCCGTCCATGAGCACCTTGGTGAGGCGCGTCGTGCCGATGATCGGGTCCACGACGAGGGGGTAACGCCCTGGCTGCAGGACACGCCCCGGGTGGTCGGACCGATCGAACGTGATGGCGGATCCCGACCAGTCGAGGAAGGTCGGTGTCGCAGGCTCAGCCGCGTAGACCTCGCGGCGCTCCAACTTCTGGCGGCGCCTGGAATCATAGGCCGCTGAGCCGCCGAAGATCACGAAGCAGTCGTCCACCTTGGGGAATCCGTCCTCCTTCCCTCCGTCGTCCTTCCTTTCCTCGTCGGGTTTCCGCCTACGGTCGCCCTTCACCGGGTTGCCTGCAAAGTAGCTTTTCATGAGGTTGCAGTCTTTGTAGGCGTGCTTCGCGGGGAACTCGTGGTTGGCACGGTCCCTCGAGCAACTTGTCGAAGAAGCCGGGGGTGCCCTCCGGGGGCGGCTGACCCCGCTTGCGCTCAGCGGCCGCCACGAGGGGTGCTTCGCGCCGCTGCTTGTTCTTTTTCTTCTGCGGACGGTGGGAGGTACCCTCGTCGGCTTCCTCCTTCCGCTTCGCTTCACCCTTGGAGCGGTCAAAAATTGCTCCGACGGCCTCCTCGCCCGAGGCGAAGCTGGTGGCGATGTTGAGGAGGTCCTCCGTGGTCCGCGGGCCTCGGCGTCCGAGCTCATGGACGAGGGGTCGGCAGGAAGTTCCCGCCAAGAACGCCCCTATGACATCAGCGTCTGCGACGTTGGAGAGCTCGGTGCGCTTCCTGGAGAAACGTCGGATGCAGTCTCGGAGGGATTCGCCCGACTCCTGGCGACAGCTCCGGAGGTCCCAAGAATTGCTAGGGCGCATGTATGTGCCCTGGAAGTTTCCTACGAAAATTTCCCTCAAGTCGTTCCAGCTGCGGATCCGTCCCGAGGGGATATGCTCCAGCCAGGCTCGCGCTGAGTTGGCTAGGAAGAGTGGGAGGTTGCGGATGATGAACAGGTCATCATCCGCCCCACCGGCCTGACATGCAAGCCGGTAGTCACTGAGCCATAGCCCGGGGTTCGTCTCCCCGGAGTATTTGGCCACGTTGGTTGGTTGCCTGAAGCGCGGCGGAAATGGCGCGCTCAGGATGCGTGCGGAGAAGGACCGGGGCCCCGCCGGGTCGGGGCTGGGGCTGCGGTCTTCCTCGCTGTCGTAGCGGCCGCCACGGTGGACGTGGTAGCCGCGGTCCACCCCTTCCTCCCTGTCCGCGCGGGAGCGTCTCCGCGCGTCCAGGGTGTCACGGGCGTCGCGGATGGGACCGACGCGCCGGTGGATGGATGGAGCCCTACCCCAGCGGGTGGCGGCGTCCGTCGTGCGGGCGCGGCCTGGTTCGTCCGGGGAGGAGGCTGGTGGACAGACTCCCCCCGCCTTTCGGACGGCGTGGTGGGGGCCGCCCCGCTGGCGTTTAGCCCGCGTCGCCGGGACGCGGAGCTCTCCGCCTGCTGAACAGCGGCGCACTCGAGCAGGTCGCGTACCTCTTGATGCGCCTGGTGCTCCTCGGGTGTCTCCGGTGCCGGGAGTCGTCGCAGCAGGGCCGCCGCTGCGGCGATGTTTTGGCTGGCGCGGGCGAAGAGCTAGGGGCAATCCTCGTCAGCGCAGATGCGATGCTGGACGTCGCGCCCCGCCCTCGTGGCGGAGGTGCTCGCCCTCCCGGAGGGGTGCCGCGCGCGCCTCCGGCTGTCGTGGCCGCTCCGGTGCCCGGGCAAGGGCTCCCGTGGTGGCCGCGGCGCGTGGCGGGGGAGTTCGTTGCCTCCTCCCGGCGCCATCGCCGTTGGACCCCTCGGAGTGCGCGTCGGCCATGAAGCACTCACGCGAGGGGTGGCGACTCCCGCTGCTGGAGCCCGCATCGGAGATCGTTCTCGCCGCGCCCGCGAGCTCGTTGCTCGCAGGGGGCGCGTCCATGGGTCGCGCCAGGGCACGACCGCGGGTGGTCACGGCACTGCGCCACCCGGAATACCGTTCCGTCGAAGGAGGCCCTCCGACGTGCGTCCGGCCACCCGTCACCACCCTGGCGGCGGAGCCAGAGGCGATGAGGCGAGTGGGTGAAGCAAGGAGAGGGACAAGGTTGATCCCTTCTCTGGTGGCGAGGAAGTCCAGGCTCCCAAAGCGGACCAGGGAGCCCGTGGCGAAACTGGCGTCGTGGCTGGCCATCTGAAGCCGGTGGTGTACGCGCAAAGGTCCCCTACCTGGCGCGCCAACTGTCGTTGTCAAGATTGGTGATCAAGACTTAGACTAGTAAATTTCTTTTATGCGCGTACGGCCTCAGGTGGTTGCGCGGGTGACACGGGATTTAGACTGGTTCGGGCGTGAAGAAGCCCTACGTCCAGTATGGGGAGTTGCTCGTGTTACCCACGCAAGTTCTGTAGTAGGGGTTACAGCAGGGCGAGAGAGGGAACCGGTCCCAAGTCTCTAAGGTGTGTAACGGGGCTCTAATGGAGCGTGCCTGTTCTTCTTTGCCGGGAAGAAGAAAGCCTAAGTAAGGAAGCGTGTGTGTGAGCGTGTGAGAGTCTAAAAAATCCCCCCCCCCCCCCCCCCCATGTCTCCTGGGCCTGGCCTTCCCTTTATAGCTCCAGGGAGTCGACCAGGCATATGCGAGACGTGCGTGGGGTACACCGAGAGAGAAAGAACGGAGGGGGAGAGGAAACACGGAGTCCAAGAAGAAGATTCGTGCTTTCCGGGCGCCGCGGCCGTCTTCCGTCTCCTTGCTTCACCGGGCGGCCTGCGCTGGTCTGGTCGCCGTTCTCCTCGGGAGCCGGTTACGGCGGGCGTGCGTGATGATGGGTGGCTTCCGTCCCGTCGGGGCTGACGGCTGCCACTACTGTCCCTGTTATGCTGCAGGCGGCGTGAGCGGCGCGGTCGCCCTGTCCCTGTTGCTGGAATCGCGGGGTGCGAGGACGGGTAGGCGGAGCGCGGACGGTCAGGCGTGCTCCTGTGCCAGGCGACGTGGGTCATGATGGCCTGACAGCGAATCAGAGAGGACCGAGCCGCTGTAGCGCGCGCGGCGCGGTCGTGGGCGGGTAGGTATGACGGGTCATGTCAGCGGTGCGGACGCCTTTCCGCACACCCGAGCCGTGGAGCATTTAAGGCAAGGCTGCGCCCGAGTCTGATTTCCATCCGGCGGGCCCACGTGAGTCCGACCCTAGGACCCTGGTTCGGGCGAGACGGACCCTCGTGGCGGGGGGTCGAGCGAGGCGGACCCTCGTGGCGAGGGGTCGGGCGAGGCGGAGCCCGCTTGCCTGGGGATCGGGAGCGTCCGACCACGAGGGACGGGGTCGGGCGAAGCGGAGCGCCGCCTCCTCGTGTTGGGCTGACGATGGTCGCCGTTGCCGCGGGTCAGTCCGAGCCTCCATAATTATTCCCCAAACAGTCATTAGATGACCGTTTACTTTTCCCCCTGACATAACCCTATCTAATTTGCATACCCCTAACTCATGTAATTATATTGCTCATGTTGTTGTCGATTTGGGTGTGAGGCTAGGGCTAGGTGTTGCAACTTCTGGCCTAATGGTGAACTACCCTCTGAATTTATCTTTGATGGCGGCCGATCTCAGTTCGATGGAAACATCCCCCATGTGGAAAAAAAAACCCCGTGGTGTACCATGAATCTATGATGAAGGAATAAAAAATTTTAAGAAGAAAACGCTGAGCACATCGTAAGTGTGTGGCGGCGAGCTAGACGGCAACAGCAGAATTGGCAGGGGCGCCGCAGCCCGCAGGTGGCGGCGAGCTACTCCAGATTTCGTCGATGAACGGCATGCGTTCCAAGCAGATGCCAAATGCTGAGGTCTCTGTCTGCTCCTAACGAGCTTGTCTAGGCACTTTGCTCGCTCGCTGAACGCTGATGCAACGGCACAGCTGGAGCAGTCTATGAACATGAGCGCAGATCTTGCCCTGGATTCTGGAAACCACAGTGCCGCATCTGATTGTAGCTGCAACCGTAACAGTCTCAACTGAAATACAGCTGCACAGGCTCCACACAAAATGTGAAATACACTACAGAAAACCACAGACAGTGTAGGATGCCAGCACGGCCATACACGTTCACATCCCAAGCCAAGATCTTGATTATTGCGTGATTGTGGTACAAAGGCAGAGTTCACTCACAACAATGATCGTTCTCTGTTTCACTCGAACAATCGCTTACATTCAAAGTACAAAACGGATGCAACTGCAAAAGGTGCCACTGTACGGTAGCTTAAGCGGCCATGATGCAATCAATGGCTTGCTTGCAGATCCCAGTCATGGTCGCCTCTGGTCCGTACACCTGCAATGAGTTTGTTGAGCATCATCAGGTCACCTGCTATGGTGGAGGCATGGAGCTGGTCCAAGTGATTTCATTTTAGGAAATGGAATCATGAGCATTCATACCTCAATTGGAACACCAAGTTCTGCACCAAGAGTGCGCATTTTGGCGAGTCCGGTTTGGTAGTTTGGACCACCTCTCCGGACGTAAATGTTCATCCTTGCGGCCTTCAATTTCGATTCCTGGAAGCAGATTTGGAAGGAGGGAAAGCAAATAGGATTAGTGAAGATTTTAAATGGAGACAGGTGGAAGTGGTTGGGGAATTGAACAGCAATTAAACCGTACTGTCCAATTACCTTCTCTCTTAAAGCCCGAATGATGCCACTAAATGTGGCAGCAACGTCGGTGAAGTTAGCGATACCTCCTCCAATGAGAAGGGCTCTCTTGCGCCCGTCAGGATCAGCAGTAGCACACTGCAAGGATTTTAAACATTATTCATGACAGATAAAAGTGGACACAATAGACAGACAACAGAAAGGTTCTTCTACTGTGCTTACATCCAGAACCACTCTAGCATACTGCAGAACCTCCTCCTCGTTGGGAGCTCCACTGTACTCTGCATAATTTCCTAGCTCCGAAGCATATCCCAAATCTCCAACCTGGTATGCAAGAGGAACTATGGGTCATTTCGCCATGCACCTCAAAAATGACAGATTTTATCTTATATTAATTCATTTTAGAAATCCATTTCTTGACAAATCCAAAGTTAGCAGGAGAAGGTATCAAAACGTGCAAAGTAACTTGAAGTAGGGTCTCTAAGAAATTCAGGCATACCGTATCAGCATATATGACACTGGCACCACCACCTGCAACCATCGTCCAAATGCGTCCTTTTTGGTTCAATACTGTGAATTTCAGAGAAGCACTTGTCTGCAAGAAATGGATCATTACTTAAATCTGATGAAACATACTCCCTCCGTCCCAAAATATAGCTACGTTTAGACTTTTTCGAAGTCAAACTTTTTCAACTTTGACTACAAATAGCGAAAAAATCATAGAGACTGATAACATAAAAATTATGCTAGTAGCTTTATCATGAAACAAACTATTATAATATATAACCTCTTCTGTTTGAAATAATTTATTTTTAGAGTTATTGTTGGTCAAAGTTAAAAAAATGACTTTGACAAAAGCTAAATGTAGCTATATTCTGGGACAGAGGGAGTACAAAACTGTCAACATAAAGTTAATCCATATACAACTGTAGATAGCACAGTTCAGGGGGAAGGGTTCAATGGAATATCAGGTGTCCAATTTCCCATGAATATACCTTCTCATCCAGTTCATGGATAAAGCTTTCTGAGGGACTGAGAACTCTTCCAAAAGGTAGAGGGAACTCAATATTACCCCACCTGTACATGAAAACAATGGCCGTTATAATTGGAGATACAGTAGAAAACCCTCTACCTTTCACATTAAGAAAGGATGATATGATTAGCATTAAGGACAAAATCAGAATATGTGAGGTACATCAAAAGCCTGAATCTTACTTATTGAAGTTCTTGAAAGCGGCTGTGTCATCTAGTTCTCCTCTCATATCCAGAGGATAGGGTTCACCATTTACCAAGGTGAATGGGTTCATCTCAAGAAATGAGAAATCCAAGTCTGCCAAAAGAATCAATGATCATCATATCATTGACACCGGAAATGCAACAATTACAAACTGTCTGCCTTTGGAAAGCAAGGGTTAGGTACCTTGGAAAACAGAAAATACACCTCTAATGAAATCACCTATTTTTGTGCGGACCTGAAATTCAAACATGAATAGTTAATGAGAATCAGAGCATTGATGATCAATCAAGATAATGGGAATTACCAGCAGTAACAAGTTCAAACCTGTGGGGAATAAAATAAATGGTATAATAGATAAGGAAGTAACAGGGAAACAGCTGACCTCCAATGGCAGGGTGGCAATCAAGGGAGCACATGCATCAGGTGTCATTTGCTTCTCTGTGGGAAGAAAGATTGTCTTAACCTTGTCCCAGTTCTCCTCAATCTCAATACCTCCACACTCGGAGAAACTAATGGTGGAGCCAAGCCTTTCTGATACAATCGAAAGGTAGTACTCTTGATCATGGGGCACAAATGGCTCAACTATGAAGGTTGTAATTGGAGCTTTGCAGCCACCCATCTCAACCTAGATACATGAGCAAACTCATACAGATTATAAATAGCTTCAGCAAACAAGCTTTCACTGGGAAAATATGGGAAAATGTTGTTTCTCACTACCTCAACTCCCAACCGCTCCTTAACAAATTGGCGAACTTGGGCAAGGTCTAGGTTGAGGGCCACAAGTCCACTCTTCCCACGTTTACCAAACAGCATGTCCGGTTTCACAACCAACTTCATAGATGAGAGCCATGGCTCCTGGTTTGCAAGCTCAGTGAAATCTGTTGATTGTGTGACCTACGAATAAGCATACTCGACCATCAGTCAAATTGATCCTGAGGAATATATCAAAAACATGATGCTCTTGAGAGGGAGAAAAAGCTACTATAGAGCACCAAAATTTGAAACATTTGGTTCAAGAAAAAAATTCTGCACAATCAAATCCAAGCCGTGTTTCTACAACAAATAAACCCTTCCAAGAGAAAGCTAATAAAGATCATGAATTCTCTGCTGCTACTGGTGATTAAAAACCAATACAATGTTTTATCATTACCCAGATGAAGTACAGTGTTTGACGCAGATCCACTTCATCAGAGCAAATTAGAGATAGTATTACTTAAAGTATCACAGATTTTAGTGAAGGTTGGCAGAGACTGCACCTTACAAATCCATACAGCAAACCAATTATTATGACTTCGACATTTCTCTAAAAAAGGAAGAGGAATTCCCAGCCAAAGTATTAGCCAGTCCACTGACTAACAATGAATTGATTATGGGCCAATCATACACAGAATAAAAAAAGATGGATCTGAGTAATATAACATATCCAGTATCCATACATGACATACTAACATCACAACGAATCAGGTCATAACTCATAAGAAGATCTTTGGACGCCAGTCGCATGTCTTGGATAACTACACAGTGAGCACCATTCGACTCATCCAACCAAAACAGCACGAGTTCATCAAATCGCTAATTGGAAACAGCAGTGGTGAAGTTATGCAGACAGGGCATTCTACCGATTTGAACAGCAAACAAACAGGGCTATTGTTTGAAATCTAATTTCCGCATGTACAAAAAGTACCATATCAAAATCCCAAGTAAACAACAGAATTCCATTTCCCTATAAGTTGGAGACCAATTTTTGCACCAATTACCAACAATAACAATCACGACTCCTAAATCAAATCGTTCTGATCAGCTTCTCCCCAGCCGAGGTCTTCGTCCACTAAGGAATCTTAAACTACCAAAGACGACCGTAGCATCCCGCAAAAAAAAAAAAAAAAAAAAAAAAAAAAAGACGACAGTAGCAAAGCAAAAGCAATACTCCCAGATTAGAAGAGTTGCAAGTTCGCAACAGCTTCGTACTACAATGATGAGCTAGAAATTAAACACCAGGAGCTGCTCGAGTTGAGCACTCCAAAAAGCGTAAAATTCCGCCCACCAAGTCCCTCCCAGCACAAAACTCCCCCAAACTCCAAAAGGCACGCCTCACCCCCCAGAATTACACAAGAGCCGCGGACGCCAAGCTGAATCCACCCAACCCAACCCCGCGCGCGCCCCACGAGGGCAGGATCCGAGCCCGGCGCCGCTGAGATCCGGCGACCCATCCCTCCCAATCCCTGTGATCCGACAAGGAGGCAGCAGGCAGCGGCAGCACAGCGGCAGAGGAAGGGGGAGGAGGAAGCGGAAACGGGGAAATGACCTGCGCGGAGAGGATCTGGAGGTCGATGCCGGCGAGGCGCTTGAGGTGCTCCCGGAGGAGGCGCTTGGAGTCGTACTCCCGGATCTTCTTCCGCGCCATCGCCCGCCGCCGCGGCCGGACCTTCTGGGAGCGGGGTGGGTGGGTGGGTGGAGATCTCTGCTCTGGCGGTGAGCGAGCGGGCGTGCGGAACTGCGGACGCGGGCAAACGGCGACGACCGGTGCTCGGGACTAGTGCGCGCGGCTGCGGCGCGGGCGGCTCTTTATATAGCGAGGCCGGCCGGCGGGTACGGGACGGGAGGCGCCCGCCGGTGAAGCGGCTGCGGCTGGGTTTCTCTCGGTCGCCGGGAGGTGGGCCCCCGGCTGGGTTTGGTTTGGTTTGGTTTCGTTTGGTTGTAGGTGGATGGGATCTGGTTGGGTTGGGACCGTTTGGGTTGGTGCGGTGCGGTGAATGGTGACAATGTCACAAACTCACGGGACACATACCACGAAGGCAAGCTCCGTGTTGTTGTAAAGCTCTAAGTTTTTCATCTTAATACAACAATATGCAACTCTCCTGTATATTAGACAAAAAAATAAATTTGCTAGTATTATATTGATCGAAACATCCATAGCACCGCTACATACCGATAGTAACAGAGGAAAATGGTCATCTAGTATGCCTGTTACGCGAGCTAGGTCTCCCTGCACCTTTGTGTGATGATATATGAAAGAGGAGAGATTGACTTTGTTCCTCTTCTAAGATGTTTCGGTACTCAAACCAGTATTCTTCATGTTATTTGCACAGCAACAGGCGGGAGGAGGGATAATGGTCCATACATACTATCGTGGAATCTTGTGGATTGGCAATATAAGTAGGTCATCAAAGGCTACCAGAGTGGCGAGGCTATAGATGGCTAGATGGGCGGCACGGCCCAACACGGCACTAACCCGATTGGGCACGGCACGACGAGGCATGGTCGGTGAGCCGTGCCGGCATGCCGTGTCGCCGCCGCGGCCCAGGCACAGCATGAAGGGCGCGCGGTCATGTCGTGCCTGCACGATGGCACTGTCGGCCCGCGCGTGTCGTGTCGGCCCACGCCAGATGCCGACGGCTACAGCAGGGATGGTGGCGGTGGCGAGGCGTGGGGGAGGAGGAGGTGGCGATGTCGAGGCGCGCAGGGAGTAGGCAGCGGCGACGGCAACGCGCGCAGCGAGGAGGCCGGCGGCGACGTCAAGGCGCGCCAGGAGGAGGCCAGCGGCGACGCCGAGGCGCGCGGGGAGGAGGCCAGCGCGCGGTTGCGGTCCTCCATCGACGGCAGAAAGGGAAGGGGCGGTGGGGAGACAATGGAGACCGAGAGTGGGAGATGTGGGGGATCCAGGGTAACAGGGGCGATCGAGAGGAGGGGGAGAGGGAGAGGGGTGCAGCGGGAGATAAGGTTGGGCTGAATAGCCGTGTCTAATCGGGTTTGGCTCATTAGCCGTATCGGGTCCGGGTCGGCACTATGGGCCGAAGTCCCGGCCCGGACACGTCATGGGCTATTGGGTCGGGTCGGCACTAACCGGATTCTTGATGGGTCGGGTTGGGTTGTGCTGAGTTTTTCCGTGCTGGGTTCAGGGCAGCCCACCAAGTTGAGTCCATTTGGCCAACTATAGGCGAGGCCAACATGAGCCGTGGTTTAAGACCAACTGTTATTGCTTTTTTATGGTTCTTATTAGCTTTGCTGCGTATGCTTTTTCACTTCTTTATAAAAAAATTGAACTTTTGACTTGCGGACAAAGGGACAATGCAACGACAAGTCGTGCCACAGAGCTTTCGTAAAAAAAAGAGTCGTGCCACAGAGGAAAAAGAGCTCCCTTTTTTTTTCTAGCGGTCATTCATACCGAGAATTACTAATTTATTTGATTTTGGTGCCAGAGGGAAAATGGGACAATAAGGCGTTGCGCACTTCCTACGCGACTGCACTACTCGTGACAGGTATTGGCCTTTCCCAACTCGGTATTTTACTGGGCAGATAACGTGCATTCATCCCATTATCCCAGCCTCTGCGCCGCCGGTCTCCACGACTCCACGCCTCGGCGATGTCAGGCCACCATTCAACGCCGGCCGCCCCACCTGCTGAGCTGTCGTCTTCGTGAGCGATCGTCGCAGCACTTCTTTCGCATGCGCGGGGTGATCGATGGGGCGATGGGCGTTGGAACGATGCAATGCAGTGCCGCCGATCGATCGGGTGGATGGAATCAAGGGAGGTCGGGTGGGTCCCCGTCGTTGCTTTTTCATCCGTTCCTGCATGACCAAGCAAAACTCCACCGCTACCGAACTCTTTCGCCTTTTTTACCACCCGGAGCGATTTGACATCTCGCTTTCCTCTGATTTGCTCACTGCACACTGTCACCTTCACGTGTAATTGTAGAAAATGCAAGTTCTTGGCTGTTTTTGTGTTTGCTTTTGTGTCCTATCAGACATTCAGGCTACACGTATGATCAAGAGGACAAGAATTTTTTTTTTCGTTTTGAAAAGGACAAGGACAAGTATTCCGCGACGTTTCCTTATTAGAATTGTGGCGGTGCAAGATTCGACCCCACCGGAGTCCTCAAGTGGACCAGTTTATTTTTCAAAAAGTTAAGTGGACCTGATTATCACCATCAAGTTCTCAAACAAAAGACAGATTCTATCTGAATCCCGTCGATCCAAACCAACGATTTGAGTTCTGCTTAGCATCCTTGAATTTGAATCCCTTACCTTTGACACCACGACCAACCAACCAATAAAAAAGGAGGAGAAAAGAGCATGCTTCGGCTTCC
Source organism: Panicum miliaceum (assembly GCA_032594955.1). Lineage (NCBI taxonomy): Eukaryota > Viridiplantae > Streptophyta > Magnoliopsida > Poales > Poaceae > Panicum > Panicum miliaceum. The sequence goes on along the minus strand of CM064058.1, from coordinate 53,101,630 downwards.
AAACAACAAATTAGCGAACACGCTTGGCCATCAAGTTGAGCAAAAACGAGCACTTTCTGTTCCCATTAGCAGAACAAGCTAACAACAACATTTAAACCCAGTTCTCAAACACAACTCCGTTAGTACACATTCCAACATCGCATCTCACCAAAGGGGATGTCCTACGGAACAATTGACAATCACACGTGAGGGCCCAACGGCCCTGGGGGAACAAAGACTATCATCATTACATGATCCTACTGATCACCACCGTAGACGACCGACATCTACCGCCAGCCCGAGCGCGTCCAACCTGCCAGCCCCAGAACATGTTAGCCATGACGGGATGGAGATCCGAGGACATGCTCCCTGTACAGAGCACAGAACATACATTCACCTACCTGATTGTGAGATGTCAGACAAGGCGACTTCCTGCAGCTCAGCAGTCGTGGGAGCGACGGGAGATTATTCGTCTTGGTAAGAGTTAGCAGCTGGCGCTGGAGCTGGGTTTCGCCTCACGAAGTGGCCTGCTGGGCGTGCCCCCCTGCTGTGACCCCGCTCCCTGAAAGCTGGTCCAGAATGGGAAGGCCCCTCAGTTCGTTCTTCGACACTCTGGTTCTGCTGGAAGTCCGTGGCCTTATTGTGGGATACAACTGGCTGGTATTCAAGATGACTGCCACCCCTCCGCCATTCCGCGTTTGTGCCATGGCTCGGCATCCCAGCATCATAACCACCCCTTCCCCTGTGCGCCCCACCACCTCTGTGGTACCTCGCATTGTGCTGGCCCTGACGACGCAGTGGATGATTGACCTGCTGCTGTTCCGACTCACTCTTATGGTTGCCACCTTCCAGTGTCAGGTTCTCCTGTCCGCTCTGCGCAACCTTCTCATCAATGCCATCACTCATTTCCATAGGTTTTTTACAGATGCTGTCTTGATTGGTAGTACTATCAGATCCTTTGGAGTTGTTCATCTCAAGTCCACCTCCATGGGTATCTACTTGCCCTTCAACAGCAATGTTGCCATCTGAGCTGTTCTGAGTATGGGAGTTGGATTTAGGCTTCCAGTGTGTTCTAGAATGTGAAACTGCCCCGCTGCTTTTCACATCAGATCTTGACAAGCTCTTGTGGTCGGATGAGTTTGAATCCGTGGCTGGGGTTGCTGATTGATAGACAAAGTCACTCCTGCCCTCTCTATCTTTGCTCTCATTTGAGTAGCTACTTGCTTCATTTCTTTGAGCCTTAACATGCTGTCGTCTTTGCCTGTTAGTTGCACTATGTTCTTTTGCAGCACTGATGGATAGTGGAACTGTTTGAGCTCGAGCTGAGCTGTTCTCAGCAGCAGCATCTGCCTTGGATTTTAACTGCTTATCTTCTTGCTTGCCAGGTTCAACTGGCTGATTCTGATTGGAGGACTTCTGGACTTCCTTTGATTCATGAGAGTTGTCTGCTTGCTCAATAGACTTTGGTACCACCAAAGATGATTCATCTGTATTCCTTCTGCGCCAAGAAGGATTAGACTTCCCATGTCCCTTGCTAGTTTTCCTATCCTCCCATTTCTTGGGTTCAGGTGCCGCATCTAATTTAGCAGCATTGGACGTATCTATTGCTTCCTTATCATGACTGAGATTCTGTTGTTGCAGCTCTTTGGACAGAGGCTTAGGAACATATCTCTCCATTTCCGCCCTCTTTGTTCTTGTAACATTTTCCCCATCATTGGAGGTCTTCCCAGCAGTGGGGTCAGCTACTACTGCATTCCGCATGGCTCCGTCAGACTGCTCATTCTGCACTGGTGGCTTAACTGGTGCCCACAAGACACCTTCATTCCCATGCGGCTTTTCAACAGGCCGAACAGCATGCTGATGTTTTCCAGATCTTTTTGCTTGCTGAGGTCTTGGTCGGCTATTTTCCGTATTCTGTGTTCCATCTGGTGATCTGACACGCTCCTGATACAAAGATGCAAGTGATATTCCACCCACAGTTATACTTCCCACAGTTACCATAGTACCTTCAGTGGGAACAATAGAGCTACTGATGATAACACCACCAGTATGTGTCTTTGGTTCAGTAGGAACTTTCACTGCATTCTGCTCATTACACACCACAGGTGGATGTTTAGAAGTAACTGGAGCATCTTCCACCTTTTTCTTATTTCTCAAGTGCCGGGCACCCTTCTTGTTCTGAGCTGGGGGATCATCATGTGGTGCAACAACAACTGTCGCTGTGTCAACAGAAACCTCCGTATTTTTCTTAGCATTTCCAGTGCTTACTGAAACGGTTGGTCTCTCACCAGAAATTTTCTCCTCTGAGACAACATGTCTTTTCCTGTAGCTCTGCTTGGGCTTTGGAACACTAATGTCATGCGACCGTGAGATACACTTCTGCCCAACCTGATCCATGTTGCTCTGTGTGTTCCTGACTGAGGATGAGGCAGCATGAGCAGCAGGGTCTTTGCTACCACCTGAAGCATGTGATAGTGCAATAGTCTGGGGCTGTACATTAACCACAGCATGCTTGGGATCATTAGGAGGTGGAAGAACAGCCTTGTTAGGTGCAGTATCGTCACAGGGTTCGGCAGTTGAAGTGGCAGGTTTAGCAGTCATATCAAGGCCACCCTTTTGCTTACCACGAGCATCATCAGCTTCTACTTTTGTATTGTTTGGTTTCTTCTGAAGTACTGAAGATCGTCTGTTCAATTCTTCCAATTTTGCGAGAGCTTTTGCTTTTTGGTTCTTTATCCGTTCCTCCTCCTCAGCTTTCAACTTTTTTGCACGTTCTGCAGCCAACTCCTTCATTTTTGCACGCTGGATTGGAAAAAAAAACAAAAATACAAGATTGCTCAGCAATCATCATTCAAATTCTTAAGCATCATGTTAACCCCACTCCTTGAAGAAATTTCACAGGCAATAAAAGCAGACAAATGTCTTAATTAGGATTAGCTGGTCATTATACTGATGATGATGCACCAACTGTACTGTAATATGAATTCAAACCGGAATCCAAGATATAAGTATTAAATAGACGGTAGGCAGATCTATTATAACTTCCAGGAAGGGCAATGCTGCAACAGAAAACACACTTTTCCAATTGAATGGTTTTATGGACTTGATAAGTGAGGTTTCATTGTATTAAAATTTTCAGAGACAGTGGTCAATTTTGCCCCCTAAAGATAATTGCCATAAGAAACTTTCAAAACATTAGAATGGTAGTAGCCATAGAATTAATAAAAATACCACAAATCTACAAATATATACCTGAGACTCATAATCGGGTGAAGCTGCCAAATCATCAGGTACGGTTGCAGGTTGCAGCTGTGAAGCACTCTCGGGTGGTTGGCCATGTTGAATGTTATTCCTCAGATCAGCTGGTAATGAATCAGTTGTTGAACTTTCTCCCTGTCCATGACTTCCAAACTTATTAGCTGGTCTGTCTTTAGGAGCATGGTGAGTGTTTCTTGAAGAATCACCTCTCCTATGCACACGATCATTAATTGAATCACCAGGCTTTCCAGCTTTGCTACATTCAGTTAACTGCGAGTGTGCAGGTCCAACAACCGTACCCTCACTAGGCACATTTGGTTGTCTTTTCACCACAGGAGAAATATGAGAAACAGAATTCACCTGGTCAGAAGCACAACCCATACCAGTGATGACAGCAGTAGATGAAATATCAGCGTTTTTTTGCTGTTTCTTGAATTCCTTGGACAAAGCTGGTTCTGGGACATTACGTGCATCAACATTTCTGGCTTTGTTGTTCAAACTCTCAATTTTCTCTATTAAAGCTGTATTCTTCTTAATGACAGGTTGCTGATCAAGTGTAACTGAATTATCCTCCTTGAATTTCTTGCGCAGAATGCCATCACCAGTTTCCCTGGGATGGGAATGTGCATTTTCAAAAACATATGAATGGTCTGTTCCAGCTGGACCTCTCTGGTTAGGCACCGACTTTGTAAGTACCCTATTTCTTTCACCAAAGGTATCCCTTGTATCTGTCCTCATGTTCATATCAGTCCGGTTTCCATCAGGATGCGGAAGAAGTGGCGGTGCCGGCTGTGCATTCCTTTCAAATTCATGGGAACCTCCTAGGCGATCAGGGTTATCATGCAAACTCCCAGGTTGTCCTCGACGAAACACATGTACTTTATCAGGTTCGAGCTGCTCCCTCTCCCTCAGAACCGTTTCATGTTTTCCTGGTCTGTTGTGAGAATGTCCAGGGGGGAACTTGTCATTCTGATTTGGGAATTGATTTAATATTCCAGGTTGACGAGGACCTCCAACAAAATGAGGATCCCTCACATTGCCAGTATTGAAATTTGCTCGAGGGCCATAATATCCATCATAAGGCACTGGACCCTGATAAACCGGTCTGACTGGAATAACAGGCTGATTCATAATGTAGGGATTAGGAGGCATAGGATTATACCCATCACCATTTTTAGGGTGATATCCACCATGTCCTGAGCCCTGCCTTGCTGCTGCTTCCGAGTTGGGTGGGTACGGACCATAGTAACCAAATGGTTCAACAGGGAAACTGCCAGGGGGGCCTACAGGTCTGTATGGCCCACCTGGTGCTGCTCCTCTATGCCACATTCCCTCAGGGGGTTGACCAGGAGGTACACGCCATGAATCGGACTGTGGAGGAGGCATATGAAAATTTTGTGGGTATGGCTGTGGTTGCAGGCCTTCATTTGGCATATTTGCGGCGGGGACAGGAGCACCTCCAGTGTGCGCATGCTGCTCTGTCTTCAATATATCAACAGGATGATTATTGGATGGTGAAATTACCTCACCAGTTCCTAGCACACAAGACATTCCCCATTGCAAGTTAAGGCAATCATATGTATCCAACAACAGTGGATGTTATCAACCGATGATGTAATGGTGAAATTATTATACCAGCTGTTAGGGTCTTCACTTGCTCAACTTGTGGTGCCTCTTTACCCGAACTAGATGTTGGGCGCCCTTTCGAGCTATGGCCTAGAATAAAAAGACGTGTAAGGATGATTCTTCTTGTATACACAAACAAAGTAGATGAAACTGGTAGTAATAGACAAAGAAGTCTGAACAAATACAATCTTTGCCCAAACAGTTTACCAATGCCACATTTATCCCATATTTATATAAATGTTTAGAACAGCTAACAATTAGACATGCTGAACATAAAAGCTATTAAAATAATTTGGCAGGAGCAAGAAACTTGAAGTAAACATAAAAACCATAGAACATATCTTATGTTGCACATAGTTACCTCGTTGACTGTTTACTTCAGAGCCAAGGGTTGGGAAATCCCCAGTACTTAGAGTGAACCCATGCCCATGTGACGAAGATCCCTACATAGTTAAAGAAACAAAAAAATATGAATTGAAGGATGTACTGAATCAGAATATAGATTGAGTTCAAGGTCTGTAGAATTACCGCTCTATCAATAGTCCTTATTGATGCTTTCCCATTATCTAAAGCATTATCTGCGAATCGAGAAAGCTGTGAACTTCCTGGTCTTGTCTCCGCACTTCGGGGACGATTTGGTGCCATTGATAGATGTGATGATGGAAATGTGCCTGATGCTGAAGATGGGCGAGAATTTGGACCCCAGGCATTGGGTGAACCAAGTGATTCACTTCCAGCTGTTGATGGCCTTGAGCCTCCCCCCGAGGAGGGTCGGCCATTGAAGTGGCTGGATGAACTGGAACTTCCATCATTCTTGGCAGACAGGATTGACGAGGAACCCCATGCATTTGGTGTTGTAGATGGTGCTTTGCTGCCCCATGTGAGGGTGCCCCTAACATTAAAATAAAAAGTCACATGACATAGTAATTATGGGAAAACAATGAGATCATCCTAAATATCAAACACTGAATTATATGAACTGTTGGCGAGCAGACAAGAATGTAAACAAAAATCTCATGACAGTAATTATGGGAAAATATTGAGATCATCCTGAACATCAAAAATACGGAATTATGAACAGTTGGAAAACAAAAAAGAATTTATACTTACTTTGGAACAATTTCCAGGTTGGGGTCAAGACCATTGTTTTCCGACCTTCATAAGCAATAACCAAATCAATCCACATACAGAAAACTCTACAGAATTAAGGTTTTGCTACCAGATAGGAAACTGTTACCTCTGACTTGGTAAATTAATCGGTTTTGGGACTTTTCCTAGAACAGTCATACCAGATTTCCTTTGAGGTGCCCATCTGAAGGAATCCATATGGAGGAATTAAATTAGCAGAGTTAATTGACCACACAGGAAAAATGAAAATGTTTGCAATCAGTAGAATAGATAAAATCTGCCCACACAAATTACAAATATGAAATATCCCACTATATGACATCATGAAACAAGGCAGTTCATAATATGGACAACATTTCTTTAATAGCGCCTCAATGTGTTCTTTCTGTTATTGTGAAATCATTAATTGGGAATCCTCAACCTAAATATCATCCTCTCATCACAAATGCCCGTCTATTTAGATTTGTCGCAAGTCAACTTTCTTTAACTTTGATGACACATTTAGGTTCATCCTAAGTCATTTTTTTCTAACTTTGCCTAGCAATATCTACAACAATATATTATCTTAAATGAAAATGAGTTGTTAATCTTTAATTTCCATTCTATCAATACCAATCTTTTGTTGTTAATCCATATAAAATTTCATATATTGATGGTCAAAGTTAAAAAAGTTTGACTTACGACAAACCTAGATGGACTTATATTTGTGATAGGAGGAAGTACAAATTTGAGCACCATGGCCTAATAGAGTAATAGTTAATCCCTATTCTTACCTTAAAACTTCAACAAGTCGACTCATATAATCACAAAATCGGTTATACAGAAAAGTTAAGCAAGAAAGAAAGAGGTGATTCAAACATGGAAAGAGGTAAGCAAGTTACTAAGAGAGGCAGCTCAACTGCACAAAATTGTAAGCAGAACCCCAGAATTTCCAAGACTGCAAGTCTTCATTGAAAAGACAGCGCATATAATCACCGCATCATTTAACAACCTGTGGTGTTTTCCACACAAACTGGATTATCGGACCCGTCCAGTGTCCATAACCGACAAAACCTCCATATAATTTTTTTTAGAGAAAAGGTTGCCCCGCTTTATTTCAGAGAAACAAAGCAACATTCACAAGGTTCAGGGTTACGTATTATAAGCGCGTCCGCAAACCTCCATATGATTCTCACCAATAAAACACTTGTAAGGTCCCACACGATGACACGAATACCAGGTCCGCTCAACTTTGTGAGTCCATTGGCCCAAATTGGACAACGGTGGCTCAATATCTAACTAGAGCATCCAAAGCTATTATCTCTCTATACCCCCCGAAGTCAATTGTAATCAGCTGCATATTTCTCCCACATCACGGCAAGCAGATGCTAAGCTATATTGTTTTCAAAAAAAAAATCCGCAGGGAACAATGCACAGGCCCTGCGGAGCTAATACCAGAATTGCGGAGGGACAATTTGGGAAACATAATTGCATCGTGCGGGAGCGTGGGGGCAGAGATCGCGAACCTCCTGTCCGTTGTGAGCGTCGAGGCCATGGCCCCTCCTCCCCGCGAGCGAGCTCCCCCGGCGGAACACGCCTCTCTAATTCCCCGGTGGCGAATCGAGCGGGAACCAACTGGCGGGGCGTGACCGGGGCCCCGAGGCCGGGGAGATCGAGATCCCTGGGGCCGCCTCTCTGCAGCCGCGAGGAGCGAGGGGGGCCGCCGAAACCCTAGGAGGCGGAGGCGGACGAAGCGATCAGCGCGGGGAGCGGGCGGCCCGGATCGGCTGCGCGCGGCCGCGGAGGCGGATGCCGGAGCGGGAGGGGAGGTAACGGCCTAACGGGGCCCTAGGCGCCCTGCCGTCCGGCGAGCGGCGGCGGGGTGGAGGGGCGGGGGTGACAGGTGGGGCCCGCTCGTCAGGGGCGGAGGCGGGAGGGCGAGGCTCGGGGGGAAGGAGAGAAGGTTGTGGGAGCGTTCGTGAGAGCCATATAAAGGGGCGGGGAGGAGGGACGCGTGGCGGTGCGGGAATGGACGCGGGAACCGGAGGCCGTGCGCGCCCCGGGCCCAGATGTCAGGGCGGAGGGGGCCACGTGGAGGCGTGGGAGCGGAGGGGATCGGGGCGGGTCGGTGTGGCGGCGGGGCGCAGGGGATCCGGTGACGGGCTTGAGGTGGTTTGGCGTAATTGCGTGCTTCGATTTGGCTCGCCACGTCGGAGGCCGTGACATGGACGTTTCGTGCGAGCCAAGGATGTACAAGAGCCAAGCGGCGACGATTCTTACTTCGAGCTTTTTGCTAATGAATATTGAATAATGATGATGATGCCACGAATCATCTTCATATCCATATTCGTAGTAAGAAGATATATAAACAAATTTGTATTCAAGAACAAGCGAATCAATCCAAGGCTATGCCTCTGTTCTGCTAGCCAGCAGCACCAGCACCAGCCGGCTTCTTTCGATTTATTCTCTCACACAAAATACTATTGAACCAGCCGAAACCATTCGGCTTTTAGACTAACCGAGGACGAGAAACTAAAGCTAGTCCCAATATTCTCAGTGATAAGGCACCGTGTAGACAAAACTGATGATGTTATATAAGAATTATGAAAAGTGTGCGATTAGTTTCCATCCAAATGAAAATTTGATATATCTAATAGTTGAAGTGCTTCAGTATTGGAATGGGGATCGAGGAGTTTCTTTCATCTACGTACCTGCGAAAATAATTGTTCCCTTCATCCTAAAATACAAATTATTCCAAGAAGGTAAAATGACCACATTCTAGAAATTATAGGACAAATTACCAAGAAGGTAAAATAACGATGTTTGCCCATATTTATTATCCATATTTGGCAATAATTGATTCTTACATACACATGCACTTTCTAAATATGGTAAAATAACTTACTTTTTGGATAAATTTTGAATCGTATAATAACTTAGTTTTGGGACAGAGAGGGGAAATGGTACTGTGTATTAGACTTGTCGCAATATCCATTGTCTTAGAAAGGTTAAAGGTACTGGTAGATGATGAGACACTTTTGGCACAAAGAAAGAAAAAAAGGAACTTTCCAATATGATTGCCCCAATTGTTCGTGTTGGTATATGTGCCTGTGCCAAACTCACGTACTAGCAAGGATCTTTGTGTTTAAGTCGACGCGTCTGCTTAAGAGAGCCGTGAGATGACAGTGTAATGCTAGGGCTGCTATATGGTATCCATACTAACTGTTACAATCACTATCTCGGTATGATCCAAAATATTTGGATTCACAATTAAGGTCCGGGCAGCTCCAGACGCTCGAACAATAGCAATGCAACGTTCTGCGTGCAAGCTCCTTAGTCTTTAGAGCATCTCTAAGAGTCTCTCTAAATCTCACTTTCTAAATTATCATTTAAAAAGTTATTTGCATAAAAAATATTTTCTATATCTTTCCGTTTTCCAACAGCTTTTCTATATCTTGTGTGCACTCTGTAAAGATATTCTCTTTTCTATATTTGGCTAGCGAGAAATCCGAAATATAGAATGGCTATGTTTGAATAACCAAATAGAAAAATTATTGGAAGATATCTTTTTAATTAAAATCTTTAAAATTAGTAATTAAAAAAAAATAGACGGTCTCTTGGACTTCCTCTTGCTCGTTACCTCGTGTTCCGGAGAGGTTGGGCGCCGACCCACGGGCCACCGCTACCGTCGGCCGCTACGGCCGTGGTGGTGGGGGTAGAACGGTAAAAGCGCACAGCGAGCACGTACGTGTCGCCTCGTGTCACGCTCCCGCAGGTCGCTCGCTTCCCATTCACGTCTCCACTCGCGGGGACCCTCTGATTCTGATCGTCGCTGCCAGTGGGCCCCCTGCTGACTTTTTCTCCAGTCCATATGATTCGCGGCTAGCACGTCCATAGGTCGGTTGGATCTTTCGATGGCGCGCAAAAGAAGTCTGCCATGGATCCTCTGGGCTGACAAAAGAAGCCCGACAGCCCGGCGCCCCGACCTAGTCATCTGGGCTAACAAAAGAAGCCCAACGGGCCCGTAGGCCCATCCACCTGCCCGGCCTCGTACCAAATGCTCCTCCGTTTAAATAGCGCGCCCCCCAGTTCTCACCCGGCAAGCAAGGGAGTGAGCGAGCGAGCCAAGGAGGGAGATATGTCGCGGTCGCAGCGAGCTCCGAGCTCGCCTTGCGACGCCACGTGGCGCATCTCCTCCACCGCCGGCTTCGTCCCCGCGCGGCACGCCCGGTCGCAGTCGCCGGTGCGCGGGCGGTCCGCCACGCCGCCCAGCAGCTGGTCATCGTCCTCGACGACGGAGGACGCCGACGGCGCGGTGGTGACGGTGCCGGCGAGGGGCTCCGAGACGCCGGCCGCGCGCGCCCGGGTGCCGGGTCTGTCGCGGTGCGCGTCCCCGGAGGCGCGTGCCAGGATCGGCGCGGCGTCGCCGGGCACCGCGCGCCGCGTGGCCGTGCGGCTCTACGAGAGCCTCGGCCGCCACGGGCTCCGCCGGGAGGCCGACCGCGCGTTCCGGGACGCCGTCGCCGCCGCCGACGACGACGACGAAGCGCCGGCGGACGGCGGGGGAGGAGGAGCCGTCGCCGGGCGGGAGCTGACGGGGATGGCGTGCCTGCTCAAGGACGGCTTCGTCGGCTACCTCAGGGAGCTCGCCAAGATCACGCCACCTGTTCCCAAGCAGGTGAGATATTGTAAATCACCAGCACATTTGGGTACCCGGGGATTCAAATGCAACGGTCAAATTATTTCGTTAGCCCTGTGAAAAGTATATTGCGCAGGACGATATGCATTATGTTCAACCTAAACTTCTCTTCGTTTAACCACTTTTTTCCACCAGTGTTTCGTAAAGTTGTTGTTTGCCGGCGTGCTGGAGTAGTTTCTGCTTGTGAAAAATTCTTCCACGCGTTCAAATGGAACCAGATGTCGCTTTAAAGAAATTTAACAAAGACGAATCATGCTCGAGTGATTCCAGCCCCAAGATCCAAACACACCCGAGCTAACCTTGCGTGCAGACCCTTGCAAACTCAAAAGAGTTCTGAAACAGAAACGTAGCTTCATTCCTTGAAGCATCATATGTTCAACCATTATTGTTAAAAAATATCAATCATACAAACTGGGAACTGCTCCGATATCGGAAACGCACTTCAACTTTCTCTTTTTGTATGATACAAATTAAAGATAAATATACAATTTATATGCAGCCATCTATCCACATGCAATTTGATTTGTTTATGTATGGGCTGATGATAAGGAGACTTAAATAAGCAGGCTTATACTAAGAACAAAATTTGTATCACTAGACACAGTGGTTTAAAAGATTCTTTCTTGTGTTCTTGTGTATGACAGAGACCGAAAATAGAAAAATAACATCAGGCTGCAAGTTGAGAAAATTGATCACAAAGCCTTAATTTTGACTCACCATATCTTATTATTAGAGCAACATTAGGTCATTCGCTTCGAGGCCGCAGGAATTATCACCACCTGGAACTAAAGGATTCAACGACTACGTCAAATATAGTTGAGCAAAACATTAATTTACGCATTCGGAAAGTCTCTACATGACATGATCATCTGACTTGCTTAACTATGATGACACACTCCAGAAAGTGGGTTAACAAGTTGAGCATAACATATACGCCCTTCACGTCTGAGCCGGCTTCTCATTCATGCTTTGATAATAGAAACATGGGCACACACAACTACTACCTTATCAAACAAATGTTTTGTAGACTGAAAGAGATCAATCACATTTATGACCTTGATTAAAGCTTGACCTAGCTTTTCTTTGACAGCATCCTGATTAATAACTCCGGTGTTCTTGACTTGCTATTACTTTAGCAATTAGCACTTACATCTTGATTCCAACAAGTCTCACAGCATATATCGTATGATAACTAATGCAACTTAGTTCGAGCATCTGAATGGCTGATTAGACAAGGCATTTAAAAATGTAAAAGTTATTGAATACAACATCATCAGATGTAGTAAAACAGAAAATTATCATAAATCTAGCTATTAAGTAATGCAAAGTTATTAACATAATTTTGGTACTGCAGATCGTCAAATTCTGTGGGATAACAAGCTCGGCGAAGATTGAGACAGCTGCCTTCAGCTATGAGACCTTTGGCAACAAGCTGCTCGAATGCTTTATGCAACCAGTAAGAAGCCTGTCCCTGAGCAAACGATCAGCTGAGTTTCAAATCTTGAAAGGAATTGATGGCTACATCATGCCGGGTTCTATGACTCTAGTCCTTGGTCCACCTGGTAATCAACCTAATTCAATTAAAGCATGTACAATATGTTCCTCTATTTAAATTTCAAATAAGTATTGTTTATTTTGATCCCTAGAATTTGAAGATAAATGCAAAAGTGTTCCTTATCATTGTAGAGGAGCAAAATATCCCCTAAATTAAAAACTTATACCCATCTCTGCCGCATGCAGGCAGTGGAAAGAGCACCTTGCTGAAGATACTTGCTGGTAGAGCGGCGCCAGGTGAAGATTCTGGACTGCCAGGCATGGTCATCTACAATGAAAAGACAGTATCTGATGTTCAAAATAGTCGATTGATTGCCTATGTCTGTGGTCAGCTCAACAAGTAAGATTACATAGATTTCAAGGTTATAGAAACCTAGCAAAACCAGCCTTACCTAAATGATATTAGCTCATGTTACAGCTAGAGCAAAGAATATGATTAATTGAAATCAAGCTGTCTAGTGACAAACTGTTCCTTTCCTTTGGGAAAAATTGGAGAAGGCATGAAAAAAAAGCTTATAACAATATTTCGTGATGAATGTACACAAAAAACCCTCTCCATATATCATATCACAGATTTGCAGAGAGAACAAAAAGGGACAAATGTTTAAGAGGTGTACAGCTGCCACATATTCTTGCTTTTATAAGAACTTAATTATCCTTAACTCTCTGTCTATCTTTTTTTTAAGAACAGCAGCACCATTAACACTGATTTATCCCGTAGGCACATCCCCTTCCTCTCAGTCCGAGAAACTCTTGAGTTTGCAAGGGACTGCACGCAGGGTCTCCGTCCTGAGAATTTCACACCACAAATGCGAAAGTTCTTCGCCTATGCACTCGTGGAAGGACAGGATCCTTTCCTTGAATATGTCATGCAGATCCTTGACTTAAAGAAAATAGAGAATTTCCGTGTTAGTGGCATATCAGATACTGACAGGGATAAGCTGACGATAGCCGAGCTTGCAGTGGGGACCTACTCGGTTATGGTCTATGACCAGCCATTGACAGGCTCAGATCCAGCAATGACCTATGATTTGGTGAACACTATAAGGACTGTCTGTAGAGTCCAACAATCATCTGCAGTCATGGTCCTCAATCACCTCTCCGAAGAAGCATTTGACCTCTTTGACAGGATAATCCTTCTCGGAGAAGGGCATCTGCTGTACCAAGGCCCAAGACAGGATGCAGTCACATACTTTGCTCAACTAGGGTAAGTAACTGCATTTTCCTCCCCTTCAAATCTTCAGGTAAAACTATTGACGGTAAAAATTATAAAATACTGCTGTTAGGTATATGAAGCCTCCACATGTGGAGTCCTGGGAGTTTCTCCAAGATATTGCTGCAGAAAATGGCATGCAGTACCTATTGCCAAGGTCAAATATACGAGGCCTGGAGGAGCTAGTGGAGTGCTACTACTCATCAGATCATTACCTGGATGTCATAAGAGTCATTGGCAAGAGCAAAGAGTTCAGTACATATTGGGTTGAGAGCGAGCCAGGAATCGGCTTATCCTTGAGGAAATCAATCACATTCAACTCAAATAATGCTGAACATCAAGAAATGGGTCAGTATATTTTTTTGTTTAAGTTGCCAGACAGTGAAGTAAGCTGTTTGTTCATACATTTAAGGCTAACACTGTGTCACTGCTCCCATTTTTCCATTCAGAAGTAGTTGTCACAAAACTTTTGAACAAATCAAGATATATTAGTGGGATTGAAAGTTCAGGAAACATCCAAGTTGGCGATGTGGTGACGGGAATTTCCATAAATGAAGAGCCGATGCAGTATCTGGCAACTGGGCCAATATTTGACCACAAGCAACACCTAAATAAAGTTTTCTCAGCTCTACACCAAGCCCGAGGACATATCCGCCTTCAACTTGAACGATCTGACAATAAGGCAGGTTAATCTATTAACTGTTATTTTCAGACCTCAATTACCAGTAGTAAATCACAAGTTTTATGGGTTTGCAAATTTATCATCATAAACTTGATGATTTATCCAAACAATTCAATACTGAAATTTTTGCATTTGGTAAATAAAAATACCATAGGGCAATGAGGATGAACCACGATGGGAGCAATTTCAGAGGCCATATGTGCAACCATGGTGGAAATCAACAAGAACCCTGATCCAGAGACAGCTTAGGATCTTGAAACAACTTCACGTGTTGAGCACACTTCGAGTAATTCAGGTTTTCCAATAGTTAAAAACATGGTAGATGCAAAAGAATCATCTACTTGGTTTGTCATGATATGGATGATAGGGCAGATTACTGAACTTCCTTTTTTCCAGGCATGCATTCTTGGTATATTTGCTGGAACACTGTTCTACAAGCTTGGAGGGCAGTATAATCTTCAACATATGAACTCTGTGAGAGCTCTTGGGTTTGTAACCAACATGAGCATTTTGCTCATAAACATGCCTCAGCTCCCTCTATACATGCTTCAGAGACCCACATTCTATAAACATAGGGACCAAAGATTTTTCAGGACATCCTCTTATGTTGTTGCCCATTGTGTCACAAATCTGCCGCAGGCTTTTATTGAGGTAATGTCATTCTTTGAACTTTTCGGTCATCAATTGTAACATATGCACATATATGCATTCCTTATGGTACTTGATCCTAAACATAAGCGCCATTGTAGTATAATGCAAACATGTCATGTGTAATGCAGGCACTCCTCTATTCAGTTTGTGTATACTTTTTAGCGGGGTTGACAATGGAAAACAATGGAGTAGTGTTCCTTGACTACTTAGTTCTGATGTTTCTTGTGGCTTACTTTGGATCATCGATCTTCTTCTTTCTGAGTGCAGTGGCATCCATTCCTGAAGTAGCAAATGCGTTGGCAGGTAACTAGTTCTTCTATCTCTGTAACTCTAACTATGATAAGCTGGTATTACAAAATTTGGTTAGCCTGGTTTAATTCCAGTAAGTTATATCAAAATTAACACAGACAATCAATCTGACATACTGTACTGGACTGCTACCTACATGCAGGCCTCATAGTCTCCATTTTCCTTCTGTTCAGTGGGTTTGTGATCTACCCATCTAATATCCCTCAATACTGGAGGTGGCTAATACAGATCAATCCAATTCGTTGGGCCAATATATCCTTCTGCGATCAACAGTTCTCATCTGGTTACAAAGAATCCTGCATCAAATATCTGAACCAACTTACTTTCTGCGAGGGAAATCCGGAGTTGGCTTCTGGCAAGGCTTACTTAATCTATGCTGAACTGGAGACAAGTGTTTCAGGAAAGCCTTATGTCCCTTATATGATTCTTATTGGATGGACACTACTCGCTCTGTTAATGGCATTGATGTTCCTAAATAATATAGAGTTTTCACAAATCAGTCAATCTGTACCACAGATTAATGAAAGGAAATTTTCAAAGAACTACCTATATGATGTGGAAGTTTATTCAAGCTCACTTCATGGTTATATGGAAGATTCTATTGAGTCAGGCAGATACAAATCTCTGGAGCCACCAAAGTTAGTATCTAGTTCCAAAATAGTACTTTCTGAGGGTGAGAATGGTAGTGTTGAGAGCTGGAGGGAAGAATTCAGAGTTGAAGTCGAATCAGAACACCTGACAATACCAGTCACACCAATCACTTTAACATTCTTGGATCTATCATTTGCTAGGTAATATTCCAATTCATTGCGCAATAGTTCTGTGTTAGCGTATTGTTTCATAAGAACATGTGCACTTGAAAGTTAGCAAAATATCATTCAGAGTAGAACTTATTATGAAGCGACACACACAGAAACATTATATTATGAAACAATACTTGAATTAATGCAACTTCATGAAGATAGATATAGGTTCAATAAAGCTTTTAAAAATAAAATATACTTCAATTCCTTATCACATGAAGCATGACAGCTTTCCTGTGACAGGTGTGGAAAAGTAACAAAGGAAGAAGCTATAGATTTTGAGAATGTCAGTGGATATGCGAAACCAGGAACTATGCTAGCTCTTGTAGGGGGTGCTAATGGAAGTGCAGCTACACTTCTGAAGTGCCTTTCAGGCAGGACACCTCCAGGTGGCAGTTTTACTGGAGATATCCGAGTCAATAGCACCAAACCCTCCGTCGATTTCTCAAGAAGTGTGGGCTATGCTGAGCGGCTTGATGCTCATCAACCATACCTCACCATACGCGAGTCACTTCAATTCAGTGCCAGCCTTAGATTAACAAATGGCATTAGCAAAACAAGAAGGCACATACATGTTGAATTAGTTCTTGACCAGCTGGGCTTGCAGTACTATGCCAACAACTTGGTTGGTTCCTTGAGATACGGCACTGGGAAAACATATGAAGTAGCAAAGAAGCTCACAATTGCGGTTGAACTTGCAGCAAACCCAAGTATTCTGTTCCTTGAGGAGCCTATTTCAGGTCTTGATTCGTCTGGAACCTCAGCAATCTTGAGCATCCTGTCAAAGTTACCAGTTTCTGGTCAGTCAGTCATCGCGACAGTTAGTCATCCCAATACCCGCTCACTTTCATACTTCCATCAAGTCATCATCCTAACTCATGAAGGTCGTCAAGCTTACTTCGGTCCAGTAGGACTCAATTGCCATGAAATACTCGGATACTTTACTGCAATCCCAAGGGTGCCTCCTTACATTCAGACACAAAATCCTATTAGTTTCGTTATGGGTGTAACTGGACAAGGGATCCCAGGAAGAGGACTGGCCATGACAGATTTTGCGGAAGAGTTTCAAAATAGTCATTTGCATGAGGAGGCCATGAAGGTCATTAATAACTCTACAAAGAACAAAAAAATTGGGAAAGAAAAGGACAGTAACATGATATCCATTAGTTACAGCTATCCATCATCATTTATAAGGCAGATATGGTTGGTTTTGTTGAGGACACAGAGGTTCTTATGGAGGAATGTGAACTACACTTACAGCAGGTTTACTGGTTGCGTAATGATTGGGTTACTGATGGGCTCACTCTATTTTAAGATTAAGTATGAAGACACATATGGGGTGACTTCTAGATCACTGTACATCTACATGCAAACTATACTCATCGGGGTTATATCTGCCAACAATGTGATTCCTCAAATTGGCACTGACAGGCTCACCTACTTCCGAGAAATGAGGTCTAAGATGTACCTTCCGATATTCTACCCAGTGTCATGGGTGATCAGTGAAATCCCCTACTTCCTCATAGCAACGCTGGCATTCGTTGGCATTGGCAATGGCATGGCAGGGATAGCAATCGAGAGAGCCACTGATTTCCTGGCCTATTGGTCAGTTCTGTTCCTCTTCACTCTCTGCATGACCTACTTTGGCATGATGATCACATTCCTAGCTCCAAGCCCGATCCTCGCCGCGTTCCTTGTCTCCATAATCACGTCGCTGTGGGTCTCTGCCTCTGGCGTGGTGGTCCTCTTCTCAGACATCAGGTTCTACAAGTGGATGTACTGGACAAACCCGTTTCAATATGCGATGAGCATGCTCACAACAGTAAGCTTCTACTGCAACACATCCTTGTGCCAGAGACAGTGCTCATGCCCACGGCTCCCTGACGGCTCATACGTGTGGGACAGGATAGCAAGCATCAGGTCTTTGAGCCAAGAGAGGATCTGCGCGGATGTGGTAACCTTAGCAGGGATGTGCACCACATTTGCGGTGCTTGCTCTCCTCTTCTTCATCGTTCTGAAGCACAACTCACCGCACGCCCATTAAAAACGATTGATCCACACAAGTCAGTATTGTGGTTCACTACTGCAAACGTGTTATTGTCCATCACATGGAGTTGGTTTTTGTATTTCGCCGCTGCAAACATATTCTGTTTCATCACATCGTGTAGAGTGCTATAGTGGTGCCGAAATTCGGAATGTGCCGCTTTCCTTGTAACTATATGTATGATGAGATATTACTGCATTGTACAAATGACAAGAACTTACATGTAATGCAATTATGCAAAACATTACTCTCCCGTTCTTTCCAGCGCACTAGTCAGATTGCATTAGTATGTAGATGTAGGAGTGTCATCACTCATGCTACTCTACATGTATGCGTTCAAGAGGCTGAAACTGAAACCATGTATGCAGAGAGCTACACAAGTAACAAATCGGAAGGACAGAGACGAACTTACAAGCTGCTCTTGTAGGTTGTGGCATTCCCCGCCCTTGGCCGTCTTCCTATGAGGCATTCCGTCGAACACGTGGCGAGCTCGAGCCGCGCCACCACAAGCTCGCGCTGGCCGGACGCGCCACGGGCACGACGACGAAGCTATAGTGGACGCCGCCGGCCACCCCCTCTGTCGTCGCGGGCTCTCTGCTCGGGGCCGCACCCCCCCCCCCCCCCCCCCACCCCCCCCGGCATTCGCTTCCCCAAGGACGAGGCTTCCGCAGACGGCAGGCGGAGGCGGGGAGTAACAGAGTACGCTAACCAGTGGCCGAAGCGGTATTTGCCCACGTCCTTCTTTCTACTGCACACCCCTCCGGCTTGTTTCTTCGACAAAAGGCTCGAGAGCTCGACGCGCCGCCCGCCGCCGCCGGAGATCCCCAGGTACCACCCGTCTCCCGTTGCCCCGCATCCGCGGAACCTGGCCACCCCTGCTACTGCTCCGCTCTTCTCGTTTGGTTTGCCGGTTCCAACGCCGTCGCTGGAGAAAGATCGTGTCTTTCTTTCGTCGCGGTTCATGGGCGGTTCGCTGGCTCGCGGGGTGTGTGATCCAGGGAGGAGTGCGGTCGTGCTGAAGCCGCTGTTCCATGCCGCTTCTTGCTTGCGGAGCGGGAGGAGGCGTGGGGAATGGGAGGGACGCGGCCATGCGTGTGCCCGCGAGGTGTTCGTGCAAATGCCGCAGCCGGTAATTCCTAACTGGTTGCAGGATTATGCGCTGCATCCTGGCTCTAGGACTGTGCTCATTTGGGGACTGGGTGAACTCCTCTTCTTCATAGCAGATTTCTCCGAATTGCAGTAGAACAATACAGTATTAGTTAAACTGTCTAGATTAAAATACCCAATGTTCCTTTGGCTAAATGTAACTTTTTGTAGCATATATGACTAGTGTTTGTCCGTCACTTTTTTTTCATGATCTTGATCACTAGGTGGTGTATGCACATGGACAAGTCCTGTAGTAGTATGTTTACTTGTTTGATTTAAACATTCTTGCAGAAGAAAAGAAAGTCATCTACTTTTAGTAACTTTTGTAGGCCACAGACACCTTTAATAGTTTTTTTAGATTAAGAGACACCTTTAATAATTACTAAAAATTTGATGATTTCTTGGTGATAATAGCAATTTCGTTTCCGTTTCCAGTGACTACCACAGCATAAAAGAAGATGCCTTCACTTCAAAAAGCGTTGCCTCCAGAACTTGCTGATAATGTACTCAGAGTAAGGCTCCTTCTGCACCTGTTGTTATTTCTCCTTGGTGCTGTGGCAGCATTCAGTCCTCAAACCAACTTGTACTGTTGTAGTGGTAATAAATTCTATCTTCAGCTTTTCTGAAAATACACATATCTCCTGCTGCACAACTCTTTATTATTTTTATGAAAATTTGTCACAAATAAAGCAGGATCATAGTAGACATGAAAGAGACATGTCTTTCCCTGTTGATCATTATCTTTTTATTTTTGTCATCTGTAGTTATATCGCGAATGCTTAAGGAGGGCAAAATTTATTGGGCATCAGGTAGGCATATTTTATCTGAAAATTTTACACATTCTCCCATACTAAAGTATGAAAAGTGCCCTTTTTTATAATACTGAGTTGATTCCTTTTGCATCCTAGAAACACAACACAGAGCTTTTAGTTACCATGGTGAGGCAACAGTTCAAGAAAAACATGCATGAAACTGATCCAGAAAAGATACAAAAAATGAAGGACGAGTCAGTTCTGCTTAGTGCAAACTTTCCTTTTAAATTTCCCATGTTATCTTTCAGTACTTATTATGGTTATCTTCTGATAATATTTCTTGCTTTGCAGTGCTGCAAGGGGCCTTATCAATCATATTCTGTATGAGTCCGAGAAGATAACTGGGCGCAAATTTTCAGGATAAGAAAGAAAGTTGAGACAAGACTTATGGCATGCTCTACAGACAATAATAATAGTTGTTGTGTCTGTCGAATCATTTCACCTCTCGAGTACAAGGACCTACAAATGTTTCCCTTTAATTGTTAGGTGCATGAGTTATTCCAGCAATGAATTTTTATTAGCCATTAGTTTGATGATGTCTGTTTGATTCTTTTGCATCAAATTGCTGTGTTCAAGTTGTTTCAGATAAAACTACTGGCCAGGAGATGAAAATATTCGGTAATTGAGAATGCTTCAATCTTTTCTAAAGCAGAGATATGACTGATCCTTTCTTGCTGTGATGTATTGGTATTAGACACCTTGCATATGATGATAGATCAAATTGTAAATATAGGGGATTTCGTTATGCTTCTTGGTTCCATCTCTGTGACTGAATCACAGCCACGGATCTGCAAAAGTGCTAACTGCATGCATTTGTGGCTAGGGTATGTCTCCCTTTTCTTGTTAGAATGATAGAAAGTTAAGGACTTCCTGGAATTCTGGTCACCAATAATTTAGATTTTGGGGATCCTACCTGAAGGTCTGCAGTGAGGGAACAGTTTTTTAAGCTATATCTTTGCAATTACCAAACATGTCTCTTTGGCAGAAGTATGATTTGACATTATGATTGCTTGCATTGTGCTTAAGACTGAAGAGAGCAGCTGTCTTCATTCCATCACACAATTGTCGCCCAGTTCTGCAGGTTTCAGCCGTTCTTTTCCTCCGGAAAATCCGCCCAAGCTTCAGTGGAGTAACGCATTGCATTCCATTTATTTATGGTCACATCTGCAGATGCTGGATGATGTATGTGACCCTTTTAACACCTAGTGTGCATGGATCTGATGTCTCCACTTTTAACTGGTGCAATCTACATCCCTATGAAATTGTCACATTGCTCTTTAGAATCCTGAAAAGCAAGGCCAAAACGAATGGCGTCGCATCACATCAAAGAGATGGTAGAGGGATCTATGGAGAGAACTGAAGAGGATGATGAACTCGGAGACCCTAGAGTGGAGAGAATGAGATGTGGCCTGGGAACTGGGGCCATTTCAGGAATTGCGTGTCAGAGCATGGCTCACTACCTGCTGTCTGCAGGTCAAATGATGGGGAAACAATACCCTCCTGGAGGCTGGAGCTGTGCATTCAATTCATTGAACTCTCATCCAGGCATCACCAATGGACCTGAAGATGATGGATCATCGCGCTTTTTCTCCGCGGCGCCTTTTCTCTGCTGTGCCGATGAATTCCAGCCACCGCTTTCTCTTGAGCCCTCTCATCATACCGCAAATCCTCATGGCTGAGATCCACCCCTTGTTCATCTTTCCAGCACAGTTTCGTCTCCTGTATCAGCCACTCCATCACTAGTCCTAACCCACGGGCTGTCGAGGAAATCATTCATCACGGAAAAGGATGATGAATGACCGTGATTGCCGACAATGGGCGTGTCGTTTAGTCCAGGAGCAGATGACAAGGTACCAGCTCCTATGAGGTAATCCTGTGAACCTGCACTGCGTCCAGAGGAATTCTATGGTGGTTATGACATGTTGGTTTCATTCAGTAGGTCAATGCTTCAGGGCCGGTGGTTCGTTGGTGTCTTCTGAAGCTGAAATCATGGCTGCAGTTGAAAGGGGAATGTGCCTGCGCTGTGCTGTGGCGCCACCCTTCTACACTTTCTACCTACTGCAGGCATGTGTTGCAGCTGTTCCAATTGTTCCTTCCATCAGATAAAAACTGCAACACAAAGGACCTTTCCCTCTATAGTAACATGAGCAAGTACAATTTAGAGGCTGTATTCGGTAGCTGTACTTGAAACTGTACCACTGAGAATATTGGGTCTGCAGGTCTCCTGTACAATCATACCAGGTCATATAGCTTGTGATAGTGCCTAACAAATTGCTGCTGGAACCAGCATGGCATGGTCTACAAATAGATTGGTAGACTCAGGTTGTTGGTATCTCCCTATGCAATCATCTTTCTGTCTGAATCAGTCATTTCTGACCTTATCTTGTGTTTTGCATGCGTCTTTCGATGTTCTCTAAGATAAAATGTTCTATGGACTTGGTATACATTATATCATTTCCCCTTTCCTGAACTTCCATTTCACTGAATTTCAAGCGATTCACATAAGCACAGGGACTACATGAGAATCTGGCATTCTGAATCGACCACTACGTTCAGCGTGTATTTTGAAAGCCAAAGTAATCTCAAAACCGCATCATCATTGCATATTCAAGCTACATTTGCTTCTACCAACTCGCCACACTATAGCTTGAGCTACTGTAGCATTGTCTCATATCATACAGTCAAATTGAGGGGGGTAAAGCAAGAAAACTTCTGCACAAAATATGTGCAAATTCAGAAGGGGAGTATGATCTATAAAGTTCCATGTTCCAACTAATTATACAACGCTCATGCTTCAGCGCCATCCTCTGTGAAGAGTTATGAGTAGTGTTCCACATACATGCTTGAGTTCAATGAAAATGCAAGCAGAAAAAAGCAAAATTTTCACCAAGGGGGTGTTTAGATGCATTCTATAAAATTTTTGAAATGGAATCTTTTCACATTTGAAATATTAAACTGTTGACGCCGGATTTTGACACGTGTTGAATCGGCGTCAGGAGGAGAAGATTGGCCGATGCGGCAGATTTGAAGGCTACAGTAAGGAATCAACCGATTGAAGTAACAGTTGGAAATTGGCCGATTGGTGATACAGCTTGCGCCACCAGGATGGAATTATTTCGGAGGGTCCTGGTCAAAAGTTGATCAACAGGGCAACGCTAAGTCGGTCAAGGAGCAATTGAAAAGAATCCTGATTGGATTAGGGGACGGCGGCGGAAGATTCTGCGGAAGTCCGTTTCCTTTAAAAGTTATTATAGATATTGGTAATTTTCTTGTTTTTTTAATAAGATTGTAACAAGTCGTGATCGACCAAGAGTCCTAGTTTTAGGGTATAAATAGGAGTCGTCAGGGTCTTGCAAAATCATCAACACATCAATCAACAACAATACTTCTACTTTTCCAGCAATTTACTTTCAAGCCGGCGACTTCGCCAATATTTTTCTTCTTTCACGAGTTGGTACGGATTGGCAGGGCTGCATCAACTTGATCTCCGGCCAATTGGTAGGTTCCGCTTATCGAGTAATATCCGAGCTTTAACTACGGGCGCATCGCTGTGGTTTCGTTTGGATTTATTCACCAGTTATCGATATTTACTAGAATTGCAAGTTTTACCTGTTATTCTAGTATTATCACCAGTTATCCAGCTTGAGATCGGGATAATCGGCTTCGTCATCGTTCCTCTTCGATTTATCATCTTACAGCTGATTAGATCTATTTCAAGTGCTGCTTCTGTAGTAATTGTTCAGATCGCTCCAGCAGTTTTCTTTATAATTACTACACGATTATCGGCTGATCCATAGCCGATCATCTCTACAGCAAATCGGCCGATTCGCCGCCGACGCGCTCCTCAGGACGGATCGGAACCCCAGCCGATCGGAGCACCTGAAATTTAATACTTTATTTCCTTGTCAATCAACAGGTCAGATTGACTGGCACGCCGCGCGAACCGCACCAGGGCGATAACCCGAACAGGAGCTAAGCAGATTCTCCCGGGTCGTGTGTCCAACGCTGAAGACCATCGGCCGATTCCTGTCTGGCCGATTTTAGCGCCAACATAAACATAGACTAAATCGCGAGATGAACCTAATGAGCCTAATTAATCCGTCATTAGCACATATTTATTGTAGCATTACTGTAACAATTTATTATCTAATCATAGCCTGTAACAATTTATTATCTAATCATGGCCTAATTAGGCTTATTAGATTCGTCTCGCAATTTACGGACCATCTGTGTAATACGACTTTTTTTAACTACATTTAATACGCCATGCATGTGTGCAAACATTTATTTGGAATTTGGAATTTTGGATCTAAACACCCCCCCAATTCTATATACATATTAATGAATATAAGCAATAAAGAATGACAATCTGCTAGTGGAACTCAGTATTTCCAAGTAGTTACTCTAATATTCCTCTAGTTAAGAGATTACAGATATGGTACTCCTTAAATCACGAGAACATGAGAAACAGAAGAAGAAAGAGAGGCTAGAGATATTCGTATCATACTTCATCAGAGGACATCTCATATAAGGATACTAACACTGAAAACACTCTTTCTTTTAAGACCTAATACCGTAATCACTCATACAGCTGACTTCTAGTAGCTGCTTAGCTTATCTAAGCAATGAATCATTGATTTATTCACTTCGGTGTTGAGCCTTCGCCCAACTTGGATGGCGTCCTAGGGCTGTTTCTCCCTCCCAGAGGGCTGCGCTCATGCCTGAGCTCAGTGAGCTGAGGGCTGTATGCCTTTTCAGAAATGGATGGGCTGCGGATGTTTTTCAGTTCTGCCACTGGTGTACCACCTGAGCTAGTGATCTTCGGGCTGTTCAGATGCTTGATCTCACCCCGGCTTCTTGTGACCATGTCATCTAGGATCTCTGCACTTTGGGCGCGTCCCAATGCAACATCGATATCTTGCTGCAATACATGGCATTTGAGTGTAAGGAAAATGCAACATAACTAAGTCCAAAAATACCATGTTGATGAGCAAGATTAAAGTATTCATAAGGACCGGTTAAATCTTTCTGAACTTACCGCAGCAAGGCTGAATGGTATAGCAGGTGATTCCTCATATTCTGCTGCATCCAGGTCAGTTAGATGTGCACCTTTGAAGAGCTTGGGGAGGATGTACTGCCTGACTGGAACCAGGAGCATGATCATGAGGGGGAAAAGAACACCGGCTATCGGGATCCATGTGATTCCAAAGCAGACCAGCAGGTATGTTGTCTGGAACAGTGTGAACATGGCTATCGTCTTGAATGGCACAGTCTCGACGAACGTGGTGTGGTACTCTTCTAGCACCCTGGGAAAGATTTACGGTATATGGTAAGAACTTCAGTCTTCTACAGGAGCTATGTTAAGACTATTTAGCATAATATATGCTTTATTGAGTCCATCAGATCATCTCTTACTTTACGCTTATGGATATGCAAGAAGAAATCCAGATGCGCAAAACTGATCTTTTCAGATGAACTTAAACTTACTTGTATCTTCTGCTGGGAGCAGTGAAGAGCAGCAAGATCCTCTCCCAGAACTGGTTACCAGGCAAGCTCTCAATGGCCATGAAGGCAAAATAGCCCCAGAGGACAGATGTTGGGATCTTCTTGAGTAGCGGCATTGCAGCGACACAACCACCCACCATGGATGCCTGTAGCAAGTTGCTCAAGCGCTGCTCCTTGACTTCGATGGGCAGCAAATCATCAATTTCTTTCTCTATGTCAAAAACTGTCTCATCAACTGGTGCGTCAATGTTACCCATGCTTGAAGCTAGCTGAACTGTTGAGTCCTTGAGCTCATTTAAACCCTGTATTTATTGAAAAAATATAGAAAAACGTTATATAAAAATATATAACGTCTAAATAAAGTGCAATAATGTACTAGTTCCATGTAATAGAATCCATACTCTTCTGACAGATGGTTGCTGATAAACAAGC
Source organism: Panicum miliaceum (assembly GCA_032594955.1). Lineage (NCBI taxonomy): Eukaryota > Viridiplantae > Streptophyta > Magnoliopsida > Poales > Poaceae > Panicum > Panicum miliaceum. The sequence goes on along the minus strand of CM064058.1, from coordinate 53,075,810 downwards.
GGTGTCTGCATCTGCTGATAAGCATCCTGCATGCTGCCATACAGTTGGCTCAAGCTAGCATTCTGACTCATGCTCTTCCGTGCAGTGGCTACCAGCCGGTTACGAAGCAGCTGCACAGAAGTGTTTCGCCATGTGAGTGAGAAATCAGATATGCAGATAGTATTTTAAGGTACTATTCAACACTTCCATAGCTCACCTGATGTTTGAGAGTAGCCAAGCTCTTTGTATGCATGGGTGACTGTGGAATGACACCATTTGATGGAGGGATACCAATAAGGCCACACAGTAAGGTCTAGAATTCAAGAGATAACACTGATGTAAGTGAAACATATAGCAAAAACCAAACCTTAGTACTCAGAAATTATGCTCATCTGGGCATACCAGGAAGCCTAAGAGAAGCAAATCGTAGTGGAAGGATGGAGGCTTCCTCAAATTGAACTCTTTCTGCTGAGCAAGTTGAGATGCAACGCTATGATCGAAGTAGTAGAGAACAGCAATCATTGTTGCTGGTATGAAGGCACCGATGATATAGAGGAGCGGAACATGTGCCATATCCTGCTCATTTTATTGATATTGGAAAAAATATTGATAAGCAACAAAGTTTCACATCAAGAATCTTTTGGTAAAACGTTTGCTTACCTTGATAACAGTCCAATTGTCATATGCACCAGGGGACCATGGATTAGGGCTGAAAAGGCGTCGTGGAATTCCTTTTGGCACACTTCCGTAAGGTATGTAAGAAACTCCGGTCCATACTAGCACCATCAGTGGAACACCGTAGTCAGCAATGAAGCCACGCAGCCAACCTATGTGGAAGAAGTATAATCATCAGAAATTTGGAATTGGATTAAGAACACAAAAAATGGAGATTAGAGACAAAGTTCTCATAACATCTGCAGGACAAGAACAGTTTTTTGGCATACCTGCTCCATAGCGCCATGATCGCGCCTTCCTGCTCCGCAGGGCAGTGAGCAAAAGGCCAAATGACAAGACGATTGCAAACATCCCGTTGGCAAAGCGCCATGATGGAACAAACTCCAGTGCCTTTCGGTTTTCCCTTTCAGGAATGCTGAACTCATCAACAAGCCCCTGCATGCAACACTTAGATTTGAGAGCTTGCAAATGACTACCGTAACTTCAATTTGGAAATTACTTCTAATTTGTGGCACTACTGTTTTTCTAAAAAAAACACCCCTAATTTATCCACTGGTATTGAAATTTAGAGCCGACAATTATTCAGTTCCAGTTATGACCAATCAGCACAACATAATCTGCAGACATTTCGTTGTGCTTTTCACCTCCTTTTTTTCTCTCGAACACGCAGGAGAACTGCGCGTCGTTGTATTAATAGATAGAAAGAGCGGTCCGAATTACAGTGCCGAAACCACGGCCTGGGTTAGTATTTGTTATAATCGCGCCTGAGAACAATGAAAAAACAACCACACACACGGTGCTGCGACGCGTCGTTAAGGCAGCAGCTCCCCCAACCTAGTAGATTCCTGCCACTAGTTGGTATTTGCCACAAAGTTCATTGGACATCCAAATGAAAGAAAGAAAACCCCATCACTAATAGCATGTCTTAGAAAAAAATCTGCATTAACTTCAAGCCTGGAAAGTAGTAATGGCACCAAAAAGGCTGCAGTTTGACGAACCTTGATAGCCTGCTGCATGAAGAGCATAGCAATCAGAAGCCCAAACAGCTCGCCTGCAATGCGGGTGAATCGGTTGATGATCGAGCACGCGCCTAGTATCGCCAGCAAGAACAGCAGAATGGCAGTCCATACACAGACCCTACACAGATAACAAACAACTAAAACAATGCTCCAGCAGTACCAATCTGCAATAAAATTCTCTGTCAGCACAAAAAGGATGACCTACCAACCGGTCCAGGCAAGGAACAGATTTCGGCCGAGGTCAGGCCTGTCCTTGGCGAAGTTGAACATGAATGTGTACATGAGCACTGTCGGCTCGGCGACGCCAAGGATCAGCAGAGGCTGCCCTCCCACAATGGAGTGGATTATGCCACACAGGGCAGTGGATGCCAACGTCTGAACTGCTGTGAGAACTCCATCTGCACACACCAAATTTAGCCCCCAAATAAGCTTCTCTCCCCACCCACTGGCCAACTGTACTGAAACTAATACAAAGTACAAATTTTGACTGTCCCATTTACCAGTGTTCCTCTCCAATTGCTCTCCGAACGATATCACCGGTATCGCGGACGCAAAGAATATGTAGGTGGTGGGCGCCAGGATCCTGAAACACACCAAAAATCGAGTAAGATCTTAGAGCCAAGAACAAAATTCAGAACAATTAAAAGATTATCACTGTCTCAATCGCAGAAGGTCTCAAGATTTAGACACCATGCCAAATTTGTAATCCTAAACAACACAATGCCAAGATTGAGAACAAATATAAGGTTGCCTTTCAGTTCATACCTGATACCGGTGCGGAACCCTCCGGTCCAGTCCTGCTTGTAGCAGGCGAGCCTCCCATGGAGGTC